>CM034701.1:198003804-198020049 GCA_020142125.1 Phrynosoma platyrhinos
GATTAGTTTCTTTGTCTTGACTTCTTCTTGTCCTAGACAAAGTTCATGAAAAGTGCCAGTTTCCATCCTGGGAGTCTGCATAACACAGAAGGGAGACTTGTGTGGCCCTCTGGATGTTGTCAGACAGTAGCTCAAGTCACCATAGCCAGTAAGGAAGAATGATGAGATCTACAGTTCAACAGCCTGTAGAGAGCTGCATGATTCCTACCCTGAGTAAGTCAGTGACAAAGGAGCTTATTGCATTGCTTTTAAATCGAAATCAGCCTCCAGGGATGCAACTGAGATGAGGCGTGGAGGCAGGAATTATTGCATTGTAATTTGCTGCCAAATTGCCAGGCAACTGCAGCCCAGGTCCCAACCATGTTCAGCTGGCCTCCATTTAAAACTCTGGAGCTTGCCGACTTCGAAAAAATGCCAGCTGAGTGTGGTTGGAACCCAGGCTGCAGTCACCCAGTGATTTGGCAGCAAATTCCAATGCAATAATTTCTGCCTCCATGCCACATCCTGGCTGCATCCCAGGAGGCTAATTTTGATTTAAAAGGTAATGTGATAAGCTCCAAAGTTTGGTTCTCCAAGCAAGTGTTATAACTGATAGCACCAAACCCAAGACAGCAAAAGTTTTATTCTAAGAAGAAACACACTGGTCATGGAGATCTGAAACAGGAGCATGACCTTTCTGTCTAGCAGAAGAAATATTATAAAAAGACTCATGTTTGAAAGCTGCTCCCCATGTGCGTTTCTCCAGTCACATGGCACCTCCACGGCATGTGCCATGCATTTGCAGCAGTTGCGGGCAGAGAGGCTCTTCATGCCATTCGGGTGATCCATGTCATGGCTAAGCCTTTCAATTTCCAGCCTCCCTCTGCCCCACCTCTGCCTAACAGAATGTCTCTGCTTCATTTAAGCATTTCCAGTGGCCCTATTTTGGCAGCTATGACATTTGAATCTGTTCCTAAACTTGGCACAGTCTTCTGGCAACTGCCTCTTTGGGTGTGTGGATTTCCTCTTCCCGCTTGGACAAGAGCTAATAAATTCTCCTTCCCAACTGAGTATTTATTTTCCAAAGTTCCTCTTATAAATTCTTCCCTTGGTAGTTAGAACTGCAACCTTTATTTCTGGCAGAGCTACTCTGGCCTTTACAAGCAGGAACTTAATTGATAGGGAAAGGGAGCACCAGGTTTTCTGCTCACCTTCCAAATTTCTTTCTGGTGTGCCACTGGCAGGAGCAGAGAAGGTGCAGTACTTAGCATTACATAGGCTCAGTCCTGGGCAAGTGAAGCTTTTGTTTTGTATGCTGTCCCCCAGAAATGAGTCTCTGGCTGGGTTGTCAGCTGGGGATGTGGATTGGAGGGGTAGAGGCAGAAGAGGTCCAAGCATTCAGATTCCCCAAAAAGGCCTCTCCAGTTACTAGTTATGGCTATATTAAGCTGTTGTTGTTGTTAACTGCCCTCAGGTTATCTGTGACTCATAGTGGCCCTGTGGATGAGACATCTTTAAAAAACAATCCCATCTTCCACTGCTCTGCTTATGTCTTGTAGTTCAGGTCTGTGTCCTCCCTGATGAAGTCTATCCATCTGACATGTGGTCTTCCTCTCTTTCTATTGCCCTCCACTGTTTCTACAATTACCGTACTGTCTTTTCTAGTAAGTCATACCTTTTTGTGATGTGGCCAAAGTACAACAGCCTCAGTTTCATCATCTTGGCTTCCAGGGAGAGTTCAGGGTTGATCTGTTGTAGGTCTCAATTGTTTGACTTTTTAGCCATCCACAGTATTCTCAGCACATCTCTCCAGCACCACATATCAATTCTGTCCTCTTTCTTCACTGTCCAGCTCTCACATCTGTACATGGTGATGGGGAATACAATGGTTTGGATGATTATAACTTTAGTGCTCAGTTGTATATCTTTAGGATCTTGTTTAGTTCTTTCGTAGCTGCCCTTCCAATTCCTAGTCTTCTTCTGATTTCTTGACTGCAGTCTCCATTCTGATCAATATTTAATCCAAGGTGCTATCCTTTAACACTAATATTGTTATTAGTGTATCCAGAGGATAGTGTATCCAGAGTGTATCCAGAGGATAGTGACTAAAACAGTGAAAATTTTGAAAACCCTGCCCTATGAAGAGCAGCTTAGGGGACTGGCTGTGTTTAGCCTGAAGAAGACATGGTTAAGAGTTGACATGATAGCCATGTTTAAATATTTGAAAGGATGTCATATTGAGGATGGAGCAAGCTCATTTTCTGCTGCTCTTGAGACGAGGGAGATTAGTGCATTGGCTTTAAAGTACCTCATCCCTGATGAGATAAAAGTGTATTTAATTTTCAAAACAGGTGTTATTGCATTCGCTTATGTTGGGGCAAATGCAACCTGTATACAGCCTGCGTGCTAGCCAGGCTTATCCTGTGCCTTTTCAAAAATGGAAAAATCCCATTATTGAAAAGGCGCATGATAAGCCCAGCTGTCATCTGGGCTGTATACTGACTGTATTCACCCCAACATGGGTGAATGCGATAACACCCATTTTGAAAATTAAATGCGCCTTTATCCCATCAGGAATAAGATGCTTTAAAGCCAATCTCCCTTGACATGGGCAATGGATTCAAACTATAAGAAAAGAGATTCCATCCAAACATTAGGAAGAACTTCCTGACAGAAAGAGGTGTTCAACAGTGGAACACACTCCCTTGGAGTGTGGTGGATTCTCTTTCTTTGCAGGTTTTTAAACAGAGGCTGGATGGCCATCTGTTGGGAGTGCTTTGATTGTGTGTTCCTTCATGGCAGGGTGCTGGAGTGGATGACCCTTGGGGTGTCTTCCAGCTTCTACAGTCTCTCAGCCCAAAAAAAAGGCAATGACAACCCCCCTCTGAATGAATCTGGCCATAAAATCCCTTTTGAAATGGTCACTATCATGGTTGGAATCCACTTGAAGGCACATAATAGCAACTAATTAACACGTATGTCTCTTTCACTCTACCTAATTATAATGCTGTTATTCCCCTTGAACTGCCATGGCTGCATCCTGTGAAATAAGCCCGGGCTTAGTAGTTTGGTCAGAGATACCAGAGAAGCATTTTACAGACTCAACTTTGGGTCCCAGAATTCCGTAGGATGTTGCCATGGCAGTTAATGGGGAATCATACTGCTACAATTGTGTAATGTGAAAGAAATCCTTGTGAAAATATAAGGACCATGGGAAACTGCCTTTTACTGAGCCTGACTTTTGTTCCTCAGAGGACAATGAATTCTTTCCTGATGCAAAAAACATGAAGACTCCTTGAGGAATCCATTGTCCTCTACCTACAAAGAGGCCTGTGACCTCATAGGAATAGAGGCATATTGGATTGCAAGAGAGGGGTCTTTGTTGAGATGCAAATGGACTTTACATTTTCTGGACTTTGCAAATTTCCCAATAGCCACATGGACAGAAGGAGGAAGAGCCAGCCTGCAAAAGATACCCTCCACTCACCATCTTAACTAAGGACAGAAACATCAGTCATCAAACATCTCCAATTTTTTATCCTGTTTGGTTTGAAACATCTTGCCTGATGAAGAAGTTGGTGGAGTTTTGAAAGCTTGCAATAAGTATATTGTGTGTTTTGGTTGGCCAATAAAAATATCACTGTTTGGTGAATTTTTGTTTGAATTTGCTAAATGGCCAACACAGCTACTCCTGCATGGTTAAAAAGCCTTAATGTCTTGAAAAGCCATCACAATTCCTATCCATTTCTCTGGTTCAAGACAACTCACAGTTCCAAGGGAGCTGTTACTTTAACTGAAAAAGAGCCGTTGGAAAGGGCTGCCATGTCAAGGCTATCTCAAATCCTGAGACACAAGGATGATTCCCTAGGTAGGATCTAGTGATGTTACATGGGGCAACCCCACATCGTGTCATTAAGCTGGATAAATTAAACATCAACTATAGTTGCACAGAGTATGCTACTTGCATTTAAAAAATCACCAAGTCTAACAAATAAGTAAAAACACACATATGCTTTTCAAGACAGCGTTGTCACCCTGAAATTCATCATCCTCACCCTGTGGACCAGAGAAGAGAGTCTCAACCATGAGATCTGGGAACCCTAATCTAGAGGCTCCATTGCCTTCTGGCTCTTAACCAAGTCCTAACCCAGGAAAACTGTTTTCACACACTTCCTCCTCCTCGGGATTAGACTTGCATGCCCAAGGCTCTGAAGTTCCTGCCTGACTCATTGTGGTACTGTACTAGGAGTGATGAGGAGAGGGCTTTGAGAGCCAGCCAGGACCTAGACAAACAACTTCAAGCCCTGCAGCAGAGAAAGAGCTGGCTCTGACTCATTCTCAGCACTGCTGACAATTGTGCAGATGGGTTGGTTGTTTACTGGTGTGTGTATGTCTTGTTGCTGCTTCTCCTCTGAAGAGATCCAGATTCCAGCTCTATATAGAGTGAAAATCTCAAAAGTCTAACTACACACCACAAATATATGGAACAGCCTTCCATCCAGCCTTTTCTTCCAAGGAAAGCCACCTCAGAAGAGGCTAATTTTTGCCTGAGAAGTGGCAGAGGGATGCATCACAACCCTTTCCCACTCCCCACTCTTTCCAAGTCACTCCCCCCCCCAGTTTTTTTAAGTCCAGGAAAACTTTATCATAAAGAACCATAGAATTGGAAGAGACCTCATGGACTTGCTGTCCCTTGAGGTCTCTTCCAATTTTATGATTCTATGAAAACCAAACTGTATTTCCCCTTCTCCTCTAACATACAACAAATGCAACAAATATTGTCTATGGATATAATTTTTTTTTTAAAAAATCATTTAATTGCAAAAGCTCCAGTCTCTGCTTTTTTTTAAAAAAACAAAGTTTAAAAATTCTAATCCCCAGCTTTTCCCATTTCACAGACTACGTATAGACACTGGAGCTTCAGTGTGCCCACATATCAGAACATATGCACATATCAAAACACTCCCAAGTTTATAAAAAGAGCAGAGCCAGAAAAAGTGAGGAGTCTGCCTTGAATACCTCCTCTTGCAAGACAGTCTAGTCTAGGATGGGTGTCAGTGTCCTGGCAAGCAGGCATGATGCCTGTCTAGGCTTGGCACAATGTAGCTCTTGAATAATTTCAGGATGGGGCTCTCTTCATCCCCTCCTATCTGCTCTTTTTAAAACTGATCTCAGGAAAGGAAGGCTAGTGTGATGAAATTCCTTTAGAGCAGGGGTGAGGAAAGTGCAACTCTAGGGCTGTTTAGTGGCTCTCAACTCCACACACACACCACTATCCTTTTTTCTAGTCCCTCTCAAAAGGGTGAATTGATTCCTCTGGTTGCTTCAAGGACTGGGAATTAATCTTTCAAACAAATTGCAGGGGGCCTTGTACTCTTTGACATTCAGAAATACCTATTTTTCAAAACCAGAAATAGACTTTTGGCCATTTCCACATTTACTTTCTTTTCTTTTGTGGGGCATTCTTGGCAGTCTGTGTGTCCCTCTGAAGGGTCACAGGAGCAGAAAAGTGGCCCATAGACTTCTCAGTTGCCCAGCCCTACCTTATCGGTAGGGGAGATGTCTGATGACGCACACACATTCAAGTGGACAGTGTGATAGGGGCATGTGGCTGCTGGAGATGTTGGTGGGAGGGTCATGGCTACTGCTGGGCACATCAGGTCGAGAGTGGCGAGTTTATGCGGACACACAACTCAGTACACACCATGCAGATTTCTTTGAATTAATCCCTACTATGACATGCACAATTACTACAAAGGAGTAGGAGGCCGTAGCATATACCTACAGGAAGATACGAATGGCTATGAAAGTAGATAATTATCTTTTATTAATATTTTATTCTTCTATTAAAATTATTAAATCTCTCTCCTGCCAATGCACCCCTTTCAGGAGTGGGCTGACCAGCGCTGGGTGTGGATCCCTATTGAGGGCAATTAGACCAGTGGCTAGGGGACTGCTTATCCATGGACTGAAAGGCTATTGTTCTCATTTTTGCCCACTGGGAAGCCACATTTCCACCACCCCCTAATGTTACACAAATCAAATTAACTAGAAATCAAGGTGAAACACTTTCATTCTGCTAGCCTAAGGGGAATCAGGAGGCTGTGCTTTCAAATTACATTTAGAAGAAAAGAGCTCAATTCAGAGGCCAATTTAAACACTGCAAAGAGTTAGGAAGCTGTAGTATTTAGCTGGGCTTCAGTATAATACTCTAAAGTTAGAGTCTAAACTATCCCATTAAGACATTTTGGGAAGGGCCGTATTACAGCGGCGGTGGAGCACATGCACAGCACACAGTAGGAAGATCACAGGTTGGCTTCCTGGTATTTCCAGTCCAAAGGGCCATTACAGAACAGGTCTGTGAAGGACTTCCCTCAGCCCCAAAACCTGCTTAGAGTGTCATTGCATGGTAGAGTCACTTTTTAACCATGACAGCCAACTGCAGCTTCCAGTGCCAGAGGCAATATGTTCTTAAATACCAGAAGCTGGCACAGATAGAGGGGGGTAAGCCTTCAGTCTCTGCTTAAAGGTTTCTCCAGACTACCTGAATGGCTCCCATCTGGGGGACCATGTGCTCCTCACTGCTGGACTACTAGATAAACTCTTGGTTGAATTAATCAGATTTTTTTTATGAGCCTACCTGCAGCAAGGCCCCGGTTTCATCTACATGAGCCAAATTACACAGTCTCACCCCATCTTCATGGTGACCTTTCTTCACAACACAGGGCCAGATCGCCGATTCCAGTGCAGACTGTCTTCACAGTGTGAGGCCCAGTTTTTAAAAACATACCTTTTGCTCCAGATTTTGCAGGAAAACCCAGAGCACTCTGTAGCAATGCTGGGTAGTTGTCTACACAAGTGTCTCCACTGTGTTGGCTGGCATGACTATTACAAGTTGCTCCCACTGAGGTTACAACATGGTATCCAGCTATGTGATCAACACTGGGCATCTCCTTTCTCACCTCAGAAGGAGCCACTTGCACCAATAGGGCTGGTGCTACAAGATGCAGCAGGGATGTATGTGTAGACTGCTATCTGATGTTGCTACAAAGTGGGAAGGTAACAGGGGGAATCCAGGGCCAGAATACTCTGGGAGCAGCCCAGAATATTCTGGCCAGTGTAGACAAACCCCCAGAAAAGAGACAGGCATGGGTAAAGAAGGTATCATGGATTTATTGTGTGCCTTTCCCTGCCCTGTGTTAACAGAAGCTCACACTAGCATGGTTCATCATTTTCTCTCTGACCAGAACTATGGCTCCTGAAATTGGTAATTCATTCTTAGTTCCTTACTTTCATGAAATTACACTGCTGAATTGGGAGCCTCAATGAGGAACTGTTCCCTGCACTCCAAAATAACATTGGGCTATCTCCTGTCATCTTATCAATATGGCAATCCCCTTTGAGATCCACAAAAATTATCTGCATTCAAAACTACCAGTTCCCACAATATTCTCATTGTGCGATGTCCAGTGATCCAAGACAACTCAAAGAATGGGGAGGATGGCCACAGCAGATCTTTACTGGCACATGGCTGAAATATGGACCAAGAGGTGTGCTAGAGGAGACCAAAGGCCCACCTATTCCAGTTTCCAGTTTTCTCCCTTGACCAGCCAGACTGGCA
Organism: Phrynosoma platyrhinos; assembly: GCA_020142125.1. Classification (NCBI taxonomy): domain Eukaryota; kingdom Metazoa; phylum Chordata; class Lepidosauria; order Squamata; family Phrynosomatidae; genus Phrynosoma; species Phrynosoma platyrhinos. The sequence goes on from CM034701.1 coordinate 198,011,405, forward strand.
AGATCACAAGGAGGGAGAGAACTGATAAATAATTCATTACATTAACTCATTAAAATTTCAGCAGTGCATTTTAACACCGTTATTTTAATCTTTTAATTGCCAACAATATCACAGGTTTCTAAAGCAATTAATGTTTTGTATTATTTCAACTTGTTACTTTAGAGGTAATTGGGGGCTGAGTTTGGGCATTTTCTAGTCATTGTGAATAATATTTTAATAAAAAATAAGAATTTCAATAACAATTAACATAACAAATTAGTTATGCAGATTTTCCTTAATAGTTTAATGCCAAGGAAGGGATTTAACAATGCAACATTAATGCATTAGTGCAAATACTATTATTTCCAAGCTGTGGCAGGGCATGAGGGCAATGGACCTTTTCCATTGTTGCTATGCAGCAACTGAGGTATTCAGAGGCATTCTGTCTCTCATTCTGGGAACAATGTATAGCCATCATGTCTGGCAGTTACTTGTTCTCCATTAATTTGTCCAATCCTGTCCAAGTTGGTGGCTCTCACTACATCTTGTGGTAATGAATAATTCCAAAGTTTAACTATGTGTTATGTGAAGATGTACTTCCCTTTGACATCGCGTGACAGTTTAAACAACAACAACCCACAACAATTTGCATGTGACATAGTTCAGTCATTGTGTGGCCAGGATGTGTTGATGCATTTCGTAAGAGCAACTCCAGAGTTTGTTTTGCTCATTACCATACTATAAACTCTCCTTTAAACATACTGTGAAACAAGCACTTTTTTTCCCCAGACTTTAGACACCACCAATCAGCCTAGCCGATGGAAAGGGTGCTGGGAATCTGCAAACTGTAGCTCACTTCCAGTCTCTCTGTGTTATTCCAGCATATACTAATGTTTTCTGGAGTGTGACTAGTTCTCTCCTGGGACTTATTGCTTTCCACTTCCCTTTTCACACTCTGACATTGTGTTTAATGCTGAAAAAATGCCTCCAAACAAGATACATCGAGTAATATTTAACTGCATTATCTGAGTAACTGTGAAAGTAAAGATCTACCTTAACCGGTACCAATCCTCTTGAATTGTATTTAAGGCAAGTTGCAAGGGGAGCTGAGAGAGCAGGGTTTAATGAGAGAAAAGGTAAAAGTCCCATGAGAAAGATTCAACTATAAAGCTAGTATCAAGAGTGATTTGTCATGGTGGCTGTATATTACCTCCAGTATCCAAGGCAGTATGTCTCTGTATACCTGTTGCTGAGAAACATAAGCAAGAGGGTGTTTTTGCCACCATCTCTTGCTTGTGGGCTTTCTCTGTGTGAGTCCTGGACTATAGAAGTCTTTTGCTCTGATCTAGCATGGCTCTTATGTTCCAATGTGTTCTCAATATGGCAAGAAACTCTTTTTAACTTTTCACATTGATAATTCTAAAATATTCTTAGGGGCCAGAATCTTATTACCTTTTACTTAACATAACTTTAAATATACTTAGCTAAGTAGCAGAGGCGCTAAGAAACCATGTTAGTGAATTGTGAAGATGTGCATCAGGATACTGTCAAAAATGGCCAATGCACAGTGGGACTGCTGTGCATTGGTGTCCAAGAGAAATCCTTCCTCTGTAGATCTTAAAATTCTGGCAGGTTCACTTGGGGAGATATGGTCTTTCAAATAGTCTGGACCCAAGCCATATAGAGCTTTATGTCATAACCAGCACTTTAAATTGTTTCTGGAAACCAACCGGTAGCCAATGAAGCTGTTTCAACAAGGGAGTTATATGCTGCCTATAACTGGCCCCTAACAGCATTTTGGCTGCAGAATATTGAACCTGCTGAAATTTCCAAACAGTTTCTAAATTCAGCCCCACCAATATCATGGATCATAGATTTCTTGATGAAAACAAAGCTTGGGGGGGATTTGCTTGTTGGACTACAACTGTCATAATCTTAAATCAGGATGATTAAGTGGTGGGTTCTGGGACTTTTACTCCAAAACACTAATTTTCATGAGCTAACTGAGTATTTCTTGCCTAAGAAAACCTTATGAGATTCATGGAGTCACCATTAGTTGACAGGCGACTTGAAGGCTTGTGCACTCACACACATAGGTGAAGATGGAAACTTTGATTGTAAATGTTACAAATCATGGCTCACAAACCACCTGCAAACAACAGTGGTTTCAAATTTTATAGATCTGTGATGGTGAACCTATGACACATGTGCCAGAGATGGCACGCGAAGCCATTTTTTGTGGCACGCAGAGTGTGGGGAAGAGGAGGAACGAGCATTTTCTTGTTTGTCCTCCGTCCCAGTCATCCCTCTGGAGAGGCAGCTGAAGGCCTGGGGGGAAGGGGAATAGGAGGAACAGGCATGCACTTATTCCACTTCTTCCCCCCTTGCCCTCCTGGGCTTTCAGCCACCTCCGGCGAGGCAGCTGAATGCCCAAGAGGGTGGAAGGAAGAAGTCCCACCCTGGAAGTCCCGCACCTGGCACCCAGTAACACCCAATGCCAGAAAGCCTTTTAGTTTGGGCACTCAGTCCCCAAAAGGTTCACCATCACTATTATAGATAATCCTTAACCATGATTTAGTTACACTTAATTCATAGTTAAAGGAAATGAATCTGACATATTTGTATGCCTTCCAGAAGCATTTTGCTAGCCACTCATAGGCTCATAATGCGAGATTGTATTGCATGCTAGATAGTCTGATCCAGCAGGGCTCACCTTACTCTATTTTATTTTAAAAAGAAATATGCTTGTACTGCACATGGAGTGAACTTCTCCAAAGTATCTTAAACTGTCTTTAAAACACTGCTGAAATGATTTTCATTAATCAAACAACATACTTCCTTGTCAAATATTTTGAGCCTTATATTCTGCTAATGGAAAAAGTATTTCATAGACTCTTTTAATATAACATATACTAGCCATGCAAGTGTGTGGCATAATGAAAATATCTTCCAAAATGTGTGTAAATATTGGGGTGATGAGAGGTCACAAACCAATAACATGACAAATTTGTAGGGGGAGATGGCAGCTCAAACATACATAGATTTTCTTGCCAGGGCCATCTATCAAGTGACCAGTTAAAACATAGCAAGTTAAATGTTAGAGAAAAAGAGAGATAGGAGTGAGGGAAACAGGATGGGTGAGGGGCACTTCTGGCCTGAGAATTTATTTGCTAAGGTTCAGACAGGGAGAGATGAAAGATCTTCGTGATAATTTGGTTTACTGCTCTATTTTTATGGTAGTCTGTATAACAGAACTGTTGGCAGAAAAATAAAAAATAAAATAAAAGACTGCAGACTTTTTGGCACTTAACAGTTGTCTGCCCTAGACTCTGAAGTGAGTTGCCTCTTGTAATGTCGAAAAATATCATAAAATGTGCAATGCAGTGAAAAAAGCAACAAAATAGAATGTAGCTTGCTCGTTCTAAGAACAACTGCAGCAAAAACTCAGTGGAAAATGGAAAGGTCATTTACAAATGGGAATATTGTACTTAAAACATCTTCATAGAGATCTGTTGTGTTTGCTTCCTTGTGCCTCTTTGTGACTGCTTTTCTATGTCCCTTCGTGACTCTGGTTATCATTTTAAGAGCAACAGTGTGCTCAGAGATGTGGCGCACCAAAAAAAAAAAACCAATGCAAAATGTTTTTGCAAAGGCACAAGGAACAGGAAAATAAATGGGACTTAAAATATTTATTTTCTTGCCCCTTGTGCCATTGCTCAGCAGGCAACTTTCTTTCTTTCTTTGCACTGGCACTAAACATTAATATTTGTTGGGGGGGGGGGGATTATGCCTCTTAAACAACAACTGATCTCAGAGCCTGGGCCAGTGAACATTTGATAATGCTGATTGCTGAAGCTAATTGAAAGAGGATTAGCAGAAATGGCTTCGCTTTCCAGGTGAATATTGTTGCCAGGCTGGCTATCAAAAAATGCTTTGTTTATTCCCCTCTAGGAGTCTGTGTTGCCATATTACCTGATGAGTTGGGCTCTGTTTGAATTGTGGGGCCATTGCCCTCATGCCCATTTCTCCAGTGGTTGTCAGTCTTCTGTATGTTTTGTTCCAGCAGTCACTCTAGGAAGAGAACTTGGAAAAAAGGGCCACCTGAAAAAAAGATATGTATCTATTAATACAGGCATTGTTACTATGTTTATAATTTATGGTAAATTTTAATGGCATTTGGAAAAAAACAACACCATAGCACTGTTGGGAGTCAATCCAAGTGTCCAAAGTCACTACTAGCATGCCAAAAAGTCATATGTAGGATTGATAGGAAATGTCACATGTCACACTTGCAGGAGGACATTGGAATTGAAAGAGACTTTTTTCCCAATTGTTATGAAAATCCTATATCTTACTTCTGTGTCTTTCCAGTGGTACCATTGATTGATAACAAGTCTCCTAGGTAATCAGTGTTTAACATGAAAGAGCAGTATACTCTGTGATTGCTCTGCAGAGGGGTGGGATATAAATTATTATTATTATTATTATTATTATTATTATACTGGAGCTTTTATAAATGCTAATACAGAATGTAGTAACAGAAGCCCAATGCCCAGCCCCAGATAACTTTGAGCCAAAAAAATTTCCAGCAATATTCCCAGTGCTCCAAATTATATTTGATACAGATTGTTTGGCTTAAACATTATATTCCAACACATCCAAACCTTTATGTGGAAGTAATTCTGTTGGAGTGTTTGCAACAATTAAAAGAAAATATTGTAGATGCCCCTTTTATTTAATGAAAAAAGTTATTGCACCCAAAAAACAATTTTAAGATGGTTTTAGTGTCAATGCACAGACATTTGTATGCATGCTTGCTAGATATAAGATATATATCAAAAGAGAGGTGTGTTTGATAGATCTTGCATCAGCAACTTACCTTTTTTGTTTTTTGGCTGAGATACAACTGTAGTACCTTCAGCTTCATTCACTCGTTTGCTATAATCATCAATACTATTTCAAGCTCAAAAAAAATGATTCAGCATAACTTAGGGGGGTTGCAGACTGCCAGAAATAGTGCAAACTGAGTCCACTTTTAGGGTTAGGGTTAGGGTTAGGGAATCATGGGAACTGTATTTTATTGTGGCACCAGAGCTCTCTGACAGAGAAGACTCAATGTCTCAGAAAAAAACAAATTTCCATGATTCCCTAGCACTAACCCTAACCCTAAAAGTGGACTCAATTTGCACTATTTCTAGCAGTCTGCAACCCCCCTAACTGAACATTTTATTTTATTACAGGATTCATGTGAGTCCGTGGACACAGGCAACTTATCCCATTTTATCCTTTTTTAATAATAATAATAATGATAATAATAATAAATTTTATTTATATCCCGCTCCTCTGCAGATGCAATCGGAGTGGTTTACAACAATAAAACAAATAAAACAAAAATAAAATATCCCATTTTATCTTGATTATTTGTACTTGTGACAGATTGAGATATTTTGTAAAATAGAAACAAACTTATCAGTGTATTAATTTCATCTATTCCTAACCCTTGGGTTTGTCAATGCTTGTCTCCTCAAAAGAATAACTAGAATTTCATGTCCTATATTTAAACCATCCAACATGATTGATTGTGGTGCAACAGCACAGACAACTACTGTGTAGATAAATACATATAAGATGGAAAAATTTCCATAGAAAAGTACAGTATGCCACATCTCTCATTCAGAATTCTGCACCAGTCAAGCAACATCTAGAGCACTGTGTCCAATTCCGGGCACAACATTTTGAGAAGGACATTAAGAAAACTGGAGTGTGTTCAGAAAAGCATGATCAGGCTAGTTAGAGGAAAGAAGGGCCTAGGAGGCCTCCGAGAGGTCCAGCTCTCCCACGGGGGCCCCCCAGGAGGCTTGCCTCAGCGGCAACAGGCCTCCGAGAGGTCCAGCGCCACCGCGGGGGCCCCCCAGGAGGCTTGCCTCGGCAGCGATGGGCCTCCTCCTGGGCACCATTTTGGCCACGCTGCCGCCGCGGCTGCCATTTTGTTTACCAAAATGGTGGTTGCGGCTCGTTCACGCATGCGCAAACGAGTTGCGGCTGCCATTTTGGTAAACAAAATGGCGGCGGTGGGGGTTGGTGGCACGTGTGGTGGGGGTTGGCAGCGGCGGCAGGGGTCAGTGGGGGCCGGGGGTCCAGTGGGGTGGGGGTCCGTGAGTCGGGTGCGGCCCGCAGGCCGTAGGTTGCCGACCCCTGGGTTACGCTGTCTTTAAATTTTTGATGGACTGTCAGAGCAGAAGATGGAGCAGACTTCTGTTAATCTAAAGGATTAGAACTGATGTATAGAAATGGCAAGAAAGCAGCATTCTGCTAAGCTTCTGGAGAAGCATCCTGATGGTAAGAGATGTTTGGAAATCCCTCAGTGCAAAGCCTGAACTCCCCTTAGTCAGGGATGCTACAGTTCAGGAGCAGGGATCTGTAGGCCTCCAGATGGTGTTGTAATACCCAGCATCCCTAACCATTGGCTATATTGGCTGGGGAAGATGAAAACTGGAGTCCAGCAGCATTTAGAAGACCACTGTTTTTCCCCTCCTGCTACAGTTGCAAAGTACCTCTTCGAGGAGATGGATGCAGTGGAGAATCTGTCTGATCTTGTTTGACTCTTCAGATTCTGTGATTCTGAGATAAAATGAGAATCCTCTATGCCTCCTTGAACTCCCTGGAGGCAGGATATAAATATTACTATGTTCTCCCAATTACAACATTCTTCTAGCCCATATTCATATATTTGAAAACCAAGTTCTTGTCTCCATTTTTGATTAAAAATGTTCTAGAAAAAAACCCTTACTTGTCTGACACTATGGTTTCATACTTCACAATATCCCTTAGAAACTGTAATGTATGTAATGTCTTGGTTCTGCATGGTGCCTTAGTGTTAATGCACAGGCATTTATGTGCATGTTTGCCAGATACAAGATGCACCCACCTGATCCAGGTTTAACCAGAGAGTGGTGATGGTATTATATGTTTTATTATGGATTGTATGTTTCAAACTTGTAAGCCGCCCTGATTGGAGTACCACTGGGTGGGATATAAATAAATTTTATTATTATATTTGTTATGGTGGTGGTGGTGGTGGGGCTGAAAACTGAAATGACAACTCAAACAACTGGCACTAATGAAATAGTTGCACCTCAATATTGCAAAAAATATTATATGTGGGGTTTTTTAAATAGAATTTATATTATGCTGTATGGCTAGAAAGGAGAGAGAGAAAGATAGATATGGGGAGTGTTTGAGCTGAATTGGGGGCATTGTTAAGTATGGATGTTATCACACGGGGGCAAATCTGCTGGTTAATCTACACAAATCCCAAACAGAAACTGGATTTGTGCCCCGCGTTTTCACACGACGTCACACAGAAACTGGACAGAAAGTAGACAGAAACTGGTGTTAACTGAGATCTTTTGAAATTTGGTTGTTTGGAGGAAATGCAAATGCGAAATTAAGGTGATTTTTCATTTACCATAATGTGAAAAGCAAATGCGAATTTGGGAGCATTTCCCATGGTTCCACAGCGAGCATTCCTCTATCTGCGCATGTGCAAGAAGCTCATTTCTAGTACATTTACGGGCTTTTCTCACTTGTGTGTGGACGTTAAATGTGCTTGCTGTAAATTCGCAATTAAGGTAATTATGTGTGAAAATTACATGTAACAAATCCTTCCTGTTGCATATGTTGGCACGCAGAGTTGCTGTTGTTGTTATTTTTCCCATAGGTTAGCTATATTAGTCCAGGGCAGAAAAAAGAGTATTTTGTGACACTTTATAAAATAATAAATGTATTCTGGCATGTTCACCGTTTCTGCCCACCTGCATGTCACCATTATTATCCCTCTGTTGTTGTTGTTGTTAGGCTAGTAATATCCGGAAACTAATTTGCGACTCATTTCAGGCCTTCCTCCTCCCTGGAATGCAGTGATTTTTGAACACGAAAAGGAAACTCTCCCTTGACCAATATCTGGAAGAAGGGAAAGTGGAAAGGGGGGGGGGGAGGGAAGTTGAACGATAAAGCTTTGTGACACCAGCTGCTGCATAATGAGAAGTGGAACTAGAAGGGAAACACCATCCATTTAGATCCCTTATCACAGAGAGGTCAGTGGCAGACTGCACACTGAGCCGCTTCCTTCTTAGAATTCAATTTTCTAAGATTCTTGTTCAGCTTCATTTCAGCTCAGAGGGCTGTTTTTGCTAAGGGCCCTGGGCCTTGTGTGCCGGAGTGTAATTAATAGCTGCTGAAGATCCATCCCTCTTGTCCACGGCCCTTTCTCTTTCCGCCCAGGCATTCCATTCCCTGGTGTAAAACATCCCTTTACAATCTCCCCATAGAGAGGTTTTCTCTGCCTAATGTAGCCACCCAGTAGGGATCCCAGCCAACATGAAAGCCGGCCGGAGGAACCCTTTAATGAAGTTAACCTGCTGGAACCAGGAGAGTGATTGGGATGAAGCCCATCTTAAAAGCCTTAGTTGATACAGAAACTGCTTTTTTAAAAAAAAAGAAAGAAAGAAAGAAAAAGAAAGAAGAAAGATCAGTTGCCTCCTATTATACTGCTGATGCATTGAGAGTAATAGTGTTGGCACCTTTATATTCAGTCCCATTGAATCCACTTGGAGAAGTCTAAAAGCTTTTTTAAAAATTATGTTTAACTCTGTAGAAGTGGCTTT
>CM034701.1:198020149-198034497 GCA_020142125.1 Phrynosoma platyrhinos
CTTTGGGTTGCCATAAGTCAGAAATGACTTGAAGGCACACAACAACAAACACTTGTGTATAAAGTGTATATGAAACATAAATCAATTTTGTGTTTAGATTTGGGATCCCATCTCTGATATATCTCATTATGTATGTATATGCAGATATAGGAGTGTGACTGTGAAGAGGTCACTTCCCATACCTCTCCTATTCCTGGGATCAATAAAGTTTTATGATCCTCTCTTCTTTCTTGGCTCTCAGCAAGCATGGATGCAGAAACTAGGTTGTGCTACTAAGATGTTGTTCATATTTGCACACATGAGAGTCTGCTCTAGGGACTCTTCTACCAAAGTATAGTTTTCTCTACTGGTTAGTTATTTTGTAGAATCTAGATGTAATAAAGTAAGTTTCTTTTTACTTACCTATGTATCCTGTTTATTTACGAGAGGCTCAGATCTAACCTTTTACCAAAAACTTGTGGAGTGGAGCTGTTTTGCTGCTGCTAAACTTCTTTGACCACAATAAGCAACTCTTCTAACATTTTCAACAACTGAAGTGATACATAGATGGATTCCTTATATGACAATTAATGTGGTTAGGTGCTGAGGTACAGATTCTAGGATGCTTGCTGTTCTGCTTTTAAGTGTCATATCAAAGTGACCAACTGGAAAGCTCTATGAAAGTTAACATAATATCCTTTGCACTGACAAAGGCTACATCTACACAGCAGATATAATGCAGTTTGACACAGCTTTAACTACCATGGCTCCATGCTATGGAATTCTGGGATTTGACGTTTGCTGTGGTACCAGAGCCCTCTGACAGAGAAGGCTAAATGGCTCACAAAACTACAAATCCCAGAATTCAAGCCAGAATTCCATAGCATTGAGTCATTGCTGTTAAAGAGGTGTCAAATAGCATTCTTTCTGCAGTGCAGATGAGGTCCAAATGATATGCATTTTGAAAAACTCAACAATGGCCATGAAATAAAAAGCAGCCCAAACTCTTTAACATGCAAAGAAGTGTGATGTGTGTGATTGTGAAGCAGCCTCACCCATGTCTTGGGGTGTGACACACATCACTGCAAACTGTTGAGAAATAAAAGACCACAAAGAGGGGGGGAAAACCAATTGGGGAAGTTGTTAGAGTGGAGGTTGTCAGTGCCAAGAGGTCACCTTCTTTCTGGCCTCCTTCCCATCCCTTTTGTTCACTCTTTCTTCCAGACTCAAAAGCTAATGATGGTTTCTCACTGGAACAATGGCTTTTCACCCAAGGTGTTAACTAAGCTGACCTTAGCTTGTGTCTTTTAACATAACAGAGGCAAGCCTTCCCCCACAATATCTTTCATTTTAACTTTAAATTTGTGCAAGTGTGAAGATTGGCCCTCAGCAGGAATTAGCTGAAAGTGTAAATACCCTAAAAGGCACCAGATCTCATCTGATCTTGGAAATTAAGTAGAGTCAGCCCTGGTTAGTACTTGGATGGGTGCCTGCCAACAAATACCAGGTTGTTGCTGCTGTTGTGTGCCTTCAAGTCCCTTCCAACTTTTAGTGACCTTAAGACAAAACTTGGGGTTTTCTTGGCAAGATTTGTTCAGAAGAGGTTTGCCCTTGCTGGACCCTGAGGCTGAGAGAGTGTGGCTTCCCAATGTCACCCAGTGAGTTTCCATGGCTATGCAGGTTGGAATACCTGCATAGCCATGGAAACTCACTGGGTGATGTTGGGAAGCCTGAGTTGTAATCCAGCACTCAAACCACTACACCATACATTCTCTCTGTTGATGTTCTTTACTACATTTATATCCTGTATTTCTTCCAAGATGCTTTCTCCCTCTGTTCCCCATGTCATTCTTATAACAACCCTGTGAGTCAGAAAACAACTGGCCCAAGATTGCCCAGTAACTTTCATGATTTGGTAGATTTTGAATTCAAATCCTTGTTCAGTTCAGGAGCGATGGTTTAAACACAATACCACATTACACCAGTCCAGGGATGATGGTCAAAATATCTGAGCTTTTGTCTTTCATATAGATTTGTCTTTATATATAATGTTAGTGTGAAATGTATCATTAGCTCATTTAAATTGGGCTCCTTAAGAGGCTCTCTGCTGAACACTCTAGATTACGTACTTTTTTGGAAAATGGGCCAGGTGTTAATGGGCAAGGACTCTGAGCTTTTTGGGATTCCCATGGATGTCAACTGGTGCACATAGGAACTTAGATGCTGGACATGTAAGGAGAGTGTCCAAAGCTTTACTCTAGCTCCTGCTAATACTGTAAAGTGAGAGAAATCACATTTCTGGTCAGAAGAGTAGACTAGAGGGAACTTTTGAGCTTGGAATAATAATAAAAAAATGTGTTGGGGTTAACAAAAATGGAGTCCCCTGCTTATACTTTAGGTTAATTATTTCTGGAATTTGGTGTCATTACTAACTGATGTAAGAATGGATGGTCTTTTGCATTATACAGAACCCTTCATCAAGAACTTTCCAAAAGATTTGCAGTTTACTACCTTCCCAGAGCAAGTAAGGTTTTGTTTTGGCTGAGTAGTTCACCAGATTGTTTGTTGAAGCTGTCCAGATGCACTAGTTCATGTAAGTAGATGAGATGGTAACATGTTCTATCCTTGGCTGCAATCTGTGCTGCAGAATTAATGCGGTTTGACACTACTTTAATTGCCACGGCTCAATGCTGTGGGATTTTGGGGGGTTGTAGTTTTGTGAGATATTTAGCCTTCACTGTCAGAGAGCTCAGGTGCCCCACCAGACTACAAATCCTAGAACTTAATAGTATCCAGCCACAGCAGTTAAAGTGATATCAAACTGCATTATTTCTGCAATGCAGATGCAGGCCTTCTCTAAATTGTTCATGCCTATGTATGGGCTTTGGTAGTCCTATAGTACCAGCTACTCCAGTAAAAGGTATTGCCTTACATACTGTGCAACAGACAACTCAGCATTTCTGATCTTCTTTCCTAAGCAGAGCCTCCGGATTCTTCGCTCTTGTAATAGGCTGAGGTTAGAGGATGCCTTGAAACCCCATAATTTTGCCTTTGGCTGATTGCCTTGTGCTCTCACCACCACATTGTCTCTGAGTTCCTGCCAGAGGGAGAAGTTTTGCTCAGTGCATTTTTGTGGAGAAATGAATCTGTGCTTGGCTTTCTGTAAGTGCTCATTTTCAGCCCTGCCATATTGTTTGCCTATTTGGAATGATGTCAGGGGTCAGTGATAGAAGCAATATGTTGTGAAACATGAGAATGGGAGAGACTGTCTGGCTTATCCGAGCAAGCTCAGGAGCCTTAAATAAAAATCCCAGAGCTTTTCATAAGTTACTAAAGCTGGCTGGGGGAGGTGTTATTCACAAAAGTAGCATTGGCCAGTTCAGCATTTATTTATTTAATAAAAAAGCACAAGATATTCTTGATGTATGAAGATAAAAGATTCTTCCTGAACTTATTTTACATGAGGCTGAAGAACTCTCAGCTTCATAGAGGAATATACAGTGGGCCCTTGGTTTGATTCCAGGACCCACTATGAATACCAAAATCCATGGTTGCTCAAGTCCCATTAAATACAGTGGTGCAGTAAAATGCTATCCCTTATATAAAATGGCAAAATGAAGGCTTGCTTTTTGAAATATACAATGTGTGTGTGTGTATTCCAAGCCATGGATGGCTGAACCCATGGATAAAAACAAACAGTGGATATCAATAGCCGACTGTATCAACAGAGTTGGGGAGGAGTTTGGTTGGATGATTGGACAGGGCTTCTAGTCTTTCCCACCCCATAAGTCATTTACATGAATTTGGGACAATTTGGGGGGCAGAAAATCAATCTGAATTTTATCAATTTTTTTTTTAAAAACCTAGGTGAGGGGGTTGAAGTTGCAAGAGTCGGGTCTAGGGTAGGGTTGCCATAATGCTCTTCCACAAAACTGGGACAAAATGTAGGACAAATGTGGGCCAAAATGTAGGACATTCAAGAAAAGTGGAGGACACGACCAACCAAAAACATTACAAAAATTTAAAAAAAACATTAATATAACATTAAATATAAATGTAATAAAACATTAATGTAAATATAATATAAGCTGGCCACCTCTGCCAGTGGAGGAACTGCTGACTAGAGGGAAGGCAGCACATGGTTATAGCCCATCCAGGGCTGAGGGGAAAAAAAAGAAGAAATGGATCTGGATCTTCTTGGGGCTTGGCCAGCTGGGACATCATCTTCAAACCAGCTGGGACATTCCAAGTGCCTGAAAAACCAGGACTTTCCCGTAAGAATATGAGAAATGGTAACCTTAGTCTGTGGTCTAGATAGAGACCACACTTTCCCCACCCCTAGCCTAGATCCATCCTTTCACTTCCTGGGAACAAGTCCAGGCAAATATCTTCTGTAGAAAGCTAGATCTTTTTGGTGGCAGCAGCATCACCTTTGACAGGAAAGCTCTAGGGCAGGGGTGGGGAACCTTGGGACTTTCCAACTGTTTATGAACTGAGATTCCCATACGGCCTCACCCTTGGGCAAGCTGGCTACAGCTCGTGGGACATGGAGTTCAGCAAGATCTGGAAGGCCCTGTTTTAATCTCTCTTGTGTAGCTCTTTCATTGCAGCCATGTCTCCATTAGCCCTTACACAGCTTGAGGGAGGGAGGGAGGCAGGCAGGTTGCTTCTGTCCATCTTGCAGATTCAAGACAACAGCATCTACTTCGACACGGTTGCTTTATAGCAGTTGCCATCCACTGATCATTCAAGAAGATGGCAAAGATACTTTTACATGTCACAAGGGTTAGGGTCAGTTTGATGAATACAGTTGTCCTGTCTTCCAGTGAGTAGGACAGAGTAGCATCATTTGGAAAGAAGCCCATGTGAGGGGCATCAGCTACTGCTACAGGAAATAAGGAAAGGTGATATGTTGGAAGAGGATATATTTTCCCACAGTACAGGAATAGCAAACAATGGAGGGAAAATAGGTTCCATATTTGAAGAAGCATTGGGCTTCTTCTCCCCAGTGAGAGGAAATTCCATCCCATGCAAACTTCAGCCAGCACTTCATCTGTGAAATTCTTCCAACCAAATTTAATGCAGATGGTGAAGTAAACAAACTGTTAAAGAGCAATTAAATTACAGATTGTCCCATTTTCCATGAGGTTTTATGGATGTTTCTCCATACACTAAGATGCATGGAGTGGAGGGGGAAGAACTTTTGCTGAGCCATTAAATCATAGTGAGATGTAACACAAATGGATCTGCCTTCTTTATTCTCTCTAAGGACCTTATCCCACGGGGCCAAAAGCAGCAAGAATCCGCTAAGAATCAGGCGCTATAGCGCTATAGTTTTCCGTGTGATTACACGACGTCGCTCAGAATCCAGCAAGAAACCGCTCGGAATGCAACATCAATCGCATTCTTTTGAATGTCAGTTTCAGCGGGCATTGCAATAGCGCGAGCTTATCCATAGCGCTATTATAGCGCTAGCGCCATATTTATACTAGCGCTATAGTACTGCAATGATGCTCATATCGCTTTCTTGCCACTTTTGAGAGCAGCGTGGGATAAGGTCCTAAGTGGAGTTTCTGTTGATGTCACTAGACATTCAGATCAAACATAGTTCCCTCCAGTGGTTGTCTGGAGGGAATGCAGTTGTAGCACTATGATTCCAGTGTAACTGCCCTGGCAACATCCAGTGGAATCTAGGATGTGCAGTTGTGTGCAGGAAGCTACGATGGTTAAAGTAGAATCAGAGCACTATAACTGTGTAGTGTGAAAGGGTGCCCGAACATCTTGATGTGATTTAATACATCTGGATGTGTGTAGTTCCAAGTGGTTCCTTTCTGGAAATGGCTGAAAGACCTATTTCTGAACAGGCAATATACTGAAACCAAAGTCTGCCTGTATGGCTGAGGAGGATATCCCTTCCACACCGTAGTAAGTGATGTCCTACAGTCACAGCTGTTCTTCTCATATAGGTTACTGTATGAGACCTACCACAGAAATTGCATTCCAAGGGATCTCAGTTTTCATCCTTTAAGGATAAATCTATACATTATCATGGCTGTGCAGAAAGAAATTTGTACAGGATGCATGTGTGTGTGTGTGCTCATGCTTACAGTCTTAACAGGGGGAAAATCATGACATGTATGTTGACACTGCCTTTGAGAAAGATCATTGCCTGATTGCCTCTGTAAAAATGGACCTGGGGCATTTGATAAAAAGTAAAGGTGGCCAAACTACAGCTCTCCAATTGTTGCTGGTCTTCAACTCTCATCATCCCTCACCATTGGCTTTGTGAAGCAGCTCAACAGACGACATCTCAGCATATAATACAAATTGACAGAGGCCTTGTAGTCCTAATGTGAAACTGCACTACAGCTGACCATTTGACACCCACACACCCCACTTACTATGGGCTGCTACAGCCCACCTAGGCTGTCCTATGGCTAGTGGAGGGGGGATCAGGGCAGTGTCTGGCTATGTCCAATGAGGGCCTTTGCAGATTGCTAGAAATAGTGCAATTTGAGTCCACTTTAACTGTGCTGGCTCAGTGCTAGGGAATCATGGGAACTGTATTTTTTTCTGAGACATTGAGCCTTCTCTTTCAGAGAGTTCTGGTGCCACAATAAACTACAGTTCCCATGATTCCCTAGCACTGAGTCAGGGCAGTTAAAGTGGACTCAATTTGCACTATTTCTGGCAGTCTGCAAAGGCCCTGAGTCCTCCAGAGGTCTCAGTGATTTATGTCATAATTTTGCATCTGGCTATGGAGACATAGCTCCCCCTTCTCCACCATCCATTGAATGGCCATGAAGGGCATGCAGTGTCTCATTGGTATATCCAAGGGTGGGCTTTGGTTTGTGGCCTGCTTTTGCAAATTTATACTGCTTTGGTTTTATTTTCAATGTGGCTTCCTAATCACATAACTTTACAAGAGTAATGCTGCCTTTCCAGTTTCTTGCTATTTATTTGGCCAGTTCACTGAAAATTCTTCAGGATTATGTTCCAGACCTATTCCCTTCTTGTTCCTGTGTCCTTTCCTCCTCTTCCTCCTGCTCCAAAACAAAACTCACCATGTTGTTGTTGTTTTTTTTCCTGGCTGAATCAGAATTCAGAGTTGAGTGCATCAATATGTAACACACAAGCAAGTATGTTATGGCTCCCCAGAGCTATTTATATACTTTCAAACTCATGCTTGACTAGTTTGATAGTAGTCTAGCCATAAGCTAGCCATTTGAAAAGTCACACATTTTCATGTTGAAAATTCAGTGAATAAAGGACTTGATTGCAGTCCCATTTTCATCATTGGGGATCTTTTAACAAGTGCTAGAGATGACAGATGAGACAGACCGAAACCGCAGTGTCTATAAGACTCAGAGAAAAAACAGCAACCAGCCAAGGTAAAAATTACAATTATTTCACAAAATGGGCCTAAGGAATCCCTTGACTTCCAATAGGAGATGAAGCATGTATGTGCAAAAGAGAAATAGATGCTGTGTTTGTGTTTACATGATGGATCACAACAATATACAGATTTTATTAGTATGAATCAACCAACAAAATTTACAACCTTTGTTCATCAATCCAAGCAAAGAGCCTAACTTCATTTTAGCACAGCACATATATTTTATTTGTGAAATAACTTTTGTGTCTTTGAAAACATTCCATCATATCTGGGGTGGTGGTGAGATATTGTTGTTGTTGGTTTTGGTTATGTTCCTTTTACCAGGTATATCATAAGGGACCAAAAAATAAAATAAAAGCCCCTGAGCCACAAAAGAGCTCACCTTGGTATTATCAAAACATCCAGGTGTCTTGGTCTCAGACTCCTTGACATACGAGATTGAAACCCTCTAAATATTTCACTAAGTTATATTTAAACCAGCTAGTGGCTAAGACATATATGTGCATCCTCCCAAACACACACTTCCATCATTTTCAGAACAAGAACAAAATTTTATCTCTGATTGTATCAGAAACCCTCTTTTAAGACATCTGTGATGGTTGTGTTAGAAGAAGCTTTTATTTCTTTTTTTACAAATAAATGAACAGATGCCATTTGTCATAGAGACAAAAATAAGAATTATCAGATGGTTTACAAAAATACTTCTTACAAATAACTCAGCTAAAAATGGATCATGGAGGAATGCACCCCCATGGCACTCCCCCTGCCATGAAACACACATTTTTTAGCCTCCAGATGCTGTCTAAGGGGCATGGGGAACACTTTCACCATGTTTTTAACATCACCTTTTGTAACAATAGGTAAGTCATTTCCAGTCCCTGTTGGCTTCTTCTGGGCCTAAACTAGCAAACCGAAAGGGCAAAAATTCAGAGAAAATGCTCCCATAACCCTTAAAGGGAATTTGGGGGCAATTTTTTAAACATGCAAAATTTATTTTGACCCTGGGGAGCCCTAGAGGAAACCCTAGGGGGCCGCCTTGGGCTGCACTTTACCCACCCCTGCTCTGCACAGACTGGCAGCAACTCCAAAGTTTCAGGAATCAGCCCTCTCTGCAATCTCACATTTGCTTTATGAGATATACTTACCCTGACCAACTGAATAGTTCAGAGTTGGAAAGCACTGAAGATCAGTGATGTAGTTCAGGCTTTGCAAGTCCTGGTCTCAGTCCTCAACATCTCCAAGTAGCAATTCAGATGAATTTATTTTTCCAAGACAACTGATTTTTTTCCCCTAGAACATTTCCCTTGTACTGGCTGCCTTCCACCTTACTAGCCCTCTACCTTCTTTGCTGCTGGGGAGTATAAGACCTGATGTTTATACCACAAATGGGGGACATGTGGCTCTCTAGATGCTAATAGGTTCAGCTCCAATCATCCCTCATCACTGGGGTGATGGGAGCTGCAGTCTATCAGTATCTGGAGGGCAACAAGTCATCTATTCCTAAATAGCCAAAGCCCTTTGCAAGAAAATTTCTTAAGAAAGTTTCTCAAAGTTTATTCATCCCTTTCAACTCTCCCAATTTGGCAGTAAGAGTCTGTTAATCCTCTGTTTTCCCACTTTTCAGCTGTTTCTCTCTCCTCTTCCCACATTCCTCCTTTGTCCTCAGCTTACTTCAGCTGCTGCAAACTAAGTTCAATGTACAAAGGTAGTTTACACTCATTTAACTCAGTGGGAGAATAGTGAGACTCTTGCTCTTCCCAGGAGGCTCAGGCAAAAGCAAACTACCACAGCCTCTCCCACCGTGCCCATTTTTTCCTTATTCATAACCTTTGCCATCTTGACCAACTCAATGTTGCTTGGCCACATGTGTCCACATTTTCATCTGTGAAATGTTGGAAAGTATGCTCATGATAAGACTCTGACCAAAACGAAATGGAACGAGAAGGGCAGAAGGGGATGCCAGGACTGGTCTGATCAGTCATGAAGAAGGGATCATGGGGGCAAGAGAGCAGCAGAGGCTGAGATGGTTG
This sequence comes from Phrynosoma platyrhinos, assembly GCA_020142125.1. Classification (NCBI taxonomy): domain Eukaryota; kingdom Metazoa; phylum Chordata; class Lepidosauria; order Squamata; family Phrynosomatidae; genus Phrynosoma; species Phrynosoma platyrhinos. Next base: position 198,029,555 of record CM034701.1, read on the forward strand.
CTGAAAGCAGAGTGTAGAGATGCATAAGTAATAAACTGTTCCCTTCTGCCTTGATGGTGTAAAACAACGACCAGTGAAAATAGATTCAGAAAGAAGTGGGGAATGAGAAAGGATTTGGTACACTAGGACCAGTAATCTTGTTGGTGGCCCATGCTCATGGTTGTACTTTCTCTAGGGTCAGAAAGTAGCAGCAAGATGGCAGCAAGGGAAGGCACACAAAACCTGGCAGCTCCGAGCAGCCTCTCTCCGGTGCTTGCTTTCCTCTTTCACAGCCAACAACACTATGTCCTTTCCCCTTATATCACAACCACTGACAAGGGGGAGATTTTCCACCAGGATTCTGGCCATGACAGAAACCCACAATCTCATAGGCCGCAAGAAAGTGGGGGTACATGTGCTTGTATTTAGTAAGAAAATTGCCCTACCAGGTTTGACATGTATGTTTAGGAACAAATTTAGATATCCTGCTTCTGCACAGATGTTCCCAGCTAGGGCCTCTGCAGAACTGTTTGAACCATTTCTGCTGATCTTCACAGCCTCAGTGTATATTTGTCAGAAGCAAGTCTACTTGGAATTCACAAATCCCATGTCCCTACTCAGAGGTGAAACTCATATTTTTCCAAACATTTTTTATTTTTTATTTTTAAAAAGTCCTGGGGCTGTGCATTAAGTTGTAAATGTAAAGGGACACATTTTAAATGTAACTGATCTCATTTGTATTTTCTGAACCACTTTGGAATGCACTTTTCACACTTCTAAAAAAATTGCAATATATGTCTTTGTTGAAACATACCAAAATATGTACAGGAAAACATATTTTAGGCTTTTAAAAATACATTTTAAAAATGTATTTTAGGATAAAATTCATGCAGAAATGAATACTTTTTTCTTTTTTCTTTTAAATGGCAGGTTGATGCACAGGAGAGAATGGATTTCTTGACAGACACATGGAAAGCAAACATGAGCAACAAGTAGACTGTTCCATCCATCTCTTCAGTGTATGCATAATTTGTTTAAAATTCTTGGTAAGTAACTTTGAACACCTTTGGAACTCTCTCCCTTTCCTTGTTTTGCATTTCCCTTTCCCTTTCTATCCTAATGGCATCTACTTATACATTGTTGCCCTGAGAGTCAACCAAAGTATTATCCACAATCCCCATCCCCAGCAGATGTTTAAGAACAGTTTATATACAACATGCAACAGTAAATCAATGCCTGTCCTTATCACAATAACAACCAAGAACAGTGTTTTAATGATGTGGATCGTTAGCATTGAATGCTGCCTGGTTACCTTTCACTTGGGAGCTGATCTGAACCACGGCAGGTGACCCCAAGGCATATCTGAGGTCACTTCTTCCAATATGTCCTTGCAACCCAGTGGATCATTCTCCCTTTGTTTGCAATTGGCACCTGATTTCAAAACACAGGCACCCCACAGACCTTCCTCATCCTTGTGCAGCCAGAAGTGAATCCCACTGAGCTAAATGGATCTATAAACACTGAGCTATATGTCCCAAGTCTGGACATAATGGACACAACTGCAACTGTTCTCATTTCCTTGTAAGTAAAGTCAATTGTTGTCTGCTGCAAGGTTAGGACTCATTTGGTCCTCTAGATACTGCTGGACGGCAACTTCCAGCATTCCTTGTCATTGATTACGGTGACTTAATGCTGTGGGGACTTGCTGTCCAACACCATCTGGTAAGCCGCATGATTCCCATCCGTGACCTGTGATGCAGGGATGCTGATCTCTCCACTCCATCCAGGCTCTAAATGTGAGCAGCTGGTGCAAACTATTCAAAATAGTTCACCACCAGGCCACCCATTAAACCACTCTGGGAAGTTTTTCAGTGATGTGCAACTTCATGGACTGGTCACATCCCCATTTTGCCACAACAAAGGTAGGGAAACTGTGACCTGACCCTGCTGTTGTGGCCACAAACAATCCCTCTGAAAGCCTCTACATCTTTCCTTTGAAGGGAAATGTTTATTGAAAGGTGGACAAGGGTCCGTTGTCACTCTTGGAGGCCACCAGGATCATTAGGTTAGAAAATTGTACCTCCAAGTTCTCCCAGATGCTAAGAAAAAAACAACCTATGGGAACTGGGAATGATTTATGGCCATGTTGGGGGTAATAACAGCCTCAGAGGAAGGCAAACGCAGCCATCCCTTAGGCTCACCTTGTAAGTCCGAAACAAGTTGAAGGGATACAGCAATAACAAATGGTATGTTGTTGGGGCTTTCAGGGACAGACTTTGGCCCCTGTCAGAATAATCCTGACCCCTAATGCTATGAGATATGATTGTGTTCTAATGGAGACTGAGCATCATGTGTAAAAGGGCCAGTTCTTACCACTGTGTTGCTGCCACTTTAGCTGGTGAAGGGTAACTTTGGGAGAAAAGTGGACCATATAAATAAATAAATAAATAAACTAAGTAAGAGCGTAGTATGGTGCAGTGGTTGAGCTCTGGAGACCTGGGTTTGAATCCCTGCTTGGCCATGGAAACCCACTGAGTGGCCTTGGGCAAATCACACTCTCTCAGCTTCAAAAGAAGGCAAAGGCCAACTCTCTCTGAACAAATCTTGCAAACCCCCCCACACACACAAACCCATGGTAGGTTCACCTTAGGGTCACAACAAAAGGAAGTCCATGTGGAATTCCCAGCCACCAGTGCCAGATGCAGCTAACTTCATATGCCTGGCTGATGGCCCATCAGCTGACTTTGCCTAGATTGGTTTTTAGCATGCTTTCAGCAAGAGTGAAACTGTTCTATAGAGACATGCCAAAAGTCAGTACGCCATCAATTTGCACTCTGTGTGGCACAAGCCACTGGAACTTACTTGGCACATAGAGTGGCAGCCATGCTAGACATTGTCATGGAAATCAGCCTCTGTGGTTTAGGTCCCATGCCAGTCAGCGTCTTCTGTTCTCCAGCTCCAAGAAGGCGTAGGACATGAAGGTTACCCACTTCTGCTCTAAGGCCAGCCATTTCTATGTATGCAGAGAGATCTTGTAGCCCCTTTGAGACTCACTGAAGGAAAGAAGTTGGCAACATGAGCTTTCCCAGACTTAAGGCTACCTCCTCACCCAGGAACCCCATCCAGGACCAAAAGCATCTGAGGAAGTAGACTGAAGTCTAGGAAAGCTCATGCTGCCAACTTCTTTCTTTCAGTGAGTCTCAAAGGGGCTACAAGATCTGATTCTACATACTAGCATGGCTATATCTTTGAATTCTACCAGTTCTCACTGGGAGTTGTTGGTGGAAACACAAGAGATAAAATGACTTCCTCTGCTCAGCCATTGACATAAGAATGCACTCATTTGTAGGCTATGCAGAGGTTTTCCTGAGGCTTTTGCCTGCTTGGCCAAGAGCTCTGCGCAGCTGGAAAGCTTGCAGTGTTTTACCCCTGGCAAGCCCTACTCTGCTAAATGGTAACATATCTTTCCCTGCCTTATCTAGCCAACAGTTGACTACACCAGTCTCTTGACTGGGCTGAATCTTTACACGCTTGGCCTTAATCCCGGAGGTAAATATATTTATTGCGCTGCTGGCAAGTTTTAAGTAAAAACCCTTCCATAGTGTTACAGCAAATACCCTGTCTCCTGCCAGCCTTTTAAGTGTTATTTGTGTCTCTCTCTTTGTGTGGGTGGTGTTTGGAGCTCAGGATTTTGTTTTACATTTGGAGAAAGCTGTTAAGCACTGAGGCATCACTCCTCACCCTCCTCCCAACGCCCAGCTTCTCCCAACAAGTCCCTCTTCTGAACCTACATCTCAAAGACCTAGCCCTGTTAGTCTGGAAAATCAGAATGCCAAGGGATTTTGTGCCATCTTTGAGACTAACAGAAAGAAAGAAGTTGGCAGCATGAGCGTATTAAGTAGAGTTCAGTCTAGGAAAGCTCATGCTACCAGCTTCTTTCTTTCCATCGCTCTCAAAGGGCCTCCAAGATCTCTTGGCATACTGAACCTACTAAGTATATTGTGCATTTTGGTTGGCCAATAAAGGTATCACTGATGGATTTTTGTTTGAATTTGCTAAATGGCCAACACAGCTACCCCTGAATAAACCTACATTTGTGTACCTAGATGTATATATAATTTCTTTCTTTTTCAAAAACCCAATTACTTAGACAGTGAGCCCTTGGTATCCTCTGAGGTTTGGTTGAAGGACCCAAAATGAAGGACTCCTCATACCAAAGGGGTTGAAGGACCCCTCATACCAAAATCTGTGGATGCTCAAGTCCCATTAAATGCAATGGCAGAGTAAAATGGTGTCCCTTGTATAAAATGGCAAAATCAAGGTTTGCTTTTTGGAAATGTGTATATGTGTATAGATAGATAGATAGATGAAAGAAAAAGAAAGAAAGAAAGAAAGAAAGAAAGAAAGAAAGAAAGAAAGAAGCCCTGGATGGTTGAATCTGTGGATAGAAAAATCTGTGGATATGGAGAGCTGACTGTACATGAGTGTGTATGATATGTAGCAGGATGCATACACATGTACACATATATTTAGCAATAGCAATAGCAGCTTCATTTATATACCACTTCATATCACACTGAGCAGTCCCTAACATGTGTTGCTGTCCTTTCTGATTTATAGAGACCCTAAGGGGAACCTATCATGGGGTTTTCTTGGCAAGGTTATTTGAGGGGGTTGCCATTGCTTTCCCCTGAGGCTGAGAGAGTGTAATTTGCCCAAGGTCCCCCAGTTGGTTTCCATGGCAGAGGCAGGATTTGAACCCTGGTCTCCAGAGTCCTAATCCAGTGCTCAAACCTAATCTAGCACTACACCCCACTGGCTCTACACATACATGTCCCCATCCTAAAGCCCCTGCCTCAGCAGCGAACTCCAGCATCCCCTGGGCCAGATGTTTGCAAGTGTGGGGAATGGATGGATGGATGAATGAATAAGATAGATAGATTTGCCTAGGCTGTTGTTGTTGT
>CM034701.1:198034597-198048278 GCA_020142125.1 Phrynosoma platyrhinos
GAGCAAGCGAAGGCTAAAAACACTCATATAGAAATATAAATGCATGCTTCTTAGTCCTGCTTGGGAAGGGAGGAGGGCTCCGGCCCCCCTGCGAGAGGCGCCCTCTTCCCTTCCCTTCCCTTCCCTTCCAAGGCCAAGGGCGAACGGGAGGCCAGGCGGGGTCCTCCTCTTCGTCCTCCTTTCCCCGGACCCGTCCTCCACCGCCTCCTCCTCCTCCTCCTCCTCCTCCTCCCCCCTTTGGAGCAGGGGCTCCTATTTATTCCCTATTCCCATGGGCGGCTTGAGTGACGCTTTCTTTGGCCCTGGCCTCCTCGGCGTCCAGAGAGAGACCGCGCTTCCCAACGGGAGGAAGAGCGGGAAAGGGAGAGCCCAGCAGGAGGAAGAAGAGGGGGGGAAAGAGGGGGAAGAGGAGAGGAAAGAAGAAGGAGAGGAGGAGGAGGAGGAGGAGGAGGAAGAGGGGGAAGAGGAATAAAAAAGGAAGGAGGAGGAGGAAGAGAAGGAAAGAGAGGAGGAGGAAGAAAGGAGGAAGAGAAGAGGAGGGGGAAGAGGAGAAGGAAGGAGAAGAGGAAGAAAGAAGGAAGTAGAAAGAAGAAAAGAGGGGGAAGAAAAGGAGGAAGAGGACGAAGAAGAAGAAAGGAGGAGGAGGAAGAAGAAGAGAAGGAAGGAGAGGAGGAGGAAGAAAGGAGGGAGAAGGAAGGAGAGGAGGAAAAAGAGGAAGGAAAAGAGGAGGAGGAAGAAGAGGAGGAAGAGAAAAGGAGGAGGAAGGAGAAGGGCAGCAGCAGTGCTGGGGAGCTGAGAGGGAAAGGGTCCCTGAAACCTAAGACCCGCCAGCTTTCTCCTGTTAACCTTTCGACTCAAGGCGACCCTGAGGCAAACCTGTCATGAGGCTTGCTTGGCAAGATTTGTTCTCCAGAGGGGTTTTGCCTTGCCTTCCCCTGAGGCTGAGAGAGTGTGCCTTGCCCTGTAAGTTTGCAGTTCGGACCCTGGTCTCCCAATGCCCTCCTCCAAAGCTCAAAAAACAGAAAGGATGCAAAATAACAAAACTCCCATTAAAAATAACATCCTGCAGCCAGCGAGCGGCTTTCCAACCTAGGAGGGAAAATTGTGTTGAAAAGACTTTCCAGTGCCAAGAGATGGTGGGGCTGAGAGGGCAAGCTTCTTCTTCTTCATGATAAGGTTAGAATTCAAAGACAGGGCTGCCTTCGTCTGGAAGGAACAATCAGTCTGCAAAGGGATCTTGGAGCCCCTTTGAGACTCACTGAAAGAAAGAAGTTGGGAGCATGAGCTTTCCTAGACCTGAGCCTACTTCTTCAGATGCATTTGAACTGTTACTGTGTGGGAGAGTCCTCTTTTTCCCTCCACACCTGACTTACCTGGAGAGTAAGGGCCTTTGCAGACTGCCAGAAATAGTGCAAATTGAGTCCACTTTAAGGGTTAGGGTTAGTACTAGGGAATCATGGGAATTGTTTTTTTTTTCCACTGAGACATTGAGCCTTCTCTGTCAGAGAGCTCTGGTGCCACAATAAAATACAGTTCCCATGATTCCCTAACCCTAACCCTAAAAGTGGACTCAATTTGCACTATTTCTAGCAGTCTGCAAAGGCCCTACATCGCCAGTCGCATAGGAATGGAACAGAGAGGAACCAATGCCTCAGGTGATAAAGGGCACACTTGTATTGTTGGCTTGAGAAAAGGGGGGGGGGGAAACCACTGACCCAGGGCAAAGGCTGGGGGGGGGGAGATACACATACACACAGGGACATACTCACTGCCAGGGCTGAGTGGCCTTACCAGGAATCTGCCTCAAGATTTGGGATGTCATAAAAGGATAGCAGAGGTGTTAACACGAGAAGGCTGGTGGGTCTTAGTGATTGGATTTATTGCTGTTGTGGTCATTTTACGGCCAGGTGCGGAGGAGGGTTTGCTGCAGGATTTTCTGACTCTAGTGTCAAAATAACTTGGCTAGTGTTGCATCTTGATTTGGCTGTGTGCTTCGTACTATCTTGATTTGGGTGCCTCCACACAAACACACGGGCATCCAAGTCAAGATGCAACAGTTGCCACCTTATTTTGATGCCCGAGTCAGAAAATCCCACAAGAAGCCCTCCTCCACGCCTGGCAGTAAAACACACACAGTAAAGTATGTTTGTGTGGAGGTCATGAGTGCAACTTGTTGGTCCACCTCAGGCAGCAAAATGTCTTGAGCCTCTCCTCCTCTCAGGTGCCATTAGCCAGGGTGGTCATGTACGGCTCATTTGTATCTATCTCTGAAACAACTTTAAAAAGTAACTGTCTAAGAAGTGGGCTTAGGCAACTACTTGGAGCCACTGTTTCCTCAGCTAGGCTCCCCATCTTCCAATTTTTACTTTTCTGCTGCAGCTTTCTCCAGCAGATTATTAGCCATCTCATCAGCACCATGGCATGGAGCCCTCCTCCTTCTCCTCCTCCTGATGATTTAAGGGAAATCAGCAGGGAAATCAGAAACATGTGATTGGAGTAATGGAGGAGAAGGGGGTGGAGAGAGAGAGAAAGGAGCAGGGAGGGATGATGGATCTGGTAGTAAAGACAGACTTGTTCCCAAATTCCTGGCACTAGTGCAGCGCTGCAGAGGGACTGCTGCTGTTGCTGTCATCCTCCTGGAGACTGCAGTAGTCCTCTGCTACTTGGCAGCAGGCTGTATGTGTATGTCTATGTATATATAATGGCCCAGTTTTTCTCAGGCAGAGGCAAAAGTAGATGGGGGGTGGGAGGGAGGGTCTGGTCAGCTGCATGGCACGACTGTAAAATGCCAGATAGTGCCAGCCAAGTCCCTGCCCGGCTGTGAGCCACAGAGGACCCACTGAAATGCTGAGCCATTTGTGGCATTTCAGTGGTGCCACCTGGCTCTCCCTCAGACTCCCCCAGTGATGCCCTTCTCATCATCAAAGCTGTTTAGGGGAGAGGGAGTGAGGAGTATGTGCAAGAACACCAGAACTTGCAAAAGTGAGTCTTTTTTTTTTTTTTGAGACTACAAGAGGATCCTAGGTATAGAAGAAGTTAACATTTTTTAAATGGAGGAGGTATAACTTTTCCAGCATGGCATAGTGGTTTGAGTGTTGCTTTCTAACTCAGAAGACCAGGGTTAGATTCCCAGCTCAGCTCATGAAAATCACTGGGTGACCATCTGGCCACAAAAACCTCATGATAGGTTTCGCCTTGGGGGTCGCCATAAGTTGGAAATGACTTGAAGGCAGACAACTGCAACAACAAATAATTTTTTCCCAACCGTTGAAGCATACATGTGGCAAGAAATGTTGCATATTGGCAGGACAGTCGCCTGTTCAGTCTATCAGTTTAAGAATATTAAAGCTCTTACTATGTAGGGCTGACCCAAGATATCCTGCTGCCTGAGGGAAAGGACAAGATGGCTCTTTCTCCCTCACTTCACCTCCGGCCAAGGGGTAGGGTCCAAGGCTGGAAAGTGCCCTAGGCTGGAAAGAGGGGGGTTCTCAGGAGGAATGGTTGAGGAGCTGCCATACTCCCTCTAATGGCAGATGTACTCCCCACTGGGCCTCTTGTTAAGGCAAGTCTTGCTTGCTTCTGTGTACAAGCCCCATACTGCAATGGTTGCAGAGGAATGGTGTATGGTGGGGAGAGTCCATTTCTTGCTTCAATCCATGTGCTGTTGTTGTTGTTTAAAAGAAAATCTGTGTCACCAAATATGAAAATTATGTTTCTGGATAATGAGAATGTGACTAGGCTGAGTGGCTTGCTTGGACTCCATGGAGCTGACTGGCTCCGCAGGCACTTTCCTTCCACCACCTCATGCACCTGCTCATGGTACACTCTGTGTGTGTGTGTGTGTGTGAGAGAGAGAGAGAGAGAGAGAGAGATTTGAATGAAAAGTGCTACCTTCCTGGCCAGGGATTGGCTGGAGGTGCCTTTTGGTTCCTCCCACCATCCCTGTGAATAAAAAACACCTCAGCTCTGCTCTGCAGCTGTTGTGTTCCCCAGAGTTCTCCGGCTTCTTTCTATTTGTTGGCAGAGCTGCAGATGTAGGACTTCTATCCCCACTGCAATACAAATGATGTAACTTGTTCAAGCTGCAGTGCAGGTTCTTCTATATTGTGAAAAGTTTGATGCAAACCAAATGGCATTGTTAACGAGGGTTGGAAGGGGTGTAAATCAAATGGCTCGGCTATTGGGGAGGGGATGGCAATTTGCTTTGCTTTTCCACTGTTGTTTGTGTGCCAAAAGACAACTGTAGACAACTTTGTTGACTCCAGAGAGCTAGCTGCCTCATCCCGCTCACTATTTGTTGTTGACTCTTCTCCCTTGCCAGCTGGACGGGGGAAGAAGGGAGGGAGGGCTGTCCCTGTTTGTAGTGAGGAGCAATCTCTTTTACCACTTGGCATTGATTTACTTGGGCCACTGAAGCAGAAGCAAAACCCAAGCAATCCATAAAAATTCTATTAAGACAAAGGTTACCCACCCAAACAAAATAAAGTACATAGATAAGACAAATCAGCCCTTGGTCCCCTAGTGGTATCTTTGATGGCTTTGCCACCCAGAATGGAGACTGGCTGTGGCTGTAGGAAGCTGTTAAAATGGTTGGAAGAGTAAGGCAGGCAAGTCAAAGGGCTGTGAATATTCAGCTGATGCACATAGATTGTGAGCTCTGACTTCATAGGAGGGAAATTCATTATTTTCAGCGAGGCTTTCGTATTCTTTGATAAAAAGGTAAAGTAAAGGTATTCCCCATTGACAATGTTGTCAAGTCGTTTCCAACCATAGGGGGCGCGGTGCTCATCTCCATTACTAAGCCAAAAGCCAGCATTGTCAGAGACTACTCTGTGATCCTGTGGCCAGCAAAATTGCACAGAACTCTGTATACCTTCCCACCAAAGGGTACCTATTTATCTACTTGCATTTGCATGCTTTTGAACTGCTAGGTTGGCAGAAACTGGGATTAGTGACAGGAGCTCACCCCATCATGCAGCACCCAAGCCTTGAACTGCCAACCTGCCGATCTTGCAACCAACAGTCAGCGTCTTAACCACTTGAGCCACTGCGTCTCTTACTCTTTGATAATGAGAGGGTCTCATTCGAATGGGGATGGCTATACTTGTTGCTTTTATTTTTCTGTGCTTGTTATGTAAGGGTGAAAAAAAATCAATGCTGCTTACATTTCATTTTTTGAATTGTTCATACAAGAGCCTTTCCCCTCACTTTGTTTCAGAAATGGGCCAGCTTTGGCTCTCCTGATATTGCAGTTCCCATCATCCTTCATAATTGGCTGTGCTAGCAAGGGGCAATTAAAGTTGGAGTTTCAGCTTTTTATGGCTTCTTTTATATTGCCTGTAGGCTTTTCTAGAATACTAAGTAACTCATCTTTCTTTTACTTTGAAGTAAGTGTCTAGTTCTCAAGGTTTCAGGGATAAAATTGTTGGCATGCATATGTAGAAGAGGGTATGCAAGTAAAAAGAAGCCAACCTTACCCAAGGGCCCAAATCCAGTTGCCTGCACCAACTAGAGTAAACCCATTGAATTGGTAGGATTGCCATTCATTGGGTCTACTTTAGTTGGGTTTAGATTTCAGTTTTGTAATTTCTATGATATATTATGACATTTCAAGGGTTTACATAAGGATTTTCAGGATTGAGTTTTAGAACATGAAGATTGTATAACATGTGGAAGATGTCCACCAACTGTATTTTAGCATCTGCTGTGTTCATGAAAATGCTATGCAAATTGCATTTATTACATGGAACTATGGTGTGCAAATTAGCTGCAGCTCTCTAGCTTATGATATATTTCCACTGTGGCCTTTCAGTGCTGCTGACTGCAAGTTTCAACCCCTCCTTTAAGTATAAATGCAAGGGGACGCTTTAGAAGTCCAAGGAGGGAGAAAGAGATGTATTGCAAAGGAAGCTCCCACATTTTGGGGGCTGAACCATTCTCGATTTTTGCCATGCCACCCTTAGGAGCAATTTCAGTTGCAAATGAACCTCTGCCTGTTGTTGCTTTTCCCACATGAGGAGGAAATTGTGGCTAATGCTTCATTTCAGCTGATTGATTTCTCCTTAATACCGGCATAAAGTTAATAGAGGAGAGCAGAGCTGTGATTAAGCCATATAGCCCCAATCGCTTGACTTAGTTTGATTGAATCTCTGTTCTTTACAAATATAATCAAAGAGGCCTGAAACTTGTTTTGGATGAGCAAAGCTGTTAATGGTGAAGAGGAAAGACTAGCTTGAAGCTGATTCTGGTCTACATACTGTGGAGTTCAGTAAAACTACATTGGTGTAAGTGGGTTAGGAAGTCAACTCCTAAAGGTGCACATTCAAGATAATATAAATATAGATAAGAAGAGTCTTCTAATGCACTTTGAAAGAGCTTGGAAAAGTTTCTTTTCTTTAACTGTAACTTTCAGAATCCCCCAGCCAAAATGGTCAGTAGCCATACTGTCTGAAAATTGTGGTCACTCCTTTATACTTGCATGAGGGAGATTAAGATACAGCTCAAAAGCTGGATCCAATATACTTTTAATATAGTGAGAGTCATTTAGAATCTCTGAATTATTCTTTGTGGGATGGAGATGGTAACTATTCTGGATTAGCTAAGTGCATGTAAAAAAAAGGAGTGATTGAACATCTATAACTAATATGGCCAAAGATCTCTGACTACATGTTACATATATAGCAGAAATTGCTCTTTTAGGTATATTGGTCACCACAACATCTATTCAAGAAAGGGTTTTCTGAATCAGAGGATTGTTGGAGATGTAATACTGTTAATGCTTCCTCAGTGCATTATGTTTGGAATTATCCCATAGTAACTACATTTTGGGAAAAAGTAATCATGATTGAGAGCCAGCCTGGTGTAGTGGTCTGAGTGTTGGATTATGACCCTGAAAACTAGGGTTCAGTTCCCTACTCAGCCATGTAGACCCACTGGGTGATCTTGAATAAGTCACATACTGTTAGCCCCAGAAAACCCCATGATATGGCCTTTAGGTTGCCATAAATCAGAAATGACTTGAAGGTACACAGCAACAACAAAATCACATCAGTAAATTTGATTTTGGACAGTTCCTTTATGTCCAGGGATGTATATGTTCTTTTGAATTATTTACTTCTTTCTTGGAAATTAACAAATGGCCAACAGAAATGGATTTTTCATACCCTTATGACTGCTAAAAGATTGATACTTCATTACTGGAAAAACAGTTTTTCTCCATCTGTGATTCAGTGGGTAGAAGATCTAAGATTGCTTGCAACATTTGAAAAAATTATATATAGATGGAATTCACAAATGGATTTATATGTGGCTTTTATAGAAATGTACTACTAATGTATTTATTTTTCTTCCTTTCGTGTTTTTATTTTCCTGCTTTTGTTATGTTGGAACATTATTGTATGTAACTGAGATCCCTTTTGAATGTAAACAAGTTTAAATTTTAAAAATATAAATTAAAAAAGGTGTGAGTAGAGAGTATATCCTGCTAAAAGTGCACAGTACCTTTCATAATAAACTCTCCAGCTCAAGCAAATGTGAGCAACTGGAGCAGGAAGCAAGTTGAGTGGCACTGGAGTTCCTTTGCAGCAGTGAGTGAGATTTCTTGTGCAGTAATTTGAGTTTACAGAAAGGCAACTGGGTGACAGCCATGGAAAAAAATGAAGGCTTCCTCTCCCCTTCCCCTCTGTGCACCATCCTACTGTCTGTAGAAGTTGTCAGTGGCTTTCTTCTCCTGCCCTCATTCTGACCCAGACAAACCACATCTGAGGGAGGGTGTGTGGGAGATTCGTCTCCCGGGCCCGTTTATCTCTTGCCCTTTTGGCTCATTCTTCCAATTAGTTCTTGTAATAAGGAAAGACATCTGCTGGCTTAGGTGTCAGGTACAGGCTCTGAGTAACATATAATACTGCACTCAGTTGGGTAGATTACTGGTAGTGCAGGAAGAAGGGAGGGGTAGGTGCATGTTCTTTCTGCAGCTCCAAAATTTTGAGCCTAGACTACTTCAGCCACTGTTGATAAAAACATCCTGCAGTTTAGTAGATCTTTGCAGCATTTCTTACACCTGCTCCCTTTCACAACTGCTGTTGAATCAAGGTGAGTAGCATTATACAGTTAGCCTTCCCTAGCCATGGATTCTACATCCATGGATTCAGCCATCCACAGCTTGAAAATATTTTCAAAAATCCAAAAAGTGAACTACATGATCACAGAGTAGACTCTGACAACGTTGGCTCTTCGGCTTAGTAACAGAGTTGAGCACTGCTCCCTCTGGTTGGACACTACAACGGGGAATACCTTTACCTTTTTACATAAGGCACACCATTTTTCTACACCACTGTATATAATGGGATTTGAGCAACCACAGATTTCAGTATCCAGGGGGAATCCTGAAACCAAACCCCAGAAGAAACCAGCCCCCCCCCCCATGAAACAGGCAATTCACAATCAGTTCTGTAGGTTCATGAGATTACAGTACTTTGAAACCAACCTAAGAATGAATCAGTTACAATACAATACAAGCCAATACAATACATGGCTAAAAATGCTGATATCCTTAAAATTGTCAAAAATATTTTGACAGTGGTGTTTGGTTTAATTAATTCATTAAATTACTGTAGTTATACCAACACTTCCAAATAAGCCTTCAGGCGTTAACTAGCTTGCATTGTCGTCATCATCATCATCATCATCATCATCATCAAATCCATTGGCCAGTTAATAGGCTAGTAGCCTGCATTTCCAAGGTCCCTGCGAATAACTGGGACCTCCCCTCCCATGATCTTTCCTAGACAGCATAGAAATGCAGAATCCTACTTTCTTAACATGCTAGTAAAATGAACATTGTCTGGTTTGATCTTCCCTATAAAATGGCTCTCCCCAAGTGCAGCCTTGCCAGTTGGGATGCATCTTAATTCAAAGGGTGATTCCTCTGTTGCTCTTCTTTTCTTCATGCATCAGAGTATCTTGATTCTTTTGAGCTGAAAGGTGACTTCCTTACTCTATGCTGGCAGCCAAAGTGTGCACTTGTGGACCATGCATAGTTTCTGGAATGAATAATCAAGTAGACCTACTTGTTTGGCCATGAGCCTTAATCTAAAAAGAGTTTTGCTTAGGATAGAATTGATCAGGGGAAAATTTGCACTTTGCTTCTTTTCTGGCAGTATATTGGTCTCCTTAGGGAATCAGCTCCTACCTGCCATGTAAAACAGCTGCCACTCTAGTGCAAGTTATTGACTTTACATTTTCTTTGCAACCACAGTGGTACTGTGGTTGTGAACTGGGCAGTGAAAAAGAGGGCTCTGTTCTTGTTCACTCATTGCCTCCTCAAAATATATTCTGTACTCTACCCAGGTGGCACACTGTTTTGGGAACCTATGCACTGGAATTGCATATTGCTTTGAAGAGCCACTCATTTTGTGAGAAAGCTGGCCTCCACCATGGATACATATGCATATGTATGTTTGTTTGTGGGCTCTATACATGCCTCTTCACCCTCAGACAAACTCAGTGCATAAAAATGGACAGTAATGATAAAATGTTTCAGGGACATCCACACCAAAGCTACTGCACAGTTTTAAAGCAGAGCTACCAACCTTGAAATAAGGCAAGGCTTGGCAATATATCAGCCAGCAAGCATGTATATTCTGTAGCTCGGGGTAGGCAACCTTTTCCCTTTAAGGGCCGAGGGACTTCAGCTCCCAGAATCCCAGCAGCTATTGGCCAACATGGGACTATTGGCCAAAAGGGGAAAGGTTGCCTACACTTGCATGTAGCTAGAAAATATAGTTGCCAAGCTCTGATTTAGGTGGCCCACTACTCCCACCTTTGTTCTTTTTTAATCCTATGGGAACCAATAATTATCTTTCTGAGATACATAGACGGTGAATGAGAATAATGGCAATGATGCATTTTCTCTCAGTAAATGTTGCACAAATTATGACTAATAAACTAGCAACAGGCTGATTATTTGGAAACAGTGCATGAAATTAGCTACTCCTGTTTCTTTGTTGCATCCTGTTTACTATGCACACTCTGTTCAGCAGTTGTTGCAGTACAGAAGCGGTGGGAATTTTATGGCCCTCCAGATGAAAGTGGACTCTAGCAGCCCTAGGCAGCCTAGTCATATTGAGGAAGGTTTTAAGTTGCTCTTCAGCCATATCTGCAGAGCTACACATGCAACACACGCATACACTAATGATAATAATAAAGATAACAGTATACAAAAATTCCAGTCCACTTCCTGCAGATGGGGCATATTCCATCTGTAGCAAATGTTATATAGTTTATTTATTTATTGGTTACATTTATATTACACCTTTTTGCCAGTGACTAAATGGTTGTGTCATACCTGGCTCTGTTCCTCCTCTCTTTCTCATCACAACAGCCTTTCCAGATCGGTCATGTTGAGACAGAATGATTGATTGATGTTTATCCACTAAGTTTTATGACTCAGTGGAGACTTGAACCTGGGCATCTCAACTTCTGGGCACCCTTCCTCCACATTTAGTTTACTGCTATTCTCCATCACATTCTCTGCAAATCATGCCATTACACAAATCAACATGTGAGGTGCTGGATTTTTCAGTATTTGCAAAATTAAAAACAAAAACAAAACACCCCAAAGGTTTAGGAAAGTTCACAAGGATGACCCACTATCATTTGGCATATGTCTCAAGATTATTTTGAATTTTCAAAATATTGACATTATTTTTCTCAGATTTGCCAAGCATATTTCTGAAGAATGATGAAAGAAAAGGTTGAGTAAGAAGGGGCAGAAGTTAAGAAGTCTTTAATAAGTCAATCCCAAAAGACCAAATGGATTTCTTTATAATTCTGAGAAATTTGAATGTATAGAGTAAAACTTTCAACTGCTTTGTGCAGCTTCCCTTTGAGTTCCTTCTCGCTCCCAATCTGATGCTTTACAGTTAAGCAACATTTATAAGCACAACACATTACTGCATGAAGGGCTTAGTATATTTTACAAGTAGAAATGTAAACATTCCCAGCAAATCTATTTCAAGTAGCTTTCTTTGCCAAGTGCCGCTGCCTCACTGTGGCAATGGGAGAACAGTTATGTTTAAATAAATAGGAAACCAAAGGGAAAGAGTCCTTGTTTCCTTCACTGCCAACACATTGCGTGTAAAATAGAGAGAAAACATTGTGGGAGTCTTTTTGATAGTGAGGTGGGGCCTGTGATTCTAAACATACGCTTGTGGAAGTATTCTCTCTGTTGAAACCAATGTAACTAACTTCTGAGTAAATATTTTGAAGATTGTCTTCTGTAATGTAGTTAAGTCTTAGTAAGTCAGTGAGGTTATTCTAGCCAGTATGTTGAATGTTGTGGATTCTTTCCCAGGAGGTCCTCCTCCTCCTCCTCCTCCTCCTCTTTTTGCTCATCAATTGAAGGTAATGAAATAGTTTTCACTATTTGGATGGCCATGTCATTAACTGAAACAAGGACCACAAATAGGAACTGAGGACTAAACATGTTGTTGTATTGAGTCCGGTGTTGCAGTGGACCCAACACTCATGGGATCTAAGCACTGGAACTTTCCACTCAGCAGAGATGACAGTAATCATCATTCCCCCCCCCCCCCCCCCCCCCCCCCCCCCGCCATCTGAATTTTCCCCAAGGCAATAGAGGAGAATTTTTGGAGTCTTCCTGAGGGCATAACTGTGAAGACTATCATTATGAATGGCTGTCTTTTGCGCCTGCACCACTGCTGGAGTCATGTTTACACCTGATCTCAAGGTGTGCCAAATGATCCTGAAAGTCTTGAAACTTTATTTCTGAACATCTTAAAATTGCCTCTATAGTCCAATGGCTGGAGGGTGAATTAATGATTTCATTACATTTTTATCCCATTTTTTAATTTAAAAACAGCACTCAAGGCAGTGTTAATACACGTAATAAAAACCTTAAAATCATCCCAGGAATCAAAATATTTCAGATGTAAATTTAGAAATGAATCAAGAAAAGCTTGGCTCAATAGCTGTTGCTGCTATGAACACACTTCATAAGTTTGGTTTATTCACTAACCCTAACTTCCTTCCTGTCTTATATTTTGGAGCCAGGCCTAGTTATGATTGGGTTAGTAAGGGCCTTGCAGACTGCCAGAAATAGCGCACTTTAAATTGAGGCACTGCCCTGGCTCAGTGCTAGGGAATCATGGGAACTGTAATTTATTGTGGCACCAGAGTTCTCTGATAGAGAAGGCTCAATGTCTCAGAAAAAAATACAGTTCCCATGATTCCCTAGCACTGAGCCAGGGCAATGCCTCAATTTAAAGTGCACTATTTCTGGCAGTCTGCAAAGGCCAAGACATGAAAGGCATACAGTATATTTCAGAAGACTAAGGCCAAATGAGTAACACTGGACTCTCTAGTATGCACACCCAGACATGTTAGGATGTGTGCTAATCCAGGACAATGATGTCTCGAGTCTTTAATTGCAAATGTTCAGAACAAGGCCAGTAATAAACAAAATGTATGTGTGTGTTGTGCACACACTTCAAATCATTTTTTACTTAGGGTGAGGTGATCCTAAGGTGAACCTATAATGGGGTTTTCTTGGCTAGATTTGTTCAGAGGAGGATGTCATTGCTTTCTCTTGAGGCTGAGAGTATGTGACTTGTCCAATATCACCCAATGGCTTTCATGCCCAAGCTGGGAATCAAACCCTGGTCTCCAGAGCCAAAGTCCAACACTATGCCACACTGGCCCTCACTTATTCAGTATTTATTGTAAAGATACAGATGTTGCATTGGACTCTATTTCTCAGCCTTGGCTGGCTGAGTGCTTATCCATTTGACTGGTTATATAGGAATTTGTGGCCAAATACCCTAAAGGAAACAGGTTTTTTTTTATCTTGGAAGCCAAGCAGGGTCACCCCTGGTTCGTACCTACATGGAAGACAGCCAATGAATATATACAGGAATTTATACAGGAATATATAGGAATTTGTTGGTATTTCCAGATGTATAGCTAGGAATAACTATGGCAATAGCATTTCCATTTCCATACCACTTAATAATGAACTCAGCACTCCCTAAGCAGTTTACAATCTGTAAGCCAATTGCCCCCACAAGCTGGGTATTCATTTTACTGACCTATGAAAGGATGGAAGGCTGAGTCAACCTTGGAGCCCTGGGATTGAACTGACATTGTTGTGGCTGCAGTACCAGCATTTAACCACTGCACCACCAGGACTCCTGGCCCATAGTCTAACTACAGTAGAATGAAGACAATCTTTCTACAAATTATGGTAAGGACCTCTGTTCACTAGTGCAAAATTGTGTCTAGAATTTCAAACTTACATTTCCATTTTAGAGCTGGTCATGTACATTAGAAAACAACAATGTTTATGCAGCATGCACATTCTAACTACTTCATTATGAAATCTGAAGAAGAGGAAGATCTAATAAGTGATTGATGTTTGGGGAAAGAATGGAAAAAACCTCTGACCTGACTAGGTCAAAAATGAAATAGAGAGCTGCTTCAATTTGCTTGATGTGTGCCTTCAAGTCATTTCTGACTTAGGGTGACCCAAAGTTGACCCCATCTTGTAGCTTTCTTGGCAAGAAACATTTAGAGAGGGTTTGCTGTTGCCTAACATTGAGGTTGAGAGAGTGTGAGTTGTCAAGGCAGGGGTCGACAACCTACGGCCTGCGGCCCATGGCCGGTC
>CM034701.1:198049036-198059577 GCA_020142125.1 Phrynosoma platyrhinos
AGCAAATGTTAAGACAACAGTGGAGGGCCATGAATGGGAGACCAAGAAACATCAGATACTTTAACAATTGAGTATTTTTCTTTCCTTTGGCTGGTTAGAAATGTAAGCCAGAGGGGGTAAAAAATCTCTTTTGGGTGACCACAGCACAAAGCAATTCAGATACTGTTTGCAACTCTGAGCAATGTGCGCTCATAAAGATCCAAAATGTTTTGTTAAAAGCTAATATTTTTAGAAATGACTTCAGTAAATCTAGCAGAACATATTGCAATGGAGAAAGGCAAGCCTGCAGCAAATATTTTACATACACTAGCTGGCTCATTTGGCTACATCACTTCTGAAATCCAGGTTGAATTTTTTATTGGAAATGAGGACTTTAAGCCAGAATGTGAACAGCTGTCAGAAGCATCATTAAAATATATTTTTAATTAAGAATGGTAATCCTACTTATTAGGTTAGTGATATTTTCCTTTGCTGACTTCTCTGGGCAAGTGTCCTGACATCTATCATGGCAAGCAAATACCAGAAGAGGAAAGGGCCTTGGCCAAGATATGGAACTCTTTGTTAGGCCTTCTCACTGCCAGTCCCCTCCAAGCCATTCCACTGTTAAATAGCTAGCTGTATCTTGAACGTCTCTCTGTAGGTTATTGAGCCTGGCATTTCCAACCCATTAAAATATGTGGTTCATATCAATGGGAAATTTAAACCAAGAGTGGAGATGCTCTACTATCAGCAGGCAGAAATAAAAGAACAATGGAAACAATGCACAGAAGAACTGTATAAAAGAGATGAAAGGATGACAGATTCGTTCACGGAAGAACCATTTGAAGATGAACCTACAATTTTAAGAAGTGAAGTGGAAGCTGCACTCAGAGCACTTGGGAGAAATAAACCATCAGGAACAGGTAGCATACCAATAGAGCTGTTTCAGTCTACAGAGGCAGAATCTACGGTACTCTAGTTTTAACTAAAATCTGTTAACAAATATGGAATACAAAACAATGGTCCACAGATTGGAAACATGCAATATATGCTCCAGTCCCCAAGAAAGGGAAAACCAGGGATTGCAATAACCACAGGACCATTCCATTAATTTTCCATGGAAGCAAAGTGAGCCTCAAAATTCTACAATAAAGATTTTACCATATATGAGGGGAGAAACTCAGAAGCTGGGTTCAGGAATGGAAGAAGCACTAGGGATCATATTTGCAAATCAAGTTGGATAATGGAATGCACCCAAGAATTTCAAAAGAAAATCATCTTGTGCTTTATTGATTATAGCAAAACCTTTAACTATATAAATCATACAAACTATGGATCCCTCTTAAAGAAATGGATTTACCATAACATTTGATAGTCCTGATATGTAATATGTAGGACAAAGGGCTACTGTTAGGACAGAATACAGAGAAATTAATGGTTTCCAATTGGCTAGGGGTTTAGGCAAGGATGCATTTCATCACCCTATCTGTTTAATTGTAATGCTGAATATATCATACATAAAGCAGGATTAGAGTCAGAAGAAGAAGGTGTAAAAATCTGAAGAATCAGAATCAACAATTTAAAAAATGCAGATGACACCATACTGCTAGCAGAAAATAGGAAAGAAAGGAAGAAAGTGCAAAAGCAGCTTTACAGTTGAACATAAAGAAAACAATAATAATGATCCCAGATGACTTAAATAACTTTAAAGTATTATTTTAAAGTTATTTTAAAGACATGAAAATAATTTAAGATTTTTCATATCTTGGCTCAGTCATTAATTAGGATGTAGACTGTGATCAAGAAATAAGAAGACAAGGACATAGAATAGCAGTTTTGAAGGAACCAGACAAGATCCTGAAGTATAAACATGTATCATTGAATACCATTGCCAGAGTGATCCATAGTATTTCCCATTTCTGTGTATGTTTGTGAAAGTTGGACAATGAAGCAAGCTGACAGGAAGAAGATCAGCTCATTTGAGATGTGGTGTTGTAGAAGAATTCTACAGATACCATGGACTGCTAAAAAAACAAACAGATGGGTCCTAGAGCAAATGAAATCCTTAGATGCCAAGATGACTAAACTGAGTCTTGTACTTTGGACATAAGAGAAGACATGACTCACTAGAAAAGACAATGCTGCGTGGTAAGGTAGAATGTAGTCAGGAAAGAGCGAGACTGCATTCCAGGTGGATAGACTTAATCAAGGAAGCCACTTGTGCTCTCAGTCTGCAAGACCTGAGCAGGGCTGGTGAAGACAGGATGACTTGGAAGTCTCTCATTCATAGGGTCACCATAAGTCAAAGTCAACTTGATGGCAATTAATAGCAAACAACAAAATATATGTGGAAGACCTGTTCATTTAATTGGGGAAGCTGAGCATATGCTTAAATCACTTTCACCAAAAACAGGAAATTTAAAAATGGATGGGTCATGGTTTTTCTCTCTACATGTACATAAATAGAATTGCATGTCTCTCAAGGAGCGTGTCGTTTTCTCTGAATCCATTTCCAGAGTTTTGACAAAAAGTGTCACCTAGAAGAAACTGGTATAGAAAGCTTCCCTAACACCAAACTAGGCTGTTGATCCCTCTTTCACTTTCTAGCCATGTATTATTTTGTATTGAGATGGTTTCTTAGATCCTGTTTGAACACAGCAACTCAACCTGCTATTAACAAGTGTTTTCATGGGCCCAAGCTAAGTTTCATTAAATCACCTTAACTATTTAAAGTGTCACTGCACCTATGTTAAACTTGTAGTCTATATGCTTCTGATTGCCAGAGTCCTGTGAAGGTAGCTAACTTTACATGAGTGACAGAAACAAATATTTTCATCTTGATGCTCCTTCCCACATGTCTGGTTGTGTGATGATAAAGCACTAAATTTGAATCCAGATATGTGTATGTGTAGGCTTGTGTTTGAGGGGGGGAGGTATACCTGTTTTCTCTTTTAATAGGTGAACTGAATACCCTAAAGGAATGGGGGGAGGGAGGAGGTACACCTCTTTTCTTTTAGTAGATGAATTGAATACCTTAAAGGAATCAAATCCCGCTGATCTTGGAAGCTAAGTAGGGTCTGCCTTGGTTATTACCTGGATGGAAGACCAACAAATGCCAGGTGCATGCTGTAGCCTATATTTCAGAGGAAGGAAATGACAAAACCACCTCTTCAGTATTCTTTGCCTAAGAAAACCCTATGAAATGCTATAAGTCGACAGGCAGCTTGAAGCCCCCCACCATGAGACACGACTTTCCTGAAATCCATGCCTGAACTCCAAATCTCCTAAAGGCTCTTCTACAAAAAAATAAAAACAAAACAAACCCACCCTCTCAAAATTCCTGTGCCCAAAATATCCAAATTCTGATCCAAGAAAAATTGAATTCTGTGACTGGTATAAATTAATCTGATGAAGGAATGTGTGTATCTTGTTTGGCATAATCAATAGCATATTTATTAGCAGCACAGGAGTGGCTGCACAAAGAGCTATGCAGAACTGCAATACACAGAACCCCTTACCCACTGTTGGCAATTTCTGTAGATCTCTCCTCTAACTTCTGAGATTTTGCCTGCTGCTGCCCACTCATTTTCTGTCT
This sequence comes from Phrynosoma platyrhinos, assembly GCA_020142125.1. Classification (NCBI taxonomy): domain Eukaryota; kingdom Metazoa; phylum Chordata; class Lepidosauria; order Squamata; family Phrynosomatidae; genus Phrynosoma; species Phrynosoma platyrhinos. The sequence goes on from CM034701.1 coordinate 198,052,611, forward strand.
TTGTAGCCTCAAGGGCTAGAAATGTGCTGTTCTCAAAAAAAATTGGAAAATAAAAGAAGGGCAGAACGAAAGATGAGATTCTCAGAATGCTTCATATTAAATAAAATAGAAATTGAGTTTAGCGAGAAAAGGCCTTCTTCCCTTTGCTTCTCATTCTGTTTTTCCCTCCTATGTGTTTTGGGTGGGGAGGCTGGTGCTCAGTCTCTGCCATGTAAAAGCTTTGGATTTATTCACTGATTTCTCTGGGCAGCTCTGATGACTTCCCCTGTGGTTAATTTGAAAATAACTTATCAGTGTAAACTAGTAAAATAACTTTGTGAAGACAATGAAATTGTTCTGTTGAATCCTTTTAAAAATCTCTCTCTGTGTTGTCCTTTCTAGCCATCTGATCTCTCCTCCACTTCCAACTGGCTGTCAGTTTTTCCCCTCTTAGCGTGTCAAAAATCATTGTCAGAGTCCTTCAGGGGCTATATATGGAGTCTCTCCCCTCTTTTTCCTCCTTTTGCCCCAGCAGAGATAATGTTTTATCCTACCAAATTTTAGGGTTCTAACACCTCTTTTTTGTGCCATAGGTGCTGCTGTTTTGCCTACATGATAGTGAATGCTTTCCCTTGAAGTTTGGAAAAAGAATACAAGATGATTTTATATTACAGTGTGCCGAGAAGACTGTGTTTAGGGAGCAAATTCCTGTATTTTCAACCTCAAGGTTTCACCCAGAAGCCATCTTCCTCTCTTGTTTCAAAGCAACACTATTGCCTCTGCTCAGGCAAACAAATAAAACCGAGGAGGAATTTGGTTTTGTTTCTTAACAGGATTCCAGCACAGTTCAAGTTCCAGGACGCAGTGGCCTTGTACCGCCAATAGCCTTAGAGGAGAAAGCATCCTTCATAGGCTTTAGGAAGCTGTCAGGTTCAGATAAGGCTGGGATCCTATCCTGTGGGACCCTCCGTAGTATTAATAAGGAAAAATTAATTTTTAAGCACTGGGATGGCTGCCAAATCATGTGACCTTTTGGCAGACCAGCTGTGCTATAAAAACAAACTGCAGATATCTAAGAACTGGGGTGGGAGGAGAATCCTATCACAAGTCAAAGGAGAGGATGCGTGTGTGACGATGGAGGATGGGTGCAGTTTTATGCTGAGGGGAAAAACAAACCTACAAACGGGAAATCTGCTAAAGCCTTTCCACAGTCGGTGATGTGCCATTGGAGATACAAGGACTGTGTTCCCCCTGAGGTCCCAGATTACAGTCATTTAATCCAGAAAGTGTGAGGAGATGACAAGGAAGGCATGCCCAAGGGAGGGAGGCATTAACAATTCCAGCTTTACTCTCACCCTACAACTGCAGCCCTTTGACATTTCTAATTAATACACATGCAGGCAAAAAGAGAATTAGGTTGGGGAGGGGGAGCCTTTACTTCTTTTTCTTTCTCTACACTTCTAACTGCCTGAAATCCTAGTAGCCATGATCGCTGTATTGTAAATCACTGCTGCTCCTGTCATGGTTTAACACGAGCTCTTAAGAGAAGCACGGTTTCTAGTCACTGTGTTGTAAAATAAAGGGCTAAGCTCCTTTGAAGTCAAAGTCAAATCAAAACCTCAAAGGACTGGCCCTGATGTCTTTGTGTTTCTCTATGTGTAATTACAGACCAAAAAAAACCCCAAACCCCTTGCTGGCTCAGGTAAGAGTTTTTGCCTTAATAAAGCCTTCTGGAACCTGCTGACATTCACCCCTGTATTCTTTCCAGTGCAAGCTTGAAGTCGTCATATTCTTGTTTTTTTTTTCTCTGTCACAATTTTGCACAATGGATGGTAGTTTTTCCTTGGATAAGGAACTCTTGGGGTCATGTTGTTAAAGACTCTGCCTGATCACTTCATAATTTTCCACAACTGCTTAAAAGCAATGCTCTCCGATGCTCAGATGAGCAGCTCAGGCTGTCCGACCCACTGAATATGTGGGAATTGTGAGCCTCCTTTCACACCTGAGTGGGTTCAGTCAACTAAAGAGCACCTCCTGCTCCAGACTTCAGGCTTGTTGGGTCGACTTTTTATTTTTATGTTAAAACTTGGAGATTAACCAGAACCTGATAAAAAGGTGTATACCTCGAAGTGAATAACTGTGACCCAAGAATGCGTTATCGCTGCCAGAACTGAATGGTCATGGTCCTTCCCTGTAAAAAACCAACGCTGGGTTATCCCAAGATTTTTTTTAATTTCAGCAGCATAATATGGGCAGGTGAGGGAGAGACTCATTTTGATGTGGTTACTGTTAGACCATTGGGAATCAGAAATCCATGGAAACTATTGCACATCAGCCAAAAATCTACCAGTGAACCCCTCAATCCCAACTGCCCATCTCTGCATTTTATCATCTGGGCATTTGTTTTTTGCCAGGGAGAGGGAAGAGAAAGAAGCTCTTTGTGGTTGCTAGGCAACTGTGGTAGACATACCAGTTCTCCAGCTCTGAGCAACAGACAAGCTACCAATTTTCTGTCAAACACCCCTCTTCTTTTTTCTTACCCAAAGCTTCCCTTCTTTGGCACATTTCACATTGTCCTTATGCATGGTCCTACCTTTGCTATCTGGGTGAGGCATTATGATGTTTTTAAACCTGTGGTAATGGACCCAGGTGGGTGCTTTGGAAGCAGGAATGCCTATTTCAGGAGAGAAGTAGTTGGGTTCAGTTACTTCTTGGTTTCTTCTTGGAGTTTGGGTCAAAAGCTGTCTCTGTGTGGTGAATACAGTGCAGGAAGGTAGACTTGCATCCACCCTGTATAATGGTTACAAACTGCACCCTCTTCTCTGCCTTTCCTTCATTATTTACATTTTAAATAACCATGCTTTTCCAAAACTGGAGTGATTTTTGTATTTTTTAGTTCTTACATTCAGTCCAGACAATAATAGTAATAGCTCAGCCTCTGTAACCCGGCTGAGGTGAGTATGTTTCTAAAGACACCATCACTGCTATTGCTACTCTCAGGTTAATGATGATCAAGCTTCGGGCATCAACATCTGGGAAGGTTGTCACTGATTTTTTTGATGGGGCTCCTGTGTCCTTAAAGCCTGCATTACAAGCTAGAATGTAGTTGCTCTCCCTTCTAGCACTTTCCTTCAAGGATGAGAACTCATTATTTCGGCCAGTCGTGCAGCTTTTAAGGATGCAAGAGCTCTCTGCTAGGCCAGGTCTTTCCGAAAGGCTGAGGTGTGCATTACATGGGAGATCATGAAATCTTGAGACTTGGTGGGTTTTCTTTTTTTAAAAAAATAACTTTAAAGAAGATAATTGAGGTAACAGATTTTACTTCAGCAGCAGTACAAGGTTGTGTGTTGAGCGTCAGTGTGAAAGTGAGAAAGAGAGATTATTTCTTGATCTAAATCCTCCCTGAAGCTACCATAAGCCCTGCCAAGAGAGGGGCATTTGTGTTCCTCTTCCTTTCCTAGGCTAATACGGTGCTTTGAGCAATGATGGTATTAAATTGAGAGAAGGGGTCCAATGGCTTGGGGTGAAGAAAGAAAGGTTAACTCCTTGTTGATCAGAACTGACATTCTGACCACTTCCATAGACTTCCCGACTTTCTGTTTTACAGTAAACCAAATTAGACCAGGGGTAGGCAACCTTTCCCCTTTAAGGGCCGAGGGACTTCAGCTCCCAGAAGCCTCAGGCATGTTGGCCAATAGTCCCATGTTGGCCAATAGCTCCTGGGATTCTGGGAGCTGAAGTCCCTCGGCCCTTAAAGGGGAAAGGTTGCCGTTTGAGTGTTGGCCTATACCTCTGGGGACCAGGGTTCAATTCCCAGTTCAGGCATGAAACCCATTGGGGGACCATGGACAAGTCACATGCTCTCAGCCTCAGGGGAAGGCAATGGCAAACCTCCTCTGAACCAGTCTTGCCAAGAAAATCAATGATAGGTTCACCTTAGGCTTGCCACAAGTCAGAAACAACTTGAAGGCACACAACAATAAACCATTTACTCTAACTGCTTAGAGTCCTCCAAACGATGAAGGTAGATGTGATGGGGCAGCTAATCATAATATTTATTTATTTATTTAAATTAAAGTTGTATTTGTTGTTCATGTGTTGATGTTGTTTCCATATTAAATAGGCTCCTGCTTTAACATGGAAGGGTGTGTGTGAAAGAGGATCTCATCTATTTCCCCCCAGTACTCGAAGTCAACTGAGCATGGGTGTGGAAATGCTGGAAACAGAAAGGAATTTGGTTGGGTGAGGATTCAGGATTCTTCCTTTCCTGCCCATTAGCACAGGTTTTGCAGGTGTCATTGTGTCTTGACAGAGATATTGGTTCTATCAATAGAACCAATATCTCTATTTTTATGCTGCATTGATAGGGAGGCAGTTCACCAGATGGATGAATGTTTTGTACTGGTCTTAAAGGAACAGCAGAGGTGGAGTGGGGGAGCACCAGACTATCATGGTCAATTGTTGTCTGTGACAGGGAACATGAAAGTTCCTGGCTCTTTGGAAAAAGATACAGCCTAGTTATTTTTTAGCCACCTCCTTTGTTATAAGCAGTTATGGGGAACCTTTGGGGTTTCTGGGAACTGAAGTCCAAAGCATTAGGAGTGACAGAAATTCTTCATCACGGTGGTGCTCCAGATGTTATGAGCTTGCCCTTCCCAAGTAGTGGATCATACCATTTCAGTCCTGAAGGCTATAGTCCAGGGTTGGGAATCATGCAGCACTCCAGGTATTGTTGGATTGCAACTCCCATCATTCCTTACCCTTGAAGTTTCAGTCCAACAACTTCTGAAAGACTACACAGTTTTTACCTCTGCTATAGTCCTACACTCACATGGATGGTTGTAAGCTTGCATCTGAGCAGACTTGTATCTACAGCATTTCTAAGGTATCTTAGCATTCAGGTTGCGGACAACGGTTTCCCTCTCCTCTCAGTAATGAGAAAAAGAGATTTGGATGTGTTGTCTGTGGATGCATAGAGGTGCTCCCTCCCTCCCTCCCTCCCTCCCTCCTTCTTGAGACAGAGTTTGCTCGGTAGGAAGCACTGTGTTTAAGGCAATCTGTAGAATGTGTAATAAACTCTGCAGTGGCTGTAAGGCTCTAAGCAAAAAACTGAATTGGAGAAAGTCATCATAAAGGCAAAATAGCTCTCTCACAGCAAGGCTCTTAATAATCCCTTCTCCTCCTGTGTCTCCATAGAAAAGCCCTCATATAACTCTGCAGAATGGGGGATGGAGAGGGGATGGTGGTTGTAGGGAACTTCACCATGATGGTTGTGCACATTAGTACAGAGCATTATGCCTGCTGGACAGCTTCCCACCATGCCAAACGCTCAAGGAAAAGCAGACAAGTGACTCAATAGCTTTAGCTGAGCCAACGATTATGGCAATTTGCATTCTCAAAGGCTGCAGCATTTGGTAGGAAAGGGATGGCCACTTGTTTTATGGAAAATCAGTCTGTTTCTTAATAATAATAATAATAATAATAATAATAATAATAAAAATTATTTGTACCTCGCCCTTCTGCATAGCAGTCGGAGTGGTTTCCAGCATAAATTACAATACAGTAAAAATCAAACCCAAACCCAACCCTCCCAGCCCTTAAAAATCATTAAACAATCATCAAATTAAAACGATATTTAAACTTTGGGCAGATGCCAACAGTTTACAATAACAAAACAACAGGGATGGCTGTTTATGGTGGCTAAATGGGGAGGGAGGAAAGGAGATACAGTTGGACAGGCTTCTTATGGCTGGGAAGACTAGTCTGGAAAGGCCTGCTGGAAGAGATCCATCTTGACAGCCCTTTTAAAGCTGTCTAAGGTTGTCATATGATGGATCTCGTCCGGCAGGCCATTCCATAATCTGGGAACGGTCATCAAAAAGGCCCTCTGGGAAATTGCTGATAGTCTCTAGATTTTTTCATTTGTAATAGATTCATCCCAGAGGACATAAGTGCTCGGGGTGGATTGTACGGGAGGAGGCGGTCTCGAAGATATGATGGACCCAAGCCATTTAGGGCTTCATAGGTGATTACCAACATCTTGTACTGGGCTTGGAAATTAATAGGCAGCCAGTGAAGAGACTTCAATACAGGTGTTATATAGTCTCTTTTAGATGTACCAGAGACCAACCTGGCTGCCATGTTCTGTATTAATTGAAGTTTCCAGACCAAGCACGAGGGTAGCCCCATGTAGAGCTTATTACAGAAATCTAGACAGGAGGTTACCAGAGCATGTACCACAGTTTCGAGTTACTTCCAGGAAAGGGTGCAGCTGGCGTATCAGCCGAAGCTGATAGCAAGCGCTCCTGGCTGTCGCATTCACCTGATTAATCATCTGAAGCGACGAGTCCAGGAGCACCCCCAGACTGCAAACATAGTCCTTCACAATGAGTGTGACACTGTCCAGGACTGGAGGCTGTATCCCAATACCTGGTTTCAGGGACGCTACTGTGAATACCTCCATTTTATCTGGATTCAGTCTCAATCTGTTTTTCCTCCTCCAGTTCATTACTACCTTAAGATGATCATTGAGAAGAGAGATGCCATCGGGAGCTGAGGCTGACAACCAAGACATGGAGAAATAGATCTGGGTGTCATCAGCCATGTCTCCGGATGAGCTCTCCCAGTGGCATCATATAGATGTTAAATAACATTGGGGACAGAATGGTGCCTTGGAGGATGTCACGCTTAAGCTACTTACTAGCGGAGCTACTGTCCCCAAGCAACACCCTCTGGGACCTACCTGAGAGGAAGGAACGGAACCACTGCAATGCAGCACTTCTGATTCCCAGCCCCCTCAGGCGATCCAAGAGGATGTTGTGATCTATTGTGCAAAGGTCGCTGAGAGCTCTAGGAGCACCAACAGGGTCACACTACCCCTGTCGATGCTCAAACGAATGTCATCAGTCAAGACAACCATAGCAGTCTGCACCCCAATCCCATCCTAAAGCCAGTTTGAAATTGATCTAGATAATCGGTTTCATCCAAG
>CM034701.1:198059677-198073156 GCA_020142125.1 Phrynosoma platyrhinos
CCCCCCCCCCCGACGGCCAGCCATGATGGGCAAGGATAGAGAGGGCAGGTAGTTTTCCTCATTCTTCCAAGCAACTTGGCCACATCATCAGTACTCAGAGATTGGAACTGATCCAGTAAAATTTCACTAACAGAGTTGCTGAACATCTCATCTATAGATTCTGTATCAATACTGGCATCTAAGTTGGCTCTTATCTGAGAGATTTTATCTGCAAAGAAGTTGTTAAACATGTCACAGCAGGCCGTTGTCGGGTCAAGCAGTGGGTTCTGCACAGGAGGAACCCGTGTCAGCTCCCCTACCACCCTAAACAGCTCCACTGGATGGGACTCTGCAGACGCAATACATGTAGAGAAGAAAGATCTCTGCGCTGCACGTATTGCCCCTCAATAGGAATAACTGTAATTCCTATGACAAGTCAGATAATAGTTGAGTTTTCCACCAGGTGTGCTCTAGTCGTTGTCCAACCTGCTTCATCCTCCTAAGCTCTTCTGTATACTAAGGCTTACAATTTTGAGCAGGTTAGAAAGGATGCTTGGGAGCAATCATGTCGATAGCCTTGGTAAGATCGGTGTTCCAGGTATTAACCAAAGCTTTGACAGAATCACTGGCATTACCAGTCATTAAACCCTCCAAGGCTTTCTGGAATCCAATTGGTTCCATTAGCCTTTGAGGGCGGAATATTCTAATAGGTCCACCACCCCTGGGGGGGGGGCGGATAGTGACTCTTAGCTCGGCCTTAACCAGGAAATGATTCGTCCATGACAACGCGGAGGTTTTAGTAACTTCCGCCCACGGATATTTCTGTTCCGTACTAAAAATCACTTTGAGTGTATGACCTGCACAATGAGTGGGCCTGATGACCAATTGGGATAGGCCCATGTTTGTCATGGATTCCATGAATTCCTGAGCTGTGCCTGTGAGAGTTAACAAACTGGTCTCCAGAGGGATGTTGAAGTTACCCAAAACTAAAAGTCTGGGTGACTCCAGCAGCAACTCTGAGACCAGCTGCATCAGCTCAGTTAGGGAGTTTGCTAGACAACGGGGTGGTCGGTATACTAGCAGAATCCCCAAACTATCCCTGGTCTGCAGGCTTAGGTACATGCACTCGAAGTAGACTGTGTTCTGGACAGGCATCTTGGTCAAGTTCATATTGTTTTTATGAACCAGAGCCACTCCACCCGCCCCCCCGCCCCCCCCACTTCCCCTTACCTGCTCACTGACGGAATACCTGGCTGGGAGCGTCTGCACCCAGGTTACGGTGCTATCCTCTCCCAGCCAGCTCTTCGTGAAGCAAGCCAGGTCGGCATCCTCATCTAAGAGGAGATTGTGTATAATGTGAGTCTTATTTTTCACTGACCTGGCATTGCACATGAGCAAGGCAAAGTTTTGTGGAACGGCTGGTAAGCTCTCCAATCCATTTCGAGAAACAGTGAGCTGAAGGCGGGATAACTTTCAAACATCGATCCTGCCTTCTTTGGTAACAACTCCCCACTCTGTTCCTGCCATACCTCCCTTTCCTCTTCACAACTTCGATTCCCACTCCCAGATCATTCCTGGCCAGATCAAAAACAAATGTTAATTATCGCCTTATGATCTCCCTCTCCTTATTTCCCAACAGTGCAAGGAGAGGAGCTAGATAGCATTGCTCCTGGAGATCAAGCACTCCAAAATTAGATAGAACAGCTTAATTTGGAGCAGGCTAGGTGTTTCTGTCCAATCCCTATATTCTCTGCACGGCCTTCCAAGCATTCCAGATGTCAAGGGGGTTGGGCGGGCTAGATAAAAAGTCTCCGCCCAGGCCCTACTGCCAGGCTCGCCTCTGCTGCTGCACTGCGGGGTGGCTGATGGAATGGGTGGGCTTATATCACCGCCATGGCCTCCTCCGGCCTTGTGTCCGCCTCTGCTGCCATGCTGCCGGGTGACTGGTGGAATGGGTGGGCTTTATATCACTGCTGCAGCCTCCTCTGGCCCCGCATCCACCTCTGCTGGGAACATTGTTCTGAAGGGGACAGTTGGGAATTGGAACAAGGAGACCTCAATTTGGATTGAGGCTCAGTCTTGAAGCTTTATTATTAAGCTGTTCTGAATTTAAAGTTTGGTAGTTTCATATGCACCAGCAATAGTTTCTGAAGGACAGAGTGGTGTATGTAAGTGATAGATAAAAGAGGAGAATCAGACACTTTCCACTGTGCAAATGCAACTGCATGACTCAAGCAATGGTCTCCCTCCCCACTGTTTCATTCATTTATTATCATTCTAGGGTGATGAGTTCTGGAGAACTGAAAAACTTGCACAGAATTTTGGGCCCTTTCCCCTAATAAAGATATCATTTTGATTCCCCTCACCTTTAATAGTAATAATAATAAAATGTATTTTTACCCCGCCCCTCTGTTAAGCAATCGGGGCAGCTTACAAGAATTAAAATCCATACAAATCTAAAAATAAACATGGCAACCTTTGTTTACTATAGGTGAGGTTTCTAAAAATTCAGTGATCCAAAAAGGCTTGGTAGACATTGCTCATACTGGTGTAATAACAAGTATAACACATGTGAGTCCTAGATGAGGACTCTACGCATATGGGGTAGTTTAGAATTTGCTAGAATACTGTTGCCATGTGCCATGATCCAAAATCCACAAGCATCAATATGCTTTGGAGTTGTCCCAATAAAGGTATCACTGCTGGTGGATTTTGTTGTATTTTGCTGCACTGCCAACATGGCCAGTGGCATCACTGGCTGAGTGTGTGTGGAGGGGTGCAGATCCCAACAGTGACACCCCACATTAGGGGGAAACCACTGGTGGGGTGCTCCTTCTGCGGCAGTGGAGGAACAGGTATGCCCCTTGGGAGATGAGGTGGTGGTGAGGGCTGTGGAGGGGTGAGTGCTTGTGCCTTTGTCACCAACCTGGCTCTTTTTCCTGAGGAGGGAGCTGAGGTAGCAGCAAGGGCAATGGAGTAGTGAGTGTGCCCTTTTGTCACTGACCTTGATCCCTTCCCAGGGAAGAAGCCGAGGTGGCAGTGAGCGGTGGATGGGCAAACGTGCCCTCATGGCTTTGTCACCAGCCTGGTTCCCTTCCAGGGGAGGAAGCTGAGGCAGTGGTGAGGGCAGTGGAGGGGCCAATTTATGCCTCTCCTGGTTTCACCATAGCCCTGGCTCTCTCCCCAGGGAGGGAATAGGGCCAGCAATGAAACCATGAGGGGCGAACAGCAGGGTGGGAGAAGCAACCGGCTGTTCAACCTCCATTTTTACAGTCCCCCTACACCGGTGTCACCAAGCCTGCTGATGCTACGAAACATGGCTACTCCTGAATATGTTTCCTGTTGCCATTATGTAATTGTTTAATAGTACTGTTGGAAACATATGGCTAAATATGGAAGAAACTGGGTTCACAAAAATCCTCCCCTATTTCCCTATGTGATTCTAGGCCTCAGTAGGCATAGCTTCTATGCCCTGTATGCTTCCTGGATCATCATTTTAATTGTATACCAGAACTTAAAAGGGTGAATTGTTTGTGTATGTATGCCTTCAAGTTGCCTGTTGACCCCTGCCTCGAGTCTTGAAAGCAGGAAAGAAATAAAAATATATTGTTGTTATTATCATTACTATAGTGACCACATGAGGTTGCTTTTGATTGATTCATTTAGATCCTGGTTTTGATTTGTTTTGTTGTATTTGGTTGTGGACATGTGCAGTTTTGTCAGTTGTAAATGGTGTAAGAGCATCTTGACTGAAATGTTATAACTGACACATGGGTGTATCTGAAAGCAGATGCCTCACTTCTCACCTTCTCCTCCTCCTCCATAGTCTAGTTCCATGTAACATTTAGGAGTGCAAAAATGGCTGGGAAGGGAGTTATAGCAATATTCTGTTCTGATTTTCTCTGACTCCACGATGAAGTCAAGAGGGGCCAGGGAAATTCTTTATGCAATGGTCTCATGCTTTGAATTTTGCATTGTTAATCATAGCTAGTCAATATAATCAGGGCAAGGAATTCTGTTGCCATCCAGATGTAGCTAAACTGCAGTTTTCAGCCGCCCTAGCCAGGATGGCCAATGGTGCAGCAGTTTGGAAAAGGCTGAAGTCCTGTTGCCACAGATAATGTAGAAAAATTGGACCAGTCAAACCATCTGCCTGTACCAGTCACAGCAGATGACTTGCAAGTACATGTATTTTATATTTGGTTATACCTATTCAAGCACCAAATATAAAGCATCTTTCTGCTTTTTATCTGTCTCCTATGAAGTCAATATAAACCTCATTTACAGATGAAAGCTGTCATGTTAAGCAAGTTTATGCAAGAAGGCTATATTTTCATACACTGTATTATGCTGACGATTCTGCATTGAGTAGGGAGTTGGACCTGATGGCCCATAGGACCCCTTCCAGTTCTTATAATCATTTGTCTCCTTTGTGTCACACTTGGAATGCCAGCTTCCTCAGTGGAAACTCTGAAGTTTACAAAACTGCCCATCTATTATTTATTTAATTATTTCCTTCCTTTCTCCTGATATAGGACTTAAGGTGACTATACGTGGTACAGGTTCAGTACAGTGTTGTCTATTCTGAACTGGAAATTGATCCAGGATTTAACTGCACTTTATTCTATGCTGTACACCTTGAATGTACAGCTTTAAAACATATGACAAAATCATATGTTAGGGAACAATGGCAGATTTCCATAGTAAAATTCATGTTTGTTGTATAGATATGCAGTGGGATCAATATTAATGACTGCATTACTTATCCATATGTTGGGGTTTTGGACAGGAAGGAGTTAACTTTGATGTGACAACAGTAGATGTGGATACAGAACATGAGGGAGGGCCAAGTCCTTGTTATGAGTTGGTCAGGAACAAGAGAAAATACTGTATTTTTTCTCTAGACTGGAGAGAAAGCGCCCTAGACCATTCAGCTGAAATCTCCAGCTGCATTATTTATTAAGGCTTTCAGTGTACTACTGATGTGCACACCTGTGATTTAGAAGGCATGCAAAAATTGCATGGAAATTGTTACATCCATTTTCTTTGTGTTTTATTTATTTATTATTTTTTATTTATTACCAGGATTTATATCCCACCTCTCTCCCACAGTGGGATTCAAGGCGGGTAGAACTATTATGTTTCTTCTAACTCATGTAGTTTTGCTCAGAAGTTCTACTGAGCACCCAGAATCAGAAGAATAACCCAATGCAAAGAAAGATGCATCCACAAAGTAATGCTGTACATATTTATTCAGATGTCCAGCTGTATGTAATGGAACTTATTCTCTAGAAAGTGTGTTGAGAATTGCATCCTCAGATCCTGGGTTTAACAGTTAGCATCGAACTCAAATGCAGGCCACAGATGTTACTAAGCAGCTCAGCTCAATATGGGAGGAAGAAAATCTCCTCCTCCTCCATTGTGATCATCATAATCATTATCTTGTGGGGCTCAGAAAAAACCTCTTAACATATGAATCCCACATGAACGCAATATAAACAGTGCATTTCCCATATCTCAGCCATACTTTTCTGTAGGCCATTAAAATAGTAGCATGTTTCCATGTATCCAGACTTTACAGGAGCAACTATGGAGACAGCAGCATGCACATGAGTGAAGACATGCGTGAAGGATGTCAGAGAACTTCCCCTCTACAAGGCCCTGGAGCCAATGATTGATGAGGTTGCTATGAATTGTGATACCGGAACTATCAGCAATGGCCCCAGAATTGCATTTGCAGTAATGCTTGGACAATAATGGACATAAATATAAATTAACACTATTAAATCACATGTCCTATTGGAATTACATTTGTTTATGATATAAGATGACAGATAATGATGTTAGCGTCAGTAGCATTATGGTGATCCAGGATATGAAATCTCATCAGCTATGTTTGCTAAAAAGCAAAATGTGAATATTAAAAGATAAATTGTGGGTTATCCCTCTAGCCTTCTGTAAACAGTTTTTCTCCATTTACAAAGGGATGCACAGCAGATTATGCACAAACCTGTGTACTGTGGTGCAAAAATTAGCATTAGGAGAGAAAATTCAATTCAATAAGGAAGATTATACTTTTTTTTTAAAACTGTTTCTTTTCAACCAATTTTCTCTGACCAGATTGCTCTTCCCAGCAGCCCTAATTCAGGAGGTCCAAAATGCTTGACTGCTCTTAAAGAAATAAGGCACAATGAAGCACTTAGGGGTAAATTGGGAGGGCAAAAAAATGACTTTCAGGGAAAGAGTCAAAATTCTAAATTCCACCCTTTACAAACCAGTGTTCACTTCCAGCCAGTGAACACTGTGCTATAAAGTGGATATAAAGTGGATGACCATTGAGACTGCATCATTAAATATATTTTCATGGAAGTCTATACAGTATATAAATATAAAGTAAATATCTAAGTTGATGATGACCTCACAGATGTATCTCTGTTATCCTTCCACTTTATGAAGGTGCTGTTGCAGCAATCTGTAGTAAAATGTTTCAAGCCTCAAGAATACAAATAATGTATCTATCCGCAGTTACTTTATGGAGTCAACAGAAAGATTACAGTCTGTGCTCCATATCCACAGGGGATCTGTTCCAGACACACACACACTACACACAGATAAGGAAAAATGCAGAACCTTGAGTCCCGTTGTCCTTATGGTGGGCACGTGGCCATGTGAACACACACCTATTGAAAGCAACAGTGCTTGCTATCCACAGATGTTTAAATCCGCAGATGGCAAGCCTGTGGATATCGAGAGCCCACTGTACAAATATATGCGCAAGTGTTTGAGATACCAAACATCAGGCAAGATATTACAAAAAGCAGGTGGGATGAGAATATGAGGGTTGGAAAAGATTTGATTTTATGCTGAAGTCATGATACCTGCATGATCACTAAGTTAAGAGGAAATGGGAGAAATGGAGTTTGCAGAAAATATATTTTGCTTTTTTTCTCCCATCATCCTGGGGGTTAATGCAGGTGCAAAATGAAATCATTTTATGTCACCTACTAGAGCTGGAGTATACAACCTTTTTGGCCTACATTTAGTGTTGGCCAGGGGAGAGGGGGACGACACTCACTTGCATACATGTGTGCCAAGATATTCACGTGCATATGTGCCCATGCACTCTTACTCTCCCTCCCACACCTCAAGATGCACCCATCCTCTACAGTTTCAGAAGCCAGGAAACTGTGTCCTCCAACGCACTCCTCTAGCAAGTTAGATGAACTGTAGGAAGAAAGTGAGTAGGATGCCCCATAGGAAATGTTCATGGACTATAAGCTAAGAACATAATCAGGAATGTCTATGGAACCACTTGCATCTGAAGACCCTCTCATGCAGACATCATTTGTCAATACATCAAGTCAGTTGACTTCTCTTCATCTTCTCTTTCCCATGGCATGCTTTGTTACACCTCGCATGGTGAGGAGATCTGGGGCATTCAAAAACTTGCACAGTTTTTGTATATAACTTTTGACAAGGCCTAGAAAATATAATAGCAATATGGATTCTGGAAATTTTCTTACAATTAAAATATTTACCTTTTCTGTAAGAAATTTCAAGCCTACTAATGCGCTAGTTATGCATAGCCACAAAGATGTAGGGTTGAAGACAAATGGTCCTTTTCTGTGTTATTGGAACATTTTTAGAACATTTTTGTGAGCCAGTGTGGTATATTAGTGAGAAACTAGGACCAGAGAAGCCATGGCTCACGTAGTTCTGCTCCAGAACCTTGGGTCGGACAGTTTCTCTTCTCAATTTAGAGAGATTGAATGACCCTGTCTGAGTTTTAAAATCATTGAAGGATGGCTTTCTCTCAGTCCTAGCCCTGTCAGAGGTATGATTGGTGAGAACATGTGAGAGGGCATTTTTGGTGGCTGCTCCCAGGCTGGAGAATTCCCTCCCAAATGACCCAAGGATTGATCCCTATCTCCTCATTTCCATTGTCGAGAAAAGACTTTTTAAAAATTATGTAACCAAGCCTATGGCTTGTAATTGATTGCTGCAAATGAGGATTTTTAATGAGTGGTGCTGTACTTTTATTCTCATTCTTGTTTTCTCAGTGATTTTAAGCTATTTTACATTAGTGCTGTTTCAAATAGGATTGCTTATTTAGTTATTTCTCGTAACTTTTTTTTAAACATAACAATTGTTTTTATCTATATCTTGTTTTTATTTATATGAATTGCCTTGGGCCCCACTTTGTGAACAAGGTGCTTATGAAATAAGCACACACCTCAAATAAGGGTTATATAAATAAAAGGTGTGTGTGTGAGGGCAAAAGGAAAAACTCCAAGCTTCTCGAGGAAGGTTGGAACAATTAACAGAGAACCATTGGCCCTCCAAATGTTTTGGCCCTGGGCAGCACAGCCATTGGTAAAAAAAACAGAGGAAGTTATAAGAAGGCTGGGACACAAATGTAATAAATAAATATTTCAAAAGTGGGTTACGGAAACACTAACCAAGCCTTTCAAAGACTGAGGCCCAAAATACATATGGAAATGTGATGCCTTTTAAAGTCAGCTCTTTTTATATTTTAAGCAAGGAGGACTTAAGCTGATTTTGTCTCATGAAAGTAACTGTGGGAAATAAAGCCATATGCTGAGGTTTCAAGCGTTCATTATTCACGCCTGTCCTGTGCTATAAAGTGGATATATGATATTCCTCCCCACTTTGCCACAGAAAATGGTCAAAGGGCCATATTCTTGGACAGATAGATTGGCTCCTCTCTTTTACTTAAGCCCAGACATGGCGTTTATGAGCTTGTCTCTTGACAGTCTGAAGTCACTTTGAATAAAACAGAATACTAGTTCAGATCCCACGGAAAGGGGAGGGGGACCCTAAAAACCCCACTTATTCTTGCCTGAGTGTACATTGAAGGATTTATTGACAATGCAGGTTGGATCTTGAGCATAAATGATGCTAGTGGAAAGTTGGGTTCTTGTATGTGCTTTCTTGCAGTGTGATTTGATTGCACAAAGCCTGTGGTTCTGTACAAGAGTAACACATCGGGGGCTATTTCTGTACCTCACATTCCCTCCCCCCACACTGTTATTAATTTGTTTCAGGAGTCTCTTATAACCTACCCCATAGCACAAATTAAACCAGTGTGACACATCTCTTAAAAATGACCTTTGCCATCAGGCTGAAACTGTCTTTTCTCTACCTTATTAGTGACTCCTGTCTTGGATGTCGTTCTTTGATAAATTACTTTCATAAGCCCTGTTGTTTAAATCAGAAGATGTCAAATTTACATTATTCGATCCCTGTTCATGCCTCTAGGCTGTATTTCTCTATTGGGATTTTGTCTTGTGATCTTTAGAATATATATATATATATTTGACTCTGATACTTCTAAGTGACTACAGAAAAACCTAGATCGCAACTTCACACATCTTGTCACACTGTGAGCTTCCTTAGAGAGAAAAAAGCTTGATTTAGTTAGAATAAGGGGATGTGGAGCCAGCATAGTGCAGTGGATTGAATATTGAGTGACTCTCAAGACCAGAGTTTGAATCTCTGCTGGGTTGTGGAAACCCACTCGGTGTCCTTGGGCAAGTCGCACTCTCTCAGCCTTAGAAGAAGGCAAAGGCAAAGCTCCTTCTAAACAAATCTTGCCAAGAAAATCCTCAAGTCAGAAATGATTTGAAGGCACACACAAGAAGGAGATGTGCCTAGAATACATGGAGATTTCCTATCCTAATGAAGCTAATGTCTTTGGAAAAAGACTTCCTAGAGGACTAGCTGCAATTGTCTGTTTATTCAGTTGATTTAGGGCACTTGTACTTGCCCTTTTCCAAATCAAGGTAGCCTCCGTCGGGGGTTCCACTTGCCCCAGAATCAGTTTCCCATCCTGGCCTTAAAAAGACCAAGCAGGCTTGGCTTCAGCATGAGGCTGCTACCTGTGTCCTCAGACTGGAGCTTGGGAAAGTTTCTTTTTTTTTTCTTTTTTTGGACTTTAGCTCCACAAATTCCCACAGCTAGCACAGCTAGTGGCCAGGGAATTATGGGATGCATAGTTGAGAAGAGTTAACATTTCCAAAGTTCTGTTTTTGGTCATGATCTGCTTGTTTCAATGTACAAAAACAAAGATGAACCAGTTACTTGGGCCATTGTTTTTGTGGACTAGAGAATACTTTGTCAGATGTTTGCAACCAGGTTTCATTCCCCTTTCAGTGTAAGGTGTGTCTGTTTGAGGGTTTCATGGGGACCACAGCTAAGGATGGTACAGGGGCAGACAGTGGATCCATCACTAGATGACTGGTGATTCCACTCTGAGTTTCATAGCCTCTCCTCTCATGGCTGTTCTGAACTGAATGAGAACTCTGCCAGTACTGTCTTTTTGTGGGTCTAGCAAGGCAGATGTATGGTGGTAAAATTAATTTGTCCTCCCTCATAGCTGCAGAGGTGGGCAACCCTCCTCACTGTGTGTATTGTTCCTGATGATCCTTCACATTCATTATTTTCACATAAGCAAATACTATTGACACCAATGTGTACTGCTTATTACGATGTGACAGACAGCTGAGCCCTTGGTCCTGAAATGGCCGTGGAGCACTTTGTTACTTCTAGAAAACTAAACAACCAAAAATACTTGGGTGGTACTACTGATCATGTGGTATAATATAATATGAATCCTATCTTCCTGCTTCCAATGGAGGGGGGGGGGAACTTATCTCAAGGGGAGCTTACATGTCCAAAGACAGTGGGTAGATGTATAACATGGAAGCCTTGGACAGTCATGTCTTTCAAGAGGGCTAGTGTAAATGCTTCTCAGATGTTATGCAAAAGGTTGGGGTCTTTATAATGATGCAGGCAAGTGGCTTTGGGCAAGTGGGGTTTTAAGAGCTATGCAGAACAGTGTTTAGAACCCAGCAGGCCTGAGATGTTAAGCAACTGATCCATGTAGCCTTTAAGCACACTTTTATGCATGCATGGTTTCTGAGCTTTGCAAGGGGAAGTTGGTGATTTGTGGAAAGGAGGTGGTGGGAGGCCTGATCCTGGTGGTGCTAGTTCCTTTCCAGTCTGCCTATCTGCCTAGATGCTTGAAGGACCTCAGCACTTTTTGCAAGAGGCACTGTTCTTTCACTGGATAGAGTCTTTAGTGAGCTATAAATGGACACACGTGCTGGTGTGGAAAGCTGCCTTCGGGGAATCTTCCCTCTTCTGTACTGAATTGTGATGAGCAGAAAATCTTCTTTTTTGCTTGGAAGGCAGGCAGTAGCTGAGTGTGGACCTGAATGTGTGTGGCATTTAGAAAAGAGTAAATAAGGAATTCAGCTTAAGGGGATAGAGCTCTAGCAGCTTGGAAATCCAACTTTCTGTGCTCTTCTTTCCTTTACAGTTGGACTGAGAGTACCCAGCACCCTTTCCTCCTCAGCTTAATTTCTAAAAGTGATGAAGGATTCCTTTTGGAAGGGTCGTATGTGCTAATAACTGTTAATTGCATACTGACTTTTATTTTTCCTTCTGGAGTGGATGATACTTGCAGTTTGTGAGAGTGGGCTGGAGTTCCAGCAACACATCTTGGCAAACATGCTATTTAACAATAAACCTTATATTTACGTGCAAAGAACATTAAATCCTACCAGTTCCCTTTTACACTCTTCCTTCTTCCAAAATTATAATGTAACATTATGCTGGTAGCTTTATGGCTCCAATTACCAGGAGGTCTTTAAATCTCTGAGGCTCAAGGGAAAAACCTGAATTTTCAAGAGGTTGGCATATAGAAGAATTTGTCCTATGTTAGTACAGTGTGTTAGCATTGTTTTTCTAGGAGATGGGTGAGTTGCACAGTGTAGTTTGACAAGCTAGTAGAAAAACAAATCACTCCTGTTAGAAGGGATGTAAATACAATGCATCTGTTTTTGAGCAGGCAGTTCTATATTGGTGTTTGTTCAACCTGGTATAAAAGCTTCACAACTTTGGAAAGTGATACGCCATGGGGTGGGGAGAGTAAACCTCATTTAGAATTAGATTGCATTTGCTATCTATTAAACATTGTTACGTGTTGTGATGTATGAGGGACTATGCAGAGGGGTGGGATAAAAATAAATTATTATTATTATTATTATTATTATTATTATTATTATTATTATTATTATTTAATATTAAAGCATTTTGCTTTAGTTATGTCTTACAAGTACAGAGGTCTGCTGGCAGTTATGCATATTGACTGGAGAATTCACAAAATCCTGCCAAGATACACACAGGGCCTCAGCAGACGGAGGCCCCGGAGCCGCCGCCGAACGGAGCGCCGCGGGGCTGCAGCCTCCGCATCCAGGCGCACCGCCGGCGACTCTAAAAGGAGCACCAAATTGGCGCTCCTTTTAGATGTCAGAGAAAGTGCGCCGCAAAAGCGGCGGGCGCACTTTCTCTGACTCAAACGGCGCAGCGCATGTGGGCGCTGCGCCGTGAGGTCATCCCCAATGCGCCGGTCGTGTGGACGGCCGGCGCATCTGGGGGCGACCTCGGAGAGAGGAAGGGGCGCCGTTCGTGCGGCTGCCCCTCCTCTTCTCTGCCCAGAAGACGACTTTATTAGTCGTCTGCTTAGGGCCACAGTTTCCTGTTGGTGATTATACTTAACAAAATGTTGTTGAGATATTTACCTTCCCCAAGGCTTCCTAGAACATGTGTATATTGACTAGTAAATGGGCACATTCTTTATAATGACAACTTGTCATGGCCATTATCTGTTTAACTCACATTATGCCTAACATATCATTATTGCTGGGCCTATTTACTGGGTTAAGTTTTGTTTATTAATTGTAATTAACTGTATGTCATTTCAATATTTTTGATTTAATACTATTTTAAGTGGGGAGGGGATCTGTTGTATTGTATATATGTTTTATGAGTATTGTATTTTTTATTGCTGTAAGCCGCCCAGATTGGACTTCCAGAGGGCGGGATATAAATAATTTATTATTATTATTATTATTATTATTATTATTATTATTATTAACATATACATGTAATTTTGCTCCCTCACACTGGAATTTGCATCTCCTGCAGCCTTGATGCAGTAACTTTGAAATGGATCATTCTGGCTGCTGTTCTCTCTTGGTAGTCCTCTCCCTACAATAGCCGTTACTATGAGGTAATTTGTCCCCTGGTTTGCTGTGGAGTTTCCTGGAAACTCCTTGGCAAACCCTGGCTGTATAGATGGCGCCCTGCTCTCCTGACCTTACTTTGCTGCACCATCACTCATACTCAGTATTTGGGTGTATCCAGATGCCCCATTTCCACATCAGATGTGGTGACAGGGGATTTCTGAGTACAAGCGACAGCGTGGCAAGGTACCTACATGTGCCAGTAGCGGATTCTGGATTGGTGTGGGGTCAGCATGGGGATAGGTGTGTAAACCGACCTGGGGCCCAGCCCGGGTACGTACCAGGTACAGGATAGCACAGGCTAAGCCTGTGCTATCCTGGCCCATCTGCTCAGCCTCAAGGTTGAAGGGAGTGCTGTGGATATAGTATATCTTGATTTCAGTAAGGCCTT
>CM034701.1:198073256-198088297 GCA_020142125.1 Phrynosoma platyrhinos
TCCAACTCTATGATTCTATGATTCTATGATTCTATGATTCTATAAGGTTGTAATGGATGAATTTGGAGCAGTTGAGTGCATCCCTACACCATGTCTGTATTTCTAAGGCATGTTTTGTCAGCCTCTGTCTCTTAATTGTATGTCTCTTAAACTGCCCTCCCATAACCCTAGCCATCTGGGCATTGCAAGAGTTTTCACAAGCCTGATAGGTGCTGCTTTGTATGAAATGGCCAGCCATCTCTTTATTTTATTGAAATGTTTTGTGACATTCTAAAATATGTATGGGTTGTCAGAGGGTTTTTTTTTCTGCCTCTCTTCATTTTATAAATATACCTTTCCCAGATTGCAGGAATCTTGAATGTGTTGAAATGATTACTCAAAGGTAACTTCAAGATTGCATACTAACCCCTACCTTCTTCCCACTCAGTAAAACAGTATAGTTAGTTTATTAATGACTGCAGTGATGAATATCACTGATCTATTTGTTTATTGTATTTTTAATAGCACTTTTTGGATTATTAGAATCCAATGTGGCTAATAGTAATAATAATAACAAAAAACTATAATAATAAATAGAAGAGCAGGAAGAGAAGGAAGAACAAGAAGAGGAAGAAGACAGGCCCTGATATTAGGTTTATAAAATGAATTGACAAATGGGAACACTGGTGGGAAAATGAAGTGAAAGGAGTGGTTTTCTTCTTACAAGGCAGGAGATGGAAAGTGGACATTTCAGGGCAGTTCCAGTGAACTGAGATGCCCACTGGTTGTACTTGCTGGAGATTCTGGGTGCTGTAGTCCAAAAACCTAACTTTTTTCAAACTCTGGTTCCAGTTTGTTGATCTTCCCTAGCTGGTGGTCTTGCTCAAACCTTCTCAGTTGGTGGAGGAGGGAGGAGCCCCTGGCTATTTAGACTTTCTTTCTTTCTTTCTTTCTTTCTTTCTTTCTTTCTTTCTTTCTTTCTTTCTTTCTTTCTTCCATAGTCCTGATCTTTCTAAAGGGAGGTGAAGTAATGGATGGGCTTCCCTTTGGTTTCATGCTGGTGGGTATTGGTCCCTCGCTGGTGGTAGAAGCCAGATAACAGATTTAGTACAGTACATTTAAACCTTTTATTTATATAATTAAGATGTTACGTATTATTTCCAATGCAACTAAGTAGTCAGAAGATGATGACTCCTCCCCCTTTTCAACTTAATTTCTATATCCCACCTTTTCCCCAAGACTGGGACTCAAGCTGGCTTACACATTAAATAAATTGCAGTATAAAGAAAGCCAAATTAAGACTAAACTGAGCTGAGAATCATCTTAAAAGCATACACACTAAAAGATTTTTAAGTCAATAAACAATAGCATTACAGTATTTACAGTCCTTTTTCAAATTTTTTCAATTCTGAAAGGCTGTCTGGATACAAAAGTTTTGGCCTGCTGCTGGAAGGACAACCAGGAGGGGTCCATTCTAGTCTCCTAAGGAGAAATTCCAAAGGGTAGGAGGCAGCTATTGAGCAAGACCCTCTGTTGTATTTCCACCAGCTATACCTGTGAAGGCATTGGGACTGAGAGAAGAACATCTCATGTTGAGATCAGGATCAAGGTAGGCTTATATTGGGAGATACGGTCTGTCAGGTATTTTTTTTTGTGGGTTTTTTCGGGCTGTGTGGCCATGTTCTGAAAGAGTTTCTTTCTGACGTTTCGCCAGCATCTGTGGCTAGCATCTTCAGAGAAAACTGAAATGGAAAAGCCTGGTTGTATATATACTGTGAGACCCTGGATAGGGAGGAGTGGTTCCCAGGTGAAGTGTGTGTTGTTCTGTGTTGAAAGCCTACGACTTCACATGTCAGGTATTTATTTGTATCTGAAATAAGAGACAAGAATTAAATGGAGCTGGTAAATACCCTGCCTCCCATGCCATGTGTTTAATCAGCTGTACTACAGAGGAAGAGAGTCAGTGTGGCATAGTGGTTTGAGTGTTGGGCTATGACTCTGGAGACCAGGATTTGATTCCCAGCTTGGCCATGAAACTCTCCACCTCAAAGGAAGGCAATGGCAAGCCTCCTCTGAATGAATATTGCCAAGAGAACTCCATGATAGGTTGGTCTTAAGGTCAGAAATGACTTGAAGGCACATAGAAGCAAGGGGCAAATATTCTGGTTTAAGACTCAGACCACAAGTTATGGCAGACATGGACTAGGGCCTGGGAATGGTCTCCCTTTGTTATCTTTTCTACTTATACAATGATTTTTCATTTAGTCATGTAACTGATGACACAGTATAGGGATGGACTATTCCCAGTGTGAGCTGCAAAGGTAGCAGGGAGCTCAGTCCATCCCCATGTGCCTAGCTAGTCAAAGGGCAGGACCAGTGGGGCTGTTTGAAGCAGCTGCTTCACTGAGGAGGAAGAGGAAGGGGCAGGAGTAGAGGCCATCCTGGTGAGGCAAGGTGCAGTTCACCCTGTGCTCTGTTGTCTGAGGTAGAATTAAACCTGGCACTTGGGAGGATCAGTCATGAGAGGTCTGTTTTGGAGGAAGTTATAGACAGACAGATAGATTTTAGAGTATGTGCTTACCTGGGTTTGCCTTGTGTAATGTGTACTTAGGTTAAAAGTCTGCCAAGTCTGGTACTTGCATTCTTCTCATAGAATGAAGTCAAAGAAGCTGTTGTAAGAATTAGTGTTTTGACATTTCAGTGCAGGTGGTGGGAAGCTAGAAGACTGTGGAATTGAAAAATACATGTGTCTTGCTATTTAGTTATTTTTTTTAAAAAAAACCCTGAAATACACATCGCAATCCTATATGCCACACAAAAGGATGAAACGTAGAAGGCACAAACTTTTTTTCTTTCCTAAAAATCTTTGCCTTCTGTCCTAAGCAAAACATTTTTGTTGGCAGGACTTATGCTTTTGCAAAATAGCAAGTGATTTTTTTTTTAATGAAGAGGGTGCAAAAGTGTATACAATTGTCAAGCTAATGGAAAGATGAATGTATAGCTTGTCTGCATAAAATCTGTATAGACATATGTGCATGTTTGTGTGCCTTGCTTCCAAGCGAGGGAAAGTAATTTTAGAATGATACATTTATATAAATATTTTTGCATTGAGAAAGTTCTCTCCATGGAACAAAACCAGATGTTTTTGTAAGAAGTTCTTACCTTTTAAATGCTTTCTTGTGAGTCCTCCGGGATACTACATTCCAAAAGGGGAGGGCACATAGAGTCCTTTTAATAATGTGTAAAGAGGAGAAAGTATTTAAACAATGTGGTTTAGAACAAAGCAGCACGCACATGTGTTTGTGCACACATGCACACACACAGACAGACAGAGGAAGATGGACTTTATTTGTGAAAGATAAAAACAACCTTTTCTAGAATGGGAAGTGATGACTCCCTTGTCAAGGGGACCAAGGGATCATCAAATAATGGGGCTTCCTGCCCTTTGTTTCCCATGGCTGTTTCTGTACAAAGCAGGGTGTCTTTCTTTGGGAAGGAGGAAGATTCTTTCCCCAGAAAACAGCTCTACTTTGCAGGGAGGGAAGGAGGGAGGGAGGTGGATTAAATAGTTTGCAGTTAAAGCAGCTTTGAAGGACCTGCCTTCCTGAAGGTGCTGGCTTCCGGCTGTGCTATTTTCAGTGGTCTCTCCCTGTGGTTTGTGGGACGTTGACTCTGGATGTTGCAGGTTTTTTCCTGCCATAGTTGGCAGAGGAGCGTACAAAATTGGAAAATTACACCCTCTCCCACTTGTGAGCCAGCTGTCGTCTCTGTGTTGGGTTACACCTGGAAGGCCGGATCCTTATTGAGTGAAGTCAGCATGTGGCTTTGGGCTAGCCCTTGCCGACTGCAGTGTTTTTGGTCTTGGCCGCTTCTTTCTCTCCAACCTAAGCCCCCATTCTGTTCTCAGTCACTTGTCCAAAAGAGACACCCTTCTGGGATTCAGTGGCCACATGGAGTGCCCAAAGGAAGATGTAATTTGGTTTCCGCTTGCTCTTGTGGAAGGAGGCGGGGAGTCAGGGGAGGGGAGAGTCTGTTCAGAAGTGGGATGATTTGTGAGGAGCTAATTATCCCTGCTATCTCTGCCATTGTGTTGGAAATGGTGTAATTGTTAATCTACGCCACAGAGCAGCAGGCTCCCTCCTGTGCGTTTTGTCACTAAGTACAGGATTGTGCACACCCATTAAAAGCAATGGCCTGATTTCATTATGTGATTTAGTGCAGCTTAGTTTACCACATCTGAGTTCCAGCTAGACATGGAGGCTGGAGTGACTTTAAAATGCTCAGCCTTTTATAGAGTTGTGGCCCAGAAGCCAAATTCTCCATTTGCTCCCTTGCATTTAGGTCCTCAGTGGTAGGCCTTGCCTGAGGTGGAAATGTAGGAGGCAGTAATTCTGGTAGGTTTGGAGGTAGAGGGAGACCTTTCACATGTAGAGAAGAATGCCCCTGTCCTCCTAGTGAGAGGTGTTTGCTGAGAAGTAATATATAATTCACAAGCCCATGCTGTTTCATGCAGATGGTGATATTCAAGCATGACTGATGTTGGAGGAGCAAAATCTCAGAAGCCTTTGTTTTCTTCATCCTTTCTCTTTCTTCCCCTTGTTATTGTCTGCCAAAATTCTGTATTTTTTTTAAAAAAATCCAGATCTAGAAACTTTAGCCACCATATAATTTGACAGTACTATGAGAGTCCCTAATTTTGGCCTTTGCTTAAAGCAATGTTTTCCAGTCTGTGCTTTGTTCTCATGTTATTTAAAGGTCCATGAGGTCATCATCCTATGTATTCTGGGTAATAAGAGGTTTCGATGAGGTGCAATTACTTTTACCAGACTATGTGGGAGGGTGGAGTGTGGGGAAGATACAGTTAGGCATTTGTGGTAGTCCTTGTTTTAAAAGGTATTCTTTATTTGCAGGACTAAAATGGTTGCCTGTGGCAAAAAAAGAGAAAAAGATGGGATGGGCATGTTTGGTCCCAAAGGATTTTCCATCTGCCTCAAGATGACCTCCAGTTCCAAGGAGCTCTGTTTTCCCTGGCATGGCTGTGATGGAGACAAAGGGCCTTCTTATTCCACAATCCTCACCCTCCCACCCCACCCCTGGCTTCCCCTCCCAGGATGAATACCAGCAAGGGCTTTGGCAGAGGTTTCCCTGCTTGCCTCTATGACCTGGTTCTCATTGCCATTTTAGCAGCAAACAGGCATACAATAAGAGGAGAGCTTCCAAAGGTGGTACTGTTGTCTAAAGTCTAAACAGTCTAAACTGGGATTCTTTAGTATGTTATCAATTGTGTTAAATGATGCAGATTCCCACCCACCCCTTAGCCAGTAATGAAATAATAAATCAGATTTGTGGCATTTGTAAGATGAAATGTTTTCCTGAAGATGAAATCACTCTCCTGGGTCTGTTGTTGTATAACCAAGGACTGAAAGTGCTTTCCTCGCTCAAGATGTAATTGTTACCAGGCAGTTTGTGGGCCAGCGCCACAAAAACCACCACTGTTGATTATTGTGGTCTTTAATTCCAACTGCTTAGCTTGACTCATAATGTTGGAAGAGACAGGGAGAAGATGAAGGGAAAAGCCAAGAGGGAGTGAGATTTGGAAAGGAGGCAGAGTAGGGCATAGAAGCGTAGCCTTGTGGGATGGAGCTGAAAGAAGGACTGCTGAGATGTGATCTGGAAACCATTCCCGGTTCTGCCAGAAACTTCATGTGTGGGCCTGTGTAAGATATGTAGAATGTCTCCTCCCAAGACCAAATCTTGGTGTTGAGCAAAGTGGATTTTTGTCCAGGATGCCAGTTAGGTAGCTTAGCAATTGGTAGGGTTGCTTCCCAATTACTTCAGTATGGCAGGGGCAACATTTAGGCAAGCTGTTTATATCAGATGATATGTGCTCAGGGTCTTGGGGGATAATAAACTTATATAGAGTGGTATATCTTATAGGTCTTCTAGTGTGGTGCAATAGTTAGAATATTGGTCTAGGCCAGGGGTAAGCAACCTTTCCCCTTTAAGGGCCGAGGGACTTCAGCTCCCAGAATCCCAGGAGCTATTGGCCAACATGGGACTATTGGCCAACATGGCTGAGGCTTCTGGGAGCTGAAGTCCCTCGGCCCTTAAAGGGGAAAGGTTGCCTACCCCTGGTCTAGGCTGTGAAGGTTCAGTTTTGAATCCATGCTCAGCCAGGAAGCTCATGGTGTGACCTGCTCAGTAACTATTTCTTAGCCTGATCTACCTCAGCTACTGTAGTGAAGGCAAAATGAAGAGCTGTGAATGCTGGTCTTGAGCTTGTTGAAAGATATTTAAAAAGGAAATGCAATACCTTTGCTTAAGGTAAGAAGAATGGCTGTTTATTCTGTGTAGATGAAGGGGGGATTATGGGGGGAAGCAGACGGAGGTGCCGGAGACGCCGTCGGACGGAGCGCTGCGGGAGCGCAGCCTCCGCACTGCGGCGCTCCGGTGGTGTCCCTGGAAGGAGCGCTAAATCAGCGCTCCTTCCACAAGACAGGGAAAGTGCGCCCTAAAAACATAGGGCGCACTTTCCCTGCCTTTTCTGCCGCAGTGCGTACGGACGCTGCGGCTGGAGGTTGTCCCCGGAGCGCCGGCCGTGCAGAGGGCCGGCGGCTCCGAGGACGACCTCAGGAAGAGGAAGGGGAGCCGCGCGTGCGGCTGCCCCTCCTCTTCCTTGCCTCGAAGATGATTCAATTAGTCGTCTGCCGAGGCCCTATATACCATCTAGCACAATCCCTGGTTATATGAAACCCCTGGATTATATGAAAGTAGGCCTTTGGGCCTTGTTAAGTCTATCCAGCCCTTTCCAGGACCCCCTCTTCCCCACCACTTTCTGAAATGGTGCTCCTGATGGGCTTGGAAAAGCATTTGGACCATGGTCAGCCCAGCAGTCATGGAGAGGCTCATTCCTTAAACAAAATGGCTATTAAACATTGAAGGATGGAAATGGCTAGTAGGAGAGGTTTACCAAGTTTATAAA
This sequence comes from Phrynosoma platyrhinos, assembly GCA_020142125.1. NCBI lineage: Eukaryota > Metazoa > Chordata > Lepidosauria > Squamata > Phrynosomatidae > Phrynosoma > Phrynosoma platyrhinos. Next base: position 198,080,218 of record CM034701.1, read on the forward strand.
ATCACAATTCAGTGAAGAGAGAGGACAGACATAGGGATTGGGGAAGGGCAAAAGAAGACCATAAGGCAGTAGAAGACTGGGGAGGTGTGAAGAAGGCAGTGGTGTCCTGGGATTAATTTTGCCTAGGACCTCTCAGGGTTATGGTCTGCCTGGTTTTGCTACATGAGTATTTCTTATAAAGCATTTCTTTATCTTGTTTTGCACAAGAAACATTGTTGGTTTTGGATCTAGTGGTATCTGTGAGGTGCTGTCAGGGTAACTATGGAAGAAAGCCATAGAAGGCCTTGTGAAACAGCTAACAGAGAAGAGGAAATAAAGGCTCTTCCATTTATTTCCAAATAATCTGTCTGTGTTTGAAGGAAGGGGGAGAAAAGAAACACAACAAGATCTGAAAGTGCGTAGGTGGGCCCATTTATAGCTGTTCTTTTTCTGGTCTGTCTAAGATGTGGAATGTGTCTTTGTGTGGGGACGATTGTTGCGTAGAGTAATCATTTTCATTCTTTAGTGTCCAGAGATTTGCCTTGTACTTGGAGACTTAACATGATTGTAAGAGAGAGAGGGAGAGAGAGCCTGCAACACGTTTTAAAAAATCCAGTAACCACCAAACCCAGTTTTCCACTAGTACAAACCCAGAGGAATACACTATGATGTGTTTGAAGTTCATAACCAATGTCGGCTGCTGTTTTTATTTTAGCTTTTCTTTTTGTTTTCTGTCTTGGCAGCTCAGTCATGTGGGGGTCGTTTGAATTCCAAAGACGCTGGCTACATCACTTCACCTGGCTACCCGCATGACTACCCTTCCCACCAGAACTGTGAATGGATCATTTATGCCCCAGAACCCAATCAGAAAATTATCCTCAACTTCAACCCTCACTTTGAAATTGAGAAACACGACTGCAAGTAAGAGTTTTTTCCTCTTCCTTCCCAACTTGGAAAAAAAACCTTGTCTGTTTCGCCTGGTTGTTGGACTTGTGCTGTCTTTAATCTCTGAGTGTGATGAGTATAATCTGTCCTTAAAAACTGACACTGTGGATTGGAAATGTCAGTTAAGTGGGAAGTGGAAACTTTGGAATGAAAGTTGAGGAGGTCATTCTGCAATGCTGTATGTAATAATAATTATATTACTGTTATAATGTAATAGATAATGTTTGGGACATAGTTAATAAACAAGATGATCTAATAAGACTTTATTATACTGTGAACATTTTTAACAACAACAACTACAGCAACAAAAATTTATTTCTTACCTGCCTCTCCCCATGGATTGAGGTAGAGAACAATAACAACAAATAAAATCATTTAAAACACATCAGTTAAACACATACTCCATGGGTTCATTCCAGTGATTCATTGCTGAACTAGGAAAAGCAAGGTACCAGAGCTCTGTAGGTGAGCACCTGTCCCAGGTCAAATCCTCAGGATCTCCATTTAAGAGATGGATCTGGTAGTAGCTGGTGGGAAGACCCTCGATGGATACCATGGAGAGCTATTGCCATGTAAACTTTACTATTCTGAGCAGGAGGGTGATATTACAGATGTTTAAACACTGGCCACTGTGGAGACAGAATAGTGGACTAGATAGACCTTTGGAGTGATCCAGCATGACTTTTATGTTTCTATTTGTCTATGCAGCTCATTATTGTCTACTCTGACGAGCAGAGGCCTTTCCATTTACATTCTGGATTATCCTTTTAAGTAGAGAATCAAGGGATTGAACCTTGGGCCATCTGCATACAAACTATGTCCTACTACCAAGCTATGGTCCTTCTTTGCAGTAAGACATCTTGATCTAATCTGAGACACACCAATTTTGCTAATTGCAAGGCATTTTTGGATCATAAATCCCATGTAGATAGAGCACTGATACTGCTGCTTTGATTATTACAGCCACTAGCTATGAACAACCACTGGCCTTAATATATTTAATAGCATTGGTTTTAATAGATTCCCTTGACTCCAGCATTGCAGTTCCCAGGGGTGTGAGGTAATATTAAATACTTGAAGGGGAACACTGATGACCACTGTTACTGTTACTTTCCTCAAAAGTATAGTTGACACATGGTGATGAACAAAAGTTCTGTATGATCCTGTAGTTGTCAAATACAGTCATTAGACTCTGTTATGTTGACCACATACAAGGGAAGGGCAGACTTATAGTGTGTGTGTGTGTGTTTATGACTTTCCTTTTCAAAAACAATTAGTATAATACATGAGTCTTTCTAATTCTGCAGCGGTTCCCTTGATTCTTGGATTGACTACTGTTGGCCCTTTAAGGTATTGTTGGACTACAACTCCCATAGCCAATGACGAGGGCTCATATGAAGGATCACAAATTGCCCAGTCTTGTCCTGGACTCTGGTGCCATAATAGGCATTCCCATAAGAAAAGACAGTGTTTGCTCATTTCTTTCACAAACTAGACAGATTCTATTGCAGTTGGTGGATTGCAAGACTAAGGAGCTGGATGTCCAAGAAAAACAATTAGCAGCTAGTAAGAAATAATTAACAGCTTCAGTGAGCAGCATTAAAAGCATGAATTAATGAGGTAGTCCCTTGGGTCTCCTGGCCCTGTTTAAATGTCTGTGGCCTAAAGGCTGTCTAAAAAGTGAAGTATTTCCTCAATGTCTAGAACTGGGTCTAATCCTGCAGTCTGTCCATGTGGTTTTAAATCCCACTTATTTCAGAGGGATGGAATGCAAGTAGCTCATGGGCTGCTGATGGGCTGCATGGTCAGAAATTCACATTTTCCAGTATGATTACACAATGGGAGATGTGGAGAAATGTCTTTGTTTTGTATTTCCAGATTTCAGACTGAAAACTATGAGGAAAACTAATAGAAGAACCAAAGCACTAAGAGTTTTCCGTTCATTCTTACTTTGGTGATGCAATTTTCCAATTGAAATAAATTGCACAAAATGCATTATGTATGACACTGATGCATAGGAATGCATTAAATGAAAGATAAACTATTTGCATAAATATGTAACTTATTCAAAACTGCATATAAATTTTGAGAAGATGAGAAGAAATGTCCACAAAATTGTACAGATTTTTATAGCAACAGAAAAAATAAGAAAATTGTAGAAATATTCTCGGCAATGTTTAGAGTGTAGAAATTAAAAATGGTGAGGAACTGAAAGATTTTTTTAATGCACTAGATACATTAAAGTAAAATATACTCCCTCACTGGAGAGAACGGGCATGGAGCATTAAAAGAAAACTAAAAACAACATGCAAAAGAGATAAAAGATTATTACATGGTGGGGGCAGTGTTGTGGAGGAAGTTGTAGCCTTGCTGGTATTACAAGTTATTTATCATCATAGCTGTTGTCCCTGTCATTGCTCAGAAATACCTGTCAGAAGAGGACTGATGTGATCACATTAGTAAGAGAGGCATACTACAGCAGGCTTACATGATTTCTCTGTGGTTAATGTTGTCAGCTTCAACTTACAGGATTTAAACTTTGTTAAATGTCCTGTGTTGACATTTTAAAGACTATGGCTGCTTACCAAATACCTAGGAGCGATGGGATTTACCTGCTCAGAAATAGGCCTTCTTTGTTAGAATCTGATCTTGAAAAGTATAAGGACCACACATGCAAAGTGCTTTCAAAACATACTAGCAGCATGCTGTTCTGCATTGTAAGTTGCTATAAAATTCACTTGTATATATGTAATTGGCCTTGCTGCATTGGAGTTGTAATTTGATAGTATATAATTTGCATGATGTCTTGATGTAGAAATCTTCAGCTTTCAAAGAGAGGTAAGGTACTTTTTCCTTTGGCTGGGCTAAAAACAAATCCATACTTTCAACATAGACAAAAACAAAACAAAAACCCTCCCAATGATTTCTGGGTGTCCATTCTGTGAGAATGTGTGCTTACTTATTTACTTTGTATTTACTCTCAGCTGTTCTAATGCCTCCACTAATATAATTCCTTAATTATTTAGAAGATGCATGTCCTGTCTTTTCAGCAAGCAACCCCGAAGGAAACTTATAATACTGTAATAATGCATATGCAACAGGTCAGGACAACTCAGCAGTTCTTGGTCTTCTCAGGGACTGAGACCAGAATGTCCTTGCCTTCTGCTCTGCAGTTCCAGGGTTACATGATAACATCATAGCACTTGGTACCATTATGATACTAGCCCACAGGAGGGCAAAGTGCCACATGTGAGCTTCATGTGGCTTTCAAGGCCACATTTACCACCCTAGGTGTAGCTCTATCTATCTATCTATCTATCTATCTATCTATCTATCTATCTATCTATCTATCTATCTATCTATCTATCATTTTTAAAAATAACCTTCTAGGAGTGATCATTTTATATTTAAACAGAATATTACCCCCACATAAAAAAAAACAACAATTAAAAGGTTGGGGGGGGAAAGTGAATTGCTGGCCACTTATATTTTTATTTTTTGTTAAAAAAAAAATCCTCACATAGCTGGTTCTACTGTAGCCCTGCATGGGTTGTGGGGTAGGGAACTGGCCTTCAGATCTGCCAAAGGTGTCTTTACTCTGTTAACTCATTCTGATTGCGAGGAATTACCCATATAACTAATTCAGAAAGAAAGAATTGCCCACTGTAGTGGCAGCAGCCAAATGATTGTAGTGGAGGGCATTGAGGTTGTTTTTTTTTTCCAAAATGGATATTCATAAATGCACTTTTAATTTTTTTATAAATGTGTTTTTCATTAAAAGAAAACTCACTCCCAGATGGCTAGTAGAAAACTGAAATGGTAAATATTTGAAATAAGTCTAGTTTTCATACCACATTTTAATTATCCTTGGATATTGCTGTGATTTGCAGGACTGCAGTCACTTAAAAATACTGTTTAAAAGGTCTAAATGAAGTACAGTATATGCATTGTCCTGTTTCCACCCACTTTTCATGGAGGCACCTTCATTCATGTAGCCAGGTCATTCATTTTCTCTGTATGTGTGTGTTTGTGAGCGTGTGTGTGCATGCATACACACACAGACATGTGCTCCCAAATCCCTTCTGAAAAGATTCTGCCTTTGTCTTCCCCTGTATGAAAGGCAACACTTGGCACAATTTAGGCATCTTTTGCCCCCACTGCTTCATTTCTGCTCCAGGAAAGCTCCTTAGTTTTGGAAAGCCCTTCAGAATCCAAGAAAATTGGCTTCCTTCCGTCATTGTGCCCTGTGTGTTTGTGATAGGCACAGCCAGGACCCTTGAATACTTGCAGGATGGGCACTTTTGAGAAATGAAGGTTGGAAGCTGTGCCATTGTCTGCTCTGCTGCCCTTCAGAAGTAATGACACAGCAGTAAACCAAGAGCAAAAGGGGAAGGGGGAACAGAAGCTCTCTGATTAGAGGCGTGCCAAACTATTCGGAAATAACTGTAATAGCCCCCGTCTGCTTGCCATTTCTTCCTCTCAGCACTACGAGTGCAGCTGCTGTTTTCCTGTTGCTGCTCTTCAGCCCCCCATGCCGTAGGATTGGGTATCTGCTATCTGAACCGGGAAGCGGCATCTAGTTTGAAAAGAGCATGCTGCTTCTCTAAAAGGTTGCCATTCTGTCACATTACATCGGCTGAGGCTCTGCTACTCTGCCCGTGCCAAGGTTTATTTTTGATCTGAGAGTGAGAGACTTGAGGCAGCCTTCCTGGAGCTGAGTGATGATGATGACAATGACTTATTGCTCACACCTCCAAAGAAGAGCCACTTGGTCACGTAGCTGTCCTCCCCAATTCGTCTGTAATTACTTCTTTCTGTGTCTTTGCATCACTGCCTGCAGCTGGAGAATCCCACTCAGAAGCCTCATTGGTAAATCACTGCACAGAAGGCCCATCTTTTCCATGCACCCACTCCCTTCCTCAGCATCTTTCAAATTCATGTTTTGCTTTGGGAGTTTATGTGCCAGCATTCTCCTCCCCAAGCCCCCTACCTGTCCAATTTCTGAATTAATGCTGCTGAAATGTGCCACCCACTGTTCTACACTAGGCTTATCATCACGCTGGAGGATCTTACTGGGTGTTAAGCAAGGCTTTTCATTCCAAGTCTGTTTTGCGTAAACATGCTCCCTCCACATCACAGCAGAATAGCGTCTCTCCCACTCTAAACAAAGACATTTCTAAGAAATATCCACAAAAAGCCAACCCAGCTCATTTTCCTCATCAACATTTACTGGACATAACATTCAATTGAATTATGAGTAATCCAGCGGACATCCTGTTTCTGGCATGCTCACACTCGCATGTGTGCATCTGTGTGCATTGAGCAGCAGTAGCTTGGAGCCCCCTCTGGTGGTGACATGTCAGAGAGGACACATGATCTCTGGAGATGTTGCTTCTTTGGAGAGAAGGTGGTTGAGGTTGGTGGCAGTGGCCAAAGAGATACTGTGAAATCAAGAACAGAGGGCTCAAGGATCTGAAATTTTACATGCAAGTGTTCACCCTGGAGTGAAATTATTTTCTCTCTCTCTCTCTCTCTCTGGCTTTAAAAACAAAAATAAAGAAGCATTGTAAATTACTGCAGGAAATTCATGCATAGTGGACAAATCTCAAAAGGCCAGTACAGTGAGGCTTCAGAAAGCAGGCCTTAAATGTGGCCTGCATTAGTCATTGCATGTACGGTGCTTTAAAACTGTTGTCTTGATCCTGGAAAATAGATCAGCTTGCCTCAGGAGAATATTAACAGTATTGATTTAAAACCCAATCTCTTTCTTTTAGTGTGCTTATGTTGTTGCTTAATTACTCCATCCTATCTTGTTTAAGACATTGTAGATGGCGTGCAACACTCAATGGGGGAAAACAAGTGTTTTGCCTTCTAAAGATGGGGAGGGGAGGAGTAGAAACAGAAGTGAAGAGATTTTCTCTGAGAACAAGTTTGTGGTCATCCTGGAATCTCTTTAATCATTTTGGGATGTCATGCTAGTCCAGAAATCCATCATCTGACCTCCCACCTTTTACCCAAGAAGCAGAATTGCCTCATCTCAGGGCCTTTGATTCTTTTACAGTGTTCAGTGTTAGTAAGTCTTCCCAATAGGTTCAGACTGGCATGCACACAGGTAGCCGTATGAGGGGTGGGATGACTTTTCAAACTCATGAGCCTCCAGCCAGCCAATCAAGGATGCTGAAAACCACTTGTTCCACCTCCAAATGCTTGTCATGAAAGGAGCAGGAGGGAAAATGAGGAACATGATGAAGGAAGTCCAAACAGCACTTTGCCCCCCTATCTACTTCCCTTTTTCTCTCTTCTGTCCATGGCAGGGAATAAACAGTGGTAGAGATGGCTCTATGTGTGTTCATGTATGTATTTCAAGGTGTGTGTGTGTGTGTGCGTGTGCGTGCCAAAGAGCAGCTGTAAAGGCCACTGGCCCCTAAGCTTTCCTGCCAACTCCTTGGGTTATGCTCTATTTCTATCCTACTTTCATACATGGGAAAATGGAATCAAAATGAGGAAGGTGTTGTGAAACTTAGCAGTGAGGTTCACTGATATGTGTATGGCCAACTTCTAGTAAAGTAGTTAAGTCTCTCTCCAAGTAAACATGTTCAGCATTGAGATATACAAATGTTTTCTTCCAGATTGCGATGAAGTCTGCGATTGAACAGCCTGAGCCAAAAGTTTCTCATGCGCTAATATTTGAAATAGCCCTGGATAATCTTCCTCAGTTAAAGTCACATTGTTCGACTTGAGGTACATCTACTTGTTGTTGTTAACTGCTCTCGAGTTGATCTCGACTCATGGCAACCATATGGATGAAATGTCTCCAAGACCCTCTGTCCTCCACTGCTCTGCTTAAATCCTGCAACCCCATATCCCTGACATTAATAGAGTCCATCCATCTAGCAGGTGGCCTTCCTGTCTTCCTACTTCCCTCCACCTTTCCCAGCATTATTGTCTTTTCCAATGAGTCCTCCCTTCTCGTGATGTGTCCAAAGTACGACAGCCTCAATTAGGTCATCTTGGCTTCCAAGGAGGTTTCCGGATTGATCTGCTCTAGTACCCATATGTTTGTTCTTTTGGCTATCCATGGGATCCTCAGTACTCTTCTCCAGCACATCATCTCAAATGAATTGATTTTCTTCCTATTATCTTTCTTAACTGTCCA
>CM034701.1:198095987-198141656 GCA_020142125.1 Phrynosoma platyrhinos
AAGGTGGCAATGCTATGTCTGTGCGGTAGCATCCAGAGCCTGCAGAATGGGATGCGGCTTCCACCAATGCCAGTCTCCTTGCATGGTTTCCTGCTTCATTGCCACTGCCACATTTTAACCTACCAGTCAGTCTGCAATGAAGGAGAAATCTGAGATTTATCGCTTCGACTGGCCCAGGTAACTAGGATATTTTTTAGTCACTTTAATCCAGAATTTTCCAGATATTCCAGGACAAATGGCAACCCTAATACAAGGGAATGAATTCTCTGAAACAAATATTAGAAAAAAGAAAGCAAACAAATTGAGAGTTTTGTCAGCAAAATGGCAAATGGATGTTTAAAAAAGGAAAGGAAAGACAGTAGTTCTGTCTTAAGAGAAATAAGATGCCAAAGCAAATGCAAAATAATGCAGAATTTATAACTGAACTGTTATTCTTTATAGAGTTTTGATTTGATGCTCCTGATAGCAGAAACATTAGCAGCATTCTGCAAGACATATGCAAAAAGATCACCAAAGATGACAATAATTGAGATACAGATTGATTAGATCACTCTAAAGCTCAAAACAGCTATAATTTCAGAACTCTTCGGTTTGACAGCAGAATGTTATAAAATAACTTTTAATGATTCGATTACTAACAAGTATATTTTATTAAAGCTTGGAGAAAGGACATAGTCCCAACTCCTCAAATGATGCAAGAATTTTTTTTTAATAAAGCAGGTAAAGATGCCAGAGAAATAAACTTTTATCAAAATTTATTTACTTCCAGGTAAGGATTTTAACATGTTTCAGTGAGCCAGTAGGTTAAATAAGATAATTGGTAATAACATACATCAGGATCAGCCTGGTTTTACAGCAGGAAGACAATTATTTAGTCACATAAAAGAGGCTTATTCATAATTAACAAGTGTAGTGAGACAAAGGAAGATGCAGCATTGGTGTTCGTTGATGCAGAAAAAGCTTTCAATAGGGTGGAGTGGGCAATATCTTTTTATCGTAGCAGTGTTTTGAATAGATGGACATTTCTTGGTATGTGAATCTTAGAAAAAAATTGTTAATTACAGGACAAAACTCATTAAACTTATTTACAAAGAAGCACCTTTCTTCATACTGTTCAGGATCAATTTAGACAAATAGTTGAATATCACTTGCCATTATTACAATGAATATCTTCCCCAAGTTTTTATTTGTTTATTGGGGATGTACCAATTTCAGTGGTGACCAAATAATGAAATCTTGGCAGAAGATATTTTGTAATTCATTTAGGAAGACAGCCAACCATGAGTTTGCCAAACCCTTAAGATAAAGAAAGCATAGCTTGTCCAAATGTGCTTATATATTACTAATACTAACATACACACACACACACACAAACATACACTCGTCCCTCCCAATTTGCAAGGGATCCGTTTGTTCCAGACCCCTCCCCTGCAAATCAGTAAAAAAAAGCAAATATTTAAGTCCCTCTTGATTATAATGGTACCTCCTAGCTTGCATCTACAAAGGATCAAAACTGCGAATGGCAGTCTGCGAACAGTGTATATGTTAGTTTTAAATTTGTGAGTTCCATGCAAATTTAGAATGGGGGCTGCTCTAAAATATGCTATTGATGTGTGTCTTCAAGTCATTTACAGCATATGGTGACCTTAAGGCAATTCTGTCATGTCATAGGGTTTTCTTGGCCAGATTTGTTCAGAGGGGGTTTGCCAGAGTCTTCTAAGGCTGAGAGTGTGTGACTTGCCCAAGGTTACCCCTTATGGCAGGGGTGGAAAAAAGTTTTTTTTTAAAGCATAACTGCCCTTCTCAGTCCTAGTCTTATTCCCAGTTCTTGACTATAGTCTCCTTTCTGATACATAAAAGAGTGTCAATGAGCATATGTATTTCCCTCCTCATGGCACTGTGGTTGTGAATGCACATCACCTGTCAGTGTCTTGCGATAGCTGGATTGGGGTTCATATGTGGTATGTATGGGTGCATGTAAAGGTAAAAAATCCTGTCTAATCTTGGAAGCTGAACAAGGCCAGTACAGGTTAGTACTTGGATGGGGGACCACCAATGAATACCAAATGCTGTAGGCTATATTTCAGAGGAAGGAGGCAGCAAAACCACCTCTGCATATTTCTTGCCTAAGAAAACCCTGTGAAATTCATTGGGTTGTCATAAGTCGAAAGGGTCTGTCACCTGTAAATTTCAGGGGGGATGATTCAGGATGGATAAAAGAAAGTCCTTCTTCACAGTGCCATGGAGTTCACTGCTGCAAATTGGGAAGGTTTAAAAGGCAATTAGACAATTTGCAGGGTTGGAGGGAGGCTACCAGTACCTACTAGTCATGCTTGCTGTACATTATCTCTAGTATCAGAGGTAACACATCATATTAGAATTTGACTGGAAGGGAACTGTTGCCCTTGTGTTCTGCTTGCAGCCTTCCCACAGTCATCATGTGAGTCAGATTGGGAATTGAATGCTGGATAAGATTGGTGTTTCTTCCAATCTAAGCAGCAGGTTTTATTTAAATATCTTGACTAGCTTTGGTCAGACCTCACCTGGAATACCGTGTCCAGTTCTGGTCACCACAAATTCAAAAAGGATGTTGAAAAACTGGAGTGTGTCCAGAGGAGGATGGCCAGAATGGTGAAAGCTCTGGAAACCATGCCCTGTGAGGAGTGGCTTAGGGAGCTGGGTAAGTTTAATATGGAGAAGAGAAGGTTGAGGGGTGACATGATATCTGTGTTTAAATATTTGAAAGGATATCCTATTAAGGATGGAGCAAGCTTGTTTTCTGCTTCTCCAGAGACTAGGACACAGAGCAATGGATTCAAACTACAGGAAAAAAGATCCAGCCTAAACATATGAAATACCTTCTTGACTGCTACCTCAGAGCATGGTGGAGTCTCCTTCTTTGGAGATTTTTAATCAGAAGCTGGATGGCCATCTGTTGGAAGTACTTTGTTTTCCTACATGCAGAGAGTTGAGCTGGATGGCCCTTGTTGTCTCTTCCAACTCTGTAATTCTACCTGCAAGATTTTTGTCATCGTCTTAAGAGCTGCTGCTTCTGTTGCTCTCCCCCATGACACATTTTATAGGCAGCTTATGTTTGTCACCAAAGTCAGTTGCCTCCTTTGCCTCTTCTGCCATTAATATTTAGGAATGCCAAATGTGATATCATCATGTTGCAAGCAGGTGTGGGGGAATGTGCAATACAGTGATATCATCAAACATTTTGCATTACTAAATGTTGTAGGGAGAGGGGGGAAAGCAGTATAGGAACTGCTTTTTTTAGTGGTAGCCATGTGTGATTCTTAGTTGTGGCCTCTGATATGGAAGTTATGAGGTAATCCAGATTCTTGGAGCTTTATCAGAAGAAAAACACACAGTTGAAAAAGGCAAATTTCAACATATGCAACATACCAAAAATCCTACAAAAACCTCAGCATGCACAGCCTTAGATGTCATAACCTTCAAGTAGTATATGGCCAATTACTGAGATTATTTAATGCCACTGGAGAAATTCGCTGTTGTTCATGTTGGCAGTTGTTGGTATTTATTATCCTCTGCTCCTTGTAAAACAGAACTTTTCTGGAAGTTTTGTAATAGAATTCTTTCTCATCTAAGCCTAGCACATTGCTCTTTTCTAGCTACTTGAGGATTAAGTGGCTTTAACTCAAGGAGCTTTTAAAATATTGGCACAGAGATTATTATCTTTCTTATGTATGTTCCTTTTTTGCAGTTTGAAAATACAGGTTTCTGATATCTACAGGGTTTGTGTTGTGGGGTGTTGTGTTTTTTGTGGGGTGTGTGTATGTTGAGAAAGAAACACTTGACTTTTGGTTTGTATGTAGATTTATCTACAAGTATCTAGTGGTCTGTGTTTCATGAAAGGTATATGGATAGTCTTCAAGTTCATCTTTCATCCCCGGAAAGTGGCTGCTGCTGTTCACCTGCTCAAAATATGAATAACATTTGATACATCTACACAGAGGAAGCTTGCAGGAAGCAGCAAATAAAACAAAATACATAAAAAACAAAATGGCAAATATGGAATGTTTCCTGGAAGTAAAGAGTACAACTGGCAGAAGCTCAAAGTGTAGCATTTAAACTTATTAAACAGAAATAGATGGGTGCTCCCTTCAAAAATGGGATGAAGAATAGGACAAATTTCCCAGATATCTTCTGGACATTTGGAAGATTAATCCAGTTCAAGTCTGAGCTCTGGACTGGCCCATTGTATTAATATGCAGTGGTAACTTTGCCATGGGTTTAGATTGATCTCAGACTTCAGTCTAGATCTTTCAGGATACATAATAATAATAATAATAATAATAATAATAATTTTTTATTTATAACCCGCCCCTCTGCTTGGCAGTTGGGGCGGCGTACAGCAAATTAAAAAGACAACAGTTAAAACATTCCTTAAACCCACACCCTAGTCCTCCCACCCCTTAAAACTAAATTAAACTACTGCAGAATTAAAATCAAGTTAACACACTTAAAATATAATAAGATCAATTCCAGCAAATGTATCGTGGCGGCAGGAGGGGTAAGTGGGAAGTCACATCCCATTCGATGGGTGGTTATTCCGGGAAGGCCTGCCGGAATACCTGTCCCTGCCCAACTCCGGTATCGGAGGCAGTGAATGGACATATACTACAGCAACACAGAGGTCTCTTGCAGCTTTCAGACTTTGCCTTCCTTACTGTCTCCGATAACTTAATTGGAAGCAGGAGGGAGAGAGAGATGCTGCTATGACTGGGTGGGGAAAAGCTATGGGCCTCGGTAGGGATCCTACAGACGTAGCTGATTATGACTCACTTAGCACGTTATTAATGTTTCATCAGAAGGATTCTGTCATAGCTTCATAGTTGAATTGATAGCACATGATCCAAGACAGATGGTTTTTTTGCATAATTAAACAGGGGATCTTTGGGATTGTTTTTTTTAAAAAATATATATACCCAGTGGCTCCAGCAGCAGGAGGGACTCCTTATACCTACTCCCCTTCCTTGTTTTCCCCATTTGTCCAGATTACTGGATGTGGTGGGGTTACAAAGAAAAGAATGTCAAATAATGGCCTGGCTATCACTGGACTGCTGTTATCATGGTCCATCAGCCAATGGAGTTTGCTTGTCCCCACCTGCCTTGCCTTCTGGTCCCTGTCCTACCTTGCCACACCAGTGTGTTTCAGGTATCAATTTGACAGTTTGTTGACATGGCATAGTTAGTTAAACCAGGCAGGTTCTGAACGGAAGTGGCTACTGGAAATTTTGCCCTTGTCAGGCTCTGCCAAAGTTGTCCCTTGGGTAGGCAGCAGACTCTCCCTCCCTCCCTTCCAGTGGCTCAGGAGTTCCAGGAATAAAAAAGAAGCAGAAGGAACCAGCAGGTCTCTCCATATGAGAGGATCATTATGGAAAGATGCTGATGAAAACCAGTGGGTGGGGAGAGGGGAGTCACTCATTTGACGCTGGGCAAAAGAACCACTCACCTTAGCCTGCAGTGAACTGATCAATCTCTTGCCATCTCCTTTTTTAAAATAAATAGCTTTGTTAGGTACAGTAATAGAAAACATGAAAAAAAAACCATCATGTTACACAAATATAAAATCTCCTTACCCAGAAAATAACATGAAACAAAGCCAAGATCTTTGAGGCTACCACTTGATGCTAAGCTATCTGTCATAGTTTAACCCAGGAAGGTTTCTCCAGAAAGTGCTGAGCATTGTTGATGGTGTATACGTGTCACTGCTTATGTTACAGTAACCAGAAAAGTGTAGAGCTAAGAGCAGAGCATTCTGGACCTTTGCTCTTAACAGTATTCAGTAAAAGTCCACAAAGTGTCAAAAAACTTGCCTTCTCTTAGTTAAGACCAGATGGGTGACCAGATGGAAGTACTGGAGTTAGGATAATGTATAAAGATAAAAAAAACTACTACAACAATGCAAAAAAAAAAAAAAAAGAAGAAGAAGCTGACAACAAAAAAGGAAGGACAACAGGTCTCTTTCACAAAATTGGAGAATTCAAAGAGAATTTTAAATCAAGGATGGGGGTGCTTTATGATCAGAAGAGGAACATAATACACAACCATGATGGAAAAAAAAAAGATGGAAACAATACACAGAATAGCTATATTAAAAAAATGTGAAAGGATGAATGACATATGGGAAAAAGAAATGTATGAAGATTTTGGAAAGTGACGTAAAAGCGACAGTCAAAGCAATTGTAAAGAACAAATCACCAGGAACAGATGACATACCAATAGAACTGCTACAATCCACAGAGACAGAAAACCTAAGCAGACTGCCAGAAATAGTGCACATTAAATTGAGGCACTGCCCTGGCTCAGTGCTAGGGAATCATGGGAACTGTATTTTTTTCTGGGACATTGAGCCTTCTCTGTGAGAGAGCTCTGGTGCCACAATAAATTACAATCCCCATGATTCCCTAGCACTGAGCCAGGGCAGTGCCTCAATTTAATGTGCACTATTTCTGGCAGTTGGCTTAGGCCCAGAGTCAAGCTTAGTTTTAACTAAAATCTGCCAACAAATATGGAAAACAAAGCAGTGGCCTACAGACTGGAAGCAATCAATATATATTCCCATCCTTAAAAAGGGAGACACAAAAGATTGCAGCAGTTACAGAAACATTGCACTATTGTCCCATGCCAGCAAAGTCATTATCAGGATTGGCAAATTGGAATTTTAACTTTCCCAAAATATTCTTTTTGGGCACTTGCCTTTTGAACTGTTGACTAATGCATGGAGAACATAAAGGAAGTGTGGTAAAGAAAGGACTCTCAGGAGCAAAGCACCATCATGATTTATTTTTGATAAGCCAAAATAGTGTAGCACCTGCTGCCATTTTTATCAGATTTCTCTGTTTTTCTTGAGCCTAGCTATGGCTGCCTCTAGTATTAGCCCCTTTCTCTTTTACTTTTTGCCCTTGGATCTATGGATGCTACACTATGATCTGGGCATCAAAGGAAATAATTTGTTCTTCTCTCCTTCTCTTCCTCAGAGGATTATAATTCTTGTATTGTATGAGAATTGAACAAATGGAATGGAGCAAAAAAAAGAGCAAAGGCCTCTTGAGAGAAAGAGACATCCTGAAACGAAGTACTGGCAAGCAAAAGAAAGTGAGAGATTGAGAGAGAATGCAGAACATTTCTCAGTGTCAGGGATTCTTTATTGTAAGCTAGAGAGTGAGGGCACATATAATAGGGATGTCTGATTTGGGCTGTTTAAGGTTGCCTCTTCCCTAATTACGGCATGTATATACCAATCCATTCCTGCCTTTCCATTTTGTCTGTCTGCTCCTTCATATCCCTCATTCCCCCACCCACCCAGTTTCACCAATTAGTGGTAACAATGATATCTGCAGTAGAAGCTGTAGCTAAGTCAGGGAGAACAGGTGCCTGACTGAGAGAGTAGTGATCTTGCTTCTTAAGACTGTATAAAGGCCAGAAAGACTAGGAAGTTAGCAAAACAGAGGCAGAAGCCCCCATCATGCCCTGTGTGGGGTCAGAGAAGGTAGTGGGGTGTTCCTTATTTTCATGCCAACACAGCACCATCCAGGGATGCTTTCCCCCTATAAGCTGTGTGCTTTGTTCTGCTGCCTAAGCCTCAAGATGAGGAGGATGGAGTACTTGGGAGCCCTCTTGACACATTTGCAAAGCACTTAGCTGATAAAATCATTCCCATCTGCTTCAGTCTAGGCATCCACTTGGAGTACAGTTCCTATTTGAGTGAGATCTCCTTGGCCTGCACTTAAGCTATTTGCTTTGGATAAGATTAATATTTTCCTGCTTGAAAATGGTGTGGGCTGCCTCATTACAGCTGTTTGACCTGCCACTTTGGCTTAGTTCCTTGCCCTACCTAACTGGTTAAAGCCAGCCAAGAATGGTCACTTTTATAAATGAGCGCCTCATTGAGAAGGGAATGGACCCTGTCCTTTTAAGGGGGATTGTGATGCCCTGTTGAATCTGGAAAAATATAGGCTGGCCTCAAGACTGAAATTTCTGAACAAAGTATCTCTTGAGTTTTGTCTGTTCAGCCATGTGGATCTCTGGATGAAGCGTGTTATGAATCCATTTCAGTTAGCTTCAAAATGGCTTTGCCAAGAGTTGGGGGAAGAGAACCTTGTAGATTCACTGGACCACTTGATAGCTTTTTATACCACTGATCCTGTTATCCTTCCATGGTGTCAGTGGTAATTCTTGGTGGTATTTCTATCATATTTTCATTCTGTCATCTTTGACTTATGGTGATCTCCTAAAGCTTTCTTGGTCAGATTTGTGGAGACAGTGTCTCAAGGAAAATGTCCAATGTGGATTTATACACAAGTGACCAGGCATGAAAGGGTCACTGGCAGCCATAATGACACAGGACTTTCCACCAGGTGCTGTGTCATAGGAAGTGACATCGGCTGATGGTCACAAGGTGCTGGAAAGCACCGAAATGGCTGCCAAACTGCAAAGTCACCCAGGTTGAGTGACAGGTGTTCAAAGGAAGAGTCAGGGCCAGAAGGCCACATGGAGCCCTGGGTATATAAGAGAGTTGCATCTGGACACATGTGTTAGTTGATAGAGTGGGTTGTCGTGGTTTGGTGTTGGTCGAGAGTTGGGAGTTGTTGCTGTGGATCATGTATATAGCCTTGTACATAGAGGAACCAAGATTAAAGCCTGTAGAAGAAGACTTCTACAAGAAACCAAAGCACGTGGAATTCATTTGTCCTCCAGAAGACTTGCATCCAGAAGGGGCTACATCTGCATTGGACCAGCATAATGATGAGGAACTAGATGGTGCACAAGAAGTGGAGTCAGATATCCAAATTCAGGTGAGAAGGTCAGAACGCTCCAGTAAAGGTATGCCACCTGACAGATTCTCTTATCAAGCCACAAAGGAATTAATTCCAAAAACCTTTGATTGGAAAAAGATCAAGGGATTCCAAATACAGATTCAGAGAAATGGGTGCAAACAGCTAGTGAGGAAATTCAATCTTTATATAAAAACAAAGACTTGGACTTTGTCAGAATTGCCAGAAGGAAAAGGGGCATTTGGCTGTAGATAAGTCTTTACAACAAATGCAGATGCAGAAGGGGAGGTTCAGAGGTACAAAGCAAGACTTGTTGCTAAAGATTATACTTAAGAGTATGGTGAGGACTACAATAAAACTTTTGCTGGAGTAATCACTCAAACAACCATCCGAACTCTCCTAGCTGCCACAGCCTATAAGAAAATGAATGTTCAACAACTGGATATTTGCACAGCTTTTCTGTATGGTGATGTCACTGAACAACTTTATATGGAACAACTTCCAGGATTCCAAATATCTGGTAAGGAACATCTTGTATGCAAATTACAAAAGAGCATTTATGGTTTAAAGCAAGCCACCAAAGCATAGAGTGAGAAATTGAACCAGCTTCTTACCAAAGAGGGGTTCACTCAAGGCATTGTTGACAAATGTGTATAGAAGAGATTCAGAAATAACAAATGGACTTGCATCACAAGTTATATTGATGATCTGATCCTATGCACTGAGGACAAAGCAGATAGTGAAGAGATAATCCACAATATCAAGAAAGAGATTAATATCAAGAATTTGGGAGATATCTCACAATATCTTGGAGTACAAATACACAGAGACAGTGATGGCATTTTCTTCCTGAATCAGAAACAGAAGATACTGGATCAGGGGTAGGCAACCTTTTTGAGCCGGGGGCTGGGTTGCTGCCCTCAGATATTGGGGGGCTGAAGCACCATAAAAATTTTAAAAATATGCATGCACACTCTCTCAGCCCCAGAAAAGCCATGGCAAAACCCCTGTGGAGATTTTGCCAAGAAAACCCCAAGAACAAGTAATAACAACAATAATCAATATCATCATGGCAGGCGGCAGCAGTGGCGGAGGGTGGCGGGGGGTGGCGGCAGTGGCAGGACTGGCCTGGGGTTGGTCCAAAGACCTCGGGGGGGGCCGCATCCGACCTCCGGGCCTTAGGTTGCCTACCTCTGTACTGGATCTTCTGGACTATCTTGGTCTGAAAGATGCAAATGCTATGCCAGCTCCAACAGAAGTAGGATTCTTAAAGGACATTAAGAAATCCAAACCTTTACAAAATGGAGACAAGTATAGAATTGCAGTTGGAAAACTCTTATACATTGCCAACTTCATAAGACCTGACATAGTAAAAGCTGTTGGCATCTTATGGAGAATGGTCAACTCTCCTACTGAAAGAGATTTCATTGCAGTGAAGAGAGTTGCCAGATATTTAAAAGGAACAGCAGATCATAGACTGATGCTGCCAGCCTGCCACCAACTATAGTTGATTGGTTATGCAGAAGCAGACTGGGCTAAAGATCTGACAGACAGAAAATCAACCAGTAGAAACTTGATTTTCTATGGTGGAGGAGCTATAAGCTGGAAAAGTAAGAAGCAATCTACAATTACAAATTCTTCTACTGAAGCTGAGTGTGTTTTAGCAAAAGCAGCATGTAATGAAATCAAATGGCTACACAACTTACTCCTGGACTTTGGGATTACAGAACCCAAACCAACAATTTTGATGGAAGATAATCAGAGCTGTATCAAGATTTCTCAGAGTGAAAATCCACTCAAGAAGAACATTGACATTGCATTTCATGAAAGCCATTATTTGTTTTTAAACCACAAATGTTTGTTTTTGAATTTTGAATTAGTCTTTATTATTTAAGAATGCATATTTAAAATAATAGTCTGACCCACACTTCTATTGTACTGCTAATGAAAGCTGGACTCTGACAAGTTTAATTTTCATACTTACATATTTTCATTTCCCTTTAAAAGGGTTAATATCCTGGGAAACTAAAATTTCATCCACACATGTGCACACAGCTGCTGCAGTGGGTATGTGCAAATGGTGCACCACCATTAAAACCATGAATCTTGAGGTCC
This sequence comes from Phrynosoma platyrhinos, assembly GCA_020142125.1. NCBI lineage: Eukaryota > Metazoa > Chordata > Lepidosauria > Squamata > Phrynosomatidae > Phrynosoma > Phrynosoma platyrhinos. The sequence goes on from CM034701.1 coordinate 198,106,907, forward strand.
CAATGGTTTTTGGCATCCATGGGCAGGAGAGGGTGGAACCGGACCCCCCCATGGATATAAAGGGCCAACTGGATTAAGAGAACATACTGATACTAAATCAGACTATTAAGAATCTAGTTGCGTATTGTCTACCTCAGGGGTAGGCAACCTAAGGCCTGAGGGCCAGATGCAGCCCCCCGAGGCCTTTGGACCAGCCCTAGGCCAGTCCTGCCAACCCCGACCCCGCCGCCCCCACTCCCGCCTGCTGTAATGATATTGATTATTGTTGTTATTACTTGTTCTTGGGGTTTTATTGGCAAAATCTCCACAGGAGTTTTGCCATGGCTTTTCTGGGGCTGAGAGAATGTGCCTGCATATATTTTTTAATTTTTTTTAATTTTTAAAAAATATTTATTTATTTATTTATGGTGCTTCGGCCCCCCAATTGTCTGAGGGACAGCAACCCGGCCCCCGGCTCGAAAAGGTTGCCTACCCCTGGTTTACCTTAGTTGCCAGTAATACCCCATTAGTATTTGAATGAAGAGATACACCTTTCACAGTATCTGTTGCATCTGCTGCATCCTTTTAAAATAACATGACAGGGATCCAGCCTGATGACCATTTGCATACATTTGATCTGTCCATTTCTGCTCTGGCTCCTCTCTTCTACATGCATGAGCTTTCCTGTTTACATAAAACTACTGGGAAAGTCATTTTGACATTTAGAATAAAGAGATGCCTGCCTGGTAGTGATATGTTGTATGAGAGCTGATAAAAAAAAACTTACCCATCTGAAAAGGAAATGTTGATGATAGACTTGCTGTTTTATTTTTATTAGTTATTCATCAATTGTGAATACACGGATGTAAAGCCAACCACTGTCTCTTTGCCAGCTCCTAGGTCCTATCTGAGAAGTGTAGCTCTTTGATTGGGGGGGTCAAGAGAAAGAGAAAAAAATGGGGAACGTGATAAAGGTAGATAAACTTATGTATAGTTTGGAGAAAGTGGATGGAGAGAAGTCCCCCATCCTACCATTCTTATTATCTGTTCCTCATTATACTCACTGTGCATCACATGCATATGGGATCTGTACCTGCTCAGAGCAGCTTGTTGGAACCTTTTGAATAGCTTAGATTTCTGGGTACAGTAAAGGAAGATGGGACACAAGAGAGGAATATTACTTTTACCTTCATATTTTCAGAGGTGTTAAGGCCTGGGGGAAGGGTCTAATAAAATTCAGAAAATGTTGATGATGATATTGATTATTTGTGGCTATCATGTGCCTTCAAATGATTTTCGACTTAAGGCAACCTGGTAGTGAACCTATCACAGGGTTTTATGGCACTTAGAGTGTGTGACTTGGCCAAGGTCACCCAGTGGGTTTCCAGGATTGAGCAGGGAATTGAATCCTGATCTCCAGAGTTGTAGTCCAGCATTCAAACCACTGCACCACATTGTCTCTCAATGCAAACATTGCTATGTTATTTAGCAGTGATATTATTAATTCCTGACTAAAAAGAAGTTTGTGGTGTCTGAAAGAAGTTATACATAGCATATAGCGGAACTATACCTGGTAAGTATATCTCTGCTTTGTACTAGGTTGTTGTCACAGGTTGTTGGCACAAATGACTTTTTCCCAGCTGCTTTGTGATTTCAAAGACAGGTGGATACCAATGGATTAATGGGCAGAAAAATGCTATAGTAACCAGGAAAGCACAGAGCTAAGAGCAGAGCATTTGGGACCTTTGCTCTTTTGCTTCCTTCAGTGATACAGACCTCGTGGTCCTTTTCTTTTCTCTCTGACTAGTGGCCAGTGCCTCTGGTTACTTGGTTGTATTGGCTATTTGTACCCTGTGCCTAGTTAACAAAAAAAAAAAAATTGAAACAGTATATTGCCAGAAGAATGCCTTATGCATTGCTCATTTTTTGTAGTCTGGCATTCTTTGAGTGAGAGAAATGGTCAGTATCATTATTTCATTTTAAAAATTATGCATAATATTAAGATGTGATTTTATTTTGCAAAGTCTAGTGCAGTAAATGGTTTCTACTATTGTTTGGACCTTGTCACCATGTTCTACTTGAAACACAACCAGGCTTTATATCTCCCTAAGGCATAGAAAGAAAAATTCAATCTTCAATCCAGGCTCTTTGTGTCAGGGCTGCCTTTTAAGCCCTGCCAGAACAATGTCTTCATAATTCATCTGACAGGGGAGGTGCCAGAGTGTGAACTGGAAGAGAGTTTTTAAAAATCACTGAAGGAAACAGGCTGCCTCAGCAAACCAGCCACCGGGAGATATTTTGCCCCATCCTTAATGTTCTGCTGTTAAGACAAATGGGAGAAATAAATGGTTCTAAGAATTAATGTGCAGTGATGGGTTTCATGTCCTTTCTATAGGATGATACAGCTCAGTAATGCTTTTAGGAACTTCAGTTAAGTTGTATAGGAGACGCATTCAATATATTACCCAAAATGGGGTGTTCACTTAGAATGGTAGAATTCCAGACTGTTCTACTGCAAGCCATTGTCTGTCTATCTATCAATCTATCGATCTATCGATCTATCCTATCATTTTTTTAAAAAATATATAGTTCCATTTTATCACCCTGTTAATTTACTTTTAGTATTATTTTATCCTTCTGTAACATGCTTTTTTGGGCTTCTGCTTATTTTTTGTTACATTTATTATTCTTTTTAACTTTAAGGAGCTCAAGATGATAGACATGCCTCACATGTTATTACATGAAGGAGATTAGCTGTCTCCTGTTGACTTATGGTGACCCCATGGATTTCATTAGGCTTTCTTCAGCAAGGAAAGGAGGCTTTTCCAATTTCTTTTTCTGAAATATAGGCCATAGCACCTGGTATTACTTGGTGGTCTCCCATCCATCTACTATCCAGAGCTGACTCTGCTTAGTTTCCAAGATCAGCAGGGATATGGTGCCTTTAGAAGTTTAGAGTATTTAGGCAGGAAGGGAGATTAAAGTGAGAGATAATGACTGAAGGTGAACATTTTGGCTAGGTGGGGATTTTGAACCTATTTGTTCTATACCAGGGGTCGGCAACCCACGGCCCGTGGGCCGGGTGTGGCCCATGGAGGCCTTGGGACCGGCCCATGGCCTGTCCTGCCACCCCATGCGTGAGTGTGGCTGCCATTTTGGCATCCAAAATGGCGGCCACACTTGCACACGCATGCGTTTGAGCGCAGGTGCCATTTTGGAAAACTGCAGCGCGCGTGCACCAGGCGAATTCGGTCGGAGCAGGCGTGCTGGGGCCTTCCCTGGGCCCTGGCAAGGCCCCAGCATGCTTGCGCCGGGCGAATGCGCATGCGTATGTGGAGGGGGAGTGTGCGCACGTACACCCACCCACCCCCACTCCATTTCCCCCCTCTCCCGGCCCCCTGACAACAAATGTTGCCGACCCCTGCTCTATTCATACTACTAGTATGGTGTTCTTTTATCTGTTTTAATTATATCCTAAATTATTTTAGAAGTATTTTGACCACTAACTAGTAATTCCTGTCTACTATCCTTTCTTAGCAAGCCCATGTGCTGTAGTGGTTTGAGAACTGGACTCTGACACTAGTTCAAATCAGCTCTTGGCCAGGGAAACCAACAGAGTGACCTTGGACAATTCACCCTCTCTCAGCCTACAAGGAAGGCAAAGGCAAAATCCCTCTGAAATCTTTTCCAAGAAACCCCTGTGATAGGTTCACTTTAGGGTCACCATAACTTGGAAATGACTTGAAGGCACACAAAAACAAACTATCCTTCCCTATAAAAACAGCTCAGTGTTTGTGCTGGGTCAGACTGAATCTAGATTATTCTTTGATAGAGAAAGGTGTTACAAATACCACAATTTATTTCAAGAAAGGAAGCTAGGTAACACAGAAGTCGGCCCCATCAACTTTCTCTGACCTGGTATGTGTTTATTTCTCACTTTAACAATTGCACATTACTATGCAATAGTCTATACTTGTTTGATCAGTTTGTAGCAACATCCAGACTCTGTATCAAAATGAGTCACATTCTGCAATTAAAATCAAATTCTGTAACACATTTTTAAAATATACGTAGTTGTTTTGGATTCAGGCAGAAAATAGCTTACGTTTGCTTCTAGATTAGGCATTTATCTTTCAATTGTTTTGCCTCAAATACAACATAGGACGTTATCACACGGGGGTCAGTTTCGTGGTTAAAGAGATAATAAAGTGGAAATAAAGCATCTCAAAAATAAAGCGAAAATAGCGCTAAATTGCGCAAAAGCATTTCTCAATTAGAATAAAAACGGAATTAAGTGAAAAGCGAAAAAAGACATTTTAAACTTTCATACTCAAGTGAAAAACCCCGTAAATGTACTAGAAATGGGTGTGTTTTGTTTTGCTTTCGGGTGACCAGACTCCTCCTTTTCCAGGTCGGTTCCTGCATTTCATTCAACCTTCTCTCCTCTCCAGGAGGAAATGTCAAATTGTCCTCCATTTGGAGCAGGAGTAAGAAGCATGATTTTCTATTTCTATGTGTGTGTTTTTAAAAAGCTTTTCTTCAGTCCTGTCCTCCTGCACAGTCTTCCTTTGGGATTAGGACCTCTGGTCCCCCTGATGCGGATGGAGAAGAGAGCAGCATCCCTCCTCCTCCCCTCCTCCTGTGGGCAAACCTGCCGCCTCTTCAGCTGTGAGGATGGATGTCTGTGGGGTTGTCCTTTTTGCCTTGGAGAGCAGCCACTTGCTAGCCTAGGTCCTCTTGCTCTGGGATGGGCTGAGAAGCAAGGCGCCCCAATTTGGGGTCTGACTCACTGGAGGGGTCCCCCTTTCTCCCGCTTTGTGGTGTGCTTTCAAATCGCTTCCAACTTAGGGCGACTCTAAAGCGGTGAACCTATCCTGGGGTTTTCTTGGCAAGTTGCTTCAGAAGGGGTTTGCCATTGCCATCCCCTGAGGCTGAGAGAGTGTGACCCACCCGAGGTCACCCAGTGGGTTTCATGTTGTCACCCAAGCAAACCAGCCAGTAAAAGCAGCCCCACAGAACCATGGGAAAACCGGGGAAAAGCTTTAAAGGAGATTTTTTTGTGCAAATTTGAATTTCACACTACAGTAAATGTGCAATTACTTTAAAAGCACAAATGCATTTCCTCTAAACTCCCGAAAATAAAAAGATCTCAGATAACACCATTTTGTGACCACTTTAATGTCAGTTTCTGTGCGACGTTGTGTGAAATCGTTAGGCGTAAGTGTGTTTTTTTGGGGGGATTTGTGTGGGATAACCTATAGATTTCCCCTGTGTGATAATGTCCATAGTCTGTCATCTGAGAAAGTAGACTATAAGTCTGACTCAAAGGTGGTATAAGAACCCTTTGCATACTGATAGTCCAAACTGAACTTGTAATGTTGTCATTTCCACTGTTTGTTTTACCTTGTTTCTCACCAGAAAAGATCTGTGGAATAGGAAAATACGGAATAGGTGTCCAGTGTCTTTTGAATAATAGGACTAGGAACCTTGTGTATAGAAGCACTTAGGGCAGCATCCAAAGCTTTGCAAGTTAGGGGCTTTTTGGCCCAGTTTAATCTGTTTGCATCAATCAGCCATGGGCACATGTTTAATCTCTCCTTCCTTTCTTCTTTTCCTCCTTTTATACCTTCCTCCTGCTAATTTACTGCATGCAGGGCCATGTTGGTGGTATGTGTGTATGTTTGTTTTTACCCATGGAGGAACATTCAGAAATGAGAAAGCCTCCTTCCCACTGTGCCATCTGAAGTGCTACAGTCAACACCATCACCTTTATAGTGTGCCACCTCATGATATGCCAATTCACACAAGGTGTTTTCTTCTATAATGGGAGCAGTTCCAGTTCTCACTCAGTATATACAGTAGCATGGACTATTATATTACATGAATGAGTACAATATAGCTGGTATGTAAATTGGGGGGGGCAACTTGAGCGATCATAGGAATTGTTACCATTTGTGATCACCTAATCCACCTATGCCAAGTCTGCCCAAACCTGTGCATTGAAATGTCTTGTATATTTTCCCGTTAAAGTGGAAAATAAGCCCCAAGAGGGATCCAGCTTGCAAAGGTCCTCAATGCTGTAACATTCTCACACAATTCCAAACTTCTCTGTTGCTCTGAGGTGTTCTTCAACAGGGAGTTCGGCCTGCAAATGATGAGAACATTATTTTGGCCTGGTCTGTCATTGATCCATTGCCTTAGTAATGCTCAGAAGTGAACATTTGTAATATCTTTTATGATATATATTTTTCCCTTTAGTGATCAAGTGCTGCTGAGCAGTGACAGTGCAATGAAATAGAAAGTAAAGTCCAATTTTCTCCACAAATGGATTGTTGTAACCCTAGGATGGTGTCAATATCGTTTCTTAAGGGCCCACATGTCCCTACAAGTCACACATTCTTTTGTAACTAGAGGATGAGGGCTCTGCTTTTCTTTAGTGTGTTTTATCCTATAACATCATACCAGAATGTAGGATAATGTGGCAGTAAGGTTTTGTGATGTGCGTATTTTTTAAAAATTGTTTCAGTTCTTTTTTTTAAAAAAAAAATATGTTTCTGGCTTCCTCTTTAGAATGCTAATAACAAAAGAGCACTGTGGCTAAAAATAGAAGGTCAAAGGACTTTAGAGAGATTGTTTCTACAGATGCAAATAGAATTAAACAGCCAAGATATGACTCAGGAATTACAAATTGCTGAAAACCTTGAAGGCATGTGCTTAGTATACTAGTTTTTCCTTATTGGGGATTGTTGAACTGATTTCCAAATGTGGCCCATTTGAGAAGAATGGGGGTTTTGGTGTGGGTTTTTTTTTTCTTTAAAAAATCTCCCTCCCCCCCTGTGGTGCTCAACTTTGCAGATTAAGAAAAGTGGAAGTGATTTTGTCACTCTGTCTTGAACTGCACTGAGAATGATGTTTCTTGAGATATAATTAAAACAATGCTTAAAGAACATCTTTAACAATCTTCCGTATTGTATCGTCAACAGATAAACAGACCTGAATCCACATGCACTCTGTGTGATTACTCTTTAATGTAATTTACTAAAATGTGTGTGTGTGTAACCGCTTAGCAGCTAGTTGGCCTGTATTGTCCTTCTGAGTCATCAGGGGGATTTTACTGTTTCTCAGTTACTTCTCAGATTTTTGATGGGTGTGCAGAAATGTACTTTAAAAAGCAATGACTCCTTTCCACTTTGGTGGGGTGATGCAGAGGAGTGGTACATCAGGTGGCTACTGAGGCATATTGTGGTAAATGAACTGTTGGCTCTGTTTCTCCACCCCTGAAGACAACACGGGAATGAAGATAATGTTGAGGGTTACACTGCACAATATGTTGAGTACATAGCATTCAGCCTAGTCTTCTCTTTATATTTTATTGTGCAGGACCTGAACAGGGTTGTTAATGGTAACCTTTGGTGGTCTCATTCATAGTCACCATAAGTCACCATAAGTCAAAGCCTATTTGATGGCAGATCATCTTCCACTCTCAGTTTCATGGTCTCTCTCTCTCTCTCTTTCTCTGTGGCTGGCTGGCTGGAGGAGAGCACAAGGGGTGACAGTGGGAAATCTAATGGTGTCCCTCCCATTGGCTAGTATTTATGGTCTAAAGCCACTGTGGGGTGGGTGGGTGGGGGACTCAGGCTACCTGTGCTATCTATCTGGTCATCTCCTGGATTCCTGGACAACTCCCTGCATCTCAACCATTTCCCATCATCAAACACATGGGCTTGTTTTTTCCCCCTCCCAAGGCCTTCTATGCAGCAGATGTCAGCTGATGTCTGACTGAATGGACAAAGAATTTCCCTTCCTAAATCTCCTGATTTGGTGGGCTGATTTTGTTTTGTTTTGAAATCTTCCTCCTAGCAATTTCTGGTATGTGTGCATGTTTTGCTCTGCTCTCAGAATTGGTACTGGGATTTCCGAGATAGAGAATCAAGTGACCTCCAGAAGTTGCTGGACTGCAGCTTTCAGAATTTGTCCCATCTGTCATGTTGGATTGGGGCTGCTGCAACTTGTGATCACAACAGCTGAGTCAGGAGGTGGACTACAAAAGCATCTCTTGGAATTGTTTTGAAATCAAAGATAGGACCCATGGTGTGCATTTATTCCCCAGTTCTGATGGTTCAATCCTTGCCTTTCCCATTGTAACCTTTATGGTTCAGAGAAATGGCTGAGGGTGCACAACAAAGAGACCTCCATTCTAAAATAAGTGAAACATGAAAAAGTTGCTCCCACAGCCCTTGTCTTTGCACATAGAAGGCACTGGACCCCAAACAGAATGAAATGAATGGTAATAGCTGGAAATGTGAGTACCCTTTCCATGCCCACTGAATGGCCAAAACTGGAAGTGACATCACACGACTTTAAGTTTGGATGTGACAGCATGAAATGGCTCATCAGGGAGGAAGTGTGGGTGTGAAATACACTCCCATCCCTGGTACACATGCCCATCCCTGCAGTTTATCTATGGAGCAGAACCAGGCATCCTGCCATCCTGCAGGATGGTGTTAGTAGGAAGTTCCCAGGATGTATGAACAAGGTACAATCCTTTGCTCATGAATGCATACAGAGGGCTCTGTACACAGCATACCATGATTTTATGTCCCCTTGTTGGTGTATAGGAATGTTAATCTCCAGACTCCTCACAGTGCTTGTGTGTCCTTAACTGAGCAGAGGGATAGGATAAATGGAGATATGAAAAGAACACAAAGGCCTGCAACTCCTCTTAAAAGCTCGGAATCAGTGCTTGCCTGTGGTCTTGTATGTGTGTGGCAAAACCACACTGGCTCTTTTATCACAATCCCTCTGTGCACATACATCCACAAGGATAAAGTTCATGCTTCAGGTCCTTTGATAAGATGCATCATAATCCAAAGCCTGAATGAATTACAGATGTCTCCTTAATTTTCTGTAAATTATTCTGGTTTTGCAACCTGCTGGAAGCATTTTTCAGAAGCTATACAAACTGACAAATCTCCAATTCCAGTCTTCTGAGATGGCACCAGACGTTGTCTATATATCACCATGGTGGCACAGATAAGCTATGAGGATTAGATACTTACTTTTTTAAAGATGTAAACACTAAGATATTTCATGAAGTTGGCCAGTGTCTTACCATATACTTGCACCATAATGCACCTTTGTATGGAATATACATAGCACTAGATAAAGCATTGGGGAAAATACACCACACAGTGTTTGGGTCTGTTATCAGATTGTGTCCTTTGACCCAGCTCTGAGTACAGGATTGAAAAATGCAAACAGTTGTCTGAAGCTTGCAAGATTAAGGTTTTAACTGGTACCTAGTACCATAATCTATCTGTTTTGTGTTGCTTATCTGACATAGGCTTAGTCTCCTACAATATATGTCAAACCAAGGCTCTGTTCTATTTTTGTCTCTCTTGCAAACTTCCCGCATGACCTTGGGCAAAATGCTGACCCTCCTCCTTTTCTTTTCTCGCTTGACAGGGGTCTTGTGAGGATAAACTTGCTTGTATTTGCCAAGGGCTCAGTTAAGGCAGTGACGAGTGCCACAGAAATAAATGTCTGCTGATAAAAGTAATAATAATAAATGGCTGGAAAAGTTTGGATCCTGATTTGTGTTTTGCCTGCCTCCTTTCTATGAGATAACAAGGCTATGTAATTTCTGCAGACAGCCTAGCTAAAATAATAGTGCACATCTTATCTCATTTTCCTTTCTGCATGTGAGCAGTAAACTGTGAAGCACACTAGAAAAGGCTATATTTCATGGATGATCTTTAGAAGCAGTCAGTGCATTTATCGTTCTACTGTGACAGGAAGAGGGAAAGTGGGGGAAGAGTCTGTTAGACTTTAGGAGGAAAGTGGTTTAAACAAGGCCCAATTTGTTTTGCATTAAACTCCATTTAGTGTCCACTGTTTTTCCTTGTTGCTGCCTTTTCAGAGAAGTGGGCCAAGGTGAGAATCTCTAGGAAAGGAGGGCAAGTGGAGATCCAGCAAAGATTTGATGGATTATCATTTTGCATTGGGCAGCAGTGTGTGGCCATTCCCCGAAGGAGCTTCATTGGTAAATAGAATGGCTGGAGGATGATTGGTTTTGTTTGCTTGCTTGTTAGACTGAGGGAGATCTCTCTGAAGAGCTTCTGACCTTCCTACCAACCTCCTTGTGTGACTGCAGCTGCCTTTGAGGAGAAACCGAAGAAAAGATCCACATGCATTTGGATTAAATAATTTTTACTAGCAACTGATATTCTGGATTTATTATTGTACAGGCAGTATGGCCCACCTATGATTTTTACTTGAGAATTGTTTTGATTTGAAAGTAGTATATGTTTAATCAACAAAATCCTCAGGTTATCGCTACCAAATTTTGTGAGTTCAGGGCTTGGTAGAAATCAGGTTATGGTAGCTATAACTTGACCTTCTTTAAATCAGGGATGGAAAATGTATGGCCCTCTAGATCAGGGGTAGGCAACCTAAGGCCCGGGGGCCGGATGCGGCCCAGCAAGGCCTTTGGACCGGCCCCAAACCGGTCCTGCCGCCGCCGCCCCCCCGCCGCCGCCGCCCCCCCCCCCCATGATGATATTGATTATTGTTGTTATTACTTGTTCTTGGGGTTTTCTTGGCAAAATCTTCACAGGGGTTTTGCCATGGCTTTTCTGGGGCTGAGAGAGTGTGCATGCATTTTTTTTAATTTTTTAAATTCTTTTTTAATTTTAATTTTTTTTAATTTATTTATTTATTTATTTATTTATTTTTGGTGCTTCGGCCCGTCAATTGTCTGAGGGACAGCAACCCGGCCCCCGGCTCAAAAAGGTTGCCTACCTCTGCTCTAGATATTGTTGGAGAGCAGCTTCCTGGGAAGTGAAGACACCAGTGGTGAAGCAGCTGGGAGCTGCAATCCAACAGCATTTGGAGAACCACATAATTTCCATTCATGCTGCATGTGGTCCAAAATATTAATATTGTTTTAGGCCTCTTCCTTCAGATTAAAAGACTTACCTCCTGTTTGTTTTCAGAAGAAGAAAATCATGGGAGCAGTTTTATATTGTGGGAAAGGAGAGGAAATTTCCAGCAGCATTCAAAAGGCTATCTTAATCTTAATCATAATATTCTATTCCTCCTCCCCCATCCCTCTCTGTCTGGATCTAGATGGAAGAAAAACACTGCTAAGTCACTTTTCAATTTGTCTGTGGTTATTTTTTACCCTAGCTGCTCCTAGGTAAAATCACACAACACTTCTCCCTAAAGTCTTCCCCTTCAGTGAGTCTAATATATTGATCCCACATGAAGTCTTTCTGTGCATTGTAAAACTCGATTGTGAACTCCGTTGATGACGATGTTCCTAAGACACTCTCTGTGTTGTACAGTTCATCTGGTCACCTGTCCAAAATTGGAACAGAAATAAGGGGCCCACAATATCTGGGCCACTCGTCTCAATATTTAAGCCATTTCAAGCTCTGATTTCCATTTGGATTGTCCCAGCATACATAGGGCAATAGTTTAGCATTTGTGCTCAGCTAAGTAGTCTTGCCAGCAATCCCTGAATAAAATTTCAGTTCATTCATTCACAAGAGAATAGTGTGTTTCTTTTTATTTTTCTTGGTTGGTGCACTAGAACCAAACTTTAAGACAGAAATGACATGACAGCTTTTCTCTTGAGTGCTATAAACTAGAGCAACAAATAGATCGTTTGTTTGTTTGTTTGTTTCCTTCATTTTTGTCTGTAATGTTTTCAGGGCTAATGGAGAAAACAGAGAAATGAATTTCTGGGAAATGGATAAGTGATAGCCACAAGAGACCAAAGAGGCATTAGAAATGGCTTATTCTGAATAAGAACAAAATGGAATATCAGAATGGTTTGATTTGAAGAAAATATCTTGTTTAATAAAATAAAAAGGTCATGGAAAGGCATTGCAAATTAAAAGCCCTTCACACCTTGCAGTGCCATACCCCCTGCCCCATGAAAACGCACTATAGTATGCATGCACAAAGGAAGATACACTGTCCCTTGTCTTGCGACCTCTCCCAACACAGCTGGTGTGTATTTTGCTTTCTCAGAAAATAAAGAGTTGATATGGGAAGGTAGTGAGAAATGGCTCTTCTTACCATCCAGCTTATTGTGAAGAAATTCATCCTCTAGTTCCTTTTATTAGTACACATTAGTCCAGTTACATTATTTGTTAGCAATGAAGAATCAACAGTCTTATTTAAGTCCAGTTTGAGTAACTGGCTGTGTAATTTGTCAATTGGAACTTAGCAGTTTTTGCTCACATATTCAGAGGTGGTTTTGCTAGGTCCTTTCTCTGAAATATGTTACAGCACCTGGTATTCATTGGCAGTCTTCCATCCAAATTCTAACCAGGGTTGGCCCTACTTAGCTTTCACGATCAGATGGGATCTGGTACCTTTAGGGTATTTAGGTCACCAAGAAGAGCCCCACTGGATCACAACCTTAGCTTTCAGGATGGTATCTTCTGGGTTTAGTTTTAGGACCCCATGTCGATACCAAAATCTGTGGATGTTCAAGTTCTATTAAATAAAATAACATAGTAAAATAGTACTTATATAAAATGGTAAACTCAAGTTGTTGTTTTTTAATTTATATATATTTTAAATTTTTTCAAGCTGTGGATGGTTGAATCCATGGATATGGAATTTGTGGATATGGAGGGCCTACTTTTCAGTCCAGTGACTCCAGGAAGCATAAAAAGTGGTTACCAAGACAAAAACTCCTCCTGCATGGTTTGTTCTTTATATTAGGGATGTATACTCCTTTTGTATGTTGCTGTTACATTTAGTGATCTTGCCTAATAGCTTGGTTCTGCCTCTTGGTTAAAATTGGTTTCACTCTTTTGGCACAAGCTTCAGTAGTTCTTCCATCACCACATCTTGTAGTAATGAATGCCAGAAGTTAGTTGGCATTGTAAGTAATCACTTTCTGTTGTCACTTCCACACTTATAGTTGATCACTTCCACTGGACGACCCAAAATTTTGGTGTTCTCTGGGAAGTTGAACCCATCTCTATCTGCCCACTTTCACTCCAGCTTGGAGATCTGAAAACCAGTGACTCAGACTCTCCTAGCAAAAAGTAACTTTTCTAAGCTCTTCCAGGAGCTAGCCAGAAGTACCGTAGCTTGATCTTGAACTCATAAGTAGAGCATATTTCACCGGCTGGTGCCCATCCAACGTCTCTCCTGTTGTGTATTGGCTGCGATTGAGTTGTGGGGACTTTTTTCATGTTTTCATGAGTTGAAAGGGAGAGTTTGTCCAAGCATATGCACAGAAACTCTCTCCTCACTACTGAGAATTGGCAGTTACTTTCCACACAGCTGGTGTGAAAGGGCAGGAGCATTGCTGGCTACAGAGGGCTGGTTTCCAGCGAGCTCAAGTAACTGCTCTTCTTTCTTGAGAAAGAAAGCACCAGTTCGAATCCATAGCACCATTACGTGTATTTGGATTTGAAAAACAGCCGTCTGATGATTGGCTGAGGTCTTTTTGGATGCCATCATGGCACAAAAGGGCTCCATCCAGAAACAGGCAAACAGAATCTTATTGGAAATGAAACTAGGAATTCTAGGAATTGTTTTTCTTTTGCAAACTGGAGAACAAAACCAGACCATCTGAGTACTAGAAAAATCCTGTTTTAGTCCTGTTTTAATGTGGTTTGAAAAGTGACACACTGGAAAGATTGTGATGTGTGTGTGAACTGAAATTTAGAAAAAGCAGCAGTCACTGCATAGTTAAAACAAACAGGGATTTTTGTCCAAATGCCCAGTTCTTTGGAATGAAATCATTCTCTCTCCTCCCTTTCCCCATTTTTCTTCTAAAGAAAAGTACATAATCTCTAGCCAAATGCCCAGATAGTGTATTCTGGCAGCAGCAATATCATGATGTAGGTTATCCCTCACTTTGCAAATCTCTTTAGAAGGGTAATAAAAATATATTGGAGAATTTTGCATACATGAAGACTGCAGGAACGGCACCAGAAAAGAGGGCAAAGGGAGCTGTGTCATATTTAGTATGTTTGACTTGTTGCTGTATCTCTTTCCCCTCTTCCTGTTTCTGTTTACCTTTTCACTTGGGCTGCTTTGCAAAAAAGAAAAGAAAGAAAAAGAAAAAAAGGACTGCATACCTCCCTAGACAATACACCTCCTGAGGAACTCCTATTCAGGGATATTTGTGGGGAATATCGAGTTCTGTCTCGAATGTATGGTAAAAGTTAGTTGTGATTAATTTCAGACTGCTTGATGCCAATGGGTTTTGAATGATGCTAACTCTCATAGGTTTAGATCCCTTGTGTTTATCTCATGGTGAAGAATCTTGCAAAAAAAAAATCCATCATTTTGTTGTTGTTAACTGCCCTCAAGTCAAGCCTATGAATGAGAGATCTCCAAGTCCCTCTATTTTCAACTGTCCTACTCAGGTCTTGCAGACTCAGGGCCGTGGCTTCCTAGATCTATCCATCTGGAATGCAGTCTTCCTCTTTTCCTACTGCCTTCTATATTAGCAAACAAAACTGTACTGCCTTTTCTAGTGAGTAATGTCTTCTCCTGATATGCCCAAAGTACAACAGTCTCAGTCTAGTCCTCATGGGTTCTAGGGAATGTTCAGGCTTAATTTGCTCTAGAACACATTTGTCTTTTTAGTAGTCTCTTCCCCAGCACTGCATCTCAAATAAGTTGATTCTCTTTCTATCACTGTCTTTCTTCACTGTCCTGCTTTCACAACCATACATAGAAATTGGAAATATAATGGCATGGACAATCCTAACTTTAGTATTCAGTGATAAATTTTTGCACTTCTGGATTTTGTATAGTTTCTTCATAGCTGCCCGTCCAAGTCCTAGTCTTCTTGACTGCAGTCTCCATTCTGATTAATGACTGAGTCAAGATATGGAAAATCTTAAACTATTTCAGTGTCTTCACTATTATTTAAGTCATCTGTGATCAATATTTTTGTTTTCTTTATGTTCAACTGTAAACTTGCCGTTGCACTTTCTTCTTTTACTTCCTCCAACAATCTTTCCAAGTCTTTGGTATTTTCTCCTAGTAGTAGGTGTTATCTGCATATCTTAAATGCAGATTAACATGTTGATGTTCCTTCCTCCAATTTTCACACCTCCTTCCTCTGAGTCTAATACTGCTTTACATATCATATTTTCGGCATGCTCGTACAAGTTGAACAGATAGCATGATAAGATGCAGCCTTGTCTGACCCCCTTGCCAATTAGAAACCATTTCATTTCATCATATTTCATCTTAACAGTAGCCTCCTATCCTAAGTACAGGTTACATAAGTACAATCAAATGTTGTGGAACACCCATTTCTTTAAGAGGAATCTGCAGTTTTTCATTATCTATACAGCTCTAATTGGTGTAATTATAATCTATAAAGCACGGACTGATTGTCTTTGAAATTCTTTGAAATTCTTTGGTGTATTTCATTAACCAACATATGTTAGCAATATGACTCCTTTCCTAACCCAACTAGAACATTGGTATTTTTCACTCCATAAATGGTAAAAGTTTTTGTTGTAGAATTTTGAGCATTACTTTGCTTGCATGGGAACTTAATGCAGTGTGGTTGCTGCAGTCCCTGGTGTCCCCTTAGACATTGGAATGTATATTGACATTTCCTATCTGTGCCCATTGTTTTGTTTTCCATATTTGTTGACAGATTTTTGTTAGAACTAAAGTAAATCCTGTCTCTATAGACTGTAGGATGGGGTAGGCAACCTAAGGCCCAGGGGCTGGATGCGGCCCTCTGACACCTTTGGACCAGCCCCAGGCCGGTCCTGCCGCTGCCACCGCCACCGCTGCTGCCGTCCATCATGATGATATTGATTATTATTGTTATTACTTGTTCCTGGGGTTTTGCCATGGCTTTTCTGGTGCTGAGAGAGTGTGTATGGATAGATATTTTTATTTTTTTTTAAATAAATATTTTTATTTATTTATTTATTTATTCATTTTTGGTGCTTCAGCCCCCCAGTTGTCTGAGGGACAGCACCCGGCCCCCGGCTCAAAAAGGTTGCCTACCCCTGCTGTAGGAGCTCTATTGGCATGTCATATATTCCTGGTGATTTATTTCTCCCAAGTACTCCAAGTGCAGCTCCACTTCTCTCTTTAAAACTGGAGGTTCATCTTCATATAGTACTGTCTGGAATTAATCTATCATCCTTTAATCTCTTTTGTATAGTTCTTCCATGCATTATTTCTATCATCTTTATTTCTACATGGTTATATAATGTGTTCCCTTGCTGGTTGTAGAGCATCCTCACTCTTGTTTTAAATCTGTCTTTGATTTCTCAGATCTTGTGAAAGAGGTCTCTTGTACATAATTTTATGCTTCATATCTCCCTGGGTTGAGCTGTGACATTGATACAGGGCTCTGAAACTCTTATTTCAATTTAATCCCTGGTTTTGCATGCAACATTTGTTATTAAGAATAGGTGGCAGAAAAAGAAAATTCTTAAGATGTGTGGATGAAGCCAAACTAGTAAAAAAAATGTAACAAATTAGTAAAACATTGCTACTTTTGTTCTACATATTGCTGTCACTGACAGATTGTTAAAACTGTAATGTTTCAGCTGATTTAGAGGGGGGAAATGTAATCATTCCTTCTGCTGGTTGGTAGTATGTTGACATATATGTTGTAACTTCCATGTGTCCAAGAAGCACGTGCAAAAAAATTAAATTAGTCAGATGATTAAGCAGATGGTGACTCATCTTACTAGTGCTAAATGAAAGCAAAAATAATGACAACTTTAGATTTTTAAAATGTGTCTGATGTCCAAAGGCCAGTTTTCTTTGTATCTTAATAGAAATGCAAAATAAATGATCACACAATGCTATATGTCTGTTCTTTGGTTACTGCCAGGCTCAGCTTGGCAAGTTACTTTTAAGAAGAATGAATATAATGATGTGCTGAGGCCATCATTAAACTCTGTAGTGGTAGCATGAATATCTACCCAGGCACTGGAAGTAATGCATCACAGTGGTGTTAGTAGTAATTCCTCACTTTTTTAGAACAAGAAGTGCACAATGATACCACCTTTTTTGTTAGACCACTAACATGTTAATGGCTTTTAGGAAACTGAGCAAGCTTTTGGCCATTTTTCTGCATATGCTAATTAAAAATATGTTGTGTCATAAACATTAATCATACCCTTAGAGAAACTGAAATCAGCAAGTCTAGGTTATATTTATTAGAAAGTAATAATTTTGATGTTGATGAAAAGGAACAAAGAGATTGTTCTGTGTAAATTAACCAATGGAAAACTGCCAAAGCTTCAATAGCTAAAACTTCTTTAGAACTAAAGTATGTTCGTCCAGCAAAAATTGACATTTTATCTTGGGCATGATAATGCCTTTGTAGAAAGAACTTGTCTTCTTCAACTGAGTATTGGCAGTGTAATGCAGATAATATTTCCTTGTGGCCAGTGATCTGGAAAAAGTCACATATCTAAAGAGGCCTGTACCTGATGCATCTTAAATAAACAGTTTAAGTTTCTTTTACCAAGGTATAATTGTAGTACCTTTAACTTCACTCACTCTCTGTACTACTTGCCAATTCTATTTCATGTGGAGAAAAAAAATAATGCATTACAGCTAATTGGACATTCTGTTTTACTAAAGGATAAATGGGAGTCTGTGAGCACAGGCAAATTATCACATTTTGTCTTTACTTGTACTTTTGACTGATAGAGAAGCAACAAATTTTGAAAATAGAAACAAAGCTTAGCAATGAGTTTGTTTGCTAGTCTGTTCCTCTAAACATTAGTGCTTGGCCTTGGAAGGATAATTAGAACTTAAATTTGGCCCATCTAATATGATTCAGTACATTACAACAGTCCAGACAACAATATATTAACATGTGTGTTGGATCCTCTATAGCAGGGATAGGCAACCTTTTTGAGCAGGGGGCCGGGTTGCTGTCCCTCAGACAATTGTGGGGCCGAAGCAAAAATAAATAAATTTTTAAAATTTTTTTTTTTAAAAATATATATATGCATGCACACTCTCTCAGCCCCAGAAAAGCCATGATGGCAAAACCCCTGTGGAGATTTTGCCAAGAAAACCCCAAGAACAAGTAATAACAACAATAATCAATATCATCATGGCAGGCGGCTGTGGCAGCAGGGGTTGTCAGCGGCGGCAGCAGGACCAGCCTGGGGCCGGTCCAAAGGCCTCGGTGGGCCGCATCCGGGCCACAGGTTGCCTACCCCTGCTCTATAGTCTATGCTTTTACTGTGGCAAAAAGTTTTCTACTCTAAGGTTGAAAAGATAAATATTAACCATCTTACAGCTTTAGCTACTCATAAACACACATGCACAGACACACACATTTAAAAATGTGTTTTTGGAAATATGGTCAGCGTACATTAATGTATATCATGAGCCCCTATCCATATTTTATACATTTACTTCCCTTCCCTTTTTTGTTTTCTTTCTCTTTTATGTTTCTTTCTTTCCTGCAATCATATTTTATTAAAAAACAGAAACAAATAGCACTAACATGCTGGTTGTTTTCACTAACATTCCTAAGCTCTGATCCTTCCAGTTTTCAGTTATGAATGGCTTCAGCATGTCACTATATTCATTTTTCTTGTGTTCCCAAGGTAACTAGGCATTGTGATGCAAGCTAACAGTCCTGTCCTGTAAGTTTTATCTTTTTAAAAATATTATCCTCCTTTCCTCTTCCTTAATGGAATCATTCAGAACAGCTGAAAAAACTTGTGATGATGATCAGCATTAAAATGACAGCAGTCATCATCCATACATTATGGATGAGCTGATGCACAGCTAGAGTAGTTGTGAGGGTCAGTCTTACATTTTTAAGTGTTGGTGTGAGGACACATGGCACCCATCAGCACAGCTCAGGTCTGGAGACCTCCTGTGCTGTCCATGACACAGTCAGGCTGGAGAAAGGATGACTCTGCTGCTCTTCTTGGACTGGTTCTTAAAGAGGGGATTCACTTTTAATTTGGGAGTTTTTTTTAGTAGACAGGATTTGCCTGCATTTATTGTTGCTGTTTTAAAACATAACTGTATTTCAGAATTTAACTAGAACACTGCATCTCATTATTACTAAGGAACACTTCCACATTATATTATGGGGAATTTAATACTTTCCTAAAGAGCTTCTGAGCTTTCTGTACTGTACCGTGTGGTTTCTGAATAACCACAAGTGTATGTGTTTTTCTTTTATCAAGAATCACCACAGCGTGCCTATTTGCAAATAAATCTAGCTTTTGCCATATAGCATTTCTAGTGAACCCCCATGTCTTCCTATAAGTGAATTAACTTGCTGGCAGGTGAGACATTGTGTGGCTTAGGAAACATTTTCACTTATAGCTGGATGTAGCCATTGGTTACACCAAGCAAATAAACTTACATGCAAGCAAACTTTGCTAACAGTTAGAGATGACATTGGGCTTCTTGAAAAACAGCTGCTGCTTAGCTTCATTTCTGAGCAGGAAGACCCACTAGGTCTCTGTAAATGAGCAACTAGCATATGAAACCCCACTCTGAGTGATAGTCCCAAAACAATAGAAATTAAACATGCAACAGAAGCCAGTATTATGGAAACATTAAAATGGATGAAGCAGCATTGCAAAGAAATGCTGCATCAGTTTATGCTCAATTTTCACTAAATAAAGATATATAGAGGTTCACTTTCCTTTGTCCAAAATGCTTGAGACCAGATGTATTTTGGAGAATAGTTGCACATACATAATGATATATTTGGAGATTGGAGACAACTCTAAATACTAAATTTATTTATGTTTCATATACACCTTATACCAGAGGTAGGCAACCTTTCCCCTTTAAGGGCCGAGGGACTTCAGCTCCCAGAATCCCAGGAGCTATTGGCCAACATGGGACTGTTGGCCAACATGGCTGAGGCTTGCCTACCCCTGCCTTATACGTATAGCCTGAAAGTAATTTTATACATAATATTTTAAATAATTTTGTGCACGAAGCAAACTCTGTATACACTGAACCATCAGAAAACAAAAGTGTCACTATCTCAGCCATCCATATGGACAATTTTGGACTTTAGAGTATTTTAGATTTACAATATCCAGATAAGGGATATAAGCATGCTGTGCTTGGATCTAATTAATACAATTACATGTAATTTAGTAAAGTCACAGAAGTGTAACAGATAATCACCTTGAACCCACTCTACAGTAGTGCTATTCTGAAATTATTGTTCTTCAGGGTATTAAGAAAAAGTCAATGTCTTTGGAAATAAATCTCTTTCCGATGGGTGAAAAATTGGAGGAGCCCTAATTATATTGATCTTAAGGCTTTTTAAAATCAGTGGGACAAATTAGTTTAAATGGATTTTAAAGGGATTTAGGTATGCTGTTATTTCTTATGACTGGAGATACTGCTGGGGTTCCATCATTCTTGTTTTCTTGTTTTTCTTAGTAGAGTTATATGTCCCAGAAGTGCTGTCAAGAAAGAAACAAAAGATGGGGTGCTGATGATTCTGAACAGTGACCTGAGATCAAAAGTTGTGTGATTGGTTGTATTTTAGAATAATAAATATGACAAATAGAGGGGATTTGTTAACTCTGTTGAGGGCTGGCTTTATCTTTTTGTGGTCACCTTGGCCATAAACTCTCCTTAGATTTGCAAACCCTGGAGACATCTTCCAGACCTTCCAGCAATCTTTCTTCTCCTTTCCTTGAATTCACAAGCCCCATCCCAATAGAGAGGCACCCCTTTTCAATTAAAACCCCTGTAATCTTCTACTTGCCTTTCCCTTCCTCATTCTTGAGGCTCTGAATTCTCAGGCTGTTGTTCTAAGTGGCAGACTGAGAGGGAAGAATGAAGGACAAAGTATTGGTGCAAGATTCCACTTTGCAACTTTGAATGGAACCCTGCTCCTGCTTCTGTAGGTCCAGGGCCAAGTCCTGGTCAGCACATTTAGAGGAACTGGACTACAACAATCCAGAGAGAAGGTATCTTTGCCTCCAGTATTTGTTCCTGGAGTGAAACCTGATTAATTCCCAGAAAAGGAGTGAAGTGGGAACTACTGAGTAGCTCTCCTTGCTATATAGCACATTGAGTCCCTCTAAGTTTTGTTAGGGTGGTTGTTTGGCAGGAAAGTCTTGCAAGGAAAGGAATTAGTCACATGAGAGTCCTTTCATGTGCAACAAGCTGTTTTTTCTTTCAACTCTTGATCCACAAATAGAGGATCTTGTGACAAAGCCAGAGGCCTGTCAGTATATGGCTTTCTTTACTCCTCTGCCCCTTTGAGGAGGAAAGTAGTAACATGCTGTTTTAACAGGTTGACACAATGCAAATAAACCAAGGGAAGGAGTCAGGGCTGCTGCTTCCTACAAATGGTGTTATCCTGAGTGCAGGAGGGCTCACAATATGCATCCACACTTTAGTACAAATTGGTGTGAGAGGGAAAAGGGGGCGAATGTTCAGATCTGGGACTGCTAGACTGGAATGAAACCGTGTCAAAGGAATTGCCATATTTGAATGAAACTTCATGACTGAGTAAGTAGACCAAGTCTACGAGGGGTTATGCTACAACATTTTCTACACAATTAGGGCCTCGGCAGATGGCTTATTGAGCCGTCTTCGAGGCCAGGAAGAGGAGGGGCAGCCGCACGCGCGGCGCCCCTTCCTCTTCCTGAGGTCCTCGGAGCCGCCGGCCCTCCGCACGGCCGGCGCTCCGAGGGCAACCTCCCGCCGCGGCGACCGCACGCGCTGCGGCAGATAAGTCAGGGAAAGTGCGCCCTACGCGTTTAGGGTGCACTTTCCCTGACTTATGAAAGGAGCGCTGATTTAGCGCTCCTTTCAGAGGCGCCGACGGTGTGCCGCGGTGCGGCTGCGTCGCTCCGGTGGCGCACCGTCCTGCGGCGTCCTCGGCGCCGCCGTCTGCTTCCCCCCTTAGTCTCAAATGTGTTACAAGATCCCTTTGCATATTGATATTTCAGACTAACACAACTATGAATACTTAAGTAGGGAGTTTGCATTGGGGCCCAATCTTTATTCTGAAGAATAAGTCCAGATTTTTGCAACAGACACTCTTTTTCTAAACCTATAGCCTCTCCACCCCAATGGGAGAAGTGTAGTTGGAAGCAGAGCCACACAAGGACAACAGCAAGAGCAGATCTACACAGAGAGGAAGGGAATGGAGGGAAAAACAGGACTTACCATCCAAAATTTCACAAATGACAACTGGGACATGTGACCAAGCAACATGGCCAAGATGACAAAATGTATTAATTAAGAAAACACAAATTAAGGGAGGCTCCAGCAATTTGCCTTTGCCTGAATCTATTGGGAAGTTCAAGATTCTGCCCTCTCCTTCTCTCCCCCCCCACCTGCTAATTTAACTGAGCACCAAATACTTTCAACTCAGCACTTTATACTCAGTTGTAGCAATTGAAACAGGGTGAGGACAAAGGGGGGAAATGAAAGGAGAAGAGAGAAACTGGGACTGTTTTTCTGAACAGTTGGTTGGCAGAAGATTAATTGGGACTGTCCCTGCCAAATTGGGACAATTGAAGGATGCCCTAGTGCAGTGATTAAGCTGTAATCTGCTAAACTCTTTTTAAAATCTATCCCAGCACTGAACTTGCTAGAGTTCTTGATCAAGCCATAACAGTGGGCCTTTAGTACCTGCTGTGGTTTGGTTCCAAGATTTCCCATGGATACCAAAACCCATGGATTCTCAAGTCCCATTATATATAGTGGTATAGTAAAATGGGTTCCTCTGTACAAAATGATACAACCAAGGTTTGCTTTTTGGAACTTAAAAAAAAAAATATTTCAAACCATGGATGGTTGAATGTATGGATACAGAGGGCCAACTGTATTACTTCAACCCTCTCTGTCTGTAATAGACAGGGTAGTAATAATGATTATTATTTTGCAGAGTAATCTACCTTTACAAGAATATTGTCAGGATAATTTTGAACTAACCTCAGCCATTTTCAACACTTCAGCATGCTACAGGAGTGCCTTTATTAAGTGAGAGAATAAATAAGTACAAGAGAGGATCCTTTCTTGAAAGCCATGTGTTTCCCTGAAACTCTCTCATAATGAGACCAAATCTAACCTGCAAGTATAGCCTGCAGTTTCCAATTATTTCTGGATGGTGGACTCAACATTTATTTACTTTTACAAATGTAGAATGCTTTTTTTTCCCCTTTCAAAATAATTCAAAATGAGCTGCTGTTGTTGTTGTGGCTTCAAGTCATTTCTGACTTACGACAACACTAAGGTGAACCTATCCATAGGGTTTTTTTGGTGCTCAGAGGGGATTTGTCCTTGCCTTCCTTTGAGGCTTAAAGAGTGTGACTTGCCCAAGGTCACTCAGTGGTTTTCCATGGTAGAGTGGAGATTTGAAACCTGGTCTACCAGTGTCCTAGTCCAACACTGAAACCACTACCCTGTCTCAGCTCTCAAAAGCAACCAAATCCTTTTAAACAGTCAACATAAAACTCTCAAGGAATAAAACAAATCACAAATAATAACAACAGTCAAAGAGGCAAAACTTCATATACTAGATGCTAATATGGGGATCCAAAAGGGGGGGAAAAGTAAGTAAAACTTAATTTTTAAAGGTTTCCGCTTCATTTTGTGATGGAAATTTGTGCCTGAAATGTTTCACTTATATGAGCTGATCTTGTACAGATCTGGCTAACTCTAAAGTCACAACTCTGGAGACATCCGTCTGGAATCAAATGGAGCATGGAGACCAAAGGTTTAAAATACTCAAGTTATACAATCTGACAAGCAGACATTTAGCTAGAGCTACAACTTAATTCCCTTGTCAGCAATTAGTTTTATGGGACAGCCACTTTGAAGAGAGGATGGAACATGATGAGCCATTTCCCTCTCTCTCCATCCCCAGTGTGGACTGCCAGGAAATCCCAGTGCTTCCAGTCAGTGCTCCCTCCACACTCTATTTGGCAACTGAGGCTAGAGGATAGATACAGCCTGGCTGTCTCCAAGTTTGATCCATAACAGTTTGGTGAAAGGCAGAGGATCAGAACAAGATAATTGGTATAGAAAATAGCCTCCTGCCTCAAAGCTACCTGGATGTTGTGATCATTCTTCTTGAGTAGTCAAAAACTTCAAGGGTTTGAACAGCAATGAACAGCTATAAAACAAGGTTGGCTTTTGTCCCTTCCTGCCAAGGACAAAAAAGGAGCACCCTTTACATCTATCTGCAAGGGGTAACAAACATGATGCAGAAGGGAGCCCTGGTACAATCCTCCAGATAAACAAGCTCCCTAAAATTTGAAATTAGGCTTCTGTTTACTGAACACACCCAGAAACACCAGTTTCTGTTGGGAGTGCAGTTGTATGACTGGTGACTGTGCTAGTATCCAAATTGCAAGGAAACCCCCCCCCCCATGCCTTCTGGAACAGACACAGCTAATAAATCTATTATAAGCATTCATGGACCACAGTCTACTTCATCTAATGCAGGGATTTGGCAGGTGTGCACATAGATATGCAGAGTAATCGGGGGCAATTAAATGCAAGAAACACAATCCCAGGATAAAACCAAACAATTCACGATCTTGAATTTTGTGAAGAAAAGATACTATTAAGAGTATTGTTACCTGGATCTGGCTGAGATGAGCTGGCTTGCGACTCAAGGAATATTTCAGACAAAGTGACACTAGTCAGGACAACAGCTCCCATGTATCACCTCAGCCTGCACCACATGACAATGGTCACTGCACCAACATACAAGAATATATTTCCAAGCACTAGAAAAAGAAGAACTCTACATGGACCCCTCCAGAAGGCTGGAACATGGAATTAATTTTTACATAGAATGCTTTCGCTGCTGTACCCAAACTGAGCTAATCAACAAGAAACACAAATTACCACATAGTATCAAGCATATAGAACAAGATGCCATCCTCAAAAAAAATTCTAACTTCAGGCTGACAAAGGGGGAGCTGTGGTCATCCTGAACAAGTCAGAGTGCATATAGGAGATTAAGAGACAACTGTACACTACCACATTTTACAGCATCTTCTCTAAAGATCTCACTGATTAATATCTGAAGGGACTACACAGATTACTCAGAGAATTCTTCAATGATGTACAGATCTGATTCAAATGTATACACCGCTTCTATCTACAACCCAAAACACACAAGGCAATCCAGGAAGAGCTATTGTCTCAAGCATTAGAAACTTCACTGTTGGGGTATCTGGATATAGGGACTCAATTCTCTGGATAGAGGGATTCAATTCTCAGATGATACACCATCAATTCTCCAAGCTATGTGAAAGATATATGCCAGGGGTAGGCAACCTTTCCCCTTTAAGGGCCGAGGGACTTCAGCTCCCAGAAGCCTCAGCAATGTTGGCCAATAGTTCCATGTTGGCCAATAGCTCCTGGGATTCTGGGAGCTGAAGTCCCTCGGCCCTTAAAGGGGAAAGGTTGCCTACCCCTGATATATGCTATGTGATTTTCTAAGGAAAATGCAGTCCACCCACAACCTCTCAGAGAATACCATCCTAGCCACTATGGATGTGGAACCCCTATACAGTAACATCCCACAGCAGGATGGACTACAAGCCATGAAGAATATCATCATGAACGAGGCTCCAAGCTCTCCCACTTTGAACTTACTAATGACTAGTTTATGGAATAATATATACCTCCAAGTCGACAGCACTGCCATAGCACCTGCTTAGTGTCACACTATGCAAGCATCTTCCTAGCTAACCTAGGAACTAGCTAACCTAACATTTCCTCAGCACATGCACCCCCCAAAATTGCTTCTACCTATGATTTCTTGATAACGTTGTATTTTGGCCACATGGAAAGCAATCACTTGAGAATTTCCACCAGGATTTCAACAACTGCCAACCTGCTATCAGCTTGAGCCTGGAATAATCCACACAACAGATTCACTTTCTTGACACCACTGTGTAACCATGGTCTTCTAAGCACCACACTCTATCAAAACCCCACTGATTGCTACACATACTTAACATGACTCCAGTTTCCACCAAGAACGCTCTACCAAATCTATTGTTTACATCCTAGCCCTCCAATACAACCACATCTGCTCAGACCAGAAGACAGATGTTAAACTCTTGCATTTACAATAGGCATTTTCCAAACAACACTACCCAACTAAGGAGAAACAATCAACAAGGCAAGTATAATATCCAGGAATCATTTATTACAAGACAAATAATAATAAAAAAACCCCAAAATGACAGAACATCCTAGTGGTCAATACAAGTCCCAGCTGAGGTCACTCAAATACATAATCAGTGAGTTATAATTAATTGTGGAGAAAAACACAACCCTTTCATAAACTCTGGGAGGCACACCTTTATTGTCCCAAAGGGAACCTCCAAACCTTAAACAACTACTCACCTACAACAGGACATGTAACTTGGATGGTACTACTGTTGCATGACCCTACCACAAACTGATATGGCTGCTCTATCCCCACATCTATTTGGGGAACAATATTACTGGGACCAATAACATCACCCATAACATATGAGGTACATTTACCTGCTCCTCCTCCAGTGTGATATATGCCATCCTGTGCCAGCAGTGTCCTATACTCTACATTAGATAGTCTCTATGCAAGAGGATAATTGAACACAAACCTGACATTAGAAATGGCACTATCCAAAAACCAGTTGCAGAACATTAAATCTTCCTAGACATACAATAAGGGATGTACACATTGCTATCCTTGAACAAGGAAATAATAAAAACGACTCGAAAGAGGAACGGCTGAATTGAATTATATTCTCAAATTACAGTCTTTTAGCAGAGGTAAGAGCAAAAACAATGGCTTCAAGGCACACTACTTGCACATATAATAAAAAGAATTTTTCCAGAGAGAGTTTGGAACCCAGGGAAATTGACCTGGTAAACAGATTTATTGCTTTCAAGCATCAGCACTAAGCTACATCTGCACAGCAGAAATAATCCAGTTTGACATTGCTTTAAGTGCCGTCATTCAATGCTATGGAATTCTGGGAGTTGTAGCTTTGTATGGCGCCAGAGTTCTGCTCTGTAAAGCTCTGGAAGACCAATATCATATTATGCAGCCCTTTGAAAATATAAGGCAACGGTCTCCTGTTGCATTCTATCTCACTCTCACAACTCTGTAAATATGCTTTATAATCTGAAAGCTTTAATATCACTCTGTACTGCATCTGAAGAAGTGGGTTTATGTCCACAAAAGCCCACGCTAAAATAAATACCAGTTAGTTTTACAAGTGCTGCCACATTTCTTTTTTTCTCCCTCTCTCTTCTGCCTTTTTATCTTCCCACTGTGGTTCCCATTCTTCAAAAGGGAGATGGGGAGGATGTTCTAAATTTGTATCCCATTTCAACTATCATTCCAGACATACACATCTCTGGATCAAGTTTGCTTGATTCAAGATGGCTTTAGTCACAAGAGAAAGCAATCCTAATCTTGCACTTGCACTTGAAGTTCTCCAAGGTCAGATGTCTAATATATCCAGAATGTGGAGGAAAGGAAAGAGACACAAAAGTTGGTGTAAGTTCCCACGAGGAGCAGAGCGTTGGTCTCACTTCGACCTCCCAATTTCAGCGAGAGGAGTTCATCTTTCATATGGTCCGTGATCACAGTCCCAGTGTTTGTGTAGTGTATAGACCATTCTCAGAACAGAAAAAGTAAGAAGTAAAACAAGCAGATGCATACAACTCTAAAAATGTAGTGTCACAAAGCTGGAATATGTGTATTTTAAAGGGATCTCTGCTGCACCTATTAGTTTGCACACAGAGTCAGCAAGGGCTAGCAGTCTGGATTATAGCGAAAAACAAGCAAACCAAATGTGATTTTTATAGATAAGTGTTATGAATTGCTGGAAAAGCAGGGAAATCTGTATGGTTGTATGTGTTTTATGGATTACGGTTGCTATAAAACTTTTATCTCAGAGGCTCATAGGACATCTAAAACATTCAGATAACCAAATGCTTTTGATAAATAAGCAGAACTTCCTCCAAGCTTTGTTTCTTTGGGAGAGGATATAGTGAATTCTGATTAACAAGATAATTTGATAGTAGGAGGTTACATAATAGGACACTAATTAGTTAATTAATTAATTAAAATACAATGTCTCTTGCCTGATGTGTAAAGGATGGAGCCTGGGTTTGTAGAAAAGTGACTGTCTTGTGACACATATTTTACTATGTGTAAATTATTTTCAAAACATTTTCATTTGAAGTGTTTTCTGTATCTCTTATTAATTTCCCCCCAATCTTCCCCCCTACGTTGACAGGTATGATTTTATAGAGATCCGAGATGGGGACAGTGAAACTGCTGACCTTCTGGGCAAGCACTGTGGAAACATCGCTCCTCCTACCATCACTTCATCTGGCCCTTCCCTGTATATTAAGTTTACCTCAGACTATGCCCGTCAGGGTGCAGGCTTCTCTCTGCGCTATGAGATCTACAAAACAGGTAAGTCTCTAAACGCTCAGGAAGACACAAGTGTTTTCTTGTCTGCCATCTACCAAGGTTTTTTTTAATGTATGTTTCATTTGTATCAAAATACTTTTCCTTTTCTTTGTGCTGATGGAATAACTATATGTATTTGATTTACTGTACACACATATGCAAGTCCATTCAAACAAATTGAGTTGAAACATAGGTTTTTTGTGGGTTTTTTCGGGCTGTGTGGCCATGTTCTAGAAGAGTTTCTTTCTGACGTTTCGCCAGCATCTATGGCTAGCATCTTCAGAGAAAAGTTGAGTTGAAACAGCTGAGTTGACTTATCCACAGGTCGATATAAGTACTGTACTTTAACTCTTATAAAAAATGGAACCATCCCCTGGTGAAAAGCAAGAGCGTAATTTGTCCTGGAAGCCTTGACCCACCTCTACGCTTTGATCCATTCAGCCTTTATCGTGAACACAAACAGTTATGCCTGCTGGAATTTTGTATGTTCTTTGGCATTGTTTTTCTTTGCTTCATTCTTTAGAATCTGATCTTTGTTACATGCCCCTAGGTTTTACCCTCAACTTATCCACGGGTCATATCGGAATCCACAATTTTGGCCCCGAAACCTGCCCTCAACTTTCACATGAGTGAGGCTGACTTATAGTCAAGTACCTGTGGTATAAACTGCCTTTTCTACTTATGTAGAAGCCAAGGCAGCCTACAGCATTAAAAAAAATACAGTTAAAGTTAAACAAAAGGTTTAAAAATTTAAAAATATTAAAACAATATCAAAACATTCAAAATCAGAAACTTTTACTTATGGTCAATAGGATAACTCATTGGTTTGAACTGAAGGCATGTGATGAAGCATCCCTAGTGAAGCCAAGGAGTTGGCTTTGGCCAGAGTCTGGATGGAAGACTAAGGAGGGATGCAGACCAGGGCGTCGGGGACGCCCCTGGGACGGTGCGCTGCGGGGCCATGGCAGCCGCACCATGGCGCATCGACGGCGTCCCTGAAAGGAGCGCAAAAATAGCGCTCCTTTCGGAAGACAGGGAAAGTGCACCCTAAACGCGTAGGGCGCACTTTCCCTGACTTTTCCGCCGCAGCGCGTGCGGTCACTGCGGTGGGAGGTTGCCCTGGCAGCGCTGGCCGTGCGGACGGCCGGCAGCTCCAAGGGCAACCTCGGGAGAAGCAAGGGGCACCACTCGTGCGGCTGCCCCTCCTCTTCCAGGGCTCAAAGACGACCCTATTAGTCGTCTGCCGAAGCCCTATATTGGATCCCTCTTTCTCTCATGGAAGAAATGTGGTGTTTTAATGTACTCTTCATAGTAATTTCTTAGGAGTGCCTGTGTGTCTTTTAAATTATCAAATCTGACAATAGAACTTCAGACTTGATGTGTTATCCAAAAGGATAAAAATGAAGAGATTAGAGCCAATCCATCAACTTTGTTGGTTGCTTTCCTAACAGACACTACATATTTCTGCAATTTTTGGCACTACAATACACATTCATGAACTGATTTTGACCAAAGATGGTAAGCTAGACATAATACTAACATCTCTTATGTTTTAATGCAAATTTGAGACTTATCCACAAACTTTGCTCCTTTCCCAGAAAATTGCTATGAAGATTCTAGGTGTTATCTGTCAAGCTTTTATTTCATTTGAATTGTAAATGAAATCATCATCATCAACCTATGCAACTCCAGTTAATTTGCTAGTAAAGAAATAAAAACTCTTCCACCACCCCACAGTTTGTGTTTTGTTTTTACTTCCTTGAAGAAAGCCCTAAAGTTTGTCACAAGCTAAAGCAGTTTTACTTGTTTGTTTGTTTCTTTGTTTTTTAAAAACATCAGCTTTTTAGTGTTTTGGGAAGTGCAAGCTTTGTGTCTTGAGATATTTTTTGTTGTTGACTCAGTTGGTGAACTGCTAGTCTGAACCTAGAAATTTACATCAGTTTGAAACTGTCCAATGTTTTTGAGTAGGCCCATTGTCTGGTAACCAACACACCACATTTATGCAGGCCCTAGGTGGTAGGTAGAAGAAGGGAACTTTAAGAGCTTCTGCCTTGTGGCTGGAACAGTCAAAGATTATGCACCACTTAAGTCCTCAGTTGTTCAGCCATATTGAATCCCATTTTGGGAAAAAGTTGGGATATAAATCCCATAGATAGATAGATAGATAGATAGATAATTCAGTCCTTGCTCAGAAAGACTACATCTTAACTACAGAATTAATAGAGTTGACACCACTTTAATTGCTGTGGCTCAATGCTGTGGAATTCTGGGATTTGTAGTTTTGTGAGATATTTAGCTTTCTCTTTCAGAGACCTCTGGTGCCCTGATAAATTACAGATCCCAGGATTCCATAGGATGGAGCCATGTCAGTTAATGTGGTGTCAAACTGCATTTGTTTTGCAGTGTGGCAGTCTCAACACTCAACACCAGCTGTTTAGCTTCTTTGTGTCCAACTTTTTTTTTTTTGGGGGGAGTATTGAAGCAAATGTTGTAGATCAGTGATGGCTCTGCAGTATCTGATGTCTAAGGAAAATGTTGGTTACTTTGACATTCAGTAGGCTCAGGCAATAGTGTTTGAAGAGCCAGCATGGTGTAGTGGTTTGAGTATTAGATTATGACTCTGGAGGCCAGGATCTAAATCCCTACTCAGCCATGGAAACTCATTGGGCGACCATGGGCAAATCATTCTCTCAGCCTCAGAAGAAGGCAAAGGCAACTTCCTTGCAACAAATCTTGCCAAGAATACCCCATAATAGGCTTGCCTAGTCAACTTGACTAAGCACAACCGTAACAACAGAAACAAAGGCTCAGGCTGACAAATTTTAGATTTTTCCTCCTAGCAGTACAAAAGAATCTCCTTATGCTATTAAACTGAACATTCCTTGTAAAATCCCCCACCACCCCTGTGCTTGCCCCATTTCCAAAGCTGTTTCATCAACACTGCCATATTGACAGTATATGTTGATTTCTGCCTTGGCATAGAGGCAAGCTTCTTCATTAAATGATCTCATATATTCCGCAACTACAAACAGTATATCTTTTTCTCTGTTGCATATATGAAAAGCTTGTTAAAGCCAAGGCTAAGTGAAAATAGTTCTCTCTTGGATCTGCACAGAGCTTGCCCCCTCTCCCCTCCTGTGAATATGTGATTCAAGCACTGATCAATAGCCTTGTGTTTCCTCTTTTCAAGAAGCCAAGGGTTTTGTAACTGGTGTAATGCTGGCTTAAACGGGCTGCTGTTGGCAGTGCCATCAAGGGAACAAGACGGGTGCCTCTTGAGCGCCACACAAGAGGAACTATTCATAATGCCTTTTAAAATACAAAACTATTCTTGGAGAAAGTGCGGGTTGGGGGTAGGAGATAATCTGGAGGCCTTTTTGTAATTTGCCCTGTCTAAATATTTATCAGATTAGTGTGTGTGGGGATGAGAATTTTTGAGAAATAAAAATGGGTCTTGTTTAGCACTGGCAAGGCGTGGGCGAGACAATGTTTTTGTGTACTCCTGGAAAGTCCTGGCTGTGTCTTGCATGAGGAGAGTGGGGCCAAGCTCTTGGTCACATGAACTAACTGCCAGCCCAGATTCCACTGTTAATATCTCATATGGAAACACACAGAAGATTTACATCACTTCTGGAATAGGAAATAAATATCATGCAGGAACTGACCAAAATGGGAGGGGGATGGGAAAGTAGCAAGGAGGGGGAAGAAATGGTATCTCTTACCTTATCCAAAAGGCTTAATGAAGCATGGAAGCATAAATGCAGAGGAGCACAATTGATTGTTCAAGCGCAGACACACACACACACGATCATATCTACACAGTCCATTTATGTTCAAAAATATGTAGGAGCATCCTGGAACACAAATGTGTGTATCTTCTTTTTTACCTTTAGGGTGAGGATGGCAATGACAAACCCCCTGTGAAGAAACTTGCCAAGAAAACCCTACAGTAGGTTTGTCTTAGTGTCACCATAAGTCAGAAATGACTTGGAGGCATGCAACAATGACAATAGGAAAGTGAAGTATGAAGTACAGCTGCACCTCTTCTTGGGGAGGGCAAACTTGGTCACAGTAGTTCATGCCTTAATTGCCTCCTGTTTAGATTATTGTAATGTGTTCCGTGTGGGGCTGCCCTGAATCTACAGATAGGTGTGCATTTTAGAAATCTCATAATCTCAGTCTTAAGAGAACTGCACTGGCTTCTAGTTTCTAGGTGAGTTGAGGGTGATGGTCATGGCCTATAAAGACTTAAATTGCTTTGGGCCAGAATATCTGAAAAACTGCTTCCTCCCAGAGGAGTCTGCCTGATATTTACACTCCTCGGCAAAGGCCCTATTGTGCACCCACCACTTTGTGAAGCTCAGTTGATGGGTACATGTGGCAGGGATTCCTCTGTAGCAGCACCCCAAGTGAGGAGTTCCCTTCCAAGAGAGGTCAGGCTGGAACCTCTCTTCCAGAGGGCAATGAAGACTGTACCATTTCATTTGGCCATGGCTGATCTGCCTGTTGTCTCTGATTGTAATGCTATTTTAAAGACAGGCTTTTTGTTTGTTTTAAAATGTTTTCATTTATGTATTTAATGTTTCAAATGCTTTTCCTCATTTTGCATTGCCTCAGGGGCCTTGGTAGGTTGAGAGGTAATAATAAATAGTTAGCTAGTGAGTTTCACAAAAGAATAGAGATTTGGCTATTGTCCACATGGGCCAAATAAAATGTCCTTCCCTTGTCCTCTTGATGAGGCATCTGGATGATGCTGGGCCCAATCCCCAGTTCTGGTATGAACTGTCTGGACATCGTTCTGCCGGTTCGACACCATACTGTCTGCATACCTGTTTTTTAAAAAGTTAGCCTTTGCTTTCTTGCAATGTAGCGTGGATGTTTACATGGCCCACTGTGCCACTGATGCAGGTTGCTTGCTCTGAGGTCAGAATGAGGCGCTCAGCCAAGTGATCGATGCTGGACACCTCGTTCTGACCTCAGAATAAGCAACTCCCATCAGTGGCAGTGGGATGAGGATGTGAACAGCTGGCTGGGGTTGCAACGGAGTGTCCAAGATAATATTTGTAGACGTTGGGCCAGCTTCATGGCTAGAATATTCCAGGATGCTCCTAGAGTAGTCTGGCTTGTGTGGAGCTTGTATCCTCTAGATCAGGGGCAGGCAACCTTTCCCCTTTAAGGGCCGAGGGACTTCAGCTCCCAGAATCCCAGGAGCTATTGGCCAACATGGGACTATTGGCCAACATGGCTGAGGCTTCTGGGAGCTGAAGTCCCTCGGCCCTTAAAGGGGAAAGGTTGCCTACCCCTGCTCTAGATTTTCTGAGATTTACCTGTACACATATTCATTTCCCAATGAAGTCTACAAATCCTATTTAGTAATGTAGCTACAAGCTGTCACACCCCACCAGATTTCATTTACCTATGTATGCCAGCCTCCTTCTATTCTTATATCTTATATTCACCCTCACCCCAACTCAAAGCATTTGGCTGCAGACCTGGATTTGTGTGCAAATAGCCTCTGGAATCCTGTTCAAGGGCTGACTGGGGAAGAAGATCCCTTGTTAAATTGTTCTGTGTTTCCTTTGGTATCTAAGCATAGAGACAATCACAGACATGATTTTGAGATTTAAAATGTAATATTTTGAAACAGTTTTTGAATCTGTTTGATCCTTGCTTTTTGAGAAGGCAGTAGCTGTAGTATCCAAAGCCCTTGTTTATCAGCTTTGTTTTCTGTGGAGGCCTCTCTTTCCCTGCACTGGAATGGAGACATATTGCAAAAGAGGAGTCCCTCTTGAGATGGAAATGGATTTTAAATTTCCTGGACTTTGAAAATCTCCCTACAGGATGTGAGGGCGATCTGGCTGCGACATCTGTCACCCCATTGATCGCCAGGGTTGATTCGGTTGATCTGGCTGGCTAGGCGGGTGTCCCCTTCCTCCCTCACTGCTCCATGTGTGTCCCTCCCAAAACTGTGCGCTCGGTGGAAGAGGACGACCATCCCAGATAGAAAGAGTGTACCGTTCTTTGGTCAAGGGTAGATGATAGCTGTGCTCCCCTGCTAGGACCTCCAAACAATCTCAAGAAAATCTCCCTATAGCCTCATGGACAGAAGGAGGAGGAGCCTGCCTGCAAAAGATATCCTCCCCACCATACCATACCATCTTAACTAAAGACTGAAACAACATGTAGGCATCTGACTAACATCAGATTGTTGCCAATAGTTTGCCAACATTTTTGCCAATAGTCTCAAACATTTGATCAGGAGAGCTTTAAACTGAGTACTGTGGGGGAGGGAGACAGTTTCTTGGAAGGTATCTTGGAAGGCAGGAG
>CM034701.1:198167455-198187078 GCA_020142125.1 Phrynosoma platyrhinos
GGGGGGGGGGACTCCTAAAAGATTATTGTTTCTTCATATGAAAATCATCACTTGGATGTTGCAATTATCAACTGATGGGGAATCAAAAGATGTGCATGCATGTACCAAGAAGCCATGGTTTATTCACCATTTTGATATGCATTGGTGATGTTTGATGTCACCATAAGTTGCTTCCTTCAATATGCCAGTGAGACTTCTGAGGTATCAAGATTGCAATTCAGCACTTAGCTCAACCCATGTTTTGAAGTATTTCCCAGAATGTTCTGAGACATTCCCATAACTCACTTCCCAGATTTGCTGGATTATTTGCAAGGCAGCTTCTTTCTTATACCCCTTCCCAAATATACACACATACTCACATTAGTTGTGGCTCCAGTGATATTTTATTGCCACATAAAAAGACCGTATGAGCCAAGCTCTTGTCTGAATTGTTTAATAGTATGGTCTCCACTTGTGGTTTATCTCTCATTTGAATGGATTTAACTGATATTTATTTCTTCAAGAGAACTGGAGTACCAGCCAAGATGCTGTGACTGGATGTGCTGTTTTTCTTCTGACTTGAGAGATTTGAGGGCTGGGAAGACAAGGCTAGCTGGAAGTAATGGAAGTGGAGAGCAATTTGGA
This sequence comes from Phrynosoma platyrhinos, assembly GCA_020142125.1. NCBI lineage: Eukaryota > Metazoa > Chordata > Lepidosauria > Squamata > Phrynosomatidae > Phrynosoma > Phrynosoma platyrhinos. Next base: position 198,168,080 of record CM034701.1, read on the forward strand.
CAAAGATTACAATAGTGAGGATGTCCTGAACGTCCACTGAGGGGCCCCTGCAGCCTGTGATGACTGTTATAACGCAAAGCACAGCTGGTTTAAGTGTTTTGACATTTCAGTACCTAGCAGTTAGTCGCAGTGGGATGATACTCCTCTTGTGTGCTGTTCTGCTACTTACATCATAAACCTGTTTTTTGTGTTATACTCATTTCTTTCTTTCCTCCACCCTCCACTTTTCACACAGATTCACCCTGCTCAAACATGCTGGGGATGCTCTCGGGCCTCATTCCAGATTCCCAGATCTTGGCTTCCTCTACCAGAGAGTACCACTGGGTTCCCAGTGTTGCACGCCTGGTCAGCAGTCGCTCTGGATGGTTCCCACGCATCCCTCAAGCACAGCCTGGAGAGGAGTGGCTGCAAGTGGACCTGGGAGTCCCTAAGAACGTAAAAGGAGTGATTGTCCAAGGGGCCCGAGGTGGGGACAGCATCAATGTGGCAGAGGCCCGTGCTTTTGTGAAGAAGTTTAAAGTGGCCTACAGCATGAACGGCAAAGACTGGGAATATATACAGGACCCCAAAACAATGCAAGCTAAGGTAGGAAGTCTCTGGGAAAGCAGCAGAGGATATGAAATTGCTATTCACTGATACTTTCATTTGTTTCCTGCATGTGTATTTTCTGTTTCTTTCTTCATGGGGAAATTATACCATGGCTGGACACACTTCAGTAAAAATATATGTTTTCAGGAACAACCCCACTAGCTCACAATCTGTGTGTAAATCACATTATTTCCTTCAGTATCTTACTCTACCCCCACAGCTCCCCTTGAGTAGTAATGAGTTGCATCCTATACTGTTTGCAGTGTGTCAGAACAGTACTTGTAAAGTGTGTGAGCACTTCTGTTTGAGTCCCACCCATTCTCTGAGCAGAGGAGGTTCCTGCTGGGCCAGAAAGTGCATGATTATGCCAACACTTGAAAAGCATTAATAAGCCCTGGAAAGGCCTTGGGACCTAGTCCAGTGCTCTCTGGCTGAGGCCTGTTTTTTATTCACTGAGACATTCACTCTGTGTTTAGAATTTTTCATTTCAGACTGCAGGTAGAGGTTCACTGGTTCATCCATCCTTCCATGTACATAGAAAACCAAAGGACAGAAAAAAGGTTCTCTAGGTCTTTGTATGCTTGTTCTCCAAGTGTACCTGCAAATAAAGAAAACACAGAGCTGAGGTTAAATCAAACCTTATTCAGCACAGTTCATGTTGTAAGATGTGAAGCTGGGTGGCATTTTGGAGACTTGGGGAGGGACAGAAGCATGAATAGGAGCAAAATTAGCAGTAATCTAGTTGACTGGAAGCAGAGCTCCCCCTTCTATATAGATGTAGAGTGTTCTTTGACAATTGGTGGTTCCTAACTTCTGTTGGGTTGCACCTGCCATCATCACAACCATAGGCCATTTGGGTTGGAGATGACAGTTGTAGTTCATCAACATTTGTGGATCTGCGGTTGGGAAAGGTTGTTCCAGAGTGAAAGCAGGAAGACTTGCCCTTGTTCTTTGTGACAGCTCCATGGGATCCCAGTTTCCTTTCTGAAACAAGATTTTAGTTCCAGTTCTGAATCTGTGTGCAGGCCAAAGACAGATTTACCACCTTCAAAAGAACCAGGCTTTGGCCTCTGTATGATATGGAAAGAAGTTGGGAAACAGAGGTAGTTATTTAAAATAATTAAATTAAAGTACAGCTAAAACCATACTGTACACACACTGAAAAGTAATTAAACAAACAATTCTATTAGTATTAGTAGCACAGAGTTTAAAAACAGTTTAAAACACATAATATGGTTAGAGTTAACTTTCCAGACAGATGAGATTAAAATGCAAATTGTCTTGCATATTAATTCTTCAAGTACTGTATTTTGAAACTATGACATCCAATTCTCCACATCAGAGTTGTAGGAAAAAATAAGATATTTATAGTGAAATGAGGCTGTTAGGGTGGATGTACGTGGAGGACTAATGTTCCTGCGAGAGGTCTCATTAACTTGGTGAACAGCCAGTTTCTTTTCAAAAACGGAGGATACTGTCTTTGCATCACACCATGGTTTTGCTAAGGTTCTAGGCTGGGAATTGTCACTATGTGGAATGGTTGTTTCAAGATGTTGAGGTTCTAGTTCATTTTCCCCCCTTTCCAGGGATGTTCATATCTGTTGAGGGCTTGAAAGATTGAATCTTTGCATCACTGTAATAACCTTAATCCAGAGGGGCTGAGGAGCTAATTCCTACAGAAACACTAGCCTGTGTTCCTGATAACTTATTCCTTGAATTGATATACATGACTTCAAAGAAAGATGCCTTTTAGAGTACTCTGGAACTGTGTGTGTGTGTTTTGGTGGGTGGGTGGGGAGAAGATCCATTAAAAACATTGAGTGAGAGAGAAAAAAACTGGCTGTGTTTACACAAGAAGTCAGTAGAGCCATACCAGATTTGACTCAGTTTATCTGGAATCAGGGTCTGGCTAAGAGGATGCACATTTTGTGCCAAAGCATGCTGTGTGGTTTTGTCAGATGGACTGCATTCTGCTTGACAGCAGCATAGTTATTTTTTTTTCTTGTGTGAAACTCTCAGTTAGTCAGAGGAGGGGGGGAGGTAGAGGTAGAAAGCACCCCAGCCCAGTTCTGAAGCAAGGTTACAGTGCTATGTTTGGGTCATCTGGACTGCTTCTCAGGTATTTGCTTTCTAGAGCAATGGAGCGGGGGACCCAACCTCTTATTTTATTCACTCTGGGAACATCTCTGGGGAATTGTCTTCTTGGTCCTTCTTTCCAGAGCCAGTAGAGATATCAGAAAATAATGCCCTGTCTTGGGTTTTTTTCCACATGAGTCTCTGTTGTAGCTAACATAAGGTCATTAAGAGGTGTGGTTTGTTTTGTTTTGTTTTGTTTTTGTGCCTTTTTTCAACTCCATAGCAATTTAGAGAGGCTCTGAATCAAGGAAATATTTTGTATCTAAAAATATGCCTGCATATTTAATTATTTTTATATTTGCCTTTCTCCTAGTTGTAGGCAGTTTACAAAGTAGATTAGAACAGAATACAGCTGAAAATTACTCACAATAGTAAACAATTACAAAACAATTAAACTATCATATTAAAAAAGAGAGTGAACTTAAACACATTTAAGACATAGCAAATAAAAGAAAAATGCAGTATTTTCCACTAAAATACTTTTCTACAATCACCATTTAGTGGCCCAAACCTGTTTCAATCAAAAGTTCTCTACTTGCCTGCAGGAGCAGAGCACAGAAGGGGCCAACCCAGCATCTCATGGAAGGGAATTCCACAGTGTGGGAGAAGTTACCAAGAAGGCCTCCTCTCATCTCCTTATTAGACATGACTGTAGGTGTTTGGGCAAAAGAGAAGGGGTTCCCCCAAAGATCAGAAAACTTAGACCAGCTCATGTAGGTAGATAACAGCCTTTTAGACAGTCTGAATTCAAGCCATTTAGGGCTTTGTAGGTCATGACCAGCACTTTAAATTGTACCTGAAAACGAAACAGCCAATAAAGCTGTTCTCACAGAGGACTTGGTCAACAGTTTGACTGCAGCATTTTGGAGCCACTGGATTTTCTGAATACCTTCCAAAGGTAGTCCCATGTAGTGTATGTTACAGCAGTCAAAATAGGATGAAACCCTAGGCATGTCTACATGGGCCAAATGTACTGGTTTCCCCCCTGCCCTCATATCAAGCCCAATTCTATGATGGACTGTCTACACATAGAAAAAGGCAGTCCCACAGTGAATCCAGGCCATCCCTGCATTAAAACATATTTAATAGACTCATATTTGGTCTGGCTCTTCCCAAAAAATCCTGAGCAACACTGGGTAGCTGTCTACAAGTGTCACACTATGCTGCCCAGTGCCATCTTTGGTGCAGGTTGCTCCTGTGGTCACAACGAGGTGTCCAGCCATGAGATCAACACCAGGAGCCTTGTTTTTGGCCTCAGAAGGAATGACTCATAGTGGCACCAATGCAGGTGGCTGGCACAGCATGGCATTGTGTCACCCAGAGTCACTCCAGAGTGCCCAGTTAATTTGGGGGGGGGGAGGTTGGGCCAGCTTTGGGGCCAGATTACTCCGGCCAGTGCAGAGCCACCCCAAGACTATCCTTGTAGCTAGATCTGACATGGCCATGAAGAGATTGGGGCAGCTTTGGGCCAGAATAGTCTGGCCAGTGTAGAGCCACCCCAGGACTATCACTGTAGCTAGATCTGACATGGCCATGAAGAGATGCTACTAACTGCAAATGAACCTAGCCACTTCTGAAACCAGGAAAGCCATGATCAGGGCTGAATCCAGGAGTACACCCAGATTCCAAATTTCAAGGGCAGTGTAAATTTTAGATATTTCAGGGGCAGTATAACCCATCAAGACAGATTGAAACCCTATTGCCTACTCTCCTTTTGACTGACCAAGAGCACCTCTGTCTTGTCTTGTCAGTTTGTTGACTGTAGTCTAGTCTTACCCCTGGCACTGATTTAGCATTGAAATGGCTTCCTTGGAATTAGATGAAAGGCAGAGAGAGGTGTCATCATCACATGGCTAGAACTAAACCTCTTGATGTTGTATCCCTTTGGGTTCATATATATAGGATATATATAGGATTCCTCTGGGTCCATATATATATTAAATAGCATGGAGGACAAGACCAAGCATGGACAGGCCAACAACCAGAATGTTGAACAGGACTCCTCCAGCACTACCTTTGAGCCAGTCCCTTTAGGATGAACCAGAGCCACTGAAAAACAGTGCCCTGATATCCCAGATAGAGAACAAATTTGTAGTCAATCATATTGAAAGTTACCAGGAGGTCCAGCAAAACCAACAGCAACATACTTTCCTTGTCAAATCCTAGCATGGAAGTTTTATACTCATGATTTATAACTGCCTAGTTATGGCAGTTTGATCCTATTATAATGGCATGGCTCCATCTAACAGACTCCCGGTTTTTATAGTTTGGTGAAGTACTTTGAATTCTCTGTTCAGGAGGAGTGGAGTAAAGCTCTCTGGTAGAGAATTCCAAGTCCCTCACTAAACTACAAATTCTTGGATTCCATAGGATAGAACCCTAACATTTGAAGTGGTATCAAGTCACAATAACTGTGTTGTGAAGCTAACTCATTGTGTTGTATCTATTGAATTGTTACTAAGGGGGGTTGCAGACTGCCAGAAATAGTGCAAATTGAGTCCACTTTTAGGGTTAGGGTTAGTGCTAGGGAACCATGGGAATTGTTTTTTTTTCTGGGAAATTGAGCCTTCTCTGTCAGATTGCTCTGGTGCCACAATAAAATACAGTTCCCATGATTCCCTAACCCTAACCCTAAAAGTGGACTCAATTTGCACTATTTCTGGCAGTCTGCAACCCCCCTAAAAGCCATAAAACTTAGATTATAGGTCAGCCCTTTCCCAATCTGAGGCCCTTTCACACTAAACAGTTATTGTACTTTGATTGCACTTTAATTGCCATGACAGCATTCCCTGGGATCCTGCGATTAGCTGTTGATGGAGGAGCCTTTAGGATCTTCAGCCAGAGAATGCTTCTCTGGTGGCTGTGACCAAACTACAAACCCTGGCTGGCTGTGACCAAACTACAAACTCCATGGGAGGCAGTCATGGTAGTGAAAGTGGGGTCATATTGCTATGATTGTGTACTGTGAAAGGATTCCTGCTGCCCTCCAGAAAATGCAAGTTGTAATCCAGTGAATTTGGAAAACAGCTTGAGGAAGAGTGACTACTACACCACACTGGGTAGTTGTAACTGAATTCTAATCAAACTAACATAGGTTTCCCCCCAGTTTTATAGGCTAATATACTTAAATGAAGCATTTTCCTTGTAATGTCAAGAATGATTTGTAAAAGCTCCAGGCAAGGAGATTCTGCAGTTTCCATGAGCTGTTTGGTTCAGTTTGGTCAAACACTGGTGCATTTGAAATTAGGGAATGTTTGCTAATAAACCTATCCAGCTTTGCTACCCTCCTTCTTGACCTGCCCTTAGAGGTGATGGTAAATAGGTATGCTATCTCTTCTTTATACTAGTCTCTTAAACACTTGAAAAACTGCTTTCATATCATTTCTTCTCATCAAGTCAACCTAAGGACACCATTACTAAGCCTAGATAAGCAAATAACATGAACTCCGGTGTTGTTTGTTTTCTGTTTTAAATGCCTGTGCTTGTCAGGAAACTTTTGTGTGATTTGAAAACAGACAGGAAAACTTTTTTTTTTAAATGGACAAAAATTGGGAAGTTTCTTTCCAGCATTCTCACATTCCCTCCTTCCAGTTATTTCGTTGTAATCACTTGCATTCTCCAGGTTATTCTGATTTATTACGGTTTGGGGGGGGGTGGGTCCTTGTTGTATCAATAAAATACAGAAGTTCAAAGAAACTTGAAAGAGCAACATCTGTCCCAGAATGATGCAGCCCATTTCAGAATACTTTTTGCACTAACCCTTTATTTTTAGTGGCTAGCAGCCAAGAAGACTCATGCTTAACTTCTGTTTGCTTCCAAGATTTTCGAAGGAAACATGCACTATGATACCCCTGAGGTTCGACGGTTTGATCCTGTTCCTGCACAATACATCAGGGTTCACCCAGAAAGATGGTCTCCAGCAGGGATTGGAATGAGACTGGAAGTGCTTGGGTGTGATTGGACAGGTAAGCCTCCTCTAAGGATAGATAGATAGATAGATAGATAGATAGATAGATAGATAGATAGACAGATAGATAACCGATTACTGCAGAGAACGTAAAAAGCTGCTTAAAAAAAAAAGGAACAAGTTAACTGTCAACTGTTTCTAGCTCTTTACTTTGTCGTTAAAAAATAAGACCCTTTCTGCAAATAAAACAGTCACCCCGCCCTGCTCCGCTCCTCTTGGCAGAGAGACTGGACAATACACAGCACAAACCCTGGTTCTGGTGTGAAAAGACCAGATGCCATCCAGCCCATCCAGCCTCAGAACTGGAATATTCCCCCCTTGTAGTGTATTTTAAAAAAACTTACTTTTAAAGCACATCCCACTGAGCCATCCAGTGCCACTGCTGCCAGTCATTCTCTCTAAAGTCAAAACAAGCCACCCTGCCATGTGATAGTTGCTGGGCACTTTATTCTGACCTCAAAGTGAAGTGAGTCACAGTGGTGGCAGATGTGCTGGTTGGTTCAGTGGGATGCATGTGCAAACAACCATCCAGTAACAGAATGGAAGACTTTGTAATGGAAAGAGTTGGAGCAGTTCTGGGGCCAGGATACTCTGGGATGCCCTGGAGTATCCTGGCCACTGCAGACAGGACCTTAGTAAAATAGCTGGGGATTTTAGTTACTCAGAAAAACACACACCATGTGACAAGTCCCACATCTTTGTTTGTGAGGCCAGACCACCTGCTGTGACAAAAGCAACTAAACCACAAATACAGTGACACTGAAAAAGGAATGACATCACCACTGTTCCATTATCATTAGTCCTGGCCCTCCTTGCCAACCACCGAGGATTCTTTAGACCAGGGGTAGGCAACCTTTTTGAGCCAGGGGCCGGGTTGCTGTCCCTCAGACAATTGGGGGGCCGAAGCACCAAAAATGAATGGATGAATGAATAAATAAATAAATAAATAAATAAATATTTTTTTAAAATAAAAATAAAAATATATATGCATGCACACTCCCTCAGCCCCAGAAAAGCCATGGCAAAACCCCTGTGGAGATTTTGCCAAGAAAACCCCAAGAACAAGTAATAACAACAATAATCAATATTATCATGGCAGGTGGCGGCAGCGGCGGCAGGACAGGCCTGGGGCCGGTCCAAAGGCCTCAGGGGGCCGTATCCGGCCCCCGGGCCTTAGGTTGCCTACCCCTGCTTTAGACATTACTCCTGAAATGCCCAGCACCTCAACAAGGTAATCCGCCCTCCCATCCCCATTCTAACCAACTGAGTTGTAATTCTGTAACTCTTAAAACATTGAGAACTTCCCACTTGAAAACAAATGAACAGAAATACAATGCTGGATAATCTATCCCGAGAAAAGGGCTTATTTGGCTTTGGGTCTCTTATTTTCATAATACAGTGGGTCCTTGGTATCTGCTGGGGTTTGGTTCTAGGACTCACCCTCTCACCCACCCACCCTGTGTGGATACCAAAATGATAACATGGTGTCCCTTACATAAAATGGGAAATGGTTGAATCCATGAATAAAGAATCCATGAATAAAGAATCCATGGTTGAATCCATGAATAAAGAATCCATGGATACAGAGAGATGGCTGTATATCACATATTTTATAATGCAACAAAACCCAAAATTCACAAACAGTGATACCTTTATAGGACTAGCTAAAAAGCACAAAATGCATCATTTAAGCCTATGAAACTACACAGAATAATTTTTACAATGTTGGTGAAGAGTTCCTTCTTATGAATGGAACATTCCTGAGCCAGTGAAGAAAGCCATTTAAAGTCAGGAAAGAGATTCTCTGAAGATGCCAGTCACAGATGCTGGCAAAACGTCAGAAAGAAACTCTTCTAGAAAATGGCCACACAGCTTGGAAAACCCACAAAAAACTCAGGAAAGAGAATTTAATCAGAACAGGGTGACAGAAACTAGAAGAATATTGGTAGAAAACCTTTTCACTTTTTTATAATCAGAGCATGGAATGTTGGGTTTAAAGAATTAATCCATAAATGTTGATAAGCTGGAAACTGGAAATCAATTCATTACTGTTAATGTTGGGATGAGTGGGATTTATTTCTTGTGTTATTGTTAATTATTTAAATTATTTTTTAAAAAAGAAGAAAACATGGGTTTTATAGATGGCATGTTTGGTTGTTTCTGTTGCCCCCTAGAAATTCACTTTGTTATTGGCTCTTTTTTGTAATTTTTATATTGTTTTCCTGTGCCTCGTTCAAAACCCACATTCAAACCCCACAATCTAATGGTTAGGGATGTTGGGATTTGTAGTGCCTCCGGAAGTGCCAGATTGGGGAGCGATGTTCTAAAACAGGGGTAGGCAAATTTTTTGAGCCGGGGGCCGGGTTGCTGTCCCTCAGACAATTGGGGGGCCGAAGCACAAAAAAATTAAAAATTAAAAGCATTTAAAAAACATTTTAAAAAATAAAAAAAAATGCATGCACACTCTCTCAGCCCCAGAAAAGCCATGATGGCAAAAACCCTGTGGAGATTTTGCCAAGAAAACCCCAAGAACAAGTAATAACAACAATAATCAATATCATCATGGCAGATGGCGGTGGCTGGGTGCAGAGGGGGGCGGCGGCAGCAGGACCGGCCTGGGGCCAGTCCAGAGGCCTTGAGGGGCCGCATACGGCCCCTGGGCCTTAGATTGCCTACCCCTGTTCTAAAGCATGGAATCAAACAACTCGTTCACTTACATTTTGTTACTGAACTGCACCTCTCTAGCAGCATGTATGGGGCACACTGATCCTTCAAATAGTGGATTGTTTGAATTAGAAAAAGTGAATGAGAAATGATGCCTTCATTCCAGTTAGTGGATATTGATCCAGTGTAACAGAGGAACAGTAAATGGCTACAAAGATCCATTGGTGAGTCAAATATAGGAAATTTTAATCGGGATCTTTTTCCACTAAGCATTTTCTACCTGTCTGTTAGAATCAAGTGATCTGCAGACATCTGTATTAGAATACCTGTTTTGCATGGACTGGGGTCCCATATGTAGGGCCTTTGCAGACTGCCGGAAATAGTGCAAATTGAGTCCACTTTAAGGGTTAGGGTTAGTGCTAGGGAATCATGGGAATTGTTTTTGTTTTTTTTCTGAGATGTTGAGCCTTCTCTGTCAGAGAGCTCTGGTGCCACAATAAACTACAGTTCCCATGATTCCTAACCCTTAAAGTGGACTCAATTTGCACTATTCTGGCAGTCTGCAAAGGCCTGTAATCCCTCCCATCTCCATTTTCTAGTAACCCTGTTGGTCTCCAGCCTTCCCTGTCCACCTGGAACCAATGACTGCAACAAATAACTATGCAAAACCTCTTATTCATTGTACCAGAGGAATAACTAGTGCTGTTAACTAGTCAATTTTCATGTTCATTCTCACTGGAGCAAGGGGGAACTGAGTTGTTACATAACTAAGTAAATAGAACAAGTTGCTTCCAAGCTCTGAAAGTGGGTACCATTAACCAATGAACTAATTCTTTAAACTGTGATGAGAAAAGGGGCTAATTAACATGTAGGTTGTTAAATCAGCATGTAACAGGTTAAATTCAACTAGTTGTTTCTAGGTTCTGCTTATAAGTTTATTATTAATTGTTACTAACCTGCTGCGGTGATTATTTTGTTATTTAGATATCACTTTATTGCTTAATTTAATTTAATTTAATTTATTTAATATACAAGCTTTTTGAGAACTGCCTCTGTTTACCGATCCATTGGTCCAAATCTGCCTTACAGTCCATGCTGCTTTAGAAATTGGACATACTCCCTGTGGGGGTTCTTTGGATCACCCTCCTGTTTTTGTCTGAGCTGGATGGGACCTCCTGAGACCACCTTTCTTATCTCTCACCACCACCACCTGTTGATTTGAGTCCTCCCTCTTTAGCATACTCCCATTGATTGCACTTCCAGATACTGGATCCAGTAGAAATGGCATGTTCCCAGAGTTATTACTTATTCCAGTCTGGACCTCATTAAAGTTTTGATTGTGTTCTAAGATCAACTCTGTTCTCTTTCTGTCTGTTATTAATGCAGCACAGCTTGGATGAATTGGTAATAGCTGTCATGTCACTTCTTAATACTTCTTGTATAGGTCTTTGAAATGCTCACGTAATAATTCATAGATTCATTTATATGTCTGTTAAGCATTGTTTTAACAATTGAGACCTTCAACAAAAAGTTACCATGTATCCTCTTTCCTAGAAAAAGTCTTCCTGTTCAGGGTTTCAGCCTGCCTGCCATTACCTACTTCTGTAATCTTCATTCTAGTCCGCTCTTTTCATTTTCCTGTTTCAAATGACATTAAGCTATGCATCATGCTTAGACCTGTTTGTTTTGTTTTTGTTTTTTGATGTGAGAGGATTTTCCCTTTTCATTTTTTTAAAATTCTACTGCAAACCTTGGGGTTTTCCAGAGCATGCCAATACGACCCATACTAGTTTCTCAGTATCCCCATTTGAGTTTCTTTTCATTTCTATGAATAGAGTTAAGAAGAATGAATGTAATAATAGCATTCTGAAGACCCATCCATTACTGAGTAGTGATAGGATGGTGCTCTGTATGGCTTCAGCATTTCATTATTTTAAGAATAATGAATATAATAAAAGTTTCCAGGCTCTGCTTAAGATAATAGTTCTAATATTTGTCAGTGGAAGTAATCTAAGTGTTACCTGTATGGTTTTTGATAAGTAAATAGCTCATCTTTGCCTTTGACATGCAGTTATAAACTATGGGAACAATCAAATGGATTTAACCCTCCTCCTCAGCTTGTAGTGCAAATCTGAAATGACAAAACACACAACTGCAATATACTAACAGCAAAATCATTTAAGGCCAGAAGGATATTTTCTCTCCTTTGTTTTGTTAAGATGTGTCTAACATTCAATCTGTTTTCCAGATGTGGCTGGTAAAAGAGGCTTGATTTCCATTTAGAAACCACATCTGTAAAAAGGATTTTGTATGGGCTTCTGCTGTGAGAAGCTCAAAGAAACAATCCACACCTATCCTTTCACTGGATTGTTATTACCCCTTAGATAATTACTCCACATAACATATCATTCTGCAAACATTCATCATCAGATTATAAAACAAAAAGAATAGCAAGATGCTTAAAAGCTTTAAATGATTTGATAAAACTGCCTGGAGTGGGATTTCAGAAGGTTAGCACCTACCCTGCTTCACAGTATACATCCCATTGTCACAGATTTGGTAGGTTAATTTCTTCTGAAATAATAATAATAATAATAATAATAATAATAATTTTATTTATATACCACCCTGTGGCAAGCCAATCTGGGCGGTGTACAACAGTAAAACACATACAACTAAAATAGTATAATTCCCTCCTCTCCCCTTAAAAAGTTATTAAATCGCATCTCAATTAAAACAGTTTACAAATTAAAACAATAACAAATTAAAAATAGAAATACAATAAAAATACAAGTATAAATACAAACCAACAATCCCCTGGAATTTCAAAGCTCTAAACGGGGAGTATAAGACATTCCTAAGGAGGGGGATATCCCGAGGCATTGTCTTCTTTAATGTTCTTGGGTAGAACAACTCTGGCAGAAGAGAAAGCCAGTATGGTAAATGGCTAAGGCTTTGGACTGGGATTTGGGAGGTCCAGATTCTAGTTCCCCCAAGCCATGAAATTCACTGAGTGGCCTTGGGCCATCTGCTTCCTTTTAGCCTGACCCACCTCACGAGGGGTTTTCATGAGGATAAAATAGAGGAGTGGAGAAGATCCATGTACATGTTTTGTTTTTAATTTGTGGGAGGAAAAATCAGGATATAAATCCAACAAACAGCAATAACATGTGGTTGGCAAAAGGATGCTTCTCCACTTTCCCCCCCCACAGTAGCAAATAGAGGAACCACCTTTGACTTAGTTTTCACTGAGCTGGTAAACCTGAATTTGGACTGTGCCACTTCAGGCTGCAAGACAGAGCTGCCATAACTGAATGAACCTCCATGGTGGTAGTGGGGAACACAACTCAAACCTATAAGTAGACCAGGGGTAGGCAACCTTTCCCCTTTAAGGGCCGAAGGACTTTAGCTCCCAGAATCCCAGGAGCTATTGGCCAACATGGGACTATTGGCCAACATGGCTGAGGCTTCTGGGAGCTGAAGTCCCTCGGCCCTTAAAGGGGAAAGGTTGCCTACCCCTGAAGTAGACTAATAGATACCTAGGAGAAAGGTTCTAGATCAGTGATCCCCAAACCGTGCCCTTTAAGGGATTTTGAACTTCAGCTCCCAAAAGCCTCAGCCATGTTGGCCAGTAGCCTGGGATTCTGGGAGCTGAAGTTCAAAATCCCTTAAAGGGCACAGTTTGGGGAATCACTGTTTTAGATCACCTTGTGCTTCTATGTTTTAGTTTTATATTTGTAGGATGCCACCCACCACTGCCACCACAGGAGATCATTCAGTCAACTGAGCCCCATCCTGCAGTCTCATGGTGCAGCCCAGGCACAGGTGGGCCATCCTGGTTAGAGGCAGTGCCTTGTATCACTGAGAGGGAGGAAGAATAATATTTTGCCTTCTGGTATAACGAAGCTACATTCTGAGTGAGGCACTCATGCTTTTCTTGGTCTTCACCCCTATTACACCTCACCCTATGGGGCCTATTAATTTACTCAACCACCTTGTTGGGGGGGGGGGAGAATCAATTTGGGTTCCAGATCCCCAAGCTCTTATGCCTGTTTGAAGAACATGCTTTTTGCCTCTCAGTCTTGTGTGTCTCTTACCCTCAAGGGATTGTGAGCCATGATAATACCGTGCCTTTGTTTTTGACACTAGAAATAAATCTTATTGATTGGAGCATGCAGTAAATATCCACTTCAAACTTAACTTGCATGCTTATACATTATACTAAAATATTAGTTTCTGAGTGCAAGGAATAATAGTTGAAGCAGCTCCAATAGAAGCTAGTTTTGGGGCATAATTTGCCATTTATAGTTGGTTTGTAGGGAAGGGTGGGGTGGGGCAGAATAGAAGCAGTAGGTCAACAGCTGGCTTGTTTCAAAGTCCTGCCAACATTTTTTCCCTCTCTGAAGATTGAGGAACATTAGCTAGTGACTGCTCTTCCCTCCTTTGAACTTACCAACATCTGGTTTCCATTGCTAACAGCTTTGTAACTGGATCCACAGATGCCTCTCGCAGCACATACCCTGCCCAGCAGGAGTGAGGCCATTTTGCTTGCTTCCCCTTCATAGAGAGCATGTTGCCTGCCCTGTTGCTGCAGCTGCCACTGCTGTGGCAATTTCGCTGTATTCTGGCATGAAACCCATACAACTCTATTGACAGTACAAGACACTAGAGAGCCTCTAAATTACAAGAGAAAAGGATGCAGCACAGGATGAGGCTTTCCTGTTCAAAGATCTCTCACCAGTCATGTGTGCTCCTACTGTAAATCTCTGAGCACAGGGGAAAACCATTTTCTATATGAGACTCTCAGTTTTGGACTTTTTCCTTTTACAGCGTCTTTTTCAGTAGTCATTTTGTTCAGCCCTTTGCTCTTAGATGCCTTTGGAATTTTATGGCACCATAACAAATTTGAACTGACAAATCAGGCAGCTATCAGATTGCAAGGTATTCTGCCAAGATCCAGAATAGCTTTTTGAAATCTATTCTGGAATATAGTTTGGTAGCAGAAGCATAGAAGGAAAGGTGAGAGGAAAAGTGTTTAATACTTTTCCCCCCTGCTTTTGCCTTTATATAATTATTAGCTCAATAGAATTAGAATATATTTGCCAACTCTTTTCATGCAGAATTCTGTGAGAAATCTGCTATTTGCTTCTGGATTTTCATTCTTAAGAATCTATTCCTTCCCCTTGTCTTGCCTTCTAGAAACAAGTATCAGTTGGTAGCCATCTTTATTATAGATACACATTTCAAAATGTACACAAAGTTACAAAGAAGCTCAGTGTTCAAAGAGCAGAATCTATACATGTTGTATATATACATCAGCTTCCAACCCTCCAAATTTTATTTTACTACAATTCAGGAATTGTATAAATTGTCAGCATATAAAAACAGCAACCATTGTCTAACAATAATTAATAACAAAATAACAAACCAATAATGATATGGATATGATAATGTAAAAAAAGGGTATGGAAGAAAGTTCAAAGGTCCACAGCATTAAGGAGGTTCTGATGTTAATCAGATCCTGGCACAATTGAGTCTTCATGTAGAATTTCTTTCCAGAACGCTTGATGTTGTGGTGGAGGTTGTATCTGACACAAATTATTGCTGATATACTCTATGAAAAGGAACCATTCTTAATAAATGATGTTTTACATCCTTATACATCAGCTTTTCTCCCAGTGGCCTTTTCAGTAGAACATGTTGAAGCAATTGTTTGCACATGCTAATGTGTGGACAGAATGGACTTGATGGTACTACTTTCATGTGGCAAGATATGTGCTAGACAGTTTTTTGAAGCAAAGGGATATAAACATTTCCAAAAATCCTTCTGCAGCACACTGTCAGTTTGACCTATGTTGAAAAAAGAAAAAGAACACTTGGGTCCATCATACTCTCTTCTTTCTAAACCACACTTCTCCCTGACTTACCTATTACTCTGTCTCTATCATCAGTACCAAAAATTTTCATATTCCACAAAAGCTTAGTTAAGTTGGCCTCAAGATATAGCACTGAACAAATTTATGCAAAATAATAAAATTCTCACTAGACACATTGGTGTTCATAGTTTATTTTTTGCACAGATCTAGAGTTTGCTTGAATCAGAGTTTCTGCCTCCTTATCACAACATCTTTGATCATTCTTCTGGCACTGCATTTGAACAGCCTTTCATATAATATGTCACACAAACATTTTTCAGAGTTGTGAGTGCAATGACATTGTTTCTGTGCCACTCCAACCTAGTTTTATCATTTTAAAAAATGAAACAGCCTGTGACTACGTTACGAGTTATGGTTTAGCTTAGTTACATTTATTTGTGTCTTAAATTGTACTTGGTAGTTTCCAGGAGTTTTCTTTCCCCCCAGATGGCAATGGGACTGTGGGATAAAGTGGTTGACCAAAGCATAAAACCAGATGCTTGTCTACAAAGAGCCACATCACATTCTTGAGTCCTTTACTATAATTGCATCATTTGTAATGTTGAATAACTTATTCTTATACATAGATATATTTGAGGTATATCTGTCATTTCTGGGTCTCATCCTTTTTAAACAGAAAAAATAATATATTGCTCGAGATCTCAGTTTTCCCCAGAGCTCTCGTTGCTTTTTGTTTTTAAAATGAAGCCAGTATGAACCTGAAGTATAAAGGAGATTGTTTTCCACTGGAGTCCAAAGATGAAAGCGTCCTGTATTTCCTCTGCATCTGTAAATCAAGCTTTACAAGTGATTTGAGCCTTGTTGACATCTATAGCATGTGGGAAACTTCATGGCTCTCCTCCCTCCAGTTCACCTCCATTTACCTTACTTTCTGCTAGGTTTCACGCCTTGGGTCCTATGAGTCTTAGTTCATTACTTAAGTAGTTAATTTAACTGCTTATCTGGAGATTTGTTTCTCTTTTAGTTTCTCTTTAGATCCAGGACAGCTAAAGGCATTAGATCCCATTTGATCACGGAAGCTAGGTTTTGTCAACCCTGGTTAGTACTTGAATGGGAGACTACCAATGAACACCAGGTGTTATAGGCTGTATTTCAGAGGAAGGAACTGGCAAAACATATTCCTTGCCTAGGAAAAACATATGAAATTCATGAGGTTGCCAAAATTGACAGGTGACTTGAAGGCATATGCACACACTGCTTCCAGTGCATATTTCCTGCACTTTAGATGTGCATTCCTAAGTATCAGTGTCCTTCATTGAATTATAAACTTTACCAAATCAAAAGCTTCAGATCCACCAACTTACTTGCAACCTGCCCCATGGGCTGCCTGCCTCCTTCTTTTCCTATTCTTGCACATGTAATGGTGCCTGTAATTGTCCTAGTCACCATGTTGCCTTATGATGGACCACATGAAGAGCTTTCTAAGGAAATAAGAGTTTGGAAACATTATTGTTTGGAGCACAAATCCCAGAAGCTCCCAGCCAGCATGGTCACTCAGTTCCAGCAGATATCACCCAAAAAATAGTCCCCCAAAGAAAATTCTTCAGGCTCTGAAGTAAAAATGGCCAGCAGGGGAGGTGTTAACAGCCACCAAGAGTATCAGGTGCTTGGGCACAAGGAAGTTGAACTAGGCTGGTCTTAGGGCCTTTACAGACTGCCAGAAATAATGCAGCTTGAGACCACTTTAACTGCCCTGGCTCAGTGCTAGGGAATCATGGGAAGAGCCCTGGTGGCGCAGTGGTTAAATGCCTGTACTGCAGCCACTCACTCATAGACCACAAGGTTGCGAGTTCAATACTAGCCAGGGCTCAGGCTTGACTCAGGCCTGCATCCTTCCGAGGTCGCTAAAATGAGTACCCAGATGTTGGGGGCAATGAGGTTACAGTTGTAAACTGCTTAAACATCCCATAGCGCGATATGAAGCAGTATATAAATTAAGCTGCTTTGTTTTGCTTTGGTAGTTTGTTGGGGCACCAGAGCTCTCTGACAGAGAAGGCTCAGTGTCTCAGAAAAAAAACTATAATTCCCATGATTCCCTAGCACTGACCCAGTGCTGTTAAAGTGGTCTTGGGCTGCATTATTTCTGGCAGTCTGTAAAGGCCCTTAGTCTTCTCCTCTGTGACAGCAAATGAAGAGCCAGTGGCTCTGTAGTTTAGTTAAATAAAACTAGTTTAATTCATTTCCTTGTGTAAGAGAGGAATTCTCCATAAAATTAAACCACATTCAAACGTTTCATTGTATAATCTGCCATGTCATGGTTGCAGCATGCGCAGGCAGAAAACAAGAGTGAATTTGGTCCAACATATGCCAGAGCTTTTTGAGAAAGAATTTAACATAGAAACCTTGATGACGTGCCTATGAAATGAGTAATTTCACAAAATACAGGGCTTTTTTTGTTCGGCTAAAATGTCTGCCATGACTGGAGTTTGGATACATTCCCTGAAGCATTCCACTGAATGAGTGAAACCACATGCAACATGGGGAGGGCAGTCCCCTGTTCCAGCCACGTAGAGCTGCTGCCCAATTTGATGTTCTTTCTGAATCTGAGTAGATGTTTCATTTTTGACCTTTTGTTCTCTGTTTAATTGCAGAAGTAAAGTCCACTGCAGAGACCCTGAAGCCCACCTTGAAGAGCGAGGAGATAACTACTCAGTTTCCCACAGATGAGGAGGCAACTGAGTGTAATGATGGCTGTGTGGAGAATGGAGGTATTTTCTGGGTTGGTCTATCATATTGCACAACGTTTGGAGAGGTCCTCAGACAAAGAGCTGTTGCACACAACAGTGCAGCAGCTGCCCCTTGTGGAGGTTTCTATCTGGCTCCAGCCCAAGGCAGCTACTCTGAGGCAAACAAAGCAGAAGTGTCATATGTCCTTCTCTCACCCTGCCCTGCCCTGCCCTGCCCTACCTAATAGATCCAATCTGATAGTCACCCTCTGCTGGCCTTTCTAGAAAGCATTCCTCATTATCAGCCATGTCCAAATGTAGTATTTAAAGTTCTCTTTCACATTCTGAAATCAGAAGGCAACTCATACTCTACAAGGTCCAACTTATTCCCACTCTCTTTCTGCCATTTCTTACAGGTGTATGTAGGTACCTGCTTTAGTTGCCTGCTGTCCACTCTTCCACCTTTTTTTTCTCACTTTGCTTCTCACACCTTAGATCAGGGGTCGGCAACCTATGGCCCAGGGCCCGATGCTCACTGGCCCAGGCGGACCCCTGCCACCGCCGTGCATTTTGTTTGGTGTGCAGTCGCGCGTGTTGCGACCGCCATTTTGCTTTCCAAAATGGCCACGATGTGTTTGCGCATGCGCAAACGTGTCGCGGCGGTGGCGGCGTGCGGGGGGGTCGCGGCGGTAATTCCCCCGATACACTTTCCAAGGTTCCTCCACTTGATCCTTGGGTGAATTCACCTGAGGCTCAAGAAGAGGCACTTTGGAAACGGTCCTCCAAGTTGCCTCTGCTCGATCCTGAATTCGCCCAAGGATTGGGCCGGGGAGGGGCCTTGGAGGGACCTTTCCAAAGCCTCCCCGCTCGATCCTGAGGCGAATTCACCCAAGGATCGGGGCGGGGGGGCCTTGGAGGGACCTTTCCAAGGCCTCCCCGCTCGATCCTGAGGCGAATTCACCCAAGGATTGGGGTGGGGGTGCCTTGGAGGTACCTTTCCAAGGCCTCCCCGCTCGATCCTGAGGCAAATTCGCCCAAGGAT
>CM034701.1:198187362-198224091 GCA_020142125.1 Phrynosoma platyrhinos
GGAGACCGGCCCAGGTCTCAAAAAGGTTGCCTGTCCCTGCCTTAGATCTTCAGCTTCCCCCACAACCCCTTTCAGATTCTCTAGCTAAACTGTTCCTGCTTCCTAGCATTCTTTTGTCCAACTTATGGTCTCAAGGGACCCCCAGACCTGTCCCCTGCTACAGCCAAAGCAGCTGGTGTTGCTGGCCATTGCCAATAAGTCTGATCTGCTAGACTTGCTCAGTCCCAGGAACAGACAGCATCTTATATTATTTGCCTATGAAGAGAGTGACTTCTGAAGCCCCCTGCCACCCTCTTTCTCCCTTACTGCCTCCCAGAGCTTTGAATCACCCCTAGAGGGGCATATTGCCCAATTTGGGAATCACTCCTTTATTGTTACTGCCCTTAAGTCAACCTTGACTTATGGTGACTCCATCAACGAGATGTCTCCAAGATTAATTGTCCTCAACTGTTCTACTCAGGCCATGCATGCTTAGGTCCATGGCCTCCCTGATCGAATCTAACCATCTGGTGGCTGGTCTTCCTCTCCTACTGCTCTCTACCCTTCCTAGCATCACTGTCTTTTCTAATGATTCATTTTTCTTCATGATGTGGCCAAAGTACAGCAGCCTCAATTTAATCATCTTGGCTTCCAATGAGAGTTCAGACTTAATTTGTCTTCTTGGCTGGCCATGGTATTCTTAACACTTTTCTCCAGCACCACATCTCAAATGAGTTGATTTTCCTTTTGTCAGCTTTCTTCACTGTCCATCTCTCACATGTGCATAGTGATAGGGAATACGGTGGCTTGGACTATCCTCACTTTAGTGTTCAAAGTTCTATCTTTGCACTTTAGGATCTTGTCTACACATTGTTATTGCTGCTGCTGCTATGTGCCATCATGCCATTTCTGACTTATGGAGATCCTAAATCAAACCTATCAGAGGGTTTTCTTAGCAAGTTTTTTCAGAGTAGGGTTTGCCTGCCTGCCAAGACGGCAGCCTCGGCATCATCTGAGGCTAAGAAAGAGTGAGTTGCCCAAGGTCACTACACCCATACAATTGCACATACCTAGTGACATGCAGTACTTTATACATCAGGCACCAGGCTCATACTGTGACCCTTCTCACTCACTCATATACACACAATAGTCTGCTGTGCTGGTAAGGGCTTAAGGCTCATATCAGAAAAGCAATTGGAGCATCCAAATCCAACAATAGGGGATTACAGAGATATTTACTGTAGAGAAGGAATGGTGCCATTTTTGGCAGCATGACTGCGGGAAGTATAGCATTATGTGCTCTACCTCCTACTTCCCCTTCTTTTTGACCAGTAGAGAGAGAAGGGGTGCCAGATAGTTCTCTGCCCTGAGCTGCATCTTCTGTGAGTTGGATAAGGGCCAGGCTTGCACTACTAGGGAGCCACAAATTTATCTTGAAATGCAGTTTGGCCAGTCCAGTCATATTGCTGTCAGTAATGCATTTGCAGCTAAGTGATTGCTCTTCTTTCTCCTCTAGTTTCCCAGACAAGGGAACTGGGGATTGCAGAATGATATTACTAGTGACAGCCAAAGATGTAGAGAGGGCTGTACACAAGTCTGAGCTTATTTACTATCAAGAAGTGAATGACTTCACAAAATGCTCCATTGATTTGCTGTATGGTTATGGGTGGGTGTTTGTCCCTTTTTTCTTTTTTTTAAAGAGGACCAACTCTGAAGTAATTATGTTTGTTCTATCCAGAGATTGTCTCTGGTAGCTTCCAAGAGAAAGCTCACTTCTCTTCTTCTTTACTCAAATGTACTGGGAGCAATCTTCATCAGCCCATCCCTAGAAATTTTGAGTTGGGGTAACCTGAGTGTAAAGAGGTGATTCTCATAGTGAAATGGGAAAAATAGTTGAGTCATGGAAGTTACAAATATGTTATTAAATAGTTTGCACATCTCCCACCAGGAGATAAATGCATGTGCAAGTCAGAACAGTGCAGCCCAATGACCAGCTCTGCTTTAGAAAGGAAAGCCAGAAAGATCTTTGGGGGGTTGGGCCTCCATAGATACCCTTGTGGCAAGAGGCCTGATCTCCATTATTTGGATAATTTATATTAGCACGTTTCATTGTAAGCTTCTTCCTGACATGCTGCTTTTCTCTGTGAAGGGTTTTTTATTTTCATAAATAATCATTCATAAACACATCATTCTGTGAGAGCCAGTGTGGTCTAGTGGTTTGAGCATTGGACTTTGACTCCAGACAACAGGGTTCTAATCCCAGCTCAGCCATGTAAATCCACTAAGTGACCTTGGACAAGTTACACTGTCTCACCCTCAGAGTATGGTAATGGCAAGAAGAAACCTCTCAAGAAACTTGCCAAGAAAACCACATGATAGGGTCACCATAAGTTGGAAATGACTTGAAGGCACACAGCAGCAACATCATTCTGTCCAGCAATACCCCACCTGCAGTCTCAAGAAACAGTCCAGACCTCAAGTTTATTTGCTCATGTGAAATCAGTCTTAATCTCTTATTTTTCATTGAATTACTATGGAATTTTATCCTTTACAAATAAGCTAGTAGTTTATACCAATTACATATTTTAGGATAGCTGTGGATAGTTTAGATTGTTTTGCTTTGATCTAGCTGTGATTTTCATTCTCAGAATCCACAAACATTTGATTTAGCTATGGTTTCCCTTTTCAGGCTCTGCAAACAATGGTTCACATTTCTTTGGACAGTCAGATTTATGGTAGTCTGGAAGAAACAATACTTCTCTCAGGAGGATAATTAGATTAGATCATAAATCCAAAGGAACTATGTCCATTATTAGTATTAGTTATGAGTATTATCATGAATGTTATTTTTTGAAACCTGGGAGGATTGTTTCCATTTCTATATTAATGGCTGCCTTGACGGCTGTCATGCACAGGTTCTTAACCTCTGCATTAGTGATCATTATCTGTGTAGGTTTGGTGATTTAAAACTTCCTCCTGATTCAGAAAAACTTCAAATAAGCTGCAGCTGGCACTGCAGTGTTTTGTCCTGAATTACCCTGCCTGGTTTGAAGGGATGCTATCACTATTGTTGCTTGGAATAAAGTACAGTTGTCCCTCCTGATTCGCGGGGGATCTGTTCCGCCCCCCCATTGGAAAAAAACGCAAATATTCAAAACCTATTGGTTAAAATAGGCACATGCTGTTGCATGTGGCACTGTGTGCACACTTTAGGCACACACGCCATTTTGTCCCTCCTTGCTTGCTGTCCATGAAGGAGTGAGACCACAGACTCCAAGTCCACGAACAGGGAGGGACAAATGTATAGCAGTTTCTCTTTCAGTCTTCCAATGTGAAAGTTCATCCAGAATTCTCATATTCTTTCTTCTTTTCCATTTCCCTAGAATGGCCAGTTTTGGACACTAAAGGGCTGGCCTGGGGGTGGAGTTGGTGTCAGGGCATCCCGTTGGCACAGCGTACACACACACTGCACCCAGAAAGGAACAACATTTACCAGCTTTTTTTGGAGTGGCAAAAAGAAAGATCGGGGCCATGGTGTGATTGCTGCGATCCCAATCCGGCACTCCCAGGGGCAGCACAGAGCTGCTCCTTAGTGGCCAAATGCATCGGCCCTAAGTCTTCCTCCTATAAACTGAATGAGTGTCTATAAATCATAGTATGCTCACCCACCTCCATGGGAAACCACAATTTTGCATAGAAATGCAGATAAAACTGGCTTCCTGGTTGACCTGTGAAGTAGAGCACTGCAACTAGCATGAAATCGGTGGAGGACCCCCTCCTATTTTCAGTTATTGCAAAGGTGTACCTACACAGGTTTTCATAGGAACCAGTTTCAGGATTCATTCCACATCTAGAAAAAGTAATATGAGGATTACTTTTCATGTTTTCTGCTGCTCTTCTTATTTGCCTGTACTTGTATTATAAAGGAAGCAGTTTTCCCTCTATATACTCACATTTTACAAATGAAGCTCCTTTTAGTCTTCGATAAACTGTATACATCAGGGAAATCCAAGGCCAGAATGCAGAATATTAGGAGGGCCTTTTGCCCTAAGTCTTCTGGAACACAGCTGAACTCAAAGCACAATACAGAAAAGGCTGTGAACACCAAATGCCTTGGGAATCAATGGGATTCAAACTAGGAGTGGTAAAATGTGTGTAGATTTGAGGTCCCATCAGTTCGAGCCAACATAGTTAAGAGTCTTAATGGGAGTTGTAGTCCAATAATACCCAGAGGCCAAAGTTCCCCATCCCTGATTGAAGCCATTCCCTTTGGCATTAAAGCCCATTGATTTGAACTCACATATGGTGAGTTTTACACATTCACATTCATTGTTCATTTATTGCAATACAACAGATATGAAACAGCTAACTGAGAATGAATGCTACCAATAAAGCTTTCAAGCTGTCTGTTAGATCCTTAGAAAAAACAGAATTCATTGGAGTTTGATCATGTTCATAGTGAGGTATTTATTGTGTATGTGAAACAGCCCTGAGATACAGCTCTGAATAACATATAAAGTCACCCCTCTGTTTTTGCGGACTTGATGTCCGTGGTTTCAATTATTCATGGAGGGGTGAGCCCTATTGGCTAAAATGGTGCACGTGCAGGAGCGTGCAACCATTCAAACAAATGGAGCTTGAATATATGCAAGTTTCTGTTTTCATGTGGGGGGGGGGCGGAACAGATCCACCACAAAAATGAGGGACGACTCTATAATAATTTTTAAAACTGTGGTCAACATTTCTTAAGACACAACCCTGACAGAACAACCCCACTCTAGTCATCTAGTTGCCTATTGGTTTGATTATTTATAATCTATAAATGTCAACACTTCTTTGGGTTCTTATTCTTGATCATCATCATCATCATTATCTTTTTACACTATTGCAGGGGTAGGCAACCTTTCCCCTTTAAGGGCCGAGGGACTTCAGCTCTCAGAACCCCAGGAGCTATTGGCCAACATGGGACTATTGGCCAACATGGCTGAGGCTTCTGGGAGCTGAAGTCCCTTGGCCCTTAAAGGGGAAAGGTTGCCTACCCCAGCACTATCATGATGCACAGGTGGAGAAAATGGCAATTCATCACTGATTAGCAGGGTTTACACTTAAGAAAAGTGTTAAAGAGAAAAATGGGAGCATTTGGTGCTTTCATTCATATTTGCTTAGCTGAGGGATGTGGGTATGTACATTTTGTAGATTTGGAACTTAAGACTGATCTGCTTCTGAAACATGAGACATGTTAAAAGTATCATGAGGCAGCCAGAGAGAGAACACACACGCACGTGTGCATGCCAGAGACTTCATACTTCCTTAACTATTTATGATTTGTCAGCTATGTTAGTTATTAGGTAGTATTTCTATGTGCCTGCTCTTTCTTTGATGCCATTTTTATGTTGTTCTATTCTTCTTGTAAGATTTCCAGATCCCTGTAGGATTCAACTGCAACTTTGATCTTCCTGGAGATCTTTGTGGTTGGACGCATGATACATCAACAGGATTTACATGGGCTTTCCATTCTAGAAACACTTGGACTAGCCATTCAGGACCAGGGATTGGGGCCTATCCAGGTAAGCCAGCTCATGTGATCTCTAAAGGAAGAGACTTATTATGAATGATTCATGAACAATGCAGTAAAGGAGCAAACTTTAAAATATGTTTAAAATTCTATGATTGTACTGTCTTTTTAGTGATTCTGTTGTAATTCTACATTTATCATTTATAAGAAGAAATGTGACACATTTTCCAACCAGAAACAGATTGTAATTCAGATTTATATCTTCAGAAAACAAGACCTTCTAAGATACCACTTTGTGAATGCTGACTCATGGATAAAATCATGCTGCTATTGCTTACACCCCAAAGAGAAGATTTGGATAACGTTCTGGCATTTCACATGCATAATGAATTCAAAATAACATGCAATCTTCCCTCCTACTGTATACTGAATGGTACTGTCCTAAGGGAGAGCTTTTTCTCTTTGGTTGGGTTGGCTTTATATTAGCAGTAAACCAGGAAATCTCCCATTATTTAGAACAATCCAGTCCCTATTTGAACTTTGGCACATATGTGCCTTATTACTTCTGCTCTTGTATCACTTTCTTGTGCATATGTCATTCTTGAATCTGGCAGTGAGTAGATCTTCAGCTTTCTGCCTTATGGTTGCACATTTATTCCTGAGACCAGCACTCACACAATGTGAGAGACCCCTGAGATTGGTGCTTTGACAGTTCTCCTGGGACAGAGGATTGTGTCCTCAGACAAAAGAATTGGTGGCTTTTTTTGGGATTGTAAGAACATACCAAGATTTTTTTAAAGTGAATTTTTGTGTGGTATAGACCAGTGCTTTTCAAAGGGGGGGGGAATCTGTGGAGTGGTACTGGCCCAAGAGCCATGGGTTGAGAGTCCATAGTAAGTTTCCAGGACAGAAAGGAACAGTGGTAGCCAATAGGCCCAAATGTGGCTCCATTTCCTGATACATTGGAGGGACAGCCCCTTGCTAGTGTGAATCATGCACAAATGTAGACAACCAAAATTTGTCTGGCAGCTGAAGGCCTGTTTCTCTTCTCTTGCAACAAATTCTGGAATTGATGCCCTGCCCTCAGCCTCTTCATTAGACTTGCAGAAAACTGGAAAGCTGTGCTAGCATTGAAGAAACATTTTCCTGCACTGTGGACAGGTTTTAAGGTTTCACACCACAAATCCAGGGATTACTAGAAGTGGGCCTGCAGTTTGAAGGGGATCTTTCACACAGTTAAAATTTATCCTTAAGGCTACCTGAGTGCACTAACACCAATCACAGTAACATCTGTGTGTGATGAGCATGGATATTCAATAAATCCAATTGATTTCCCCCTCCACTTTCCAGTGGGTCTTCACTAACATGACAGTGTTCTGAAAACTAGCAATTTATTATCCCTGATAGCTGTTCCTTGTTGCTGATAACTGGATTGGCTGATCTAAGAGACTCTTTTAAAAAAAGGATAGTGAACTTCTATTAGGCAAACCAGAAAGGAGGGAATTTGAATGATATAAAAACAATGGATTGCTGATTAATTTGGCTTTTAGCTGGTTAAATATCAGTCTTTATGCATATCAGTGGCTTTCAAACTGCAGGCCCACTTCTAGTAATCCCTGGATTTGTCTTTTCTGTCTTTTGAGGACACTTCCTTTATCAAACATTCTGCAAACCAACTCTGAAGTGGTTGCCCCAGGATCCCAGAGCAGTACAGCAGATTCTGGAGTGTGTTATAGGATATGTAGTGAGTTCATGTGTGGTCCTGAATGGGACTGTGGGGCTTCATAGAACTGTTGTCCCAGAGGACTGCCCTAAAGCAAAACGTACACTTCTGCACATAGCATGAGATGATTAGAAGTGGTGGCAAACTGTGTTTGTTTGTTTGTTTGTTTTAAAGCAAGGCTTCTTTGACTATCCTCACTCATTTTCCAGCTGAGTAACTCTGGGGATGAGAAAGAGACTTGGAGTTTAAATTCCAAAGTATACCTCCTAGATTAATGTGAGGGTTGGATATAGACCTATTATAAAGATCCATGGTCAAAGCCATCCCAGCCTCAGTGGGTGCCATTGTTTTAACAGAACTGTGCCTGAGATGGGTAGCCAGTTTTGACTAGATGTAGTCATCAAGGAGAAAGGCCAAAAGAAGACCATAATTGTGGACATCACAATCTCCTTTGAGAACAGGAGACCAGCCATGAGGGAGGTTAGAGAATGGAAACACAAGAAATGTGCCTCTCTGGCTGATGTACTGAGACAAAAGGGATATGTGATCTCTGTTTATGCATTACGTGTTGGAACCCTGGGTGCCTGGGATCCAACAAATGAGTCTGTGCTAAGAGTGTGGGGTAGGAAAGATCCGGTGTCAGATACCATTAGATGGTCTTACATTGAACACATTTCAGGCCACCACCTGAAGTATGAGGAGCCAGTTACTATTCCTGTAGAGAGTGACAAGCTTGGACATAATTTTCTCTTTCTTTTCCTTTTTTTTCTTCTCCCCCCCCCCCCTTTTCAATAATAGAAACTACTTGTATTCTCTGTGGCATGCAACTGTTTGGGCGTATTTAAAAATAAAGTATGTTTTTGGTCTCCTTTAGTACTCTCTTTTTCTTTTAAAATATGTTTTAAGAATTTAACCTATCTTAGGAACGACGTTTGCTTTGTATTTACTACTAATATTCTGTCTTATTATTTCTATTTGCAATTGCATTCTTTGGATCTGACATGTATTATTTATGGTTTTTATATTGTATTACAAATATTCTCTAATAAAAGGATTAGTCTGTAGTATATCAGCTTCCATGACAAGATGGCCTGGCAGCTGATTTCTCTTCCTTTCCCACAGTCCTAGCAGCTAGCACATGGCACTCCTGCCACATTGGCCGAAAAGATAACTGAAGTTGATATGCTGTCACTTTCAGGCTCGTTGCATAGTGGGGAAACATGGCTGCCCCCCATTGGGTCAGTAGGGGCAGCCACACTGCCATCTTTCTGAGAGCAATGGCATATCATCATATCTTGTCACTCCCAGGGGAAACTGCTCTGGCCATCTTCTAACAAGTTCAGGTTTATTTGAAACTCAGTTTGGAAACCACTGATCTGAGCAGAGTGACCTTTTGTAGTGGTGGCTTTGGCAGTAAGGATTTGCTTTCTAACTAAATCCCCAGTGTTTTTGGCTTATTGGCTTTCCAAACATGTGTACATGAATGAATTTGCAGAATGATAATAATCTCCTGAAACTGCTGTTACAGTTTCTAATGTATCATTTTGATTGTGTGGTTCCTTGCCCCATGCACATCAAAATGTGTCATGTAAATGCATCATCCATGGACTGTGCTGCTTGGTGCATTTAGGAAGGTAGCTGCACACAGCTTATTCATGAGAAAATTACACAAAGAAATGATTTGTGCAACATGGCTCATGTTAGTGTATGCATTCATGTGTTCTGGGATCTACTTTTTTTAAAAAAAAAAAAAAAACCCCACCAATCCAAGATCCATCAACTGGAGCCTGGTGCAAAAAAATGCATTTAGAAAGAAAAGATTCTGAGCCCAGGAATCTTCCAGAGTTCAACGATATTCACAACCCTTTCATACACAAATCCTCTCTTTCTACCTCAGATTTTCTTCAGTTAAGCAATTACTGAGGGTCAGAAATCCTTATAATCTGCTGTTTGTGTTATAGAGGTCTTATATGTGCATCAAGATATCTTTTTTGCTCATTCCTGATATATATTGATTGTAGTTCTACTGGCTGCACAGTATCACACAGAAATACACACCTTATATGCCTAATCAGGGCCAAAACAGATGTGTCTGGTTTGGAGTAAAGCAAAAGAGGACAGAGGAGAGGGGCACCCCATGAAGTAGACTCTTCCAATCCAGTTTATAGCCAAACAGGAAAGACAATGCTTAATGAAGATGGATGCATCCAGAGTAGCTGGTGGTTCCCTTGCCAATGGAGTGGAGAATCTGCTCTGGGTTTTAATATGAATAGATTGGGGGGGGGGATAGGGTTCACAATCTTGAATAGATCATTTCAAGGCCAGATTAAAACTTGGAGCAGGTCCATTACCCCTTTGACATGGAAGAGATCAGCCACCACTGGTTTGGTCCACACATGGACTCCCCTGCTGAGGCTTGATACAGCCACATCACTTACAGAACATTCTGGTTTAGCAAAAACCAGACTGTCTGGGCATCTAGTGAATATCTTGGGTTGATGTGGGGTCATGATGTCTGTGACAGTAGGGTGAGGGGTGGAGAAACATTTTCATATTTCAAGTGTTTATCTCTTCAACATTTAGAGTGCTTTAGAAGATTAATATCAGAGGGTGACTGTGGCCTCAGGCAACAGGAGAGAACACTTACAGGCAACCCCAGCTTTCATAGCCCTCCCCAACTCATTCACTGTAATAATGTTTAATTAATATAATAAGCCTCCTGCAAGTAGGCAAAAATTACTTATTTTTATAACTCAGACTCAATTTTTCATTTCATTTCCTCTCCCCTGATGCTGCTTATAATTAATTGTTCTTTTTTCCCCCCTTTCCATAAGAGTTTATGACTGCATATGTTTGCTAAAGAAGCAGTTTGCTTTAGATTGCTCCTGCATGGATTGCTGTTCTGCCCATTCAGTCAAAGAGCACTCCACCTGCATTTTAGCCTCTTCTGTGTGATACCCCTAAACTCTTGATGGGTATGGTACTTGAGTCAGATATTTTCTGTGGTCTGTGCATGGCCAGAGTTTCCAGTGAATGCCTCTCAAAGCATCACTCATATTTTTCACTAGTAATATGCTTGTGGTGGTGAAGCCTTACATCTGTCAAGGAGGCAGAGAAAGAAATGGCTGGAAAGAAGTTCTAAGGGTGGGGTGGGGGAAGGTAAACCAGGTAAATAATTATGAGCTAAATCAACTTTTGTTGGGAGTTGCTAAAAAGAAGTGCAGGAAGCAATCCAGGTGTGATTTTTAATTTATTTATTTTTTTGCAAAGAATGATGGGTTGTTGTTGTTGTTTTTTGTCTTAGTAATGTATAAGAGTTAGTGCCTAGGGATCTATATGACTGCATCATGAATTGCAAATATGTTAGGGGGTAGATGTGCATATGTTGTCATTCAATAGTGAAAACATGCACTCTGCACATGGTCATGTATTTCAAGAGTCACCTTTGCATTGCGAACAGATTTCAAGGTTTATACCTTGTGAGCCCTAGCAAACAACAAACAAAAATTGAATTTATTTGTCATAAGGGCTGCTTCCTTATTGTTTGCATAAATACTTATCTGGACATTTGACTTGGCTCTTTTCTGAGAAGATGGATTTGTGACAGCATGTTGATTGCCAGAAAGAGGGGTATAGGCAAGAAGTTGAAAGCTACTGAGAGAACAGGGCTGAAGGAAAATATCCTGCATGTAGTGTAGCACAATGGAGAGAAAGGTTCACCTAAAGCTTCCAAAGTGTGTCCTACCCTCCTGTCTAGACAACTGGAGTTTCTGATACTTTCAGTCAATGATTGGAAATCATGGGGATGCTTTCCTGTTTTATATTGGCAACCTCCTCTGGACACTTCATGCAGGCATCTGGTAGTGTCAAGGCTATAGCCACACTCCTGTCTTAATCTTAGTTTCAAGTGAAGGAGGGATCTGGCCAACACCACAAAATCTTTCCTACTTTAAAGAGATTTGCAGTGGAATCCGATGCATATCTTTCCTGTAAGAGTGTATGTAATTGCAATTTTTAAGTGGTATGAACAGTCATTTGGGAGTAAATAATTGGGGCTGAATTCCCAGTAGTGATGGATAGTTTACATACTTGAGGCATGTTGTGGCTCAGTTGTAGGACACAGTGTGCTTAAGGCCCCTGGTTTTAACAACTGACATTTTTAGTTTGATGTACCATTGTACCACTGACCTATTGCATGAATTCCTGTTCCTGAAACCAAGCAGTGAACTGAGAACCTTGACAAGCCAAATGCGTGTTTGGCAACTGAGTTATTGCCACTTCTCTTATGCAGCATGCTGGTGACATAACATAAAGAAGAACTCTAGCACTGGTCCATCTGTAGTATTAATTAAATGCAGAAACAATGTAGTATTAATTAAATGCAGAAACAAAAATATTCTGTGTGTCATTTCCATAGGCTATAACATATATTATTACAGCCTTCCCAAATACCATACCCTACAGATGTGTTGGACTAAAATCCTCATCTCCGTCAGATTAGGGATGGTGAGATGTATAGTCCAAACACATCTGGAAGATAGTGCTGCATTAGCAAGAATACAGTTGCATTTATTATGCACTTCCTAATGTCCTGTGACATTGTGAATAACCATCAGCTTGTTTGTAGTCTGAAAAAATAGGTTTCAGGGACATGAAGACTCATAACTTCATAGTGGTAAGTTGTTATGTCAATTAGCTGTTCCAAACAATATAGACAGAGTTTCTTTGCCATAGGAAGTTTATTTCTAATAGTTATCCCTATTGTAAGACTAATGTGCTACAGTTGCTGTACTGACACTGCCTCATGATTCTTGGACTGTTCTTGGAAAGCCCTATGTTGCAACTTTGAGCAGGCCTGTTTGCTCTCTCTCGTTTTAGTTTCTGAAGTAAGAGCGTACAGGACTCCCTGGAATGATGGTACACAACACCACCCTTACAAGAGCAGTTCTGAAAATATTTGAAATGTTTTGACCTTTTAAAACCTTTAAATATATTTTTATTTTTATTTGGGTGGGCAGGAAGAACCAAGATGCCACTAAAACTCTTCTTTAAGAAATTATGGATAAAATGCTTTCTTTTCTCATGGCAAGTGTTTGCTCATTTTATTGGATAAAAAAAAAAGCCCAAACCCTCCCCCTTTAAAACAGACATTCTTGTTTTATGCTGACTGGAGGAAGAATTGTCATATTGTCCAATTTCTACCGCCTTATACTTTTCCAGCTCCCTTAGCCCCACCATATCTAAAAGTCAGCATCAGGCCTCAGGCAAGAAAGAATGAAGAAAAATAACCCCCTGCTTTCTCTTCAAAGAAGTCTTAAAATCTGGCAGCCCCAACTTCATCCATCTCCCTCCTTCACTGGAAAGCCATTGGGCAAAGAAGGGCAACTGTTTTCACTCTGTGGCCTGGACAGATGCTGTGCTTCCAAAGCACTAAAGGGTCCCTCTGTGTTCAAAGTAAAAGGCCTGTGGCTACAAATAGGATACTTCCAAAGAGGCAGCATGGTGTGCTCCTTCAGAAATGAATGGATAGTGCTTTGGCTTCTTCATAGAACAGCTATACAAAACAAACTTTAAATAGAGTGGAATAAAAGAGAAGATCCAGTTCTTGCCAAATGTCCAAATACAAGAGGAAGTGTTTGTGTACCAATATCACCTGAAAGAAGTTCAATTAGTAAAGTCTGCACAAAAGAAGCACTTGGTCTCCTGATGCCTTCTTGTTTTCCATTTCATATGTGGGTGTCCACCCACACAGTTTTACAGCTCTCTTTGACATTGGGGATGACTCCTCGAGACACACGCTGCTTTCATTCCATTTTTTCCAAGATAGTCTTTCAGGCAGCTTCATGTTTCCTTTTTTAGCCCCATGTTCCTTGTACCTCCAGCTTCACAGATTATCTCCATGCCATCCCCTGAAAGCTCCTGTTACATGTATCCTTCAATCCTCGTGCCATGCGGAGCGATTGCAAACATTTTTTCCCTATGGATTTTCACATGCCTTCCATAGGCAAATAGATTCCCCTGTTAGCTGCAATGAAAGAGCTCCCTGCATCATCCAGTCAAACTAGGCTTAGGCTGCAACTGCCTCTGCACATTTATCCGGGAGTATCTCACTGAACAGAGGGCTCCTTCAGACAGGGCAAATGTTGTTGGAGGTTGCAGTATTTGTACCAATAGTTCTTGTTTTTCATTTTAAAAAATAACTAGGTGACTGTCGTTTCAGACTATTCAGTAGTAAATGCCTCACACCAGCAGCAACATTTTATTCCCAAATCGATGGAATAAAAAGACCCAAGTGACTTGTGTGGTTTAATACTTGTGGTCCAAACTGGGTTCCTTGGCCATTCCTCCTCCTCCCTGCAAGGTTGGAGAGGTAAGGACTATGGGTACCTGGATGAAAGAATGTTCCCTTGCTGTTTACATATCAGTTTTAGTCCATTTTTCCATTAAAAAGAAGGCATGCATATACTGGGTCTCCCAACATCCAGAGCCAGTAGGTATAGAAGAAGTGAGTAAAGGCATTGAAAAGAGCTGAATAATTATATATCAAATTACCTTCAATGTCATACAGCTTTTTTGATCCTCTACCCAACCTTGCCCCATCACTGCCTTACAGGAACTAAAAGCAAGCTTGATGAGAGGCTGCAAGCAGACACAGAGGCAGCACCAACCAGCAATTTATTTATTTATTTATTTATTTTGATATAGATAGTCTCGTTCAACACCAATATCATAAAGCATTCAGAAAAAGAAAAGAAAAAAGAAAAAATGGAAATATAATACATGCAAGTGTGTGTGCTTGTGCTCTCTCTCACACACACACCACACACATGCTAAAACTAAAGCAGCATACTAATGCACTAAACTAATACACTAAACTAGTGGTTCTCAAATTTTTTTACCCTTGGGACCCCCTTTACAACTAAACATAAATGTTGCCCCCCAACATAATATATGAATAAAAATATTTTGTTTATTTAGTGTGGGTATTTTCCATTACACATTAATGTATATTCATATTTTAACACTTTATAAGGAAATAACTTCATTCTACACTTGCCTCTCCACATTCGCAGGGGTTAGGGGCACACGGCCCCCGTGAATGTGGAAAAACCATGAATAACAAAAACACTATGCTTTTACCTGAGAGAACACCTCTCTAGGAATCTCTAGGTCCTCCAGTACAACTCTATGGTCAACATCTGCCAGACATTGACTATAGAATTGCGCTGGAGGAGCTACAAATGCCTAGTGGAGTGTTCTCTCTAGGAATCTCAAGGACCTTCAATGTGGCTTTTGGTTAAAGTTGACCATAGAGTTGTGCTTGGGGACCTAGATATTCCTAGAGGGAACATATTATTAAAATATGTGAATAATCAAATCTGCAAAAGTAAAAACCACAAATGTTGAGGGACAAGTGTAATTAGAACAGCTTTATTTAAGTAAAATCAATATTTAACTCAACGCGTAAATTTTACACATTAAAAAAGTTTGGGAAGAGAAGGGATCAGAGCCTCCAAGTTTCGTGCTGTCCTTGAGCAACTCTCATGCCCCTACCCCTGGGACCCATCCCATTGACTGAGAACTACTGTATTAAACTAAATACAGTTGCCCCTCCATTCTTGCAGACTTGAGATCTGCGGTTTTGAATATTCACAGAAGGGTGACCTCACGCCCCTGCAGGGCTTGAATATTGGCAAGTGTCCATTTTCAGGGGGGTCCAGAATGGATCCCCTTACGAAAACGGAGGGCCGAGTGTATATACAAACCAATACATTAAACATTAACTAGCTAAAGCACAAAAGGGCTCTGATTCCCTAATCTAAACTGTAATGAAAGGGGCGGGGGGAATCCAAAAGCAGAAAATATATTATTCCAACATTACAGAGCCAACTAAATAATTTTACTGAGTTCACTAGTAGCCATAACTACAAATTATTACATTGTTAGATTTCTTAATGTTCAAAAAGGCCATAAATGGTTTCTAATTCTTCAGAAACTCTTCAACTAGTTTATTCTTTAAAACCCATTTTAATTTTGTGGTAGTTTGGACTAATTTATCAACCTTTATAATCTTTATAATCCATTCATCCTCAGTTTGGGTGGCATGGGTACTTTTGGTATGATAAAGGTAAGGTACATGCTGGTTTAAAAATAATTGTATTAGTAAGGCTCTCCTGCAAGTCTGGTACAATTAGAAGCAAATATGTTTTCCTAAGATAATATTAGGCAATTCATTACAGGAAGCTTTTTTCAGAAATGGATATGTTAAAAATTGGAGATATAGAAGATCATTATTTTCTCAATGAAGTTAGAGATCTTAATTGGTTTATATGCAATTTAAGGAGAGATTTAATCAAGATTACAGAGCTTTAGCCATAGAGATAAGAGAAAATGGGTTGGAATTGTGTAATAATGATGACTGTCTAATTTTTTAAAAAAGTGTATAAGCCCTTTCTGAAACTAGAGATAGAAAATGAATCTGACAACGATTATATGATAGGTGGACACAAAATTTTGGGTATAATATTCAAATAGATGTATGGTAAAAAAAAGTGGGCTAAAGATATAAATGTAGCTTGTGTAGTAATCGAAAAGAAAATATGTATAAGATGATATTTAATTTCAAATAGATTGTGGAAATGCCTAAGAATGCTTCAATTCAATATTGGAGATATCAAGATAGGGAGGGAATTGTTTTTCCATATGTGATCGACTTGCAAGAAAATATTGGTCTAAGATCTATATAGCCCACCTTCCGTTCTCACGGGCTTGAGATCTGCGTCCCTTGCTTATCTGCTGGAGGCAAACAGAGGGGGACAAAATGGGACGCACCACAGGGGCATGCCTCCATTCAAGTCAATAGGGCTTGAATATGCACGATTTTCCATTTTCGTGGGGGATCTGGAACAAATCCCCCGCAAGAATGGAGGGAGGACTGTATGTTAATTCAAAACATTTTAGAGATACAGAAATGTTTTGGGGGTACTGGAAAGTAAATATGGACTATTTCTTAGATACAGGATAACAGCAGCAAGGGCAATGTTTGCTCAAACTTGCAATTCCTGACAAGAAGTGAGAGCTCTTGTTGCTTTGCATCAGTCTGGAAGAACCTTAAGTGGAGCTTAGAATTGCATGGTTTGTTTCTCAGAAGCCAAATTTCTCCACAGGGAGGCCAGGTAGTTGAACTCTCTGTGACTTCAGCCAGCCAAGAAGGCTGTGCCACTGAACCAATTAGATGAATATTTATTGAGCATACAGATTGTTATGGAAGATGAAGTGAACTCTATTCTTAAAACTTTTTGGGGAGAGGAAGGGGAGTGAGGATGAGAAAGGTTGCATCTCAGTGGCAGAACATGTGGCTTTCTGCAGAAGGTCCAAGCTGTGAGTTACATGGACTAAAGCAGGGGTAGGCAACCTTTCCCCTTTAAGGGCTGAGGGACTTCAGCTCCCAGAATCCCAGGAGCTATTAGCCAATATGGGACTATTGGCCAACATGGCTGAGGCTTCTGGGAGCTGAAGTCCCTCGGCCCTTAAAGGGGAAAGGTTGCCTACCCCTGGACTAAAGGTTTGACAAGTGACAAGGCAGCCCTTTTTAAAGTTTTATTAGTTGAGTAATTAATTATATAATTAATATATAATCATAATTAATGTTAATTTAATCACTACTATTATTGGTATCTCACAATACAGAAAACATTCAGGGGCAGCTGTGTTGACCATTTAGCAAATTCAAACAAAAATCCATCAGTGATACCTTTATTGGCCAACCAAAATGCACAGCATACTTGTTGCAAGCTTTCGAAGCTCCATGGGCTTGATGAAGAAGTCCATGGAGCTTCAAAAGCTTGCAACAAGTGTATTGTGCCTTTTGGTTGGTCAATAAAGGTATCACTGATGGATTTTCATTTGAATTTACTATTATTGGTGTTAGCCTTTAAAGAGCATTTATAAAGCACATCAGAACCTACACACACACAAACACAAACACAGCACTGGCATAAGGGAAGTGCCTCCTTCTCCTTGCAGTCTGTTGTTAAAATTGCTAGGACTGAAACAAACTTGTCTCCCATTTTTTTTTTGCCACAACCCTAGTTACGTTACAAACTTGAACATTAAGACCCAATGAATGAATACTACGAAGGATTATCCTATTGGTGATAATTGTAGCAAAAGCAAAACCACAGATTTCCATAGTTGAATGAGGCCAGTGATAAGTAAGGAATGGTACTCTCCAACTGAGTTTGGGCCTATCACCTCTTGAACACCAGCAGCACACATCTTACAAATTGCCATCTCCCAGACAGGCTTGCATTTCATTTAATTTCCCACCAATAGCTCATGGGGGTGATGGGATTTGAGCACTTCTTCTGTGCTCTGGGAAAGAATGGAAGGTGAAGAAGAAACTCCTTGTTTTTGCCTAGGTGTAACATAGCAGCTATTGAGTTGACTTAGCAAGGATAAATGATACATCACCTAGTGGACTCAGCTTAGTGTGGGACAAGGCAGTGAAAACCTCCCTGATTTGTGTGTGTTCCTGTTGCAGGGTAGGATGGGGAGATAAGTCCAGAACTGAATCCTACATGTTACACATGCACAATTCAAATACATGGACAAATTATGCAGAGTCTACTAGCCTCTTGCTTTTCATGTGAGCATTACACAAAAAAGGCTGTTAGCCTGATTATTGGAGAGATTCAGTAGGTTACAATAACAGGACTCCAGATAAACTTAGCGGGAACTGCAGTCGCTGTGCCATTCAGAAAAAATCAAGCTTGATTAAAAGAGATTGAAGCGATGGGACAGATCATCTTACTGGCTCCTCCAAATTAGATTAAAGACTTGACTTTGTGCAGGCTTGCAGTGTTGTAAGTCTTCATTGATTTGGCTGATAGATGGATTTTTATTTAGAAATAAAATGGTGATGACTTGGCAAGTAAATTAACATGTAATCAAATTGAGGAGGTTCTTTCCTCTGAGACAAGATGCCCACCTGGTATAAATATTGCATGTATTGTGGATTGATTTCTCTTTTAGCCAAACAAGGCTATTGCAGGGTAAGAAGGAGATCATGGAGACAGACTAGGTAGAGTTTTAGAAGCATGGGCTCAAACTGGCTTACCTATATGTTTATTATATCAGATCTTTACAATTGTAAGGGATTTCATTCTCCTTGAATCCACAAGTTATGAATTGGTTGCCTCTGCTTTAACATTCCAGAGAAATGGGAGGTTTGGGGGTGAGTCTTTTCAGATAATGCTGGCTTCATTCTTTGCAACTTTTCCACTCTAACATGAACATACACCCTGCATAGGGTTGCCATATTCCAGTCCCTCATACCCAGCCATCTAATTTCACATTATGCAAATTATTATAATTATGCATATTATTAATTTGCATTCTGATTATGCAAATTCAACACATTAACCATTAAACTTTTTCTACCATTATGTTTCAACCTCAGTACCAGTACCAAGCTAAGAGCTCTTTTTCCCCCCTTCTCTTTTCTTCTTCAGCTGGTGTGAAGAGAGAGAGATTTCCAAACAGCCCCAGTGACTCCCTTTACTCTCTTGAGGCTATTTGGAAACAAAGTTCCACCATGCTGCCATGCTGCTAAGCTCAAGCTGTCAACACAGTCACCATACAACCCAAAGCCATTTCTGCTTGCCTCCTTTCTTGTCCTGGCTTCTGGGGGTGTCGGTGGAAGGAAGAAGGAAATGGAAGTATAAGGCAGCAATGCTATGCCTGTGTAGTAGCATCCAGAGCCTGCAGGATGGGATGAGGCTCCCACCAATACATTTTCTTGCTACATTGCTACTGCCACATTTTAACCTATCCATTGGCCTGTGATGAAGGATTTACTGCTTCAACTGCACTAGTGGTCTGGGATATTTTTAAATCCCTTCAATCTGGGATTTTCCAGGACAAATGGAAACCCTAGCCCTGCATTATCTGGAACATACATGTAACAGAGTGGCTCTCTGTCCTACACCAGCAGGATTCTCACACGTTTACAAATTGTGTAGCAGAAGCTCAGAAGCATTTTTAATGGATGTGTGTGAAATGCTCACCAAGATCAGACTTTGATTGAGCCTACAACTCCTGGAATCCTCAGCCATCGTAACTACTGTCCATTCTGGCAGGGGATTCTGGGAGCTGTAGATTCAAGAAAGTAAACTTTTCAAGCACTGTTAAAGACTGCAGTTATGCCACAGACAAAGCCCTTGGACTAACCAGAAACTGGAGCCACTGTCAAAAGTTTCCATTTCATTTCTTCAGCAAAGCAAAGCAAAGGAGCTAAAGGCAAGTTAGTTTTGATTTTGTAAGAGTCAGTTCTGATCTGGATGAAACAGTCATGAAAAACTCAGGGCAAATCTCTGTAGGCAGCAGTTGGACATTACAACTTCTAGGATAGGAATCATTTGTTTTCTTATTTTTTTAAAAAAAGGCAGAAATGTGGAGCTTATTTTTCTTTTGCAAGCTAGCTCTTGAACTGTCTCTCGACTAACTGCAATTAAAAGTATGCTGAAGAAGCAGTGTGGATGAACAGAAATATTGTCTTGGAATTGTCTTGGGTGGATCACCTGCAAGATAACTTGTGTCTGGTGAAAAGGCAGCACCTAAGGGCCATTGTTGAGATTGGTGATTGGTTTCTGTGGACCTTACATGATGTGTTTTGTTGGAAACAATCCCATCTGTGCTTCAGATACCATCTTCCTTGGGAAATTTACTTTGACAGAGGGAGAGTAGCAGGTTTACACAATGAGCTGTTAAAATGTATAAACTGCCCCACTAGCTTGTAATCTGTGGGATTGCCAGTTCACACTGTGTTAAACTATATTTTTCCAGGACACCTCACTGGTAGGAAAGAGAGAAACAGATACTTAATGTTACCTGTGAAACCTTCTCCTGTTAGTCAAGTGATTTGTTTAGCTTTCCAGATGGCTGTTTGGGAAGATCAGTCCATGATTTACCAAGGTGCTTACACTGTGCTGCCACGTCCTGAGCATCACTTAGTGCAACATTCCTGCTGCTCTTGCTCAGTGGAAGCCAGATGGCATCATAAATCTCCATGCAAAGCAATAACAGCAGCAAATAGAAATTCTGTAAGTGGGGTGCCCTCAGCCCTTGGGGAAACCATCTTTTGAACACCTGATGATGTTCAGTATCAGCTTTATACACTGCCTCTTTGCTAGAAACAGATACTTCTTAAAATCAAAGAGACAGAAAGGGGGATAATACACATTTTTCTATCCTGAAGGTATTATTCAAAGGTTTTTGCAAAATTCCCTTTCTTAAAACAGTTCAGAGTAGGACTCGTGTATGTGTGTGCAAGTTAATTTCTTTGCTTCAGGTTCCTTCATTCTTTTGCTGCGGATTGCTGTCCTTCTGTTAACTGGAAAAAAACTAAGAATGGCTGGGATGGCTGGACCAAGAGGCAAGCTTCCTTGACAATTAGTTCTTTGGCAAGCCTTGTTTATTTGACCACAAGACTTTCCTGAGATTCTTCCAGACATTAAAACCACTGGCCAATTAAGTCTTAAAATCATGTAGGAGCAGATACAGTCTACTCATATCTGTGTACTCATATCTCCAGTATACAGATGAAGAAACCCTGATGCCCAAGGACCAGATCCACAGTCATATGTGGGGTGGCAACTCATGAGTTGCTCAGAGTAAGCAGATATACTTTTCATTTATGGTTCGGGCTGGTCATAGTAACTTTGGGCAAAATACCTCCTTCAGGGTCCTTTGGTTCCTTATTCTCCCTGCAACAGATGTCTCCCTGGTTTTGGACAGTCTGGGTCTCCTTTTTTTTCTTTTAGCTAATTATTATGGAGATGGAGCCTTGGAGCTCAGATGTACAGTTGACTGTGCTTTGAACAAAGGGCCTTGGACAGAG
The DNA here is from genome assembly GCA_020142125.1 of Phrynosoma platyrhinos. Classification (NCBI taxonomy): domain Eukaryota; kingdom Metazoa; phylum Chordata; class Lepidosauria; order Squamata; family Phrynosomatidae; genus Phrynosoma; species Phrynosoma platyrhinos. Next base: position 198,208,480 of record CM034701.1, read on the forward strand.
TTCTTTACTAAAGATCGGTGAACCCACTTAGCATTCAGAGAACAAGATATGTTCTTATGGGTCAGTAACTGGCTGAAGATCACAAAGCAGTTCTCTCAATGAAGGCTGGTCTCTTTCAGGTGTTCCTTAAAACTGAAAAAGCTTCCTACCAGAAATATGGTCAGTGCTGGACAAAAAAGTGTGTCTTCTCTATTCCCATTCCACTTTCCATAACATGGCCAACTAAAGGCTGGCTCATGCATTGGTATACATAATAGCTTCTCTACAGTTGATAGCTGTCAGCTGCATGAATAAACTGATCCACTGAAAAGTATTGTTGGTGCTAATATGAAAATTCTGTTTGTGATGTTGTATCTGAATTCACATGCTCGGAAAGGTACTTGATAGTATAGCAAGCATCAAGTAATGAACATGTACCTGTGAATCATCATGTCTCTTGTGGAATGATACTGGAATGCTTTTTACAGTACTTCATTAGAGTGTTGTTATTTTTGTTTCCCCCCCCCCCCTTTAAAGGTGTGGGAAATTGTTAAATAGTAGATTTAAGCAATGGGTTTGTCTGAAAGAATTTTGGTTTAAAACAAATGTGTGTGTGTGTGTGTGTGTGTGTATGTAATGTCATCTGTGTTAATACTTGAGAGTATTGCTAAGGACTATATGGGACACTGGTTTCTGCTTCAGAAAGCTTACTCTTTGCTTGACTAATTCCTTTTGAATCAAAGGCAGTATTTCCCTTTTAACCATGAAAACCAACAACTATAGGAAGAAGAGGAACAAAGATGTGAGCAGATATATTTAATAGTTTTAGAACATATATAGTATTTTGAAATTGGTTTCTGGATGGACTTGCTAGCAAAGCAATTTTGTCTTCAAGATAACTGTATGATTGTTGTTTGGATTCTTCTTGTATTTTATCTGCTCTTATCTATTCTTAATGTATCATAAAAAAAAGCACTTGAATGGATGAACTGTTGCTTATTGATTCTATCTCTTTGCCACTTTCACACAGAGGACACAAATAGTTCTTTTTGCTTCCTCAGTTCATGCTTACCCCAGAGGGGACCATTTGTCTCTTGGGGGCCCTGTAGTATAAGACCTGCTGGAAAACAAGTTCAAGATGAGTTGTTACATCACTTTAGATGAGGAGTAGTAGGAAGTGTATTATTCCAACTCCATTTTTAGTCAGTCTTTTAAAAAAATAGCCCTCTACAGGGACAACAGATGTGGCCCATCCTCTTGAACAGTGTTGGTTAAGGTTCTTTGATCTGCTGAACCTTGACCTGAAGTAGTTGATGGCTTGACATCATATTGAGCAATGACTTTCAGTGTGTAGTTATGATGTCCTAGATTGTTCTTATCTTCACAGTCATTTCTGAAGGATCACCCCAGTCCCTCCTTGATTATCCCAGATATGGATTTAAGGTACGCTTTGGTTTACATTCCTATAAATAACCATTTTGCCCAATCAAGGTCTTCTTTAAAAAATGAAAAACCCACTAGTTGTGGATAATGCAGTGGAAGTACCAGGGTAACACACCCTTTATTTTTCTTCCATAAAGATGTTATGTGACAGAAAGCCACTCCTTCCATATTGTTCATTTTTATTGTTACATTTTGTTAAAACCTCTGAACTAAGTTCCTGAGAAATGGGCAAATTAGTCTTAATACAGAGATGTATGTAGTGGGGAAGCAGAACTGTGCCCAGGGCTTGGCTGCTCCTGGACTCATTCAACACTTGGAATGGATCCCACACCCAATGGATCCCAAAAAGTCCGAATGCATCTTGTTAATGCTGTTAATTACCACAATCTGAAAAGTGTCCAAGCTGTTTGGACCATGCAATTTGGACTCCATACACATAGGTCCAGCACATGTATTAACATTTCATATATGAGTGTTCAGCAAACACCAGAAGGAGAAGAGTTGTGCCAATGGGGTAGATGTCATCTACCTTTCCTATAAGATAGAGGACATGTTCCTAACTGTGGGTCTCTACAAGCTGGCCCAAAGGGCCGACCTGGAGGCAGAGATATGGAGGGGCAGACACATGCGGTGTCCTGATGCAATGTTTTGACGCACTGCGCCAGAAGGGGTGCTAAAGAGCTGTGCGCCAGCTCTTAGGGCACCCTTTTGCCACCCCTGAAAGGAGTGGCATTTTGCCGCTCTTTTCAGGGCAGCAAAAGGGAGGATTGGGGCTGCAGTGTGCGGCAGCCGCGGCCCCAATCCTCTGCTTCCCGGGGCAGCCTAGAGCCACCCGTCTGCAGCCCCCCTATGATTTATGCGAATAATGATGTGATTCAGTGGAAAATCCTGACTGAAGGATGGAGGAGAACATTTTTGCAGATTCTCCTTCTTCTCACAACCCCACTCACCCAATGTTCCAGAATGCCCCCATCTCACCAGAGTAGGTTTTCCAAGGATAGAAGAGGCTATAGGGAAAAGAGAGAATCAGCAAAAGGGATCTTCAACCCTGTAAGTAAAAGTCCATTCAGAAGATGCTGCTTTCTACTGGAACAAACTCTTTGGGATCCCAGCCTGAACATGTACAGCTCCCCCCCCCTCGGGATATGAAATATTATTGGATTCTGCAGTTGCATGGCTGCTTTGATTGCCTATAAGAGTCCCTCTCTTATTGGTCCTATTGGCGGGAAAGCAAAAGAAGTGGTGGAGTGTCTGGACAAATTTCACTCTGATTCTCTTGATGCAGCACCTCTAAATCCAGTGACATTTTGATTACATGTTTTTAATGAAGAGGGCTACATTATGATACTAGTTGTGTGGATGTAGAATTTCTGATGCCAGAGTGACACTCAAGTGCCTGACACCTATTAATTTCTATGGATAAGTGCCTAAGAGCAATTTTGCCTTTGAAAATCTACTTCTTCAAACTGAGTTCTCATCAACCTAGATGTCAATCACTTTTGAAGTCTGGGAATTATGAAAAATAGCTTGAGTCAAAGGGCCACCATGAGCTATTCATCTTATTGAAGCAGGTACAGCTATGGAGAATCAGTTTGTTCCTGACAGTTCAGACCTAGCAACACATTTGGAAAGGGTTAGCAAGATGAATCATTCAGATGTTTAAATGTCTCACCATATGGCAATATATTGCCCCTCCTATCATGGACCGAAAGTCTGTCTTGCTGAAATCTAGCATGTTGAATGTATCCAGACCATGTATTGCATTCTTGCACGAGTTTCTTGTTTGGTCCATCGTATAAGTCATGAATTGCAGAAGTAAATAAAACCCATACTGTTAAGAAAATTGAAATTCCCTCATAGTTGAGCCAAATAAATAAATAAATAATCATAAAGAAAGTGCCAATGGACTGAGACTTTACTATTTGAGGTTTCTACCTCCAACAAGTGAAACAATTCTTGAAATTGGGACTGCATTGGCATGTTTTACCTTAGCAACACCTAAAAGTTTTCCTGATGGAAAAGCATGGAGGCTTCCTGAGAAATTCAGTGTTGTCTTTCTAACAAAGGAGCTTGTAGCCTCACAAAGGATTCGAGACAAACTGGATCTCAAAGGCGGTAACTTTTTGTCTTGCTAATGAAATTTAAAGTTTTATTCCTGGACTTTAAGAATCTCCCAGTACCCACCTGCATCAATACTCTTCCATACCATCGAACTGAGCACAACCACAACATCTTGACAAAATGCAGGCCTATGACTAATATTGATGCCTTTTTTTCTTTCTCCTGTATTATTTTTAAAACTTTTGACTGATGAAGAAGCCAGTGGAGCTTCAAAAGCTTCCAACATGTATACTGTGCTTTTTGGTTGGCCCAATAAAGGTATTATTTTGTGGGGGTGAATTTTGGATGTTATTGTACTTAGCTATATGGGTCAATGCAGCAACCTCTGGATATATTTTTAAAATAAATAAATAGGTTAACCACAGTACCATGTATCTGGACCATTTAGAATACAAGGATGGCTGTGAAGGATGGTTTGAAGGATCCTAATTTGAAGTTTTAAAAATGAAAACATTAATAACATTAATAACCTGATGTAAAAGGAAAGATTACTGTTGCAACTTTGTGGAATATGGCCACTGCTCTATAGCATGTCAGTTCATTTGAGTATGAGAATTTTTTTAAAAAAAAAATATCTGCCTGACAATGGCATTGAGCTGAAGACCAAGTCTTCCAAGGTTTAAAGCAGAGCATAATTATTTTACTTTGCAGTAAAGAACAGTTCAAAAGCCAATGGCCACAAACAAACACATATTTGGATGCACTTAATCCAATTGATTTCAGTTAGGTTTAAGCATATCTAATTTTGTACTGGATGGTTTCCAATGCATGTAAGGTATGGGAAGGTCAATAATTGGAAAAGACTTATAATTGTAATAGCAATTTGGGCAGTACAAAACAGAGAGAGAGAGAGAGAGAGAGAGAGAGAGAGAATGAGACTTCTTTTCTGTGGTAAGCATGTTTGTGAAGAGAAAGGATAGCTTAATCCCCTTCCCCCTGAGATCTAGTTTTCTTCATTGGGGTGGGGGGATTTTATTTGTGCAGAGGTACATTCAATAATGTAAATCACACCTGCAGACTGGAGACATACAGCCCTGATACTAGGTTTACCGTTAGACCTTTTAAAAAGACCTCAGTTGACAACTGAAAGTGATAGTAAATGATCAGATAATTTCCTCATTGCTTAAGAGTCTGAATTATTTGTGTTTCTTATCTCATTTGTATAAACCATCCTAGATATTGTGTCAAAGGGTGACGTGTATACACACACACACACATTTAAAATTAAAATTAAAATAACTAAATTATTGAATTCCCCCCCCCCTTTTGGTAAATCTACACAACCCTCAATTCCCCCATCCTACTCTTGATGTCCTAATGAAATCAACCACAAACAATCCCACTACATTTGAGCCACATTAGTTTCCTTACAACAATGTGAATTGCTCACATTTCTCTCCCACTAAATTAATTATGGAATCTCATCCCTGGCAAAGATAAGAAAGCAGGCTAATGATAGGAAGACCTTAGAAGCTTTTCTGTGTCACATCTGGAGGCATCTCAGTTACCACCACCACCAACCCAGTGTTTGGAAACCCAAAAGGCTTTCTCTTGAGTGGTGGTTTGTTCTTACAGGGTTACAGAGTTGGCCAAGAGGCGGTTGTTTCTCTTCAGATAAACTACATTTAATCAGTCTACATGTTACCACCTAAATATCCTTGTCCCAGTCTCCCCAGTGCAATACAGATTAAACATCCCTTATCCAAAATGTTGGGGACCAGAAATGTGCTGTGTTTGGGACTTTGTTTGACTTTTGAATATCTGTATTTGCATATACATAATGAGACTGGAGAAAGAGAGAGAGAGCGACCAAGATCTGTGAAATGGCAGAGTACATAGATCCCTGCCATTTCACAGATTCTCGCATCTCTCTCCTGCTGCATCTCTGTCCAGCTTCTCAAATATAGTACAGGTACATACTATGATGTTACTTGTGTTGTAGTTCAAAAATGTTTTGGATTTTGGAGTACATCAGATTTCGGAATTCCAATTAAGGGATACTCAACCTGTACTATAAAAGAGAAGCACAGTTGCTGTACTGGTTAGTGGTTGGCAGAATTTTGGAGTTAAGAGAGGAGGGAAGTTTTTCATGGCATTGCAAGAGGCCAAAATGGAATAGGCCAATCACTTCCCATTAAGTGTGTGTGGGGGAGCACTGACAGATGAAAAAGTAGCAAGGTGCTACTACTACATATGGGCAGCCATATTAAGCTCAAGGACAAAGCTTTACCTTCAGCCAAAAATATACCACTATCCCCCATTATGGCCTGTATATTTGCTCCATGTGTTTGAATAATCTTTGCTTAGATCACTGACAGCAGGAACTTCATCCTACTGTTTGTGCTCGAGGGCTAATCATTTGCAATGTGAAGAAGAGGGAAAGAAGAAAAAGAGAAAGATGATGAGCACTATTCTGCTTTGCGTATCATCAACTAAATTGTCAGCTAGGGTCTGATTGCAAAGTATTTACTACCTGGTGGTGGGATGGGGTGGGGCAGAGAATGGGAAGCAAAAGAAAGAAAGAGCACTCCTATACAGAGAGAGAGAGAGAGAGTTTGTCTTCCAGTCCTAAGAAGAGTCTGTAATGTTGACAGGCGGTGAGGTGGTGAAGAGAGTGGTAGGGATCTGATTTATAAGACAAGCAAATTTAAGAGCGAATAAATATGAGTTCCCTCTCCCCCCACAACCTCTGATAATGTCATGATTACAGAGTCAATTTTTCCTCACCGATTGCAGCACTTTCACTTGTCCTAATTATGTCAATCTTTTGCCTTAAGCTTTTCAGTATCTTAATCAGCAGACTTCCATGCTTATGGCTGCTGGTGAAACAGACATCCTCCTTACTGATCTGTCTCAGTCAATGGAATATACTGTCTTTCTATCTGAACAACCTACTCTCCTCTTGCTGTGATTAGTCACTCTCCATCTTAGCTTCTGTGTATCGCATAGCACAGAGACCCTCATTGCAGTTATTCCCATACGAATTATAGGGCTTGTTTTGCCAATACCAGGGTGAAGTTGGGGGAGTATTTTCTTAGAGCATTGATTGGTGTTTTCTAAATCAGCATGGTGCAATAGTTTGAGTGATGGACTAGGGTTCCAATCTCCAGTCAGCCATGAAAAGCCACTGGGTGAGCTTGGACAAGTCATACTCTCTCAGCTCAGCCTCTCTCAGGAGGGTGAGGACAAACCCTCTCTGAAAAAATCTGGCCAAGAAGATTCTAGGATACAGTCACCTTTAAGTCGCCATAAGTTGGAAATGACTTGAAGGCTTACAACAACAGCAACAACAACCAACCAACACTGATGCTATTTACAAGCTAACAGCATGCATGTTTATTTAGAAGTGTCTCTCCCCATGATTAGTGGGTCTGGTTCTTAGGAAATATGCATAAGATTCTGCCTTTAATCTGTACTCGTTTCCACTGTTCCCTCTTATGAGATTTTTCTTCTATTCTGCTCCTAGCTACAAGGACCTAGCTTATAGAACCGATAACCTTGTGGCTGCGAGGAGAGGGAAGAAACAGAGCTCACTGGCTCAAAGCCAGTGCAACCAGCAAAAATTTAGCAGATGAAACTTTTCCTACCATGTAGTTAAAATGATGAGGAAAAATCAAGAAAGCAGAGAGACTGCATGTTGCATTGTGTTAAGGACAGGGTTTCTAGATTGTATATGGGATGGGGCTCCTTTAACTTTGATAATCCTAACAGGTCTTGGAACAGAAGGAGATACAATAAAACTCCATCAAGTAGGATGAAGGACTTGTCCTCCCTCATCTTCCAAACCTCAATTTTCAGATGTAGCCATCTATGTCAAAATGACCATTGTTTTACAGGTAGAGAGCAGGGGGAAAGGGCGTGGAAGAGTACCCAAGTCTCTCGTTGTTGTCAGATGCACAGCAATAGAGTATTGCTATAGACAGCCCAATGACAATGGCAGTACTTGCTGTGAATCCAGTGACAAAGACAAAGCTGGGCACTCCTCTGCACCACATCCCTTCACTGCTCGATAGAGCTCTGTGGTGGCCCATCCTGCTCCAAGGTCTGTCAAGGGTTAACGCTACAGGCCAAGGCCCAGATCCAATCTCGCAACCCTAGGTAAAGGACTGCCATTATCATCGGGCTACCAATTTTGATTCTACATGAAGCTGCAGGAAATCTTGAGACAGCCCTGCGGTCAAACAAGATTAGAAGCCTGCAATTCTAAACTGCAAGTTGAACAATCTTTTCCCCAGTGTTGGCTGTAGGAAAGCCACTATAGGGGCTTAATGCTGTATTTTATTGAACTAAATAGGAAGGAGAACCTGATGCAAAATCAGACAGGCTTTCTGTTCTTTAAATGATTATTCAGAAAAAGAAATTTCAAAACATCTGAACTCTGCATGGTCGATTTCCACTGTTAAAATGACTTCTTTTATGCATCTATTCAAGCCACAAGGTCTCCCCACTCTCTCTGTAGTATCACACTGTAGCCAGAAGGTCAGGGACATTATGAGAATGGAATGAAACCAGACGTTCCTTGATGGCAGAAGTCAAACCTCTGACTTCAAGTCACAGCTTGGAAAAGCAGAAGTCACAGTTTGGAAAAGTCACAATTTTGGACAACAGTTCCCAGATGCTAACTTGGGAATTATCAAAACTGTAGTTCACTCCTTTTTCCAGGCTTTGGTGACTGACTGCTGAGGTAGCATATTTTATTATTCTAATCTGGCCATCTAATTTTTTGCAGTCTGTTAGATATTATTGGTCAAGTGTGATGGCTGTTTTCTTCAGTTATAGATACAGAAACTACACTGTATTAGTGCGTATCAGCATTGAAATTCTTAATGGTTTCTTTCTTAATCATTATTTCTTGTTTTCCTGTTTTGCATGTTTCTTACATTGCATCTCTTTCCAAGCACAACCTGGTATCCTCCTCCAATGACAAGTAGTTTGTTCTTTGCATCTTGAAGACAAGCTTAGTGCTGTTATTTTTGTAAACTGTGTTTAATAAAATATGTTCCCCTTTATACACTATTGACTTTGCTGTGGTTTGCAAAATCTGGACAAAGATAGATGGGTGACTTTTCTAGATGTCTTTATAAAGGATTGTGAAACATTAGGTACATACCAAGTTGCAGAGAGGTCTTGAATAAATGAATATTGGAGAATAGATTAAAATGTATATAATCAGATTGATTTTTAAATGAAATATGAGAGGTGAGACAATTGTCAAGATGGGACTATTTATTTCATATTCCAGCTAATTATTTAATATCCCCTTTCCATGTGGGACACAAAGTGGTGTTCAATATATGTTAAAATATAGCTCATATAATGCAAGTTTTAAAAAAAAATTAAGAAAGGAATCCATTTAATATGATAAATCAAAACAGTTAAAATTTGTGGACACAGCATACCTTACTGTGGGAACAAGTTGTTGTTATTATAGGGCAACCTGGAAAGTGCCCCCCCCCCATTTTGTAGTATAGCCTAATTGTAGTTACTTAATTACTTAATGTGTAGACTGCTTTTAAGAAAAATGTTCCAAAGTTGCTTATAGGTAACAATAAAATACTAAATCAGTGAGATATCAGTTAACACAGTAAACTCATCAAATCAAAACAAAGCAAAAGTGGTGTTAATAAACTGAATGCTTTCCCTCTCAACAAAATGATCTTTGCTAATCTGCAGGAAGCTAATGGAGAGGGAATTAAAGGAGCTTGCAAAACAAGGAGCGTCCAGATTCCCACTCTCCCATATACCCCACCAGATGTCAGAAACAAAACTTCATAATGCTGTTTTTTGGCATACAACTTGACAGTCCAGAATCCAACTTGACAGTCCAAAAAAGTAACTATTTCAAAATTTAGGTGACAGCAGGACACAAAGCAGAGCATCTGCAAAAGATCTGAAAAGACTGAGCAGGATCATCTGGAAACAGATGATCCTTCAAATATCCAGGGCCCAAACAGATTTTTGTGTCAAAAGTTAGAAGCGGGCCTCAAACCAGTACAGATCACTACAGCATGAGAGTGCTCTTCTGCATGATATCTGGCTGGTGTACCCTGTGAACTCTGTAAACATGAGGACTGAAAATGTTCTAAAAAGTCATTTTTATTACTGGGATGTAATTTCATGTTTCCCCAGCAAATGCAGGTCCTGAACCCAGTTGTCAAATTAATATAAGTATGAAGAAGAGGGGGCATTTGCAGGGGGAAATTTTGGGGTTCAGGTACTTCATCCTTTCCCTGCCAACAAATTCTGCTCTGAAATGACTGCCATCATTCCCAGAGTCTATGTCCTGATTTTGATGCCTGGCTGAGGCAGCTGTACGGAAAAACTGCCCTCAACAGGGAAGAGGCAGGACATTTCCTTTTGCCCTATGTGAGTGTCAACAAACAAACATGGGTTTCAAAACCACGGGCTTCTCCTGACGTAAGCTTCCTTAATCAGGAATTTTGAATTTTCTCAGGATTTCATCACAGTACAGAACCACTTAATCTGCTAGGGGAGTATAATAAGCATCCCTGTTACTCTTACGTTGACCCCATTGGGATGGGAACAGTGATCATCAGTCTCTTGCTGTGTGAAATTCTGCTTGAGCTTAGTTGACAAAAACAAAATGCCACTTCCATTGCAAATGACGCTTCAAGGTGTTACCTTTTCCTTCACTAGATGGCAAGACTTACCTGCGGTTGCAGAGCAGTGCCAGAAGAGAAGGACAGCATGCCCGCCTTGTCAGCCCTACCATCTTCCTGCCCAGGAGTGCCATGTGCATGATCTTCCGGTACCAAGTCTCCGGTGGGAGCGGGACCATGCTGCAAGTGAGACGGGAAGCATCACATGAGAACAAGGCCTTGTGGATCATTAGGGAGGATCAAGGGGAAGAGTGGAGAGAAGGGCGGATCCTTCTTCCTAGCTATGAAATGGAGTATCAGGTGAGCTTGCTGAGAAGGTTGTGAGATTGAGATTCAAGTGGATTTCAGCTGTACTCCTCTCAAGCACATCAACAGACCCTGTTTCATTCATCATTAGAGAACATTGTTGAGCAGGGCTCTTTTCTCCTTCATTGTGTTTTCCATGTTGCTATAGTAACTAAAAGACAGTGTGTTTGTTATTCAGAATTTGCCTATTTTATACATAGATTTAGGTCTTTGTTCATACTGTTGCCTTTTATATTCTCCTCAGTTTGTAAATGTGCCCCCCCCCCATTTTTCCTTTAGATGATTATCAGGTACTCTGTGTCAAGAAGCCACAAAGCCATATGGGATAAAAACAAGTGCATCTTGCAACCAGGCAAGAGCAGACCTAGGATTTTTTTTAATCTTTCTTTCTTTCTTTCTTTCTTTCTTTCTTTCTTTCTTAAACTGTTCTGGGGAAAAGAAGGAAGCAATTAGTGCTTCCTTGGTTTGGAAGAAGGGTTTGTGCAAAATGAGCTCCTGGTATAAATTCAGTGCTCTTAGAGCCCTTAAACAACAGCAGAAATCTGTGTATAAATAGATAATTTAAGAAAGAGAACTGAAATGCACATATCTATTATGCCTCTGCCCAGGCAGAATTATATTCAAAATCCAACACAGAAATTGAGTCCCAGAGAAAGTAAGGATGTAAAACTCACATTCACATCTGTTTTATACTAACTGAACCATCATAGCATTTCCCTCCCAAAGATTTGTTTAAAAATGCAGTTTGGTTTGGCACTTTGAATTTCCTTTATAGAGGTTCTAGCTTCACCTTTACAAAACTGCAGATCTCTGGCTTTCTTAGGAATAGGGAGTGACTGTTAAAACAGTTTTAAGTCTGCAATGCGAATAGGCTTGGTTAGGGAAAATTCAAGAATCCGTCTACATGCCAGAAGATTATAGCCATCCATATGTATATTGGAGTTAAAAGATTTTATAAAATCTTTTAAATATACTTGTAATCTTTTAAATATATGTTCAGTGTGCAGTAATTTTTTTTTGCTTGGAGCATAGAAGAATCTGCACAATGCTGGGGTCAGAACTAGCTGTGTATGTATGTGTGTGTGCGTGTACGCATGTGTGCACACACTTGCCTTCACATCATAGTTTTGGGCATTCTCTCCTGGCCACATTTCCCCATGGCTTCTCATTTCCCCATATATCTTTTTCTAGTCCTCATGCTGCTGCTTGTCAGAAAATCTGGCAAAAATGCCAGTATCACATTTGGAAGAAAGCACGAAAATTAAACCTGACAAGCACATTTGCATACATTGCACAGAGAGTTGCATAATTTAGCTAAGGCCTGAAGTTCATTTTGTATTTCTTTTGTTTTCATGCTGCTTTTGCATTTCCTTGTACCAAAGTGTGGATTGTGTCTCATGTGGTGTTTGAACAGCCTCACTTATTCATGGTTACTAGAATAGTTAGAGATGGCCAAGAGCCAAAGCGAGACAGTCTGGGACATTTGGCAACCATTATGTCCTTGGAGTTCTTGCTTATTTGCCAAGATTACTGTGTGAAGTCCATGAGTGGGGAATGTGCAGGACCAGGTGACCCTCAACATATTATTTATTCAGTTACACCTGGATAACAAGGCCAAACATCCCATGATGATGAGCATCCCAAAGGGAGAAAGCTGCTCTTCTGACTTATTTAATCAATGAGCCCTATTTGCTGCCCAAACCAAAAGGGAAATGATCCATAGGACTAGTATTGTGTCCTAGAAAGAATTTTTTTTTAAAAAGCAAGTGGAGGCTGAAACACAATGAATACCAATAGGTGTTCTCTGGCTTTGTCCCCACAAGTTTATATTCAAGGTTCATGCATCTTTGACTGGCTCTTTGGTCCAAAACCAGTAAGAAAATTTTGAAATCAACCTAAAATGTCATGAGATAGATAGACAGATAGACATATTGTCCTACATGCCTGTTGGTACTGCACAGAAAGAGAGGAGATGGTAAGTATGTTATATGGTTTGTAAATGCTGTATGTTTTCCTCAACTCCATGCAAGTCAAACTTGAAGTAGCTGGGAGAGAATCTGAATGCTGCTGCACAAACATTTACTCTCCCCTCCTGGCTTCTCCAGTGATGAAGATCAAATAAGCTGTTTTTGGACGTAGTGGAAAATGTTGTGTTTCAAGTGATTTTCTTGTCCTACAAATTCCTTTGTCACATGAAGGCAGCCAGAATAAGGACAAATACAACTAACCTTTGCTAAAAGCATACCATACATTTTAACATACTGTCTTTGAAGGGCACAGGGGCTGTTTGGGAACTGTGGAAGCGTGACACTCTCTATTATGTTCATATTCATTCCTAGATTGTGTTTGAGGGAATTATAAGCAAAGGACATTCAGGAGAAATTGCCATCAATGATGTCCGGATAGGCACCGATACCTCCTTGGAACACTGTATGGGTACGTAAATATGCCTCTCATCTGCATCACTTTGACAGTGGAAAGGAAAAACTTATTTGCATGAAGCAAGCTAGTCATGTTTAAAAGGAACCATCTATATAAAGGTTTTATTATGATGCCCCTTCTTCCGCATAACAGATACTGAGGATGTCAGATGAGCTGATGATGAGTCAGGTAGCTGGTGTTGGGGTGCATGTTCGTGGCTTGTTCTTTCTGATCCCTTTTATACCACACAAAAACAGTGGCTGTGTCGAAGCTATGAGAAATAGTATCTCTGTGGTGCCTGATGCCTGTGGCAAGACACTTATGCACATAAAGATGGGCTGCTGATGCAAGCCTTCTCACTTCATAGTGCAGCCACAACATGGACACAATTGCAGGTGGCCACCACACAGCAAGTGTTTCATGAGGAGCAGCCTTTAGATGCTCCCTTCCCCTCCCCTCAAAAAAAAACAAAAACAAAACCTCCAGTCAGTCCCTCTTGTGATAATCCATAACTTCATCCCAAAGCGAAATGGTTCTCAGAGTGCTTTAGGAACTCTTTAGCACAGAGGAGATTGATGGTGGCTGTGACCATCATTCTCACTATTTGACATCCCTGCATGGAAGGCATTGTGGGCAAGTTAACGTAAAAAGCATACAGAGTGGTGAGAGTGTTTGTGGGCTGAAAACAGTTGCTCAGGAGGTGATACAATCACATCCTTTCAAAGAAGCGAAGGAAAATCTTGCCTATATAGCCTTAGTATTGTAGGGACAAGGCTAGGCCAAGAGATTTTTTTTTCTAGAAGTTAAATGTTTTGTTTTGTTTTGTTTTTTTAAAAAAAGGGGGGTTAGAAACCTTTGGAAACCATGCCCTATGAGGAGCTGCGTATGTTTATCTTGGAGAAGAGGAGGTTAAGGGATGACATGACAGCCCTGTATAAGTATTTGAAAGGGGGTGCAGGGGTAGGCAAACTCGGCCCTTTTAGGGATTTTGGACTTCAGTTCCCAGAAGCCTCAGCCATGTTGGCCAATAGTCTGGGATTCTGGGAGCTGAAGTCCCTCGGCCCTTAAAGGGGACAGTTTGCCTACCCCTGAGAGGATGTAGCAAGCTTTTTTATGCTGCTTCAGAGACTAGAACATGAGGCAGTGGATTCAAACTACAAGAAAAGAGATTCCATGTAAAAATTAGGAAGAACCTCCTGATGGTAAGAGCTGTTCGACAGTGGAACACACTTTCTTGGAGAGTGGTGGAGTCTCCTTCTTTGGAGGTTTTTAAAGAGAGGCTGGATGGCCATCTGTCAGAAGCAGTTTGATTATGTATTCCTACACAGCAGGGAATTAGACTGGATAGCTCTTGTGGTCTCTTCTAACTATTATTCTATGATATATTTTTTTCTAAAATGAAGAGGTCCTCATCACATGCCCACCACTGGCAGTCTGGTATATCAAAGAATCAGAATCAGAAGGCTAGCCAAGGAAACCAGTGTGTGCATACCAGTGGTTGTGATGGTCCTGTATGTGGCTAACATATCTAGTCTCTCTCATTCTTTTTCTCTCTCTTCCCCCCCCCCACACTTTCTCTCTTACTCTAAGTATGCACTGTGGTGTTTTGTGTGTTCAACTATGACTCTGGAGACCAGGGTTCAAATCCCTGATCAGCCATGGAAATCCACTGAGTGATCTTGGGCAAGTCACATTCTCTCAGCCCAAGAGGAAGGCAAAGGCAAACCCCCTCTGAACCAATCTTGCCAAGAAAACCTCCATTATAAGTTTGCCTTAGAGTTGCTATAAGTTGGAAATGACTTAAAAGTACAGAAACAACAACAAGAGATACCGCAGCCACTCTGTGCGAAACACACATCACTGGCTTTCATTACAGTAGCAGGGAGGAGACATGGGAGGATTGCCTTATAATAAAAGCCATTGCAGTAGAATTGATCTTATGTGAGAATCATTCCTATGTAGCTGAGGTCAATAGATCAGAAAACAACCTTCCAAGTTGGCAATCTTCTCTTGGTGTTTTTTGACAGGCGAAACTCCTTGGCTTGCACTGCAAATTTCGGGAATTCATTTAGTTTTCTCTTTCCTCCTGGAAAGACAGATACTGAAAGAGTAATGTGATGGCAGGAGATGGCCAAAGTTCTAGTCAAGAGGTTATTGAGGGAAAATATATGAGGAAAAAACCCAGGCATCAGTTACCGTTATGTGCTTACAAGGGTAGATCAAATCAATAGCACCCTTTTATTAATAAGAAATAATCAGCAGGGAAGTCTTAGAGCATTATTAATAATAACAAAACAGATTCTTGCTCTGGAATCCATCAGTCTGGGAGCTGGGATGGAAGCCAGATAGGAAACTTTGCTGCAAGCATTGTGAAGTGTTTTGATTTGAAATTGAAAGCCAAAAAAGAAAAAGGAGAAAAAGAAAAAAAATGTTATATACAAAAATGTAGTTTTTCCTTTGTCATTAGCTTGCCCTATCCATCTGTTGCTCTTGTCTGTAGAAGCTGTAGATTTTATTCAGTTATCTCACTCATATCCCACGCTCATCCCAAAAATACTGGGGAGGAGATATGACTGGGGTGATCCCCATTTTTATCATCACATCAACCCTGTGATGGAGGTTAGGCTGAGAAAAGGGGACAGAGTGATTCAGGGTCTCCCAGGGACATTAATGTTTGAGTAAGAATTTCAGCCTGGGTGTCTCTGAGCAAAGTCCAAGGAGA
>CM034701.1:198230273-198247152 GCA_020142125.1 Phrynosoma platyrhinos
CCCTGAGATAGCTTGGACCCAAGCCAAGGGGGAGGGCTTGTTTTTTTACAAAAAACAAACAAACTATTTCTTCTGAATTGTGGAAACCTGTACAATCTGGGAAGGTGAAGAGACTGGGGAAAGTTTAGATGGAGGAAACTTTGGGTCCCATGTTAGGGGAAAGGTGGAATATAAAAAAAACCCACCAAATAAACAAACAGCAGCCCCTAAGACCTTCATTTTCAAGGTGAAAATGCTTCTTCAATGGCAATCAGCAGTACTTCGGGAAAAGAGATGGAGGTGTAAAAAAATGGTAGTGGGAGCATGGCCTGGATCAGAAACTAATTCTAAACTGAGGCTGCATGTCTCCCCTTTCCTCTGCAAAACAAAACTGGATAGTTTAAGCATGCTTTTTTCAATGACTGTAACACATCATGTCACTTTTTTCCCTAATTTGGAAATAGGGATGATTTTCTCTAGTTTGAATAGCTGTGTACTTGCTCACCACAGACCGTGTGGAATATAGAAGAAGGAAAGGCAAGAGTTTTTATTACCTACAAGTCTTATGCATCAGCTGGAGCTGCTAGCATACACACAGGAGTCCGTATCCAAACAAGTCTCAACTTGAGTGCATTTTTCCCCTTGACTGTAAAGTCTATCTTTACAGCTCTGCCTCAGCGATGCAGCAAATCTATACACATTCGTGGAGTTCCTGACATAACACTGAAAGTGGTGTTGATTTCAGTGCCTAAAAGAAAATAAAAGGCAAGAAAAACCAGAAATCCCTAGGACTTTAAGCATCTCTGAGACATATTAGCCAGTCTGCTTTTAAAAACCTGCCCAACTCTTCTTGCTTTTAGAAAGCATTTCCTTGCTTTTAGAAAGCATTTCCAATCATAAATTGCTAAGATTGGCCTGAATGCTGTTGGTAGTTCTAATAGGAGTAGACCTGTTGAATCATAAGTGCTCCCTCACCGTTCAGCAATTTATTCAATGGGTCTACTGTAGTTGGGATTATCAATATGATTCAAGTTGCTATTTCTTTCAGAGAATTTAAATTAACAAAAAATTCTTTTTACCCCCTTCTTTATGGAAATCTTTCAGAAAGACATGCATCTTACTCTGCTCTCCTGTTCCATTTGGGAACTACTTATGACCACATGTGTCTCTCCTCCAATTTTCTTCCCTTTTTAAAGAAAACCTAAAGCAACCACTTAGGGCCTTTGCAGACTGCCAGAAATAGTGCAAATTGAGTCCACTTTAACTGCCCTGACTCAGTGCTAGGGAATCATGGGAACTGTAGTTTATTGTGACACCAGAGCTCTCTGACAGAGAAGGCTCAATGTCTCAGAAAAAAATACAGTTCCCATGATTCCCTAGCACTGAGCCAGGACAGTTAAAGTGGACTCAATTTGCACTATTTCTAACACTAGAAAGAGTGTTGTCGATGGTGTGGGGGTATCACCTCAATTCTTTCATGTTTAATGTACACAAAACTTTTATTGGCACCATTTAACCTATGCCAAGAATAGACATTGTTAAATATGTTTGTCACCAATATGACTGTGCAGCAGCAGATCATGAACAGAGAGCATCAGTGTCTTGAGTACTGCGATCTATTTCTTCCTAAAGCCTATTTCATTAAAGCCCATCTATCTCCTGGAGTCACTTGGAAGCATGCATGGGATTACCAGTTCAACACCCCAGTCATGTAAAAGGGGTTGAGAGATGGGTGAATTTCCCAGAGCCACACAACAAGCATTAACATTTATTTATAGAGCTATGTAAAATTTGCACAGTGCTGTATATAGTAGGGGTCAAATAAAATTAAAAAAGAATAAAAACCTGCCAAGCGGTGTACAATCTAAAGTTCTAAACCAACAACATTACATGATTAAAACATCTCTAAAATAATACTATCTAGTATACAATAAAGACAAAGTAAGCATCTTGCCATGATTTTGGATTCCCAAATGCCTAGGGAATGACTACTAGGAGACATTCTCCCATGACAGCTCTCTTGCAAGGTGGGGGGAGATGCTAAGTCAGTTTACAATGCTGAGCACATTTGTCAGAGAGTAAGCCCTGTGGGCAGCAATACATCCAAGCAGCCATGTTTAGGATCGCATTGTCAGTTGTAAATTATCCAAGTGGGGCAGTAAAAGTTTCAGTTTAGGACAAGCTGAACAAAGATGTTCTATGGTTTTGCAATTGTCTGCATAGTTAGCAAGGTCTAGAAGATCTTCTTGGAGATCTTTGCTGTTTTGGACGGAATTAAATTGCAACTCTTGTTTCTTTACAGAACCTATTGCAGCTTTTCCTGGTGAACACACATATGAAATTTCAGGTAAAGATGCATTTATTCTAGCAGTTTTTCTTACTGCATGAATTAATTTATGTTTTTTTAACATTTTTATTTTTTTTAAAGTGAATGTGTGTGCAAAGAAAGAAAGAAAAAGACTAACCCATGACTGCTGCTATGCAAGCTGTTTACATTTGCAATATGCCTTTAACATCAGCAGGTGGCACTAGACAAGATGTGGACCCTGAATGAGAGGGTTAAAACAGAGTGCAGTCTCTTGTAAATTAAAAAAAGGAAAGGTTTTGAAAAATAACTTTTCCTAAAATAGTTTTCAGCTGCTTGAAAAATTCTTTTAAAATTGTTCAAGTTTCTGTCTTAATCAAGGAATCAGAATAGTTGTGCCTACAAAGTAGGAGCTAATTCTTCAGTAGTGTCAAGGGAAGCAACAAGTAATTTTAGCAGTTTTCTTCTTGCAACAAGAAAATCTTCAAAAACTCCACAGTTTCCAAAGACTAGGGCCTATTCTGTGTAAACTGGGGACTTATTCTAAGCAAAAGTTGCATGTTGCTTATTTGTGTGTGTATGTATGCTTACATGCATCCACACACAAGGTAGCATTTCTGCACAGGAAACAGAAAATGCTCTTTTCTGCATAAAAAGGCCATGTGCAAATTTTCCACAGAATAAGTTTTTAAAAGGGAAGCTTCTCCTAAATCTAGGATGCTCCACCTCAGGGCTTCATGACATTTGAGAAACACATTCTTTGACAATTTTTCAAACATTTTTGAATCATCATTCCATCCTTATCATAGAGGCCAGCCTATCCTCTCTTGTAGGATGCCCTGTGCACTGTTACATTCTGTGGGGGTTGAACAAATTGACTTGGCAAGCACAGGCTTCATATCAATCTAGATCTCATCATTCTGCTTAGTATGAGAAGCTCAACACATATATTGCAATATATATATATATATATATATATATATATATATATATATATATATATATATATATATATATATAGGTTGCTCTAATGCTTCTACTAGCTGTTTGAGAGGCAAAATTTCAAGTGATACATTTTCTCCCACCCCTTATATCTCCACACTGGGAAATGCTTCATACATTGTATTTCTGCCTATGAGGCAGATGTTAAAGGCACCAGTATTCTGCAGAAACAATACTTATTCAGAGTTCACAGCCTGCCTTTAGTTACTCTGCAGTGTGCCAAGTATGTCGCTCCAATCAAGGGGTGGGTGACCCTAGCAGATGTTGTTGAATTGCAGTGCTCAGTATCCTTCACCATGGCTATAGTGCCTAGGACTGATGGGAATTGGGGTCCAACCACACTTGGTTTCCCATCCCTGCTTTATCAGGTGAGGGATAGCTACCTCTTTTATTTCAATCAGAAGAGCTAGAACAAAGTTCTGGGTTTCCTGACCACACCTCTCATTTCATTTTGGCTTAGAGCCCAGTCAAAAGTCTTTTATTATTAGTGGCTCAAAAAGGAGTATTGGAACATTAGAATATCACTATAGAGCTACCCCCAGACCTAATAGGATTTTTAGGCCAACTAATAATAGAGATAAATAAGGATGCAGATGAACTCCTTTGCCTTTGCAATGCCTAGGGAGGAGCAGTGAAGCTTTAAGATGAAGGAATAAATGGCAGCCACGGACAAGCTTAATCCCAAAATCAGCAGCAAATTATAAGTGCAATGAGGTGGGAATGATGAATATTTCGTGTGGAGCTCTTTTCCTTTTCAACCCAAATATGCCAAAGCAGGGGCTGCACCAGGACATTTTAGAGAGGGACCATGGTGGGGACGAGGGACTCAAAACACAGGAACGACTGTCACCCTGAATTTGAAGGTTGACATTTAGTAAAAGAGAAGCAGGGTGAAATGGTGCATTTAATAGCTTAATGCTGGCCTGAAGAAAAGAAAATGGGATGCCTCAAGTTGATAAAACCTGTAGAGGGAAACAAAAGAGGAGAGGAATTCAGAGAGAGAGAAAAAAAATACTGTCATCATTAAACTTGTTTCTGAGTCAGTGGAGATGCTCTGGGGTGGGGAGAAGAGCCAGGCAGCTCCTTTCTATCTAGAGTGATTTTTAATTTTGTTACATTGTGTAATACTTTCTGCCTTTCACCTGTGGGATGGAAAACCTCAGTGCACCAAAAAGCAGGAAGCATCGGTTTCCTAAAGCTTTCTGCTTATATTAAATCATTCTCTTTCTATTTATTAGTGGATAGGCTGTTTCCTCGAGCCATCTCTCAAGCTTTTGCTGACATATGGCAGAAACTGCTGGCTTTAACTTCCACAAGAGATGAATTTTCAGTGCTTGGGAAAAGTTGGTGTCTCTGTGAAAAATAGTTAGCAAAAGTCCTGTGGCGTTAAAATGGAGAGGCTGGGAGATAATCCATTGTAGCTAAAGGTGAAAGGTACACTGATACCCGTAAAATTATGCTTTGCTCTGAAGTTAAATGTCTGAAGTTGTGTAGCCATTTAACTGTGCTTCTTTTAATACTTTGATTTTCCTAATCCATTTGTTATTTTTTGACTGAAAAGTAGCCTAAGAGTTCAATCCCAAATTTTTCCACATTGGAACAAGTTTCATCAACTGCTGCTGGTGTTGCAGAGATGCGACATGGGCATTATAAATACGTAGAACAATTTTTTTATCTTCATTGATTAATGACAAATAGCTAAACTGTCATGTGTTGTGATAGTTGTACTGAGCATTTGCACAAGCACAATTGCACTTGAAATCCTGCTGTACCGATCCCCCTTCACAAGCCCTTTCTATATCTCTGTTTATGCTAAAGCTGAAACTCTTTCTCCATCTGCTCCCTCTCTTTCCATTGCCTTTATGTATCTCAGGGCCCATTCATACTACATAATTATAATGCTGTTATTCCACTGTAACTGCCATGGTTCTATCCTATGGAATCCTAGGATTTGTAGTTTGATGAGGCACTACAATGCTCTCTCTCAATTCTAAATGCCCTTCCCTTGATTATCAGTCCCAGGATTCCATTGGGTAGAACCATAGCAGTTAAAGTGGAATCATAGCACTGTAAATCTGTAGTGTGAATCAGTGTGGAAACTGGGGACACATCAAAGAGAAGATTAAAAATCTTACTGTGCATATTGGACAGAGTTGTTGTTGGGGTTATTGGTAGATGCTGATAAATTTTGTATTGGTAAGAGTTTGGGAGGTGTTTTTCCACCCAGCAAGGATTGTTAGATGTGGCAGGGGACTGGTCCAGATGGCAGCATTGTTGATCATGAATGCCCTGATCATTTAGTGAGATCATAGTAAAGCCAATGCATGCTGGGTCCTGTACTGTTGATGGACTACTTTTTGCACTGAAGTATCAGGAAAACAGTAGCTGCACCGGTGCATGCAGTGCTCCTGTCCCAGGTACATTTGTCAGGGATAAAGCTTTGTGCAACAGTGTTGATAAACAATAGGGTCCTGCTTCAGACATACCCTTTGTCTTCTTTCCTCACAAGTTGAAAAAAAAAATCTGATGGGCTGAGATACAATTCTGTCACCTCTATATCCTAAACAATGCTATGATCTCACCCCTGCCCCTCACAAATGCTTTGCTCTGAAGAAGAGAGGGAAGGGGTTCACTTTAAATCTCTGCACTTAATGCAGAAGTACCTACAATTGCAAAAACCCATCTGAAGAACCTTGCCAAGAAAACCCTAGGATAGGTTCACCTTATGGTCACCATAAGTCAAAAATGACTTGGAGGCACACAGTAACAACACTTCCTTACAATTCTAGCCTAGTTCTTGCTGTAATCGCACACCACTACTTTGACTGTACTTAATGCAGAAGTACCGACAATCGCAAAAACCCATCTGAAGAAACTTGCCAAGGAAACCCTAGGATAGGTTCACATTATGGTCACCATAAGTCAAAAATGATTTGGAGGCACACAATAACAACACCTCCTTATGATTCTAGCCTAATTCTTGCTGTAATGGCACACCATTACCTTGATTTTTTTCCCTTCAAACTTATAAATGCTTGCTGTCTGCATTTAAAGGGAAAACACCACCACCACAAATGTCAGGAAATGGGATTCTAACCCTGTTTCTCCATGGCATGCTGGTCTTGTAAGGGCAGTCATTTATTTGCTTATAATGGAGTATTCAGCCATATGAGCACTGCTTTCAGTCTGACATGGTACACACAACCCCAGAGTGTAAGGGCCAGTGTGCATTTTAGCTTATGTTTACCAAGACCTTTCATTGGGTAGCCCTTACTTTTTGTATAAAAAGCTAAGCAAATGCAAACATAAAATGAAAACACCAACATGGCCTTATGTTCACAGAAACCAGAATTTTGGGAACTCAGGCTTAAAAGTAATTTTGTTGAACGTATGAGATTGTATATGGCCTGAGGGGTTGATTTTATGAGATGTGCTTTCAATCTGTTGTGTTTACTGCATGAAGCACCTTAACCTGGCAGGAACCCAGGCAGTTCTGTATTCCACGTCAGCAGAGCTTTGAGCGATTCATATGCATTGCCTTACATGTTGCAAATGAAGGACACTGGATGACTTCCACAAGCCATTTCCATGTCACAAAAGATCATGCATACATTTTGACAGAGGAATCAAATTGCCAGGCTACATCAAAGGTTTCCTGCCCTTCCATCCCCCATACCTTTAAGCCTGTCAGTGAATCAGGAGACAAAACTACCATGGTTCCCAAGCCCTGCCTCCTGCTATTCCTCACCTGTTCTCCTCCTATGCATGAGTCCTTTCCCACCAGTCGTAGCAGTATTCCAGGTGTGCTACTCAGCAGGGGCAAGGGGAGGAACACATGGAATAAACATTAGCTGCCTATGCTCCTGAGTCACTGCCAAAGTTCAAAGTATAGGAGCAATTTCCAGTCATTTTCAATATAAGATATGTTTCCCATATCATTTAGTGACAAACAATTTTCAAAGTCCTTTTCATTGTACTGCATTGGCTCTTTGCATATTGTGATACACACACATATATATAGTTAGAGATATACACATATGAAATGTAATGCATGAGGAGTACTTTAGCACTGAAAGATGCATCCCAAGAATCTATCCAATAGCTTCAAATATTTACTGGTATTCCCTCTGCTTACCATTACCAATTTTGGGGTTTCCCCCCCCAATTGTTACAATTCCTTCCATTTGGGGCAAGAAGACTCCATCATGATAAGGAAGCATATATAAAGAATTGACCTATAATGAACCATTCTAACACTCAGTCTCACCAAATGATTTCAGTAAGGCTTTTGACAAGGTTTTGCGTGATATTCATACAGGCAAGGTGGTGAACTGTGGATAGACAATACTACTGTTAGGTGGATTTTTAATTGGTTGACTGACCAAACCCAGAAAGGGCTCACCAATGGCTGCTCTTTGTTATGCAGATTGGTGACTAGTGGGTTACATCAGTTCTGTGAATATATAGGCTAAAAGGGGCAGTATTTACTATTAAGTGAAAAGTAAATCCTTTTTCTTTTCTTTTCTCTCTCTCTCTCTCTCTCTCTTTTTGGTGATTAGATATTGTGCCAAAAACTAGTTTTATTCAAGAACAGAAGAAAAATGATGGTAGTTTCTACATAAATACTCTTTTATGTCCTTTTCTATGCTATAGGAGATGTCTGTGTGTTGGAATGTATGCTGAGGGAGAGAGGAGCACCACATACATAAAAAATATAGTGTAAGCATGAGAAATACTGTACAGTTGCCCCTCTGTTTTTGCAGGGGATCCGTTCCGGACACCACCACCCCCGAAAATGGAAAAAATACCAATATTCAAGCCCCATTGGCTTTAATGGTGGCATGTGCCCACAGGTGCCCACAGGCACACACCCCATTTTAATCCCCTCCATTTGCCCTCTGCAAATGGGCGAGGGACATGGATTCAAAGTCCATGAAAACGGAAGGGCAACTGTACATATTTCAAAGCACCCTAACAGGAATGCCTCTAGCATTAGTGAAGCAATCTGAGGAAACAAATTTGGAGTGTCATAAAAGAGCAACAGATGGATATATCTTTAATTCATTCATGTGTTGGTTCGGCTAGGAAGGCAGGGAGGCACTTGTCTCCTATGCAAAATAACTTGGCTGTCTTTAGATACTCTGTACCTTAACTTGGGTAGATGGAGAAGACGTGCCATTTGCTGCTCTCACTTAGGCAAGAAAATGTTTTGGGCCACTCTTACTACTTAGGAAACCTCATTGTTGGAACAGATTTGTTAGATATCATCAGTTGCCACAGCTGACTCCTCAGAAGTGTAAGATAAGAATTGACACAAACTGTAGTGTGGTCATTGTGCTAGAAGTTCTAGAATTTATATACATCCTTTTGAAATGATGCCTCACAGGAGGGAAGAAAGGAACAGGGCCTGAGGTGGTTGGACAATGTTTGAAAAAATTATTGAAATAGAGAGAACAATCTGTGTATTTGGGCAACTAATCTATACAAAGATATGTACCAGCTGATACCATCTTCAAAAACTGACAAACAAACGGGAAAAGAACACATGTAAGTTTAGGTTATATGAGAAGATTGCCCATCAGTTGTAGAACTTCCTTTTCTTCTCCTCTTGCCAGAATGTTCTCTAAATCTGCTTCAGAAAGCTGATTTGGAGCTATTCTGTCTTTTCTGTTGATTGATAGGAAAAATTGGGTACATCCCTTTATCTAAAGAAAAGAATGTGGCACAAATATGGACCACTAGTTCCTGTAGTATTTACAGGATCAGTATATTGTTCAGTGAAAAAAATATTCAGTGGCAGCAAAATACAGCAAAATCCACAAGCAGCTCCAAAACATAAAATAATGGCTTTCTTCATCAGGCAAAGATGTTTAAAATCATGCAGGAGAATAATGGTGTTAGAGTCACAGGCCTATATTCTGTTTGAAATGTTGTTAAGATGGTATTGAGGGATTTCAATGCAAGCAGAGGCTACTCCACATTAGCCATGTGAGGACTAGTGAGAAAGAGCAAGAAAAGACAGGTAATAAAAATTCAACTCCTGTTAGCAACAGAAGAATAACTTCTCTTGAGATCCTTCTGACCCTGCCCTGTGTGAAGCTAACTTCTCCTTCCTTAGACGGACAACATTCAATTTCTCGATTTCCCTGTAATGTTACATCTGGAAAACATTTTATTGTGTTATATAGGTAAAACTTGCCAAATTGTAGTCCTGTGAAAAAGTTCAATGGTAGCCCACCCAACATGGAATTTTATTAGTAAGGTCTCTGTTATCTTCACTTCCAATCTGTCTTGGGATCTCACAAAGAGTTAAATGAACTATCCTTTTCCTTGACAGATTCAGAAGGCCATATTTTTCAGTGGAACCCCCTCCCCACTTCAGCTAAGTCTAGCATTATATATTTTATTCTGTGTTGTTGGTTTTTTAATATGTAATTGGACATACTCCTGTTCCTCTGATACCTGCAACACCATGTGTGATTGGGGGCAGGGGGAGCACTCATTCCAAGGAATGTCTGTTTACAACCCAGCACAAGCTTGCATGGGCTTTGGGGAGATTCCTCCCCCTTCTTTTGCCTTTAATCAGTGTAGATTCACCCATGTCCTCTGCACTTCACTCTTGGTGTAATGCTGAATTGCACTATCTGAGAACCCAGACCTTGAAGTGCCAGTGAGTTAGCTACAAGTGGCTGGTGATTAAACTGTCATTTGTGTTTTTCATTCCTCTGCTGCCTGGGTGGCAAAGCAGGGAGATCAACTGGAGATATTTACATCATTTGTCACTGTGCAGGACAGTTTGTATTTGCTCAGCTTCACAAAGAAGATGGGCAACTTTATTACTTCAGTGTTGTTTTATGGGCTCTTCTGTAAACTTTTTGTCTCTGTGTTTGAAACAAGGCACCATTTGGGCTGGAGAATTAAACAAACTTTTTGCTTGGGATACATTTGGGGATGAAAACATAGGAAGACAGCAAGGGTTCTTGGGGATGAGGCTAATCAGAAAGGATCTGAACTTATGTTGCCCTACTACACCTCTTCGTACAATCTTCATCACAAAGGTTATTGCTAAGAATTTGCCCCCTCCCATTATCTCAGGTGTCACGTATGCAGGGGTGAAGATGGGACATTAAGTGGCCTTGAGAAGCAGCCAGTAACACTTCCCTCACGATCAAACTGCCTCATGTCTTTATGGCCAAACAGTGACCAGCCTGACCATACACCCTGAAGGAATGGCACTCCAAAGTTCTGGGCAGCTCTGGACCAAGTAGCATAGCTTCTGATAATAATCCAGGACTTAATAATCAGGAACTCCTCAAGATGGAGCCCTTCAAACCAAAACCACCAGAGAAGGCATCATTCTCAACCAGAACCCCCTGAAAAATAAGTCTTGTCTCTTTCATATACACACACAGAGCCACACCAATCCTAAAGAATCTCCCCTGACCATTCTTCATCTGGTTAAGCTCAAACAGCCAACAAGGCCTGTTGAGGAATGAAAATATGGAAAGCCCCAGGCATGCAGACTACCCTTTTCAATCTCTTCCTGCATTTCAGAGAAAGAGATGGGTAGGCTGGCCAGAGAAGGAAACGAAGGGTCTCTTTGACTCCAGATTCCACTGCAGCAAGTTGCCAGCCTAGAGCTAGGTAGAATCCCAGCTGGTTGATTCACTGTGGTTCTTTGACTAGGCAATCCCATATTCCCCACTCCTCCACTTGCTTCAAGATAAGACAACCTGGCCGAGTCATCTGGAGCTTCTCTTGCTGCATAGTCTCCTGAAAGTATAACCACCCCATATTGAAGGTACATGGGGTGGTTATACTTGCAGGAGATTATGCAGCGACAGAAGTTCCAGATGACTCAGTCAGGTTGTCTTATCACTTACTGTGATCTGGATAGATTTGTCAGAGATAGTGGAGAATGGAAGTAAACAGCATTTGATTCTTCTTAGCTATACAGATCCACCCAGAATTTCCACTAGAAATGCAAACTGAAATACTTATTAATACAGTGGGAGGAAGAGGAGTGGGAAAAAGAAAACAAGCACTCTTGAGGGAAATGAAAGCTAACCCACCCTGATTCCATGTTATTTGAGACACAACTCATCCGGCCTCTTTACAGAAATATCTAGGGTGAGGGAGGAGGAGAAGGACCAAACATTCTGCTATTGAGTATTATATGTGGATGAAAGATGATGATAGGCAGCAACAGAGCACCTTTCTCTCCTCACCCTTCTACATTGTCTGGGTTGAGGGTAGGAGAAAGCTGCTGCAAGCTGATGCCTACTAAAGAGAGCCTTAATGTAGAAGGCTCTCTAGTTATGTCTGTAACAGGCTTGGTGGAGAGGTTGATGTATGTTCCCACTCTGGGTCATTCCACTTTGCTTCTTTGGAGTTGTCTCTGGTAGTTTCTGGTGGAGGGCAAGAAGAAAAGTCACCTTTCCATTACCCTCTCCAATAAATGGCCTTTCAGTGGAGACGGGAGGTCACTTGCTGATGGCTGTGATGATGACTTCTCGCTCACATGTGCGAGGAGGGATTGTACAAATTGAATTGTTCTTCCTTCTCTCACACAAATGCCTGAGTGGCTGCTTATTTTCTCTTCCTAATGAAGCATGGGCTCTGGATGTTATTTAAAACCTTTTTTTCTGGGTCCCACCATTTCTGTCCATGTTAGGCACAATGAACTATAATCTGACCATTGCACAGTTAGACTACAAGGATTGTCTACATAGAAAGATTCTTGCTGGGGTCTTATAGCACAGTCTAGCACATGTTTACTCAAAAATAAGCCCCATTTTATGTCCACTAGACTTTGTTCCAGGTAAGTGGACATAGGATTACAATTTTAGAAAAAGTAACTTTAAAGGAACCTTTCTTTGTAGAGTTTATAGTCCTGGATCACTGAATCTATAGCTGTGAATAATCTTTCTGTCTGCTTTGGTTTTCCGTAAAGTATGAAACATACACAGACATAGTTGCTATGCAAGAACTAACTACCACCAATAGCAAATGGACACCAGGTTGCAGAAGCCCAAAAGCAACACATTTGAGGGAACTATATATTTTGCATGTATAGAAGTAGGATGAGGGGAGTTGTCCTATGACCCACCCACTTGGAAAGAATGAGACACTTTTAGAAACATGACAAGGGCCCCCATGACTTCATATTACTTAACCTTTTCCTGAAATGGTCACTCTAGAGATGGTTGGGGCTGAGGTGAGTATAGCTTGCCAGTAATACAGACACATGTTTCACACTTTGTGAACACCTATGGAAAAAATAAAGTATGAAGAGCCCGGAAGATGTGCCTTTCTGGATAAAACGGAATAAAACAGTGGGAAGGCATGTTTGGCTTCTTCATGTTTCTCTCTGTTCAGTTTGTGTATGTATGTCTGATTTTTACCATGTGTACTAATTTTTACCATGAAAGTGGCACACATTGGTGGGGAGATCTTCCTCCACTAGCCACACCACCAAAGATCTGCTCAGTTGCTTCAAACACTATTCTCCCTCAATGCAGTTTCTGTTCTGGTATCAGAGCTGTATTGGGGGGAGGGGTTAAAAAGAGCCTTGGTTAAGTTTAGTGGCAAAAGTGGGAGATTCAGATCCATTAAGTGGTGGTCCATTTTGTTTGTTAAAATGACAGCTATAACACAGTTAATGAACAGTAAATTTGTTCCTGAGCCTTATTCTTTAAGAGAAAAATTTGTACCAAAGATAGAAACAGGTTCCTACACCACCAAAAGAAAAAAAGCAGTTCAACATGTTTCAACAAACATTGTATTCAAAACAAACAATGCTTAGTAAGGAAGTCTGGAGGTTGCCAGTGTCTACCTTGCCTGCAAGAACATATAGCTACAGTAGGATCAACTAGAGTAGAATCCCAGTCTTTCTTATATCAAGTTTTATTGTATCATTTATCACAGACATTGCTGCAACTAGACAAGAAAAGTTTGTATCCAGCTCTCCTTCACAATCTTTTCAGCGCTGCTAAAAAACTCTTCCTGCTAGACAAAAGGATGAGGAAACGGGGTGGATGTTGTTGTTGTTTTGTCAGATGCTTTGTTATCTTAGATATCCCTCTAGATAAGTCTTCTCCACTCTGTTAGTCATGAATAGAACAGATACACAAATGAGTAAATATCATTGTTCTGTTCACATCTTATTTGGTCTTCTAAAAGAATTTGGGAAAGGTATGGCCACAGATGTTAGTTACATGGCATTCTTTAGATCTGTTGCATTTGTAGAAGTTCAGTCATAATCAGAGCGTGGAATGCTTTTTTTTGAGTACTGGGTAGCTCAGTCCCCTCCCGTCCTACCAATAATTTTAGGAGTTTCTTAATCCCTTCAAAATGTCACAAGGTAGTACTTTTTTAGTCCCAAGAAATCTACAAGAGAAAGATAATGAGTTAATGTTGCCTACACATACAAGATGTGCTTTTTACCTTGTGAGGAAAGGACTGCAACAATGACCTTGTTAGTACAAACTCATATTTGGTTACTTAACACTGTGGACGTGAACTGCACTGATCTAACAGCACTGGCATAGATGTTGGCAGCAGAAGCTGGAGAAAGGCCCATGGTCATGGTGGCCCTGAGGGAAGTGAGGCACTGAAAAAGGATGCTGCTTGGAACTTCTGATTTTGGGCTGAATCCTATCAGAAGTCCTATCTAGAATAAAACTCAGTGAATCAATTATTGAATAGTGAGTCATCATTTGCAATTCAATGGTCTGCTTTGATTGAGACTATCTGAATTCTGTCTTTCTTCCCTGTCACCACTACATGAGCCTGTTAAAAGGACAACTGCTGGTTAGGCAAATGCACCATCAGGATTCTAGCCAATGTCAAACCATGGTGTTTTGGTGATATGTGAATGAAAAGTGAGCAGCTGGAAACTTATGTGGTTCCTCCTCCTACCTCTCCTTCCCACACAACAATTTTTAAAATCTGCTTTCTGGTGGGTGCAAGCTATTTCACTGTTTTCTCCAAATTGTTTGTATGTGCTTTGGAAACAGGTTTGATCTTGTAAAGGGACCTTGTAGCATCTTTGAGACTAACTGAAAGAAAGAAGCAGATAGCATGAGCTTCCATAGACTTGAGCCTACTTGCATGGGGTAGAGTGGAGGGTCCAGAGACAGACCACTATAAGATGGTTGTGTGTGAGAATGACAATTGAAATTCAAACCTTTGTGGGTATGGAGATGAGATAACAAGTTCACTTTTAAGGATGTTCATTGGGAGACAAAGGCAGGAGGAAGGATGTTGCCTAAAGCCAAAGAGAGGAGATAACCATATGAATGAGTATTGGAATGTAGTGTGGGAACCAGAGAAGAAATGTGATAAACTGGTCAAAGGTGCCCTCATGAGGATGGAGAGGTTAGATCAGGGGTAGGCAACCTTTCCCCTTTAAGGGCCGAGGGACTTCAGCTCCCAGAATCCCAGGAGCTATTGGCCAACATGGGACTATTGGCCAACATGGCTGAGGCTTCTGGGAGCTGAAGTCCCTCGGCCCTTAAAGGGGAAAGGTTGCCTACCCCTGGGTTAGATAGTGTTGAAATTGTGTAGTATGCCAGGAAACCATTTTGATCTTGGTTTGTGATCCTTAATGAGTTGAAGTCAAAAAGCATTTAATATTCTGCCTCAAATCAGGATTGGAAGCAGCGATTTGCCACACGTGAGGAAACAGGTAGAGGGAATGCCAAAGGCCAGGCTCCAGACTGTTTATATATTGCTGAGGCCATCAACTTGTGGCCTGGGGACCTCAAGCAGTCCTTACCCTAATTTCATACATCCCTTGGCTTAAATTCAAAATCCATTTCCTTTTGATACCTTCAGAACTCTAGCAAAAGCTATCTATCCATTTGTCGGCAACCAGAGAGGAGAACTTAAGAAACAGAATGGGAGAGAAAAGTGAAAGAAGGATACAAAGAGAAAAGGGAGTGACAGAAAGAGAAAAAGGGTTGGCCTGCCCACTACTGGATCAGGCTGTGCTCAAAACATGTTTTGGTACCACCTACTGCTGACATGCAACACCCTGGCTGAGCAGATGCAGTTGAACAGTGCCAAACTATGGATGGTTTTTCATTTGAACCAACTTGAGCTGTTTCATCACAACTGATTGATTTCATCTAGTTTGTCACAGGCCTTGTAGAGCACCCCATGGAGAGTCTCTTGTACAGGCTCCTGTATGTACCGCCAATTTAAGGCAGCAGTGCAAAGCCGGAAAAGGTGGGAGAAATGATCAAGATAGATTACATCTCATTGGGAGAACTATCTGAGATACTTGGCACTGAACTAAGTAGAAATACATTATCTAGGTTGTAGATGATTGATTGATTGTAAGAAATAGATTATAGGATAAAGTGCCTTGGGAGTTCTGGTGAGCTAAGAGGTGATCAACAAATACTTTTAATACTACTGCCACCACTAGTGATAATATTAATGGGAAGGATCTGGGCTATCACTTATCTGGATGTCCATGTGGACATTGTTCTAGCCTGTGCACACTGGATGCATACAGAAGAATCTTTTCTGAAAAGGACTGCTATACACAGATGGAAATGCATTGAAGTTTTAGGGCCTCGGCAGACGGAGGCCCCGGAGACGCCACAGGTCGGAGCGCCGGCGGAGCTCAGCCTCCGCACCGCGGCACTCCTGCGGCGAATCTAAAAGGAGCTCCAAATTGGCGCTCCTTTTAGATTTCAGGGAAAGTGCGCCCTAAAAGCGGCGGGTGCACTTTCCCTGACTCAAACGCTGCGGCGCATCCGGTCGCCGCGGCGTGAGGTCATCCCCGGAGCGCCAGCCGTGCGGAGGGCCGGCGACTCCGAGGGCGACCTCAGGGAGAGAAAGGGGCGCCGCTCGTGCAGCTGCCCCTCCTCTTCTGGGCCCGGAAGACGGCTCAATTAGCCGTCTGCCAAGGCCCTTAGTTTATTAATTATGGTAGAGTTTTAGTCAGTGATGAGACAGAAATGCAAGTTAAAGGCATATCAGTTTTTGAGACATTGGCTGTAGGAAATGAAAAAAGGTGTTTTATTTGATTTAATATATTAAAGAAGGGTTTTCATTTTGACAAATGCTGCTTTCAATTATTAAGTTGTACATTTTGTTTTATACATTTTTAGTCCCTCAAAAATGCATTTAATCAAGATCTACACTTTGATTTAAATCTAAATCAATTAGTTAAATTCCAGGTGATTAATAATCACAGTATAATCCTATACTTCTCTACCCAAAAATAATTCAAACTGAGTTCACTGAGGCTTTCCTCCCAAATAAATGGGTAGAGGATTGCAGCTCATATAAAAATCTTTAATTGGTTAACAGCTGTGTGTGTATTTTTATTCCAGAAAAATCAAATCATGGGATTCTAAAACAATTGTAAACCTTGAATTTACAGTTTTCAGTAGTTATTAGGCCTAAAGTGACCATCATGGCTACCAAATACAATTAGATTTCAATCCTAGATCCTGAAGACTAAGCCCCATGCATAGGAGTACACTGTAAGGACGTTATCACACGTGGGCCAGTTTAGTTGTTAAAGAGATAAAGTGGAAATGAAGCATCCTGAAAAGAAAGCGAAAATAGAACTTA
>CM034701.1:198252666-198268710 GCA_020142125.1 Phrynosoma platyrhinos
TTTATGGTTTCTGGACAACAAACTGAGGAATAGTTCTTTGTTCCTCAAAATTTCAGAAGTCGCTTAAATGATACAAAAACAGAGTTAGAGCATTACTACAAAAAAAAAGAGCTTGATTCCTTAAGTTTTTAGTTAAGAGATTTCAAAATTCAGCTTATATTATTTGCAGAGAAATGTAATAATCTGTTAAATTGATTGCTAAGTGATAATTTTTGATAGAGGTTCTAGGAGAGTATGATATGTTATTATGAGTGACACAATTTTCCCATATTGGCCCAATTTATTGTCTCTTTGATTTAAACTGGGTGTTGTACTTTTAAGTTCCCTTTCCCAGTTAAACAGTTTCTGGTTGCCTTGGACTACAAGACCAACAATTCAATTGCTGGGCAAGGATAGTAGGATTTCTCATTCCAAATATCTGGAACCTGCCAAATTGGGAAAAATTGTACTAAGCAAAAGTTGTACTATCAATTATATTTTATCATTGATCTGTGTGTCTCTTCTCCCCACCCCCCAATCTGTATTGTGTTCTCACCCATAAAACAATGTGGACTGTTTTCTGGATTACAGAAGTTTAATAAGGAATTAAGGGCCAAATCCAATAACTAGTCCCAATAGAGCAGACAACTAAAAGGCAACACTAAAATGTATTACTTAGATTTAATGCAAGGATGACAATCACAAAGCCCTCCCAGTTCTTAATAATATTTGTGAAGAAATTATATTGAAATATTCTAGGGAAAATACTTGGTTTTGTAGAACAATAGCAATTTTTGCCTATTCTTTTATATACCAGCCATAAGGAAATATCAATCAGCTTACTTATAGCTGGGAAACATTTACTGCTGAACTAATTGTACTACTGCAAGAAAAATGTCAACCATAAATAAAATGGATCCTCCTCCTCCCGTTGTTTCCAGACCAGGTCTCCATAGGATGCTGCACAGTTATGTTCTTCTACCTTCTGGTCCCTTGTTGCCTGAGTTCCTCAGGTAAAATCTGAGCTCTTCTGTCTTTTTCACACCTCTGCTTGCCTCAGCCATAAGAGAGTATAACCACACCATCTAACATTTCACAGATCAAAACTAGGACACATGTGGCCAGGCACTATTAGAATGTGATCAGCGTAATTAATAAAGAAGGACACAAAAACTAGGAGATGGTGCACCCGTTTGCTGAGTTAACTGGGTGCAAACTACTTATACGTTTAACACCCAGTTTGCCACAATTGAAGTAAAGTAAGGACAAAAGGGGAAAGGAGGAAGAGGAGAAAGAAACTGAGACTTTTAAAAGCAGCTGAACAAATGGGGTGACAGAGGATTAATTGGGACTGTCCTTTCCAAACTGGGATGGTTGAAGAATACAGTATAACTATCAGCCTCTCCCACAAGGCTTAGGCCAAGCCCAGGACCTGCTCTAAACCAAGGGAGCAGAGAGTCCTATGCCCATAGATTCCTTCTTTCTTCCTCTTTGTTTACAGCAGACCAGAGCAAATGGAGCAATAATCTTTTTCTAGTTATCTGCTCCTGCTGTTAAAGTTTTGGTACACATTAAATTAGATACTGATTGTACTGTACTGGACTGACATTTAAGCCTCATCAGACTAAAAGTTAACTATGCAAGTGAATTAATACTTCATTTGTTCCAAGCTAGTGGAGGCAGGAGGGTTATAATTTTTATTTTATTTTTTTGCAAACCATGACTGATGATGCTGTTACTTTGGCATAACAGGCAATGTTTAGTCATTGTTCCTAAATGCGGAGGTCATTTGGGAGCACTTTTGGCAAGATCTGTATATCTAAAAATAACACTTTTTACAAAATGAAAAAATAAAATGACACGAAACATTAATGGCTTGCTTTGTAAAAAGAAATTGCTAACAAATAGCAAATAACTTTTTAAAAAAACTTTCCAATAAACAGCTAAATGCTATGAGGGAGAAGTAGACTAATGGTAGTTTTATGTCTCTTGTAACTTGTAGCCCTAGTGGTTAAATGCCTGTACTGCAGTCACAACGTTGTGAGTTCGATCCCAGAGGGCTCCAGGTTGACTCAGCCTTCCATACTTTCATAAGTTGATAAAATGAGTACCCAGCTTGATGGGGGCAATTGGCTTACAGATTGTAAACCACCTAAGTAGTGCTTAGCACTATAAAACAGTATAGAAAGGTAATTGCTATTGCTATTGCTATGTAGCTAGAGGTTATAGTTCTGAATGGTAAACACAAAGGGCCCCAAAATCAGCAGTCCCCTTGGTCATGTAAGTGATCTCATCTGAAACAAGCACAAGGCAAGTCTTCAAAATGGTAGCTAGTGACAAGCAAAGGGAATCCACAAACAGAGGAGACGAGAAAAATCTTTTCATTGAGACTCAAATTGCTCAGGCTGAAGACCAGACCCAGGTGGAGTAGACCAAATGGAGCTCTGCAGGTTCCCTTGATCAATCATGTGGTGAGCCTTTAATTGTAACTCCTCTGGACAATGTAATTTATCCTGCAGTTCCTTAAAAAATAGGCTACAGCGGCACTTGGTGTCACAAAGAGTCTTCATGTGGGACCCCATATGCCTTGCAGACTTATCTTCATAAGGCTTGATTAATATGTTATGTCTCATGTTTAACAACTCACAGGAGCATTTCCTCACAGGAACGACATCATTTGAATAGGAGGGACACACACACACTACAGTCGACCAACTTCTGGGTGAGGGATTCCTGGTTTTATTGCATATGCTCCTCATGGAAGTTTATCTGTGCTACAGCATCACTTCTCTCTTTAGAAATTATACCACTCATGCCCATAATACATTCACAAACACCTCTAATGATTATAACTCAACAGAGAAGAATACCTTTCTGTGGCTATCTGACTTCCAGGCAAGAGAAGAAAAGTGCTGATTTAGACAAGACTGACATCACTATATCATCTGTTCCTGCAAAGTTTGGTAAAAACTGGAAACAGCTATAAGTAAGCTACAAATCCCTCCTGTGGCAAATATTGGCAGAAATAATATATGTATGTGCCTACTGTAGAACCCTTAGGCTAAACTAGCTGGATATTTTTTTTAAAAAAAAATGCAGGATTTCATTTGAGCCCAGGACAGTTAGCATTCAGCCTCTGAACCCTGATTTTCAGTCTTGTGTCACTGAAATTATATGAATTGTGAAAAAGAGCTGCTCTGACCCCATACATAGTGCCTTTCCTTACCAATGAGTAATCATATCCAATGTACCTAAAACAGTGACGGGTTTCCCAACATGTTAATAATCCATATTTTGGGGGTTTTACTGGCTGATCTCAGGATCAAACTCCATTTATGCACAAGATTCAGCCCTAATGATCACTCCTCCACGTACACCGCTGCCAACCTCCTCTTTTTTTCTCCTTCCTGTCATTGCTTGTTAGGAACATAATCGTCTTGATCAGCTAAGCCAACTCATATGATTCATTTGGGATTTTGCTAAAGTGTTCAGTTGCTGAGTGTGATTATACCAGATTTCGCAGGAGGACATACCCAAGAGATGAGACACATCATTTCAAAACATCCCACAGGATTTGAGATAGCTCAACTATAGCAAAACAGTGCAAAAAACTGCCATTCAAAGAGCACATTTGGAATACCTTTGCTAATTAGGATGGGGATCTGGCCAGCTTGCCCATCAGAGACTTACTGAGGGAAGGGGGAATTAGCTTAGTCTCTGCGTTAGAAATTTGACTTCTTCATATTGGCCTATATACATTCACATAGAGAAATTGGGTCTTATCAATCATTTGCTTTGAGCCCAACCCATTTATCTTAATTTGCACTGCACTATGATGGTATCATGGGATAGGACTCTGCTGTAGGGGAGAAAGTGCCTTAAGGGTACATTTGCTAATGGAATTATGCCTGAAGTAAAATTTGGAGTGAATCTGAGGGTTTCTCGTCAGGCAAAAAAGAGCTGAGGAATTTCAAGGGAGCCATGAGAGTTTTGATAAGATTAGTGAAATGCTCAGAGGAGCTTGCACATTTCTACTTAACATGTGAAGGCTCCTTCCTTCAGGAGAAGGGGCCTGGAATATGTAACCTTCCAGGGATATCAGCCATTTGATCCCATGTTCAGAAGGACATAGCATCA
The DNA here is from genome assembly GCA_020142125.1 of Phrynosoma platyrhinos. Lineage (NCBI taxonomy): Eukaryota > Metazoa > Chordata > Lepidosauria > Squamata > Phrynosomatidae > Phrynosoma > Phrynosoma platyrhinos. Next base: position 198,256,783 of record CM034701.1, read on the forward strand.
ATTTATTTTATTTTATTTGTATCACACCTTTGTCCTAGCACTGGTCCCTTGATGCAGTATTTAAAATTGTATGGCATTTATTTCAGGTTGCAAATTTATTAAATGTTTCTTAATGATAATAATAAGCAGTTCACACCATCATACCTCTTTTGGAGAAGATACCAGTTTTTAGCAGAGGAACAAATTTCACAGCTTACTGCTTCCAAGTGGAAGGGTTTGTGGGCAAGGGTTAGTTGTGCTTGACTCAGCATATTCAGCACATTAAGCTAGAATTGGATGGGGGCCTGCATGATAGTAGCATGATCTCCCACCCTTACCATTACCAATGCTATAGGTTGAGTCAGGTGTAAGAGAATGCTGCATATAATTCTCCCTATAGAATTCTGAACATATATGTACACACATACTTTTTAAAAATGGGCCCTGTTGAGCACTAACCACACCTCCTGATTGAGCACTAACCGCACAACTGGCATTTTAGAAAAACTGCAGGTATCCATTGGGAAATGGATAATTGTTTAGAACAGAGGTGGGGAGCATGTGGTGGTCCTTCAGATACTGCTGGGCTGCAGCTCCCATCACTCCTGACCTGGACTCCGTCAGCTCCCAGAAGTCCATACAATCCATACCCCTGGTTTCATGAAAATCATCTTGAATATATTGGCTGAATTAACTGAAGGCAGCTAGGTAATTCATAACAAAGTTTCAGCATATAACAGCCTTTTGTAAAGGTTAATGTCTTCTTAAAAATCCACATTTTCTCTCTCCATGCTCAGTGAACTGTATCAGTTCATCACAGCAATTAGCTTTCAGATTTAGTATTGTCTTAATCTGGATCAAGCAGTAATGGGGAACAAAAATGGTCGTGTTTCTTGGTAGAGATCAATTTTCATAATTCTCCTGTCTTCAGGCACATTAGACAGATTCACCAAAAGAGCTTGATTGATTACTTTGGAGATAGAGACAGCCTGGAGGAACAAATGTAAGTCATTAAAGGAATTCTGATGATGGGGGTGTTAAAAGTCAAAATGGCAAGGGGGTTGTTACGGTCAGACTTTAACTGACTTTAATTTTTAAATGGCAAAGCTCAGGGCTGCAAAACGCTTTCCATATGAGGATGGAACAAAAAGATTAAGAGTCTCAGCTCTGATGGGCAAGGTGGTGCTAGGAGCGAATGATCAGTGTTTAACTGACAATGCCAGGCAGGTTGGAAAGATGTGTAGTACATATGTAGTATAGTCACATGGCAGGTTTAAAACAAGGCAAGAGAATGATTTTCGTCCAGCACAGGATTAACCTAGGAGGCCAGTTGTTTTTGCCACCCATTTAAAAATAGACCAAATTGCTGGACTTGTTGCTGATGAATGTGTTATCCATTCTCCTTTCACACAGAACAGTTGACATCCTGTTGGTTAGTCCCAGCTAGAGTAGACACATTCAGTCAGTTGCTGAATAGTGAGTCAACATTCAGATACTTTTGATTATATGGGCCTACTCTGTTCAAGACTAACAATGGGATTTAGGCAAATGTGTTTTAATTCTCTTTTGAAACAGGTTTAGCCTGCACGTAAGGAGAGTGAAGCAAAGCACTACTGTTAATCTTAATTGCCATGGACCCTATGAAATCAACTAGACATGTGTAAGGGGTAGCTAACAAGTTCCATTAATTTCACTGGGTCTCTTCCAGCTGGGCCCATCATTGGATTTATACCACTATCCTCTGCTTAAACCATGGGTGGGGGAAATGCAGCCTGCAAGTGAGCCCCAAAAACACCTCTAAAACCCTGGACTGCACTCTATCAATCAATAAATCAATAGTGGGTGGGAAAATCCCCCAAACTGCCACAAAATTAAAACATGTGGCAGTTGGGTTTTATTTACTTCTGGCTTTGCTTTAGCTTTATTTTTGGCCAATTTTGGGCTGTTGCTTGTTATGAGGGGGAGTTTAGGGGCTAATTGGGATTTATTTGCCTTCAACCCTATTCAAAAATGAAGAAATTGGCCAAATATCAGCCAAAAATAAAACTGCATTAAAACTGGAACTGCTTACTTCTTTAGTTTTAGCTTTATTTTTGGCATCAGGACAGCCCAGGGAAGGGGCATGGGACAACAGTTTGCCTCCATCCCAGTACAATTGCCCAGTCATTACTTTAATAGCATGTCTTGACATCTGGAAGTGTCTTGGTTTAAGCACTGGGGAAATCAGATATTGTGTGAGAGTGTGAACAAGATACTGCTTCCTGCTGCCGTGAGACAAAATGAGAATCCTTGTTCCAGCAGGTGGGAGACAACAGTGGGCAAGGGGACCCAAAGAAGAAAGGAATTTGGGGGGAGGCAGGTGAAACTGTTGAAAAGGTCAGTCAGGAGACCAACACATGTGTTAAAACACCAGCTTTCAGATAATTTCCCACTGCTCATTGCCAAGAATCCCATCCCCCAACCAGGTGTCACACACACACAGAGGTTTGAAATTCTCGATAACGTTCTGTGTATCTGGTGAAGTGAGATAATAGTCCATGAAACTTATGCCACAATAAATTGGTTAGTCTTTAAGGTATCACAGGACTCTTCCTTGACCCCCCCCCCCCCAACAATCATACATTCAAAATGAACCAAGAGCCACTCTTGTGCTTTGTGTATTTCCGCCCCTGTGAATTGGGCATAGATGTCAAAACAGCGGATTCAAGCAATGGCTGCTTTTAAACCTCACCCAAGAAGATTTTGTGAAGCCAGAAGTCTTGAAGTGTAGCTAAGAGATGAAAGAATCAAATTGTTAACTAGCTAAATAGCTAGCCAGCTTATAGAATGCCTCGGGTGTTTGGTTATAGAAAAGGATTTTGGAGGAGAAAGAGGATATAGTTCAGTGGAATTGGTTAGGCAGTTTGATATATCAACTCTTTCAGAGAAGCTGGGAAAAGGGGACCAGAGCTTGATGATGGTGGTGGGGAATGTGTGACATAGAGAGGAGGTCCTAGTTCAGTCCCTGGCCTCTCTAGTTAAACACATATCAGAAAGCAAGTCGTGGGAAGGACCTGCCTCTGCATGAGACCCTACAGTGCCATTCCCATGGAGCTGAGAGTTGCTAGGCTGTTTGGACAGATGGTCTCACCTGGTACATGGTAGCCCCTTATGAAGCAAAAGTTTCTAAACCCAATCACCACCACCCCACACGCACACTGTCATTTGTGACCCATTGCTTAGTCCACACTGGGCTACTTTGCATATGGCTGGCATGTTGCATCTGTGCTCCTTAGGAGCTGATCACTTGAAAAGATGCCCATGTAGTGTGCGAGCTCTCAGTTGCCAGATAGCCAGGTTGTCAGGTAGACACCAGAAGCTTTTGAAGCCCAGTCCAAAGCATTACAGCTTGGCAGGGTTTGATTTGGCAGAGATTTTAGCTCATATGTAAACTAGCAGGAGTTTAGGAAGGGGTTTTTTTTGTTTTGTTTTTCACAGGAGAAGGAGAGTTTGCTTCTCATTTTTCTGAATGTTTAAGTATTGAAATGCTATGTCTATATAGGAGTGTTGCATTGCACAAGATATTTGCTGTTGCAATCCAACCCAGGCAGTCACAGAGACAATCAATGATGCAACTACAGGGGTAGGGGGCAAAGTGATTGGGGTGCACACACACACACACACACACACACCTGCAAATAAGAAAATTGCCTGCAGAGGCAATTTTCCTTCAGTTCCCAATGTAGAGACCTAGTAGATAGTAAGATAGTGAAAGTCATTCACCCTTAGGACATTTCTGTTTGCTGTCTTCACATTCCCTTGACAACTTTGCCTGCCTTTTTGTTTGGATGCCTAACTATTCTACATGTCCCACTGAAATTCAAAAGTTACTACAATATTGGAAATTTGGGGACTGGAGTAAAATTTCATTGGAGGGACTTGTTACTTGGGGTGGCAGTGACCTCATTTTGCCTCTCTCTTTAGCCACACACTTGGTGGGTAGGGGTCAACATAAACCAGCAAGATCTTCTGGGCTTACCACCATAATTTCCCCCATTTAAAAATATTTTTATTGGATATGTAAAAGTATGATTACAAATAAAGCCCCCTCTTTATTTGTAATCATACTTTTACATATCCAATAAAGAGCACTACATATGGTATGAATATAGACTAGGCATATGTACTGATATAAGCTGCCCATATTTCATGTGCAACAACAAGCACTCTGATGACCTCCTCAGGAAAAGGTTGGGCACCTAGTGTGAGGCTGCCCCTCCCCTTCCTTGCCTCCAAGACGGCGCAAAGTGCCGTCTGCAAAGGGGGATTGTCTTGTCTGACTGGCTAGCCAGGCTTTCCAGCAACAGTCTCTCCCAGGGATGGAGCCTGGTGGGATCTTCTGCCTGCAAAGCATGTGCTCTGCCAGTGACTTCCACCTTTTCTCAGTCTAACCTGCCTGACTGACTGACTGGCGGGTCCAGCTCTACCATTAGGCAAAAGTAGGGTGCCTTTTCTTCAGGCAGTTGGCCAAAGAGCAGATTATTATGAGAGTGTCCACAGATACCATTAAAATCCTGAAGCTGGCTTTTCTGAAGCTGGCATCTCTTCCACTATTTCTCCCCACTGCCTAGGAAATAAAAACAACATCTGTAATAGCAGTGGGTATGTTTGGCAAAAGTGTTGATGGTGTATCAGCTTTTTTTCCTTCTGCTTACTAGTGCAGGATTGCTTCCTTCAGTTTTTTTTCTTCGCAGAACTCTCTTAGGACATGACAAAGGTCTCTTACTTTCCTGATGTAAAGTTGGTGCCAAAAGCTTCCTTAGCCAATCCTTCTGCTAATGCAAAATACTTTTGGCTTCAGGCTCCACTGTTCTCCATTGTTCTTCAAGCCATTAATCTCTAGAGCTGTATATTATATTAAAGTAATTGTACTTAATTTAAATGGCTCTCCTAGTAGATGTCTCAGAAAGGTATGGTAGCTTCTTAGGTCATCTGCATTTTTGAGTTTACACACTAGAGTTTGGGATTTGTCAGATTCTTTTAAAAAATGTGTCAGCCCTGACAGCCACCAATGGCTATTCAAGGGCATTGCAGTAAGCTTCCTTTACGGCTTCTTCTGTATTATGTTGGCCATGTATAAATCTTCTCTCCAGCGAATGGGGTGTTTTACATGAGTGTGATTAAACCCAAGCTGTTCCAGCAGCCAGAGCTGCAGTGATGGGCCTAGGAGACCGGTTGCCTTTGTCTGACTCATTCACTCGGACTAAGACAGTAATGCTCTCCTCTCTGCTGGAGCTGAGGCTAATCAAATAAGCACAGAGAAGAGAGTGAACCACATTAAGCCAGCCCACTGTGGTGAATGAAGTGCACACAGTAGTTACTTATAAACTGTCACGGCTAAGCACGGCCAGTATAGCAACTCACAAAATTGAATGAGAGCCTTGCTTTAGGCTGCTTCAGGTCAGGGCCCCATCCCAGTGGCACTCTCAGCTTTTTGGTTCCAGCTCCATCACAGAGCAATGGTTTCCTTGTCTCCACTTTTCCACTGCATTCAAAATATATGTAGAGAACTGGGTGGCTAATCCTGGGATTCAGGAAACCTTCAAGCACTGTCTTTCTGGCAGAGAAAGGCATGTACATTATATCACTTCTCATTCAGTACTGACCCTGGAAATCTCAGTTTTGGATTACAGCTCCCAGTATCCCCTAGACAGGATGGCCACTATCCCCAAATCCAATTGAATAAATTACACTGTAGAAAGCTGTAGTCATGTGGGCTAATAGATAATGCTGGTGGTGTGGTCTGGTGAAGGCACTCTTCATTCTCAGAGCCACTAATTTTTTTTTAAATCACACCTCCCTGTTAACTCAAAGATGTATCCCTACTATTAAAAAACAGATCCTCAGTGAACCTTGTTGCATACTAGGTCTTGAATTTTGTGAATATGGGGAAGGCTCAAATGTTTTGCGTGACACAAAGGATGGCCAGCTGGAAGGCCATGGGCTACACCCAGCCCAGCCTTGTACCCACAGTGTAATCCTACAGTCCTGCATGGGGAGGGGTAGGGAGAGGCACTCCCTTGATTGGAAAGTGAAGGAAAGTAAAGACCAGAGTCAATGTGATGTGGAAAATTTGTGATCCTGAGATGGCACCTAATCTTTTCCTCTACAAGCAGCTGTAGAGGAGTTCACATCTTGTTCAAAGGAGTGGTAGTAAGGTGGAAGGGATGAATCCTTCCCCTACCCCTACCCCACCACCACTTCCATACCTAAATCAAAGCTGCAAGCTGCTATTAGTCTTGCCAGAAACAGGTACCTGCCTGCCCACTGTTGCTCTTAATCCTCCAATAATACCAATTACATCTGTGAAAGAGGGATTTGGATTGGGTAGATTGTTTGTGTGAATGGGTGTTTAGAAGGTGAAAGATCAGCCCACACATTTGTTCTTCTGTTCAAAAGCAAAGCTCTACTATGGGCCTATGCAGACCAGCACTTTAGGCCAGCCTGGGGGTGGAGTTGGGGTGCGGCAACTGCATGCTGACTTCATCCTGATGCTGCACGCCCATCCGCATGGTGCATGGCATCAGGGCACCCTTTTGGCGCAGCATGCATACACACTACGCCAAAAGGGTGCAAAAAAGCTGTGGCGGTGGCTCAAAGGGTGGCTTTTTGCTACCCCCAAAAGGAGTGGCATTTGCCCGCTCTTTTGGGGGGGTGGCAAAAAGGAGGATCTTGAGCCGTGGCATGTGGTTGCCGCAGCCCTGATCCGCCACTCCCAGGGGCAGCCCAGACCCGCCCCTTACAGGTCGTCTGCATCAGCCCTATGATTACTTTAAGTGGTGGATGGGGAGCCAGGAGACCCACATCCCTCATTCTCTTTCTTTTTATTGAATACCAAAGCATTATGGTGAAATTACCATATATACTCAACTATAAGTCGACCTCATATATAAGTCAAGGACAGGTTTGGGGGCCAAAATTATGTATTTTCATATGACTCATGGATAAACCAAGTTAAAACTTAGGGGTATGTAACAAAGGATCTAAAGGATGAAGCAAAGGAAAACAATGCCAAAGAAATTACAAAATTCCAGCAGGCATAACTTTTTGCACTCACACTAAAGCTGGAAGTGAATCAGTGGTTCTATGACAGATTATACTCTTGTCTTTCAGCAGAGGATGGTTCCTTTTATATGAGTCAAAGTACAGCGCTTACATTGATCTGTAGAAAAGTTGACTTAGGTTTTTGGGTTAATTTTTTTACTAAAATTTCTAGACTTATACATGAGTTTATACCCTATGTGGTCTAAATCTGAGATAGAGATGATTACCACCTTGCCTGCTATAATCTATGCTGGTTGCATATATGAGTTAAACTTAAACCATAGGAAAGCATTTTGAAAGGTCAACAAAGAAGCATCCCTTTCACATCTCTCATAGAGACATGTTAAGGCACTATGGATTAATGCCACCTTCATGCTAATACCAGCCTTTCTTCTTTTTAGCTTTTCCACCACTTTGAGCCAATATATGTGAATCATACTGGAGATGTGTCAAGCACATCAATTAGAATTTATAAATTATCTTCCTAGCATGTAGAGAAATGATGGGGAAAGCCACCCATTTCATAAGGGATCATTGGTAATGGCTTTATTCTTATTGCTTTTTGCCATAGATAGTTTGATATTCCCAGCTGTAATTCACAACCTATTTAGGAAGCACACGGCTTGTTGGAGTGAATTTTCAGAAGCATAATATTTATTACAGAGTTCCTCACTGCATTACCTAATAGTTAAGCTTTTAGTTGGTGTAAATGAGCGGATTGGAATGCATGAGAGGTATTTTACATATTAAAGCAAATATAAATATTGGAGCGCATGTTTAAACTGAAGTATTTGCCATGGATATGGGTTGTTTTTTTTATAAGAACCAACATAGCTACTCTTCCAATAAGAATTAATGTTTTCAGTTTAGTTTGAAATATGCTCAAAAATTGTCCAAAATGATTTTAATGCTGATACTAAATTCTATATCTTAATGGGAAAATACAGGATTATGTGAAACTAAGGGGGGATGCAGACTGGCACGTTAGACCAGCCTGGAGGTGGAATTGGGCAGGGCGACCACATGCCAGCCATCCCGACTCTGCTCCGATGCCATGCGCCCGACCGCATGGCATGCGGCATCAGGGCACCCTCTTGGTGCAGCGTGCAGACACACAGAGCCAAAAGGGCACAAAAGAGCCACCACAGCATCTATAAAGACAGCTTTTTGCTGCCCCTAAAAGGAGCAGCATTTGCCCACTCTTTTGGGGGTGGCAAAAAGGAGGATCAGGGCTGCAGTGTGTGGTTGTCGCAGCCCTGATTCACCGCTCCAAGGGACGGCACAGAGCCATCCCTTACAGGCTGTGTGCATCAGTCCTATGAGTGTTCGTTTCCTTTCAAATTTGATAGCTTCAGTAGAGGCTGCCTGACTGAGAGACCTGTTCTGCAAATCAATAAAGATGGAATATTGGGAATGGAAACCCACAAAAGCACTGGTTCACAGTTGCAAAACCCCAGATAAGGGCTTCTGTGGGATTCACTGTCATTTGAAAGCATAGTAGTTCCCAGAAGCTTCATTTTGAGAAAGAATCCAATGGGTGAATTGCTTCTTTGTGTAAAATCCTGTCTCTGTATAACACTGTATATTGGTAGATGGTGTGACACCTTCATCAACTTGTGAATCACTGTGTGCTTATACAGATAGCTTAGCTGAGCCTAGTGGTAGCAGCAGAGCTTCTTCTAGCTGTATTACAAATTGGCCTGTCAGTTACACTGAAGCCAGTGGGATTAAACTAGCTTTATATGCAAGCACTCCGGTTGTACTAGCTTCTGGGTCACGCTGAGAGAATGCAGCACTCTTTTATTTAAAAAGGAAACCACACCAGAGGACAGCAGTGGAAATGTGTGCCTCACAGTGTAATTGTATCCTGACCTGGAGGGACCCTTTCCCTATTTCTCCAGAGATCAGGTTTCACATTGTATTCAGTTCTTAGCATCTCAGCTCTGGTTTGCCAACAAGTGTGTTTCATGATGCCGGCCAACCAGACCTTGTATGCAGGAACTAAAAGCCAGGCTGATGGGCTACCAAACCTATTTCTCATCTGACAGCTGCTGTTTGTGCATTTAAAGAGAAGAGCACTGGGTGGGCGGGCAAGACAGCCATGAAGCCTGCTAGAAGGCACTGCCATCATTCTGCTAAAGGACGCTGCATGCCACTTCAGTTGATGGCAATTTAAAATCATGAGATTTCCTCATTAGGAATGGAACCAACTTGACCTCTGAGTCATCCTCCATCAAGACTGGTGCCTGAATCCCTAAACAATTCTTCACTCAATAGGATTATGGCTTGACTGGACTGGGAAAGGAAATGGGATTGTGCTGGATAAAGCTTTTGATCAAACACAAATACCAGCAATATTAGCAAAGGGAATAGAGAAAATTGCTAGCAGAGTAAATAGCTTTTTGTATGAATGGTCCCTTTATTCAAATGTTCCCCAGTGTACATTTCTTCCTTTAAAGTCTGAAGAGTGAATTTTCTTTAGACATCATTGATTATCTGATACTGTTTGTTCTAAGTTGCCTGCCACTTTCCACACCCACAAAGTGCAGAGAAGAAAGTAAAGTGAAGACAGAATGTCAAAGTGCCCCAGTCAGGTACAAATAGGATTGCACTTGGAAAATCTTCTTTACTCACCCCAAGCAGCAGGTCCACAGTAACAATCTCTGAAGGGAATCTAGGCTGCAGGGGGGGAGGGGGGCTCTTTGCATTAGCTGCACACATGTGATTCTTCTCACAATGAACCAGCCCCTTAAGATCAGGTAGGAGAATTTATATTTTCCCATAGTAAGCTCTGGAAATCAGTGGACAGAAACTGTTCCATAAGCAAATCATGCTTTGACCAGTTATTTGAACTTGAAGCTGAGCTGTTGAGTTATTTAAAAGTAACTGAGAAATTGGATTGATGGAGTTGGATGCCATACCTGGCAACAGAAGTGGTAAATGTTGCAACATTTCCATTCATAGGTTGGTATTCTATTGTTAGTCTTTAACTAATCTATAAATTGACATTCAGCAGTTGACTCAGTGAGTCTACTCTAGTTGGGACTAACAAATATGATTCAGGCATCTCATGCCCTCAAGGGGGATCCAATAACTGCAGGCAGCTGTATTGATCCATATGGAAAACTCAGTTCTAACAGCTTCCAACTCCTTGTAATTCCTGTTGTGTGTTTTTAAGAGCATAGTTTTTGAGAGCACAACAAACTGCTTTGTCAATGTACAAGTCCATAGCTATGCAGGGAACTCAGATCAGTGGCCTGGTCTCCTCCTTTTCACTAAGCCACTCTGTAATTTACTTTTTGTTTACTCTTTCCTTTTGAGTAAGACTTTAAACATGAATTCTCAGAGTGCAAGCCTTTGGCATTTGGCAAATACCAGCAGTGCAATTTTTCTTTAGCATGCAATGCATTTGCAGTCTGTCTTGGAATGCAGAGCATGAAAATGTTACCTTTTTGGACTAACCACAGCTAAAATCCCCATGCTGACTGGAGGATTCTGGGAAGTATAGTCCAAAAATGTAATTTTTCCAAGTTGTGCTGAAATGCAAGCTGTTGTATGATGCCGCGAGTGACGCTGAGGGATCACCAAGCCTCCTGTCCTCATGGCTACCTTCTCCTTGGGGGGCATAGCAGGCCCACATAAGCTTAAATGCCATGCCATTTCCACAGTTTGTTTTGTCCTTGCCTGATAAGGAGCAGATCTGTTAGAGATGTGCTGATAAAGCTCATGTTTCTGTAAGCAACTGGGGGATTGTGTTTAAATAACACACACACACACACACACACACCTGTGTTCACTATCTGGGTTGTGTGAAAGATCCCCTGGAATTAGTTCAGCCCAAATGAAGCAAGTTTCAGTCCCACTGATTCAGCACACACCTCCCTTGTCTGCTCATTAAAAAAAAAATGCTAATTTTAGAGAGAGATTGTGTTCCTTCTTGGCTCCCATGGACTCATAAAGGTGAATATCACTCCCACCTGAGTCAGATGAGTTTACAAGTAAGAAAAAACGCAGGTATGCCTCAAGGGTAGACTGCTTCCCCACCCCTAGTTGCGGGACCCCTAGAGAGTCAGTTCCAGAGCTGTACCTTACACCAAAAGTGTGCCAAGATGTACATTGAAACTCTTATAACCTCCCCCCACCTGCAAAGTGGAACTATAGGGAAAAAAACCCTTCTTCAATAAAGCTCTACAGTGTTTGCTTCTATATCCATGAGCCTCCCCCACCCCCCAGCAGCTTTCTGGCTCTGGACGTGATATGTTACCATCTGGGTCTGTTGATCCTGAAGTGAGTTGAGACATCTGAATTCCCTTTTCTAATAATCACTTTCCACAAATGTTACAGACAGAGTTGGGGAGTATTTTGTTGTTGTTTTGTTGTTTATGGTAGCAGTGGTCTAAAAAGTAATTCCACTGTTAATCCTATTCTGATTCCCAGCTGAGAGCAAGCAATTCCTGCTTCCAGGGTCTGTATCTCATGTCCTTGAGTTTTAAAGAAGACTCAGGTCTAGAACTGGAGAGTCTAAAGCCACCACTGGAGATTTTCTCCTGGGGCTAGCTGCTGTATAAAATTTAGAATTTGCCATATGGAAATTAATTGCAGTGTCATTAGATATGTGAACGTACAATTGCAAAGATCCTTGAATGAGATGTCTTCTTCTTCTTTTTCTGCTTCTCTCTCTCTCTCTCTCTCTGTCTGCATTAGCAACAGTTTCTCACCATTTTGGCAATCAAGTTTAATTCTTGATGCTGGCCAATTTGGAAGGAATTGGTTTCTCATATGATGTTTTCTAGATGCTAGCTGTAGGAGTGAGATGCACTTTCTAAAATCTCATTGGAACACAATAATGGGTGCCATGTTTACTTT
>CM034701.1:198268810-198289049 GCA_020142125.1 Phrynosoma platyrhinos
GTACATATGTCATGCCTGCACAATAGATCAGACATACCAAGATGAACACTTGGTGCTTCTGTCATGTGGTCTGACAGATCTTTGACAATCCACTTGCTTTTTAAATTATTATTACAAATAGATCAGATAAAACTGGAGAGGTAACTGGCTTTAGTGGGTCACTATATATGTCTGCAATGCAGGATCATGCTGTGTAGCTAGGAGGCATCATTTTCCATTGACATTGTATTCTTCCTCTGCTGTTTTCACAGGCTGTGAGTGGTCAGCCAGTCAGATGGGCAGCCAAGGCTGGGAAGGTGGGAATTCACCTGTTAAGGGTCTTTGGGGGTACAGTTGACCAGGATCAAGCTGGGTTTGTGGGCTGTTGGACCATCCTCACTTCTAGGGTCAGGAAACCACCCAGTAGCTTGTGCTAAAATGGACTGAACAGCTGGTGTTCTTGTGGTGGTGCCCCTTGGCAGGCAAGCTGAGGGAATTTTGTGCTGGGGTACCAGGGCTCACAAGGGTGAACATTACTCCCATCACAGGACTTTACAAGTGAGAGTGGAAACCCCAGGTACAACTCAAGGGTAGACTCCTTCCCCACCTCCCAGGATCCCTCTGAAATCCATTTGCTAGTGACAGTCTCTCTCCATGGCATCCTTTTTCCTAAGCAGGTTGTAGGAGCTGAGAGATTGCACCAGTAAACCAGCACCAAAAAACAGCCACTGCTCTGCGGGTGTAACTTCTGGGAAGGAAGCAAAATGAGAACACTAACCCTGCAGAATTCTACTTGATCCTGAATGAAATTTTCCTCCTGTCCCCCAGTTTCTAGCATTGTAAGAGTGAGACATTGGCTGCTTTTATCTGTTGTGTTCACATTCTCTTGGTAACTTTGTCTGTCCCTTTGCTTTGGATGTCTAACCTCTATTTCTAAATGTTCAACATAAGTTTTAATGTACTGCAATGGTTAAAATGTGAGGAATGAATCAGGGGTGTCACAACGGGGTGTGGGGAATACAGAACACCCCAGGTGACACTGTAAGGAGGGAGGTGACACCATTGGACTTTTGACAAAAACAGCCTTTGGTGTCTGCTTGCATCCCTTTGAAATGCTGAAGAGATGGTGTGAGTGGGGCGAGGATCAGTGGGATGAGAAAGGAGAGGCCACATGGTTGTTTTTTTAATTAAAAAAATTAACATGTTATTTTAAAAAAGCATTTCAAAGGTTTTAAATTCTTTTAAAATTTTCTTTAAAAACATCACATCTAAAATTTCACTTGAACCACATGAAACTGTGTACATTTAGGCTGTGCATATGGTATTGTAATTTAAAAGTTTTAACTTTGCTAGTTATTTATGTCACAACGATTGCCATTACATTCAGTGGTATAAGGATATTATGATTTATGAGTAACATTAGTACAAAAAAATTACCAAGGATTCTGTATAATGTGGTAGGGGAGGAGGTCAATGAGGGGGTGACACCATGAGTTACTGTACTGGGTGTTTCCAACCCTAGTGGTGCCACTGGAGTGAAGAATTTATTTGGGGGAGCAGAAATCTTGAGGGGGCAATGCTTTCATTGCACCCCTGGACTGCTGTCCATGTTAAGGAGCTATTTTCATGATGGCACAAGGCGGGGATGGTGGCCATATGTTTCAGGCAGCACCATGGCATGGGGTTGGTGAATGAAGGCAGGACTTGGTGTCTAATGATGTAATCATAGCCATAGGTGGAGCTGGGCTTTAGAGAGTAAAATATCTTGGATTGGCACCAGACCTTTAGATTGTGTCTTTTTTTTTCTTTTTCTTTTTTTTTTTACTACAGCTCTCAAAATCCCCCAGCCAACATACCCATTTGTCTTGTTAGCTGGGATCCTGGGGACTGTAGTCTGAAGGGAACTTTTCCAAAATCTAAGTGGCATTTGCAGCATCCAGAAAGTTTAATCCTACAAGGTGCTGAGCCAATTCTTTTGTCCCTCCTGACTAGACCAGCTGTTTTTCTAGAGATACACTTCAGAGGCACATGTTCCAGCAGCAGAGCCCCTGGTAAATTTTAGGAGAGCATTTCATGTCTAGTTTTTCCATGGCAAGTACATCTGTAGTTGTAATAATTGCTTGTAATTCCTGGATGTTATATGCTAGGGAGGCATTTGCTTGTGCAATGCTTGTCAGGCACATATTCATGTTTCACTTCATTGGCCTTACAAATTGTCGGCTGATTGTTTGTTTGTTTTTTGTTTGTGTTTCAACTTGTATGAAAGACACTGAGCAACAGAATACACCCCCCCCCCCCCCCCGAATGATAGAAATGACATTGTGTAACTCGATTTTTCAGCAGTGAAATGAAAATAACTTAGGACAAACCACCAGCAATTCTATTCTTTGATTTCATCATGAAGGTACTTGAGATTCAGCCATCTTTGGTCCCGATTCAGACATCCGCGTCGGAGGCTTGATGGACTAGTGACAGGCATGCATATTTGAAAGTTGTCACAGATTAAATGCCATTATCTCAGACTTTTCTTTCTAGTGAAGACAGAAATATGTAGGTCCAAACCAGGCATAATGGCAGCAATTTCAAAGGCTTAAAGCAGTAGTGGAAATTGTGCAGCTTGGGGACTCTTATGTGGCCCTCAGACTCCATTGAGGTCCCCCCAAAACCCCAGCCTCAAAAACAGGCAGCTGGAAATGCAATGTATGAACAAAAGAACAACCCTCTAGATGAGGCACTGTTTTGTTTCACTGTTTCAAGCCCCACACCCAAACAGCCCAAAGCATGGTGTAGTGGTCTGAGTGTTAGGGGTCATTCACACTATGTTATAACCCAGGTTGCAAACTGGTTTAAAAGGGGGTCATTCACACTTGAATCAGTTTGCAAACCAGTTTAAATGTGGGTCATTCACACTGGAATCAGGTTTTTTCAACCTGAATTGGGGTGGGCCTGTGTCAAATCCCCCTTAACCCAGTTTTTTTGGAAATGACTTTTACCCCGTGTTTTTTTGCAAAACACCAGGTTTTTTTTCCAGGGTGCCACCATTGTGAACTTGCTCCCAATCAGATTCGGGGCTTCCTGAAGGGAAGGATCAATGGGCAGAGGGTGAGCAGAGGGGCCAAACATGCCTATCCCATCTACAGAGTGGCAAGCGCCATTTTGTGCTTGCGCTTAGTTGCCGGCTTTGAGTGTTTTCAAATTTCCCAACTGGTGTGCCCTTTTAAAAACTGCTCAGCTGTTTTCCTTTTCTGCTCTTTTCCCCCTACAATGCCATTGCCAGATGTTTGGACCACCAAAACTGGGGAAGAGGGCTCTGCTGTGATTTTTTAAAAATATATATTTTTTTTTGACAGAGTGTGTGATCGGTTGCATTTGTATGGCTTCCATCCCAGGGTGTATGTGATTCATTCTGATACCATTGCAAGGAGGAGTGGATGGGTAGAGGGAGGGATGGGGGGAAAGAGGAAGGAGGAGAAAAGAAGGAAGGAGGGAGGGACAAGCCTTCACCAGCCAGCCTTAGTGCCCCCCCATCCCTGCCAGGGGCTCGGAGGAAATTTGATGCTCCCACCACTGCCAGCTCTGTGGGGTAAAATGCATGCTTCTCAGTCAGGCTCCTAAGGGAGGGCATTTGGACATTTTTCCTAAACAAGAGGATGAAATGGAGGACAGGTTCTGGGAAAGGAGGATGCAGATGAGGCACCACAAGACAGAGGACATGCAAGGGAAATGGAGGTCATGCCCCAATAAACACTCATATAAATATAGAATGTGTGCTTCTTAGTCCTGCTCAAAATGGAGGACATTTTGGACATTGTTCCTGGGCGGGAGGTGAAAATGGAGGAGTGTTAATTCCTCACTCCCCCTGGATACAACGATGTCATTAATGACGACAACAAAAGTGAAGTGGTGTAGATGTGCGTCATTTGATTGACAGAACAAAAAAAAATACCCAAAAATGATTTAATGTGATCAATAGGGAGGATCCATTTTGCATCAGTACTTTCATTAGTGTGAACTTCCAGAGGGTTATATTGCGCAGGTTAGATTTGATTGGGGTAAACATAGTGAGAACTTCACATTAGGTCATATTCAATATTGCATGAACGAATGCATTATCAAATCTCCCCAGATCTACCCCGCACAAAGCGCTAGTGTGAATGACCCCTTAGACTAGGACGCTGGAACACCAGGGGTTGAATCCCTCAGGCTTGGAAACCCACTGGGAGCAAATCACACACTCTCAGTCTCTCAGTGGCAAACCTTCTCTAAAACAATCTGGCCAAGGAAACCATGAGTCAGAGTGGACTTGGAAAGCATGTAACAACAACAAAAGTAAAATGAATGTCACTCCAGGTTCTGCAAAAATTGCGGCTTGTGGCTCATTTGGAGATGAAAGGATCCCAAATGGCTGTTGGGCCCTCTGCCTGTGGAGAGAGATTCAAACAAAGCTGCCTTGATCATATAGAAAGAGGGAGGGAGGTATTGTTTTTTAACTATGAAAGGGTACCTGGCAAAGAAGTTTAAAACCACTCTGCTTCCGGCCAATTAAACTTACCCTGAGCTTTTCTGAGTGAACTTCATATTTGAGAAGTAGGGCTGCAGGAGGCATGAAGGGGATGGGTCAGCCCCTTTAACCATCTCTGTTTCAAAGTGGACCACCCTGCTTATGTCCTTTGAGATGATAGGGAGTGGCCAGGCTCCTTCCATCTCATCTCGAAGATTATCACACAGGGTAAGAAACGCGAGACAAGAGCTATGCCCCATCATATTCGCGTGATTGCAGGAAATATTTTCACACGACGTCATCCACTTACCGTACTTGTCATGTCATGGAAGCATCTTGCTAGTGCAACTTTTCATTGACGACAAAAAAGCGTTACTGGCTTTCCAATAATGCTTCATTAGTATTATTGTGAACGTATGAAATGCAATCATGTTTCAATAGCACTATTGAGAACCCATCATTAAACCTTCCAGAAGTAAATTGAATCCCCAGTCTCCCAGTGTGCCGAATTTGGCAGAAAAACTTACTGTGTCATGCTTGTGAGTCACAGGAGAGTTCCTTAGTGGTGAGAGATGACCCATTTTTTTCTGTCTGATCACAACCCCTTCTGCCAATGTGTGGAATGTAAAAGCGCTATTTTACTGCTTGTGAATCGTTAATGCCCCATTATTGCAACCCATGTGAAAGTAAGTGTTTTAATATCGGCATTGTATCGTTCTTGCTATTATTAATTAGAATAGCACTATTAAAGTGTAAACAGTCCTTGTGTGATAATCTTCCTCATTTGAGGCATCAAGTGATGGACCAGCACCTAGGACCCAGCCTTTGAAAACACAGGAACTCCACATGCAGTGTAATTGGGACACCTACTGTAAAAACACTGAATGCATATTATAACTATTTCATTTCTTTGTTTATTTAGAAAAAAAATCTCAACTGCCTATACAAAACCACTTCCCAAGGAGTGCTAAAATGAAATACATATTATAATGGAACTTAGGCCCAATTCACAATGTTCTGAAGGACTGTTTTCCAGGCTGTTCTGAGGGATCAAAAGAAGGATCTCTTCTTAGAAAGGGTTTGGGTCACAAATACCCAAATATGGAACTCATTTATGGAATTGTCTTTCTTACTAGCTCAATGTATCTTTTACATTAACACGTGGGTAATGATACACAACTTCCTTATATCACCTTGAATTCCTTTGAAACCCTGGTTGCAGGTGGGTCATTTGGCCTTCGCATCTACTGAGATGCCTATAAGATGATGACATGCAGAGTGTGCTAAATGGATGTCATGTTAATGGTGACTAATGATGGGTGATGTTGAAGGTTACAAAGATAATACCAGTGATCTTCCTGGTAATGAATTATAGACATTATGAAGACTCTACTGACATTGTTTGAGTGGCAATCAGCATTATCTTTTTTCACCTAGGCCCTTAGGCCTATCTGTGGCAACTCTCATTTCCCCTAAAAGCTGGGTATTTGGTTGAATTGAAATAAGTATTATTGTAATGCACATGTCTTCCATTGTATGCTCAAGAATATTAATGTAAGTTGGGCTTGCTGTAAACAGTCATGAAAAAGTTGCTTCCGCAAGCATACATACTATATGAAAAATGTTTGCTTTTGCTGCTTTCTGAAGTATTCTGTCAGCAATAACAACAAAACATTTTTCTTATTCTAGTGGATTTCCCAGCATTAGAGAGTGATATTTCAATTCATGGGGAAGACTTTGGAGAAGATACTGAAGAGGGTAAGTATGGGATGTGGCTCATATCACAAATGCCTTACAGAGTCATTGGGCCTTTGCAGACTGCCAGAAATAGTGGACTTTAAATTGAGGCACTGCCCTGGCTCAGTGCTAGGGAATCATGGGAACTGTAATTTATTGTGGCACCAGAGCTGTCTGACAGAGAAGGCTCAATGTCCCAGAAAACAATACAATTCCTATGACTCCCTAGCACTGAGCCAGGGCAGTGCCTCAATTTAATGTGCACTATTTCTGGCAATCTGCAAGGGCCCATTGATTCCTACATGTTCTAATCTCAGTTCTGGCATAAGTATCTTCACTTCCACCTCGATTGTACTCAGAGGGGCAGGGTACAAATAAATATTGTTGTTGTTGTTGTTGTTATGTATACAGGTAATAAATATTGGCTACTAATATTGATCACTCTGCTACCTCCAAGATAAAAGACAGTATTCCTCTGAATGCCACTTGCTGAGAAACAGCAGGAGGAGGTGGCATTTGTCTTCTGTCTTTCTATTGGGCTCCCCATACACCTCTGGTTGGTCATTGTGGAAAACGGATGCCATACTGACTAGATCAGTTTGGTCTAATCCAACAGGGTTCTTCAGAGGTAGTGGATCAGGCTGGTTTTCATCAAAAGCTGCATACAGAAGTTGCACCAGAAGTTCTCTAAAAGTCCCTCATTTCACCATCCATATTACTTTTTTTTCGTGAGCCATCAGAACATGTCAATAACAGCTCCCAAGTAGCTAAGCATAACTAGCATCAGTACAACATAAATACTGGGACTTTTACTGTTGGGAAGTATATACTGATGAAAATAGATATGGTAATTATGCTGTCAGGGAGACACGATAATCCAATAGAAGACACACACAAAAGAAATGCAGAGTCACCTCTACCCTACTAGAAGATAGGAAATCACTTCTTGGCCTTTTGGCTAAGAGCAAGTGTAGAAAATGGGAGAAATTATATACCTAGAGCAGTTCCAAGTATAGCCAGCTGATACCAGAAGTACATTTCCTCCAAGGCCTTAATGCAGTTTTGTGTGGTAAGAGAACTAACAGGAATTGCATGCAAAACATTACTTTTTAAACTATTATTGAACAGACATGTTCTTCTTTTGTTGTCTTCTATTGATATTTCAGTCACCACATCAGAATTAACATCCTTCAGATATTCCAGATAAAGAGGAACAGAAATTTAAATTATTAGCTAGAGCATAAATTGGAGACAAATTAGCATGGAAATTTGGCAACTCAAGATACCATTTGCTTCATTGTAGAAGGGCTATCTTAAGCGATTATCACATGGCTTAAATAATACAACTTACCACCCCCAAACTTAATTCAAATTCTGCGCTACAGCTGTGTTTTATTGTATGGCTTTTTCAACAGAATCTGACTCTAGACTAGATCCCCACTCCAATGCGCATCCAGAAATGCGTGCTGGTGGCCATTTTTCCAAGTTGGAACCTTCCGACTTGGAAAAATGGCTGCCAGCACACATTTCTGGATGCGCATTGGAGAGGGGATGCCCACGGACAGCTTTTGTGGGGGAGGGGGGAGAAAGCCATGAGGTAAGACCCAGCTCCAGCATGAACTGGGCTCTAATTTGAAAGAGGTAAGCTGGGTCTGGGAGGAGGTGTGATAATCTCCTTACAGTCTTTGAGTTTTTTTCACTAATCCAAAACCACAGAAGAACTGAGAAAAGCAGAAAGAAAATCAAAGAAAGGCAATTTGAAGACCTAGGTGACACTGCCCAGGCTCACATGCCTATGCAAAGGAGCACAGATGGTCATGGGAATTCCACTACTATCCCCACAGACTTTCCCATGCAGTTACACCCATTAAGACTCAAGATTAACTACATACACCAAAATCAGAAAAAGAAATATTTACCATCCATTGTTCAATGGTAGGTGATTCTAATGCTGTAGCCACACCCAAATGTGTATTTTCACAGATGCCAGCTATAGATTTAGGGTGGGGTGCAACATAAGATTATATTCCATCATTCATGTTACAGCTAACCCACAGTCATATCCAGTGTATTACTCTCCTTTCCATTTCTTTTATTTTTGAACCCTGGTGTGTGTCTGTTTTAAAGTCCCAATGCATTTTATACAATTTAATATGTGACCATAGTAAGCGAATATCCGACCCAAATAGACACAAACTGATGTGATGACACTGATGCTGACTAAGAACCAGTGTGGTCCAGAGGTTAAAGAGTTACATTCAGATTAAGGAAATCAGAAGTCCCATCTCTGCAGCAGACTTACACAGTGGCCACAAGCAAGACACCACCACACAACCATGGGATCCATTCTGCATGATTGGAGTAATTCTAATTGCCTGTGGTTTTTAAAATTATTATTCTAGGATTTTAATAGTTGTGTGATGAGCAGAAATCCAGTAGCTGGTGAAGCTTTATCCATCTATATGCTGGAGGGAAATGCTCACCTTGTAACTGTGAACATGATCTCTCTGATTTCTGTAACAGCAGCAATGGGGGCAGGTTGCATGCATTCCAGTAGTACAGAGGGGCTGGTTCTCCAGAGTGACACCTCTGTGTGTGGGTGCCATTTCCAGAACCATTTTGCACAAGGGGCACCTTGCATGCATGCCATCAGCCAGTTCTATGTAGCTAAGGCACAAAGGGGGAATGCCTCCATTTCTAACCATTTCCTCCAATTCTGTTTCAGATTACTTGGGCCTGGCGAGGAACAATACATTATTTTCAACCAACTCCCCGCTAACCCCAAAGGTAGACAAGGAGAAGAGTTGGTTGTACACCCTGGACCCCATATTGGTCACCATCATAGCTATGAGTTCCCTCGGGGTTCTCCTGGGGGCGATTTGTGCTGGCCTATTGCTGTACTGTACCTGCTCCTACACTGGCCTCTCCTCCCGGAGCTCTACAACCCTGGAGAATTACAACTTTGAGCTTTATGACGGCATCAAGCACAAGGTCAAAATGAACCACCAAAAGTGTTGCTCTGAGGCATGACTGATTGCACCAGAATCACATTTGACATTTCATTCCAGCAAGATCGGCTGGTGAAGATTACTTTTTATATGGGAACTGAATGCCATAATCTTACACAAGCCAGGACTGGAATACTGAAGTGGCGAGGAGTCCCTGCCAGGCCTCTTATTTCAAATGAAGAGGAAGAAGAAGAAGAAGCCAGGCATAAACTCTGAGCTGCAAAAACTATGGCTAATTATGTTCATGGGAAGAATTGGGTTGAAAAAAGCAAATGGGAGCTGTGATGTTTTACTTTTTATGTCTTACATGAGCCAATCCAATCTGCAAAAGTCCAAGCATTTGGCTTGCATTTAGGAAGTGGGGAACAAAATGTTGATCATTTTCCACTTCCTTTCTCTGACAGGATGGCAGTTAATTCCAGATAGCTTCTCTCCCACACCTCTCCATTCAGGTGGCCATTCTGTCTTTAGAAATTACACATAATAAAAGACACACACACACAAATGCCCCATCCAACTGATTACCATTCAGAAAAGTTCCTTAATTTTTAAGGGATTTTTTTCTTTGCTGTAGGCTATACAAGCCTTAGAAGCAGCTTCTAGACCCCTAGTGAAAGTGTGTTGTTGCCTTTACCTTTTTCTGATCCAAAAGGGTCAAGCGAAGGGTGGGGAGGATTATTAAGTTTGTGGGTCAATGGGAGCAGCAGTGCTTTCTTTCCAGATTACAAAGCAAAAGAGAAAAGGGGGCCTGAGGTGTGAAAGTTGATAGAAGCACCTCCTCAAGAGAAGCTGAAGAGCCTTAAAGTGATTTGTGAATAAGAGCCATTTATTAAATCCAGATCTTGGATTGAAACAGCAGAGGCCTTTATCACAAGGGCTCTTTCTTTTGCCTTTCTTTCAGTCCCTTAAAAAAGAACCTCCACAATCCTGTTCTTTCATTATAGGAAAATTGCAGCAAACAAAAGACACAATTATAAGATGCCCAAGAACTCAGGAGATGGCTTTTTGTATGCTTCAAGAGAAAGACAGGCTGATATATATATATATATATAGGTTAATACTGTGGCCACTCTAACTCTGATGGGGGGAAATAGTGTGAAGAGGAATGGATTGAATGAATACAGTTGTCCAGCCCACTGCAGCATCCTCTCATGGGCAGGATTTAATTTCTTCATTAGATAGTACTAAGGGCTTAACTCTGCAAAGAGTTATTGCATGGTATGCCCTTTGAACAGATTGTATGACATCCTGGTGGCTTTCTGAATGACAAAAGTATAACTTCTTTGCAGTGTCAGGTCCTTAGATGAGACCGAACAGTACCATTGTTATGGCAACATTGCAGGGCATCGAATCTTAGCTAACACTCTAGTGTGGACATTGAATAAAAGGTCTGGAACAATCTGTTATCAACTTCTTATCCCTTCAGAACAGTGAGACTTGCTTTGTTGTAATTTGGAAAGCAAATTGTTCATTACTGAAGGGTTTGGTTTGTGTGTGTATGTATTTTTTTTCTTTAATCAAGTGCCTTAGAAAAGTATTTTTCCCTTTATGTAGAGATGTGTGATGTATGAAACTAAAAGGGAGACATTCACCCTTTCCCCTGCTCCTCTTCTTTTCATCTTCATCATTATCATCATCTTCTTGTTCTTCTTCATATTATCATTGTCATCATTGGATCTCTACTGGGTAGAGTTTTGTCCTTTCCAGTGGTCAGATATATTTCTAATTCTGTTATGTGTACTGCTGTGCCATGCTTGAGGTGTGTTGCAGACCAGTAAAAGAAACGTTTACAAATGTCAAGTTTCGACTTCCAATGCCTTTTATTTCAGCTCTTGGCAGCAATCACTTCTTGAGGAGAAATCAAAGTGATGCTTTGTATGGGTAATCTTCAGACTAATCAGATGGGATCTACAGCAAAGTTTCAACAATCTGTGGTCATTTGAGGAGTGACACCTAACAGCCTTGTATTAAACATTTGTGCTGGATAATCTTGTTGTCACATTGGCATGTTCCGCTGGCATAGCTGTTGATACACTCTCTGCTAATTTCATATACGAAATAATCGAGCAAGTCTTGGGGCTATTTTACACATTACACTTTTTAGGAGTACACTTCAAAAACTGTAATTTGTGAGTATAACAAACATATTTTGGTGCACATGTGTGTAATACTTGTATGCACATTTGTGAACTAAAGATTTGCTGCAGCTCCTGATCAAGAGTACACTGGGTAGTAATATGTAAACAGTAAAACGTAATGTGTAGAACAGTCCCCAGAGCGGCTTTGTGTGTATGCTTGCCACGCTGGATATTCCTAGCTTCTAGCATGTGCATTGCATCCTGCCATGGATTTATTTCCAGTTACATGCCACAATTCAACACAGACTTAGGTGTACATAGACACCCATTGATTGCAATGCAT
Source organism: Phrynosoma platyrhinos (assembly GCA_020142125.1). Classification (NCBI taxonomy): domain Eukaryota; kingdom Metazoa; phylum Chordata; class Lepidosauria; order Squamata; family Phrynosomatidae; genus Phrynosoma; species Phrynosoma platyrhinos. Next base: position 198,280,457 of record CM034701.1, read on the forward strand.
TTAGCTATGATGAATCATGACCTTAAAGCAGCATACAGGTTTTCATACTACCGGTATATTCTTTGTGACCTTGGGATTCTTCAGAAGCAAATAAGGAGTACGTCATTAACATCAAGTAACAATAATAGGCCTCCATCTCTAAAAAACCACTGGCTATACCTCTATCAATCATTTTTAAAACCAACAGCAACATTGGGAGTTTTGGGTTGTTCTAGATGAGATGTGTGGAATTCATTGAACTGAAGTGCCCATAATCCCTGGCCATTGGCCACTCTGACTTTAAACAGAGGCTGGATGGTCATCGGTTGGGGATGCTTTGATTTTGAGTTCCTGTATGGCGGGGTTGGACTGGATGGCCTTTGTGGTCTCTTCCAACTCTATGATTCTATGACTATGAACAGAATTGGAGTTCATTCAACAACAGCTGGTGGGCCTCATTTTTCCCACCCCTGTTGTAGAGCATATAATATTATAAATTCAGAGGAGTTGACAAGCAAAGAACAAGCCGGTTCCTGTAAACTTAAACCACAAACCCCATGGCAGACCCTCGGGCAGCTCCTGGATAGAGGCTGAGGTAGGAAAAAAATCTTGATAGTGAAAAGCTTGGAAAACACTACCTTAAAAACAGCCCTGTTTTTCAGCAGTCTAGAAACAGCACCATACAAGTACCCCTTTTGATAGACTTTAACCTAGGTCATATATAAGCACACCCTATCCCCCTTCTTGCCTACCCCAATTTTAGAGAGACTCAGAGTAATCACTAATTTTACAGGGTCATTTTGAAGAGAAGATTACTGCTACTGTCATGAAAGGAAGGGCCATGGCTCAGCCAAAGTTAACCGCTTGTCAGTTCATAGACTTTGGTGGGAGAGTTCAGCGTAGGGTTACTTCTGGAGCCCTGGTGGCGCAGTGGTTAAATGCCTGTACTGCAGCCACTCACTCATAGACCACAAAGTTGCGAGTTCAATACTAGCCAGGGCTCAGGCCAGACTCAGGCCTGCATCCTTCTGAGGTCGCTAAAATGAGTACCCAACTGTTGGGGGGCAATGAGCTTACAGTTGTACACCTCTTAGACATCACATAGCACGATATGAAGTGGTATATAAATGAAGTTGCTTTGCTTTTGCTTTGCTTTGGCTGGATTGCATCCCAACTTTATTCCTCTTTTGTGTGAAGGATGAAGGAGGACAGGCCATATCTGTGAAGGTCATCTGGACAAGAGTAATAGATATATTTAAATGTCATGTTGCTGTCTATAGTAGGCAAACAGAAAGGGTGAGTTCGTGTATACATATGTACTTGCGTGTGCTTGTGAGTTCTCTGTATGTATTATATATGTGAGTGCTTATGTGGGACTACTTGTATCTTGAATTGAAGGCCAGAGGATTCTACTGCCTTTGGTGTGAATTTAACAAGGAGTGCAAAACACCAGCATGGTAAAACCAGCTCCCTCTGGGGAAAGTCCTATTCTTCGTATGCCTCGATGGTGCTTGACCGGAGCTTGGCTGTGTGCACTCAAAGGAGCAGAATCAGGCCAGAATGCTGCATAGCGGATACCTCACTTACCTCTCTGCTGGGTGCTTTACTGTTTTAATGCAGAAAATTGTGTTTGATTGTATTTTTAACAGGGCCAAGATTTTTTTAAAACCTATAGGTGCATATATATTCATATCAGTATATCTTCTCGAGCAAAAATATGTTGGATTTGATGATCCATGTTCTTTGGAAAGTTTTCCCTCCTTTCAAAAATACACACACATAAAAATCCTACCCCTGGGGCCTTTCTAACACCTTTGTTGAAATATGTGTTACTCCCACTTACCCTTCAAGGCCGCCTGAGTTATGATGGATGTGGGGTTTGCAGTGTCATTGGATCCTTGCATTAGGGAGGTGTAGACAAGAAAGCATGGGGATTTAAAAATAAACAAACCCAAGACTCATTAGGGGAGAAATGAATGCAGGAAATAGAATTTCTCACATTTTTACCAGCTCATAGTAATTCAACTATTTACTGGCTGAGCCAGGTCATGTGGACTTTAAAGCTTTTACTGTGATTCTTCAGTGTTTAAAGAAAAGACAAACTCAAACTGTGTTTCTGTGATTTATATAAAAGCCTTTTAAAAGTACTATTTAATAAACATTATAGTAAGAGATCTTTTTCTTCTAGTTCATTTTTCTTGTGGCTGGGCAGGCTGGGCTACCGTTACGGCTTGTTAATCCAACCCAGGAAAAGAGATCTCTTTCAACTCTGATTCTGTGCTGAAGGAGCAGGCTTATTATATACATGGAGTGGAGATGGACGTGCTATACGTGTTCCTAGTATTCATTGCCCACCGGACTAACTGGATGTAACATCTGATGTAGATGTGGTACTCTTCTCTACCAAAACTTAGATTTCCCCCCCACACACACCTCATTTTAGCTTTCAGGTTCTATAGAATTCAGCATTTGCAGCTAGTATAGCCAGCACAGGGTTTCTGGGAGGTGTAGGCCAAAACATTTGGCTCCACTCTCCAGCCAGGGTTACTAGTTGTGCCTCAAAGCTAGTTGTAAACAGTAAAAGCTGGATCAAGATGTGAATCTATTAAGCTTATCACACCAGTACCTGTAACGTTCCCATCCAATCCCTGGAACGTAACAATATGGGAACAGGTGTTACTACGTTAGACTATTGATAATTGGGTAGGTAACATTATGAGAACACATATCGCACTGCATTTACTATTGTACCGGTACTAGCGCTAAAGTAATTCCTCAGCCATCCCTCATTGGCGCATGCTCACTGTTGCGAAAACCCCTATGTCTGCATTGGAAAGAATGCTACCAAGCATTCATTGTTTTTTCTTGTAAACACGATGCAATTCAATCTACAAAAATAAAAAATATTTTTTAAATTGTCTGTGGCACTTTCCTTACATCAACACTGGAAGAGTTGAGTTGAGTTTGTGGACGTTCTAGGACAGGAGGGGAGGAAGTTGTCTTAGCCAAACAGAACACAAGGACAGATTGAGACCGGTTAGGATTATCGCACACACATCATCTGGAACAGTCTGAAAGCGTTATTGCTGGCCGAGGACTCATTTTTACAGTTCTTCTCCTGGAACAAGCTAGGGACTGTCAGAGCATGGAATGGGAACTCAATGAGGATCATACCATGTGATAAAATACGTTCCGTTCCATTCTCATCACGTACTCATTATGTTACAAGAACACAGTGTGATAAGCTTATATATAACTACAGTCACTGGAACAGTTAACAGAAGAACGTAGTGCTGAAACCACTTGTTTTATGTCTCTAGGCTGCAACTGTAAAAAACCATTGTGATTATTTCAATGAAATGAAAGGGGGAAAACAAAGTAGTTGAGCTGGATGTCCCTATTGCTTTCAATGGGATGCAGATGCATAGCCCAAACCTATTCATGTTTATTAGGAACATGCCCCATAAATTGCAATGTAGCTTAGTCTTACTAAGTGTACATAGGACTGTGGCCTTAGTCAAGACCAACGTGAGCTAGATTGGCTTTGTGTTTAAAATAATTCATAAGATGTGGCATCAGATTTAGACATGGCTCATTTGATATAAGCAAGCTTCCTTGCCCACTCTTCTCCATGAAATCCCCTCCATCACCGTACAAATGCTACCAAGAGGCTCAGGGGACTCTGCTAAATCGGATGGAATAGTGGGGAAAGGGAAATCCCTGAAAATTCAGAAGGATGCAACTTGCATAAGAGGAGACCTCCTGCCAACAGAAGGGAGATCTTAAATTCAACGTTAAATTCATAAATGTACAGGTGACCACTAACTTAACTTTTCATGCCAAGATATCCCAAATTCTGAGCAAAGAACAGTTGGATTTGGTGACTTTTAAAAATAAGGGAAATGTGCCTGTTCATGCCCATTTAATATGTTTTATTCTACCCCATGCCATAATATGGAAGAAGGACATGGATGTTTACACATATAGCCCCTCCAACAGCCCAATCCAGTCCAGGAGATTTATTCAGCCACACCTCAGCCATCAGAGGGTTTTCAAGGGACATGTTTCCTTAGCCATATTCAAACCTCACTTCAAGACTGCAAGAAAAAGTAAAATACAAAGTATGTATGTAACTAAGTAAGTAAGTAAGTAAAAGAGAAGAGCCTTATATAATTTTCAAAACTGAAAGCAGAGTTTCATAGAAAACTGCATTCTACATCCAAGAGCACATTCTGCATTGAAAGAAGGCAATTATGTGTGTTCACTTGGGACTCTGTAACTTTCAAACAGCTTTAAAAATGTTATGTTAGAGCAGGGATGGAGAATCTGTGATCCTCCAGTTGCTGCTGGACAACAAATTCCCATCAACCCTGAGCACAACCAATGTTGACTGGGGCTAATGGGAGTTCCAGTCTAAAAACATGGAAGGTCCTAGGTCTACCCCCTTGTGTTTCATGATGCTTCATGTAATTATTTTAAAAGGAGAATGAGTACCAAGTAAATGGAGAGAATGCTACATGGGCCTTACTTCTATAAGAAGTTGGCATGGATCTGCATAAGATGGAGTAAGTGTGTGAGCCAAGCATACTGCATAAAGGGTGAAAACATCTTGCAGATACAAAGAGAGTGACAACCCCACATGTACATGACACAACCATGTTTTGGAAGTTAAACCACAAAAATATCAACCTCACCTGACCAATATGCTTGCTAATGCATTCAAGGCACTCGGCTGATCCCAGGTTTTCCTTCTGAACACTCTCCATTATCTGCTGGAGTGTCTGTTGTTCCCTAATAAAAAATGTGACTGGATCCCACTGTGTTTCCCCTCCAGACCCCATGATTTCATAGCACTGTGTATCACTCAGAGCATTATAGTTAGGTCTGGAAAAGAAGTTGTAATGTTCATGCTCTACCATTTGCAGGGAAGGGACAACATCCTTGCAGCAAAATATTTGACATTTCTAATGGATTAATAATGCCTGCTGGCATCCAGCAATCTCTTATTTACAGGGAACTTTTCCCCCTTATCTATTCCTCTCCCTATATATGTTTACACAGGCTCATGGAAAATGGTGCCAGACTTAGGCATGGCAGAGGTCTCTAACTGGAAGAGGCACAGGCAGCAGTGGCTGACAAGAAACATAAGCCATCTGGATCCCCGGGCCATTTGAGCCACCACTGTTGTGTTTAGAAATGACACTTGGCTTTCCATTCTCCTATCTTTCATCCAGGCTTATCACAGCTGGAATTCAATCAAACCTGGTGGAATGGTGGTTGTCTTTGGGGAAGAATGCTCCTCTGGCCTTTGACTAAGTGGACCAAGTGTTTCTACTGTAGTTGAATTCAATACATCTTCTTCAGTATTGCTTCCCCTTCTATTATTTACTCATGGCACACATCAGTCTAAAATTGTGCAGTCGGATGATTATTTATTAACCTACACAGCATCATTTATGCAGATTCAAAAGCAAACATTCATAGATGAAAAACTGGCTTAACACCTGGAACTTACTTCAGCATTAGTAATGGGATAAGGCCTTCCACTTCCACACTAGAAGACAGCAGTTTAGGGGTATGGAATAGGATGTACAGCACATTTTGGTCAGTCTTTCATAAGCAAGAAATAGCTGAGAGGATGAGAAGGGATGGCTGGAGGGCTGCATCCACTGTCCCTGCCACCTGAGGCCACAATCTGCCCCATGATAAAGTTGGCTCCATCACTGGGTCAAGACTGTAGGAAGCATCTTCTCCTCCAGTGTTTGTGTGTAGCGGCAGCAGGTCAACTTATGTACCATGGAGATGAGCATTATTTTTCTCCTTGGCTCCGATGACAACCTGTCTTAAGTTGCTTGAGTCAGTCTCAGGATTTCACTACTGTTCCAGTTCAAGATGCTTCAGGATGTCAGCTATTGAGGCAGAAGCTTTGAAGACCATTCACACAGGGCTTTCTCTCACCATAGAGGGCAGCAGCAACCAAACACAAGTCAGCCTCACTGATGTCAACATGAGCAGTATACTGGATATGTACCAGAGGAAGGAAGGCTTCACTTGGGCTGCATTGAATGGCAGAATTAAATGCTTTAACTGCCATGGCTCAGTGCTATGGAATTCTGGGATTTGTAGTGTTGTGAGATATTTAGCCTTCTCTATCAGAGAGCTGTGGTCCCACAAGAAATGATAAGTCCCAGGATTCCTTAGGATGCAAGAGGCCATGACACTTAAAGTGGTGTCAAACTATTTTAATCCTGCAGTGTGGCAGCAACTTGGGACCAAACCTCCAGGGCTCATCTCAAGTGACTAGAGGAAAGGTGTGGGAGAAGCTTCAGGAAAAATGCAGCACCTCCCAGTTGTCCACACTATTGACAATCTTTCCCTCTCACATACACACACAAGCAGAGACACACACAGAGTAATCTTAGAAAAAGAGTAGCTAAGATGGCCATCACTAAAAATAAGGGCTTTGCCTTGGTCCCCTTCCTGTAATGTGATTATGGGAAGGCTCATTAGATCCAAAGATTCAATTTGAGCTTGCAAGTCTAGGCCCACTGGAATTGAGAAATAGAGGATGATGCTCTTGGATCCACTACATCCATAGAATTTAAGTTAGTTGTGACTAACCTAAGTGCCCTCTATTTCAAAGGGTTCTATTCTAATGTTTAGAATAGCCCCTTTGAAATAAAAGTTATTTCACTCAAATTAGTGAAATACAAGGGTACTTAAGTCCATCAGATACATGGACCTTAAATAACATACAGGTTAAATATTAAATACAAAAATCTTAAACAACATACAGATTAAATATGCAGCATGCTGTTTAAAATTTCTTCCACCCACGTGTGGTAGTCAAAATTGGGATGGGGACCCATGCACTTACTTGGAAGTAACAAAGAAAGTGGTCTGGCAAAGCACAGTCTGTATCAGTGCATTTCAACCTTTGGACCTCCAGAGGTATTGAACGTCACCTCCCAGAACCTGTCATTGCTGACCATCACTGGAGGCTTCTGGCAGGTGAAGTACAAAACAGCTGGAGAATCAAGGTTGAGATCTTCTGCTGTAACTTAATATATTGCATATATAAGAACTTGGAGAGTCTCTTTGGTCCTCCATTCTGTCAAGATGGTGGCAAACTAGGTGATGTTATGGAAATCCCATAAGCAGAGTTGCTTAGCCCAGTGATGGTCAAACTTTTAAGCACCGGGTGCCCAAACTAAATGGCCTTCTGGCTGCACTGCGTAGTACCCCGTGACGGAGGTGGGACTTCTGGGGAGAATAGGGACTCTGGGGGTGGGACTTCTGCCCTATGGGAGTGGGACTTCTTTCCCCCTGTACCTTCCTGGGCCTTCAGTTACCTCTACAGGTGTGCACCTGTTCTTCCTCCCCGACCAGCCTCTCTCCGGAGGCAGCTGAAGGCCTGGGATGACCAGGAGAAGGAGGAACAGGCATGTGCCTTTTCCTCTTCTTCGTCGCTCTGTGTAACACAGAAAATGGCTTTGTGTGCCATCTCTGGCACACATGCCATAGGTTCACCAACACAAGCTTAGCCAAAGGCTGAATCTGCACTGCAGAAAAGATGCAGTTTGACACTGCTTTAATGGCCATGGCTCAGTGCTATGGAATCCAGAGATTTGTAGTTATTGTGGCACCAGATCTCCCTGACAGAGAAGCCTAAATATCTCACAAAACTACAAATTCCAGAATTCTATAGCATTGAGCCACGGCAAGTCAAAGTGCATCATTCTTGCAGTGTAGATGCTACCTAAATCTAGATCCCACCCAATCACTAGACACAGCTCAATGCTTAAATCTGCAAACCTCCTCTGTACATGCCTGGAAACAAACCATATTTTGCTCATGGAGGGTGTAATTATGAGTAAAGATAGCTAGCCTTTGGCTGTAAGTGTACCTAGCAATGCTGACTTATTTTATTTGTTTGTTTGCTTATTTATTTATTTCATTTGCATGCCTCCTTTCTCCATGACTGGAAACCAAGGTGGCTCCCAAAGAATCAATTAAAACATTTGAAATGAAATTTAAAAAACAATTGAAATCACCAGATTAACAGTATATATTCATTTAAAAGACATAACAAAGTTTCATAAGATAAATAAAACATCCCAGTATGAAGCTCCCCTGCTTAAGCAAATAAAGAGTAGAATTTATGTTGGTGCAATATGGTGCAATTTCACTGTGCAAATGCACTCCTAGCCACTGCTGAAACCTGGGCATCCAACCTCAAGAGCTGAGTCTGGGAAAACACCCAAACTGTGAGTCTGAGATTTTAGGGGGAGTGTAACCCTGTCCAGTACAGGCTGAATCCATATTCTCTGCTTTTCCTTCCAACTGATTAGGAGCACCTCAGCTGCATTTTGTTTGCCCTCATCCAGTCCATTACTGACAACAGAATGAATCAGCTTTCTTGGAATCAGGTGGAAAAGACATAGAGTTGGGTGACTCTAGGAGAAAGGCCACATGTAAATAAAATAAAACAAATTCTGCACAGCACAGAAAACCAAGTCCAGAGTGTGTCCTGCATCATGGGTGGCACCAAATATTACTTGGGACAGACCCATGTTTATTATGGTAGCTTGTGGTCATCATGGAAAAGCCCTGA
>CM034701.1:198293784-198310405 GCA_020142125.1 Phrynosoma platyrhinos
CACACCCCCAAGCCACTGAGAAGCTGGCTCTTTTTGCCAGTCTGTTTAGCCCCTTAGTGAAGAATTATATCCCTTATACTTGTTACCCTAAAGAAGGTGATGGCGCACTGTCTCTTGAGGAGGACAGCTCTGGATCCAGAAGCATGTGACAACTACCACCCATTGCTAATAATCCTTTCCAAAAGCTCTTCTAAGAATTGGATTATCTGGACCCATTTCAATCTAGTTTCAGGCCTGGGCACAACAATGGATTATTCTTATTCACTCTAACATCTTACTCCAGGTGAAAAGCAAAAGGAATGCTATCCTGTTGATTCTTCTGGATCTCTCAGCAGCATTTGAAAGCATTGATCATGACTGCCATCGGATGCAAATAAGAGCCACTGTGTCACAGTGGGCTCACTCCTATTTGGGGGATCAGCTCCAGAAATTAGTATAAGGGGATTCCTGTTCATCCCTGCAGCCATTGTGCTGGGGAGTGCCACAGGATTCCTTCTTGTCTTTCATGCTGTTCAACATCTACATGAAACTTCTGGGAGAGATGACAAGGAATTTAGGAGTGGGGTGTCATCAGTATGCTGAGGTTGTGCAGGTTCTGGATCACTGTCTGGATGCTGTAATGCACTGTATGAGGACTGATAAACTGAAGATGAATCCTGATTAGACAGAGGCTATGTAGATTGGTGGTTCTTGGGTTTGGGAATTGGGTAAGCTACTTGCCCTGGATTTCACTCTGAAGGAGCAGGTGTGGAATACTCCTAAATCTATCTTTACCATTGGTGGCCAATGGATTCTGAAACACAGAATGCTTGATGTCGGCTGTGACTGGTACATTAGCTCTATCTTTTCCTGGGAAAACTTACCCACAGTCGTCCACATAACAGTAACTTCCCAGTTAGAACTACTGCAACACACTCTACATGAGATTGCCCTTGAAGATGAATGGGAAGTTACAACTAGTGCAAAATGCATTAGCAAGATTGCTGGCTGGAGGACCATATAAACACCATATAATTCAAGAAGGATCTGCACTCGCTGCCAGCTTTCTTCTGCTATGAACTCAAGGTGCTGATGATTACATTTAAAGCTCTAAATGGTTTGAGATCATAGTACTTGAAAGAGCATGCATCTCTGAATATACCATCTGAATTGGTCTCCCATTCTTGCAGGGAGGGCCCGCTACCACCAACAAAACTTCACAATGAAATGATCTAACTATAACAATGGGACTACTGAAAACACCCCAAAATCATGCACCTGAGGAAGTAGGCTCAAGTCTAGGAAAGCTCATGCTACCAACTTCTTTCTTTCAGTTAATCAAATCCTTCTGCTCAACTGCACCAAAAAAAAAAAAAAAACCATAAAAGATATCTCCTGACACAAGTGCTGGGCCATTTATGTACTGGGATAACCCCATGGTTGTCATAGCAGCCATGAAATCCACCAGCACAGCCATAGCTTGGATGTTGAGGTCCCCCAAGACCACTGTCCTGGGGTTGTCCAGCACCACCTGCAAGACTACCTCAGCCAGCTCAAGCAGGGAGATTGCTGGGCAATGGGATGGGTGGTACATCAGCAGCATCCCCATTCTGTCTCTTTGGCCTAAATCCAGGTACAAACTGGTGCTAAGGCAAATGGATTTTCTTGTGCAGGAAATGGAATCCCTATAGATGACAACAACTCTGCCTACTAATTCCCCTCAACACTCCAAATTGTGTTGGTTCAGCATCAAATACCCAGGTGGACCAAACTAGAACAGAGCCACTCTAACCAACTCATCCTCCCTTATCTCCATAATGCATACCAGGTCTTACAGTTGTGGAATAATACATAACTATCCCTGTAATTATGTAATGCATACCAGGGCTCTGTAATGTATACCATGTCTTATAGCTGTGGGAAAAGGCCAAGGGGGCACTTTTCAGCTACAATAAGCAGAAGTATCTACATTGGCCATAAGAAAAAAATCAAAATCCATATTGTGAGGGAAGAGTTGTATCAGGCCAACCAAAATGGCACAAAAATATGTGCAAATGTTTTAGATCTCTTCATCAGGCAGGATATTTGTGTCTGATGTCATAAAAATACAGTTGCTCCTCCATTTTCATAGGGGATCTGTTCCAGACACCACCACCCCTCATGAAAACAAAAAAATGACAATATTCAAGCCCCATTGGCTTGAATGGCGGTGCTGTATGCCTCATTTTGTCCCCCTCCGTTTGCTGACCGCGAACAGGTGAGGGACACGGACTCCAATTCCGTGAAAACAGAGATGTGACTGTATTACTATAATATGGATTTTTGGCATTTATATATATATTTAGCTACAGGCGTAGGAAAGCAGATGCCACATGACTAGTGCTCCAGCTGTGACAGGACAAATTCTTTCCATCTGCTCACAGTTAACTAAGAACTTCACAGCTATATCTGTGGCAAACTACTGGTAACAATACAGCACAGAAAGTTGGCTTTTATGGACAGCAGCTCCCAGAATCTCCCAGCTTTGATGGACACATATACAAAAACCATACTGACATTTGACCTTTTTCTTTTCTGATAGTGAAAGCTTACCTTATATACTATTGTGTGAAACCTGTTGGCTAGTCCCAACTAAAGTAGGTCCACTGAATCTGTTGTTGAATAGTGAGCCAATATATATGTAAGTAAATTCCACTGATTCAATGGGACTACTCTCTCCCTAGGACTAACAATGGGATTCAGGTCTATGTTTATCATAAGGGCATTTACTCTGCAACTCCATACAGATTTGTCTGGAATCAAGCTCCCAAAAGGAGCTCCTTCTGAGCCAACTTGTATAAGGCAGCATTGTTAGATGTACACAAGAAAATATCTTTAAGTCTCAGTATAAAAGCCATTCTATACTTGACGATTTTAACACCAGCTTTGTGACACTGTATGATCCTGGTTCTGCACATAACTTCCTTTGGATTCACTGAGCCCTCTCAGCCCATCTTTTCTTCTCTTGACTTTCATCATTCAGAAAAGTGTTAAATATGTACTCTTCTGATCATGTCACCTTCTCCCGCCTCTTGTGAGATCTCATCTCTTCAGGAACAAAGCAATTTGTGCTACCTTCTCAGTACTAAAAACCCTGAGAATATGCAGTTTGTCATAATAGCCATCCATCTTGGCCACCATTTTGCTCGTATCCCAATTTTATCATTTTTATTCCCCAGGAACTTGAGAAGAAAATCAAGCCTGAAATAGATTCAGTGGTCAGGCTACAGCCTTGTTTAGTATAACTGTGCTGCCTTCTCTTCCATCAGTGTGTTTTTCATCAGCAAGAGGAAATCAGGGACAATTACTTGTTAATATTTTAATCATTCCACTTGCTTGGTTTATGGCAAGATATTTGCATGTTAACAAGAGAAATCCTCCCCCCTTACCCCCATGGCCTGCCGACTGAATCTTCTTCTCGTATCTGGTATAAGAACTCATTTGTTTTGCACAAATTACTACCACTATGGATTTTTAAAGATTGCGATGACAGGCTGATGTGGCAGGGAGGGAAATTTATGTCAAGTGGGGAAGGAGATGGATATACCCTCCCACATTTCCCTGTTGAAAAATGGGACGTGTTTAGCCAAGTGACATCAGAGTGCAGTCAAGATGGCAAAGATTATGAATGAGGAAGGGCACACAAGCTGGGAAAGGCTGCAGCAGTTTGCTTTTGCCTGAGCTTTCTGAGAAGGGAAAGACTCCACTCATACCTCTTCTCTTTATATGATAGCCCTATATAAGTATTTGAAGAGGTGTCATATTGAGGATGGAGCAAGCTTGTTTTCTCCTGCTCCAGAGAATAGGACCTGGAGCAATGGATGCACTACAGGAAAAGAGATTCTATCTCAACATTAGGAGGAACGTCCTGACAGTGAGAGCTGTCTGACAGTACAAGACACTTCCTTGGAGAGTGGTGGAATCTCCTTCTCTGGAGGTCTTTAAAAAGAGGCTAGATGACTATCTGTTGGGGGTGCTTTGATTCTGTGTTCCTGCATGGCAGGGAGTTGGACTGAATGGCCCTTGTGGTCTCTTCTGACTCTGTGATTCTGTGATTCTATCATTCTCTCCCCCTTGACTTAACTGAGTGCAAACTGGAAGGCATGAATGTCTTTGGAAAGGAGATCCTACTGGCTAGAACCCACAATATGCCAAGAAAAACGACAGTTGCTGAAGCTGATCAGCCGTGTTCTCTGTTCTCCTCTTGCCTGTATGTGGCAAAAAGAGGGACTGGTGGTTTAGATGAATATGACAGTCAAAATGTGACCCCGACAGCTCTCCCCTTCACCTAGGCAGCAAGAACTGATGTGCTGATTGATACCTGAGGGAAGGCCTGTCATCAGGCCAGCCACAAAAAGGAAGATAAGCGATTCAATCAGTGTCAGACCTGTCCTTCTATAACAGCCTGTAAATCACTTTGGCCTGGGATTCTCCACCGCTATACTGGAGAGCTAAAAGGCAGGTAATAGAAAAACAAGAGGCGAAGCAGCTGTGTTCGCTGGCTCTGTTTAAAGTCTAATAGATTCGGATATGGCTTGGGCGATGTGTCGAGGAGCGATATCCGCACTTCACGAAGCCTAAAAGCTTTTTCATTTAGGTTGCAAGGCAGAATTGGCTTCTACTTTGTGCTAGTTTTTCATTGGTGGGGGAGGAGAGGGGGGAGCAAAATAAAGAAATAAAATTAAAAGCCCTCTAACACTGTGCCCTCCTTCCTCAATTGCCAGGACTTTTACCCATGATGGGGGAGGGAATGTGCCACCAGTGCCTCCTAATGCCAGCTGCCAAATGATAGGAGCAGATTTTATGCGATACAACAGTAATCAAAGGCTTAACGTTTTAATGAAAGCAATTTCTCTGTGTTCAGATTGCTCTGAGACTCAGCTCAGTTCCCTAAAAAGCACCCTCAATGGCAAATTATGATCTAACAAACATATTCTTTTTTTTTAAAAAAAACTGCTTAGATTCTTACCTAATGAAGATTAGTGTGTTTTTCGCTTTTATATATAAAACTAACTTAAAACCAAATATCAGGAACCACACAACTAGACAATGGGTGAAACCCCCCCACCAAGGTCTAGTTTAATGAAAGGAGCAGTAATTAATTGCAAGCAGGTGCAGGTAGACCAGCCTCTGTTTCTTCGGTGCTCATTCACTTCCTCTCTCCTAAGATCTTGTCACATTCCCATTTTAATTAGTTCCTTGTCACCTAGGCAAGAAATCTTATCAAATATTCAAATGAATCAAACAAACAGTGGCAGCGCTTGGCTCTTCCTTCTAAAAAAATAAAATAAAAATCCAACCATGTCTCCCATCACAGCAAACATCACACAAGCAATACAAGCTTTGCTCCTATGATTGCCTGTTGCCATAAAAGCTCCTGCCCAATTCATTTGTAGAGCCAATGGGCTTATCCAGTTGGGCTAAATTCAAAATCTCTGATTGCTTTTTGCTTCCAGTGATGTCTTGGTGCTTATGAGCCTTCAAGTCGCCTGTCGATTTATGGCAAGCCCATGAATTTCATAGGCAAGGAATCCTCAGAGGTGGTTTGCCAGCTCCTTCCTCTGAAATCTAGCCTATAGTATTCATTGGCAGTCTCCCATCCAAGTACTAACCAGAGTGGCCCTGATTAGCTTCCAAGATCAGATAGGATCTGGTGACTTTAAAGTATTTAGGCCAGTGATAGTAAATGCATTGTAAATACATTGGACACAGCACAGCAGGGTTCCTTACTGATTTGGTGCCCAGAATTCTATTACTGTTCTACTATTGAAATCTAGTAATATTCCACTACTACTTGTGGAATTCTACTAACTATCTGAAGCTAAACAGCTTGTTAGTATGGTTCAGTTATTCAGTTGTTCCCTATGCAAAATGGTTGTTCCCTTGAGGTTATTCATCATAGGTTCAAAATTTAATCTTGTTCTTTCTTGCAGTAGTGAAGGTATATCTGTCCATATGACCCATTCTGCAATCCTAGAGCCCATTTCAGACAATACAATTATAATTATTACACATTAACCACCAAGGTTCTATCCTATGGAATCCTGGGACGTGTAGTCTGATGAGGCACTAGAATTCCTCTCTGGCTGAGAAGTCTAAATACTCCCCCCCTCACCTGCCAATCCCAGGATTCCATAGGATGTTGCCATTGCAGTTAAAGTGCTATAATTTTGTTGTTTGAACAGATCATTGAACTAGTCTGCTGCCTTAAGGTACAGTGGAGGACACTGGCATCAACACTGAAGTTGGTTCAACAACCAGCCTATTTATCTTTTGCATATGGAACATAGAAAGGCAATATCTTGCCCATTGCCTTTGGCAGCAATATGTCTTGGCCTGGCCCTACCATATGGTGTGAGTAGTATTGGAGTATATTTCTCATCAAACAAAAAGTGTCCCCTTTTTTGAGATACATTCTTAGTAAGTGGTGTCAATAGGGGGGGGTGCAGAGATTGTGGCCCACACCAGGTGACACTCTAAGGGTGTGTGTGAGAGAGAGACAGCACTGCTCCCCACATATCAGTCTTTGGGCAGAAACAGCCTGTAGCATTCACCTGTGTCTCTTTAAAACACTGAAGATATGGGGTGAGTGGGGTGAGGCTCAGTGAGAGGAAAAAGGAGAGGCCCCAGGTTTTTTAAAATTAAAATTTAATTTAATTTGTGAGTTATGAGTTACTAAAGATTCTGTATGATGTGGTATGGGTGGAGTTTAGCGGAGGAGTGACACCATGAGTTGCCGCACCAGGTGACACCAACCTTAGTGACACCAATGCTCTTAGTTCTTCAGAAGTTCTCTTTCAGGGAATTCTTGTGTTCTTCTCCTGTTTTCCTCTAGGTTCTGAGGTTTTAGGGGTTTCCTGGGAACCTCCCATGGATCTGTGGAACCTCTTCCAGAACCCCAAATTCTTCCGAAAGGGTAACCATTTTTGCACATATTTTGGGATTACCTTTGAGGGATTTTTGGGGTAGTTCCACTCCTGGTGTCCCCTAGATTGTGAGGATTCTGTGGGTTCCCTAAGGGTGCCCCATGAATCTGTGGGACCCCTTCCTGGACTCCAAATCCCCCCGAGAGGGTGTCCATGTTTGTTGTGCAAAATGTGGTTTTTGTGGTCAAGTGTGGCCCTTCTCAGAATTTGCCCCTCCGACCACTAGCAGGGAACAGGAGTAGAACCTCCAAAATCCATGAAAGGGAGCCCCAAAACCAGGGAGGTGGGACTTGGAGTGTACCCCTTCAAAAGGGGGCAGGGCCACCTGTCACTTTTCATTTAACAAGAAGTAGGCTTCTAATACTACTTGGTGTGTTGTTTTGGAAGCTAGCATGCAGAGTAAAGGACTCTATTTAGATCAGAAGCTGTAAGGTCCATTCTTTGTGTTCATAAGAATTCAGATTCAGACAATTGTTCCATACATTGATAACAAGTAATATGAACTGGAACAACGCAGAGGAGAGGATTTGGGACTTTTGTAGCCAAGCCCAAGATTTGTCTTCTATTTTTTACTAGTTTACTTTCTTTTTACCTTACTGCAGACATCCAGAATAATTACTTACTCAAATGACGTCAATGGCAAACCTCCTCTGAAGAAATTTTCCAAGAAAACCTTAGGGATACCATAAGTCCAAAATGACTTGAAGGCACACAACAATGACAAATCCCCAAGCTCAGCTCACTAGCCTATTGCATTCTGCTGGCATAAATGTCAAATATTCTTACACAGATAGCAACAAATGCTCTTAGCATGAGATCTGGTGTTTGCTTGCCCAACAACTGACCTGGTACCAGTTTTATAGTAATGGAAAGCTGACTGTAGATGAAAGGATTCATGCCCACTTTTGCAAGTGTATCAGTTGTGAACTTCTTTTTTAAAGTTATTTTTATTAAACAATAAAGAAAACATCATACATACACCATTCAACTACATATTAAAACTTTCCCACCACCAATCAACTCTACTAATCTATACTCTACCACATTCCTTTATTTACTTTGTTAATGTCAGTTTAATTTATCTAATGACCCTCTCAATCTAAAATCTAAATTACTAAGCATATCCACTAATCTTTAACTTCTTCCCCTTCTTAAATATCTCAGCATCTTTCATTCTTCTTTCATCATTTCTCCTCTATCCCCATTCATTCTTTCTACTTTTCCCTCTCTGTCCTTCTATATCTTTCTCTATCCCAGTTCAAATTCTTCCTACTTTATCCTTCACTTTGTCTCTCCGCTCACAATCTCCAGCTCTTACTTCAATCCCTCTCTCTCTTCTCGTCTCCTTCTACACTTACACTCACCTTCCTCTACTTACTTTACCTTCTTCAGAAAAAAAAATCCTTATCACCTTATCTCTATTCTTTCTTCTTTTACTCATTCAATCACTAACTTCCTTCCTCCCCACTTTCTTAATTGTACACAGTCCTTTCTTACAATCTCAGTTTAATAGTATTGATCTTGCTGCTTCTTTTTAACATCTCATTCCCAACAATGTTCTTTGACTCTGGAGAGCAGGGTTCGAATCCCTGCCTGGCCATAGAATCCCATTAGGTGAACTTGGGCAAGTCATAGGACGTTTTCACATGGGGGTCCCTAAAGCTGGCTGGAGCCATTCCGGAACGGCTCCTGCCGCTGATTCTGGAATGGCTCCGTCAGCGGCAGGCTAATTCCGGGTGGACAGCCGGAATTACCTTTCCGCCGCTGAAGCCGGAGTTAGCGTTGGTTCGGCCGGAGTGACGCCGGACTTAGGGCTCTGTGCGTTTGAACACACGGAGTGAAAAGCCGGACTGACGCAGGGATGGCACCGGAAGGGGAGGGGTTTGCCGCCGCGCGCGTCTGAACAACCTGGAAGTGGAGCCGGAGTGAGGCTGGACGGAGGTAGGATTGCCTCCTCAAAAAGACCCGTGTGAAAACGTCCATAGTCTCTCAACCTCAGAAGGATTTTAATATCATTGTTCTTTTCTATTATTCGATCCTAGTTGTGAACTTCTTGAACTAGTGGCCTCTCCCTGTCCGTACTCCTCTTTTAGTCCCTAGGTAAACCATTCTCAGATAGCCAGAGCGGTGCAGTGGTTTGATCGTCGGACTATGACTCTGGAGAACAGGGTTCGAATTCCTGCCTGGCATGGAATCCCACTAGGTGAACTTGGGCAAGTCACAGTCTCTCAGCCTCAGAAGGAGGGAAAGACAAACCTCCTCTGAACCAATCTTGTCATGAAACCCCCTGTAATAGGTTTGCCTTAAGGTCACCATAAATCCGAAAAGGACTTGAAGGTACATAACAACAAACAAGGAACCATTCTCATAGGGAGGTAGGAAGAAGCTAGGAGCAGATACTATAGGACCTCCTGCTTGGCGCAAGAATTGTCTGATCTTGTTGTTTGCTTACCAAGCCATGGAGTGGTTGTAGAACATCCACTGAAGAGCAAAGTTACGCTCCTCAGCAGCACTTCTACCTTTTTTACAGCAACTGATTCCCCTTTGTTCCTACTAACATTTCAGCTTTTGCTTTTAAATAAGAAGGGGAGGGAATTGACTGCTTTGTTACAAGCATCTCTTGATCTGCCAAGTTTGTTTCCCTTGTTCTCAAATGACTTCTTTCTCCTCTCTTTCTTGTCTTCTTTTAAAGTTTTCACACACTGCAACGGTGAGGGAAGAAAGCAGCAGACTGTGGAAGAGCAAAGGGGGCTGCAACTGTGTGTGTGTGTGTGCATGTGTCTAATTCTTTAAAAAATAGCCCTTCTTGGCAGCATTTTTAAATTGACTAAGTTCATTAATACTGCACTCTGCATAAACAATGTTTTGCTGGCTAAAAGCATTTGCCAATGGTTGCTTGAAAATATACATATTTGTATTATTTTCACCCCATTTATATGTTGCAACACATAATATTGCATAGACTAACACTATCCAGTTATAAATATTGTTGTGAACTTCGGTCATACTAAATTTCATTAGTATGATGAACGAAATAAATCATTAGTGACCATTGAGTCAACCATACTGGTTCCTTCATAGAATTCATTGACAAAAATAAAAATAAAAATTGGATCTTAAATCCTGCCATCCAAAATGTCACCATTTTCAAATGTATGTGATGAGGCCATCTGATCAGAGTATGATTAAAGTTGTAGACTGACTGCACTGGATGTTTTACAAACTACTTCCAGATTTTTAAATAATATCCAGAGGTGTGGTCACGTTAATTTTATTAAAGACAGAGTTTCTTTTCTTATTTAACTTTCCTCTTCTTGCATAACATTTTCCAAAAGATGCAATTTGAACCACATAAATAGTTAGTTGTTAACTGCCCTCAAGTCAATCTCGACTCATGGAGACCCTATGGATGAGACATCTCCAAGACCATTTTTCCTCCAGTGCTTTGCTTAAATCCTGCAACCCCTTAATACCCATGTCCTGCTTCATAGAGTCCATCCATCTGGCATGTGGCCTTCCTCTCTTCCTACTTCCCTCCACCTTCCCCAGCATTATTGTCTTTTCTAAAGAGCCCTCCCTTCTCATGCTGTGTCCAAAGTACGACAGTCTCTGGTCATCTTGACTTCTTCCAGGAAGGTTTCCAGTTTGATCTGCTCTAGGACCCACATGTTTGTCCTTTTGGCTGTTCATGGGATCCTCAGCACTCTTCTCCAGCACCCCATTCTCTCAAATCCATTGATTTTCTTCCAATCACTTTTCTTAACTGTCCAGCTCTCACATCCATACATGCTAATAGAGAATACAATGGCTTGTATGATTCTAACTTTTGTGCTGAGTTGTTTATCTTTGCATTTTAGAATCTTTTCTAGTCTTTCATAGCCACCCTCCCCATTCTTAGTCTTCTTCTGATTTCCTGACTGCAGTCCCCATTTCTGTCTATGTTTGATCCCAGGTATGAGAATTCTTTTACTATTTCTATTTCTTCATTGTCTAGGTTGAACCCTGTGATGAGACATACTTGGTATTGGGGGTATTTTTTAAGGCAATCTACTGTTCAAAGAGTATCAGCATATTTTCTCATATATATGAGTTAATCTTTGACAAATTAAGAAAGTTATGTGCTTATTTCTAGTTCATAAATGCTTACCAAACAAAATATTGTTTCAGTTATATAAAATGCATTTAACAACATGATCAGGCTCAGGCTCTGCCAGATGACCAAAGAAAGTCCCAAAGATAAGAACATCCTTTCATAGGTTAGTAAAATGGGTACCCAGCTTGTTGGGGGCAATTGGCTTACACATTGTAAACCACTTAGGGAGTGTTAGTTCACTAAGAAGCGTATAGAAATGTACTTGCTATTGGTATTGCTATTTTGTCAGAGCATTTGACAAAGTACCTCATAATAGTTTGGTTAACAACCTGTTGAGTACAGGGTAGTTGATGATGCTGTCATTCAGAGCTAGTTGGAAAAATCATAGATTTCTTATCAATACTTCCTCATCAAATTGGAAGGAGGCTTTCATCTGTCCTCCTGGACATGCATTTCTTATATTTTTTTTATGAATGACTTAATTTAAGGGGTGGGGGAAGTCCATATCATACTTGTGGATGACACAAAACTGGGAGCAGTAGCTCAGGGTAAGGATAGACTGAGAGCCAGCATGGTTGAGTGATTTGAGTGCTGGACTATAACTCTGGAGACCAGGGTTCAAATCCCCATTCAGTCATAATAACCTACTGGGCACATTTTCTCAGCCTCAGAGGAAGGCAAGGACAAATTTCTTTTAAACACATTCTGCCAAGAAAAGCCTGTGATAGGGTTGCCTTCATGTCACCATAAGTCAGAAATGACTTGAAGGCACACATCAACAAAGGATAGACTTGAGAAGGCAAGAATACAATTTAAAGGACCTTCACAGAATTGAGGCAAAACAAAATTAATGCTCAGGGGCAGATAGTTCTGCTCTGGGATAGGAGGCATATCTAGATTGGCCATAAATACATATGAAAAAATCTCCAGATTTGTAGTCAGTCAGAAGTTGAAGAAGAGACAACAGAGGCATAAGACTGCACAACAAGGTTAATGCAGTTTCTGGCTACATTCAACATATAGTTTCCAATTCACGTGAAGTAATTCCATGGGTAAACAGCTGGTGTCTATCAGATATTCTCTGTAATCCTAACCATTGATCATGCTGGTAGAATTTGTTGGGTAATACATTTAGAGATCACTAGCAAAAGTACCTGCATTTCCTGAGTTTTATTTTAAAAAACAACAACCAAGAGTTCCACCTGTGTTCCAGTGCTCTCCTCTCTCTTGCTAGCAACTCTTTTCTTCTTCTTATGCTGTTTTTTACTCTCTCTTCCCATCCTTGTACTCATTTGGCAACCTCTTTTGCTCCTACAGTCCAATGCTAATTCTCTCCATCCTGCACACCTTTTTCTTTCTCACTGGTCTTCACCTCTATCTCAGTGTTTATTCCGTCTTTCTGTCTGCTAATTCTTCTCTTGACCCTTCAAGGCACTACAGGTTTCTTCCCACCACCTCAGTTGCCATATTCTAGTTTTCCAAATCCAGGCAGCCATGTTTGCATATTACACAAATTATATGTGGAACAAAGAAAGTGTTGACTAGAATGTGTGTGTGTGCATTTATGTGCATGTGTACATGCCCACATATGTGCATGCATGCACATGTATGAATGGGTATGTTCATGCACCTGTATATGCACAAACACACAAATGCAAAGCACTCCTTTCAAAATCGTTTGGTAGCTAGAAAACCAACTGTTTGGGTTTCTTAGATTCTTTGCATGAAATGCAAAGGTGACAACTTGAAGTCCAAGGTATTTGTGCAACTTACTCATCTCTTTCTCTACCATCTTTTATCCACTCAGATCTTCTGTGCCATTAGCAACTGAACAGGCTGCAGATGGCCAATGAGTACAACTTTCCTATGATTCTACAAATGTTGGTATCCTGCATCTATAGTTTAGCAACTGTGTCTGCAGTCAGCCTCATCAGCATCACTATTACATTTATTTGTACTCAAAGTGACTTAAAAAACCAGAAAAGGGCCACATAATACAAATGAACAAAATTTCCAGATAATGGTACAATTGCAGCTTAATTAATTGTCACAACTCCACAACAGTTACAGCTTTAATAAATTGATTAATGAATCAATCATACAATGGTCTGTGTCTCAAAGCTGTAAATATATACCAAGATTAAACAATCCACTAATAATTCACACTAATATTTAATTTTTAAAAATCAACATAGTATCAGACTTTTGTTGTTACTTGCTGTCCAGCCAACTTCAGTTTATGGTGACAATTTGAATTACAGACCTCCAAGAGCCCTAGTCATCAACTGCTTTGCTTGGGTCTTGCAAGCTCAAAGTTGTGACTGCTTTGCATGAATGAATGCAACTGTAAAGCAGGCTTCCTCTTTTCTTACTGCCTTCCAGACCAAGCATTATAATAATTTCTAACAAGTCATGCTGCCCATGATTTATCCAAATTAGGAGTGCAATCCTTTGCTAATTTTCTTCTTGAAGGAAATAACACATAGTTTTAGGACTTTTTTTTTCTTAATGCAGATATTAAAGATTATTTTCACCTTGAATATTCTGCACAATATTCACATGTGATATTTTTGTGCAGAAAACATGTGTAGAAATATTATGAAAAATCCCTTATCAGTAAGAACAGTTTGACTATGGAAACAATGGTCTAGGCTTTAGTGAATTCCTCCTCACTTGAGTTCCTCAGGCAGAGGCTGGACAACTGGACATTGGGACAACCATACAGTGGGATTTCCACAAACTATAGAGATTTTCTGAGATGGGCCATGGGTTAGATTAGATGGCCTACAAGATTCCCCTCTGCTATGATTCTACCTTATTTATGAATGGGAAGGTTCAGATCTGTGGCAGTAAAGGAATGGGCATGCAGATCTGCTACTTCTGGTATAATGCTAAAGCAGCCTAGCTATCTCAAGTAGAGAATCTCTGTGAAGTGTCATATCTGCCCCCTGTTTTATTGCATGGTTCTGTTCTTGACCCAAAAGCAGAGGAAACCAGAGTGACCAGATTTCACAGGGAAACCTTTCATTAAAGCTAAGCATTTGGTCTCTTCCTTTACAGAAGAGACCTTTACAAAAGAATCCCTTTGCTCTTAAGCCTTCCAGGAAGGCAGATTTCCTCTCTCTCTCTCTCTCTCTCTCTCTCTCTCTCTCTCTCTCTCTCTTTCACACCCACACACACACACCCAATGATGGCAGTGGCAGCAGTCTCAGAATGATCCGGGCCCCACAAAAATAGTTCATATGTACCCCACCACATGTGTTACCCACCTTGCCATAGAGAAAACCCAGCCTACTCTCACAGGCTTTGCTACTGAAGCTGATGTATACTGCCACAAGCATTCAGTGCACAGAAATAAGTATTTTTATATCTGGAAATGCTAGATAGGACAGTTCAGGTTACTTAAGGGTCTGAAAAAGAAACACCCAAGAGGTGGAGGAGGCATCATCAATTCCCTCTGCCATGCTGAATAAGGAAGCAGCGGTGGCAATGCCCTTTAGCTTTCTTCAAGGACAGTGACAGCCAAGCAGACTTCAAAGCCATATTTTAGAAAGGCAGGGAAGGTGCTTAACTGGGCTGAGGAGCCCTTTATAGCTCAGCATAATCCAGCACTGTAGCATGAAATCCTGACCATCATGTCCTTCCCAGACCTCTCCAGTGGGGAGGGAAAGCTTTATGAACTTACAGCGTGAAAAGTTTCTAAAAGCAAAAGCATCTCTTAGCCTAGATAGAAACGAGGGCAATTTAAGCAAGGGCCATATGGATTTAAGAGGGAGAATGAGAGAGTGAGAGAGAGAATGCATATGGAAACATGTCCCTCAGTTGACACATCCAGGGAGGGGAGAGGGAATATAAGCCTGAAATGCATTTATTGAAGGGAAAAGCGAAGCATCCATAAAGGCAGATTTTTCAGGCACTATTGTGATACCATTTCAATAAAAAGCACAACAAGGACACAGCAAATCATGGCTTTGAATTGGGGAGGTCATTTCATGTCATGTTATGAAGAACTCTCTGAGCTTAAGAAGGTGTATGTGTGTGTATGTGAATCCCCCTCTTTTGCTGTTGGCCAAACTGGTACTGAACACACATCCACTTTGAAATGATTCCTGAAAAATAGCTTCAAATTACTGCATAAAAAATAAGGGAGTGTATGGGGCATCTCAAAAGATCGATGGAGGGACAGAAGCTTAAGGAAAACAAAATATATCATTCAGAGTAATAAAATATTATGTTACAGTACCCTGAAGAGCATCAGTGAATCTAGCGTAGGAGAGGTTTGTCATCAAGGAAAGACAAAAATAAAGGGAGTTCTTGACAATGTATCTAAAATCTCAGAAATAAGACCCAATCAACCTTCTTCAAGAAAAATTACAGAAAAAAGTCTTAAGCTTCTTTTAAATTTTTTTTATGGGAAGTTGTTATTAAAAATGTGCTGTTTGGAAATGGTAAATTGTACTGGCCTTCAGAACAAGGTTTCCCAAAGTTCTTCATAGAAAGGCTCTAAATTAAGAAAAAAAGAGGTAAGTGCACATTCTCCAATTCATCACAAGCCATTTCTCCAAAAAAAAAAAAAACTTCTCTGAAGTTTTTATTGCACATGTGTTCAGGAGTTACACCTTCAGAGCATCACAAGAGTCTCTTAAATAGTGGAAATAGTCTCATTTCAGCAGTTGCTAGCCTGATGCAGTATAAGACTACCACAACTCAACCCACATGTCCTTCTTTGACCTTACAAGGATTTGCTGGAAATGGGGGCAAATCCTTTTCCAGTTGTGCAGAGGGGGGTGGGGGAAGGAAACCTGCCCATGGAATAGCTGTTAAAGGGTTGCAAATAAGAGGCTGCTTCCTGACCCTTTGGTTCCGGTGAAATAGGAACTGTTTTTGCTCTCTTGGGTGGGCCAGATGGAATGTGGAAATCACTGAGATGAAATGGAAGGGCTTGGTTGAGAGATCAGAAGGACGGGATGGTCTTAATGGTTCCTTTTGATGTTAAAACTTTCCCACTTCTTCTCTGGTGTACCAGAACCAAAACAGGTTCAGTAATGTGTTCCTGCTTTTTATGAGTAAAATAGCAACTGAGAATTTCTTTCTCTCTCTCATTCTCTCCCCCTATCTCGGGCTAGTTTGCATATGTCTTAATGGGTTATGGCTGGTTTTATTTATTACATGTAAGGATATAATTCTTCACGAAATATATTTTTGGATTCAAAAACATAGGTGTGTCAGTCTGGAAAATCAGGATGCAAAAGGATCTGGCAGCACCTTTGAGACTAAATGAAAGGTAGAAGTTGGCAGTGTGAGCTTTGCTAGACTTGAGTCTACTTCCTCAGATGCATTTGATGGAATGGAAAGGACAGGGACAGACCTATATAGCAACCTTTGTGTGAGAAGGTCCATAGGAATGCAAAACTTTGTGGGTGTAGAGATAAGACAACTAGTTCAGTTTTAACTATGGTTGCTGGGGGACAAGGTAAGGATGTTGCCAAAAGCCAAGGTTCATAGATAACTATGGGGGGAAGCAGATGACGGCGTCAGGGGTGCTGCGGGATGGCACCTCTGAAAGGAGCGCTAAATCAGTGCT
>CM034701.1:198321788-198332539 GCA_020142125.1 Phrynosoma platyrhinos
CCGGCCCAGTTGAGACCTGGGCTAAGGGAGACCGGCCCAGGTCTCAAATAGGTTGCCTGCCCCTGCTATGGACTTTCATTGTTGCAAACTGCTATCAAATTACTACTAAATTACCACCAGATATAAGTTCTGGGTTATTTCCTATTGGGCTGTGTGGGCTTTTTTAGATGTTGCCATGCCTATACTGACTTTGGTGCCCACTAGTTCTCTTGGATCTCCTTATTAAATTGTTTTGCAATTATTATTATTATTATTCAAGATAGTTTGGCCCCCAGTTTTGACATAATGGGCTGTTAACAGTAGGGCAATGAAGGTTTGTGTGGCTTCAACAGCACAATTATGTTTCAATATGGTTTGTAGTGCCAGGGAAAGATTGAAGAGCCCTCATGGACTCTATATGTCAAATATGGACCTACATCTGAAAGAAGAAGAATGGGGCCTTTTCCACTTCTGTCAAGACTCAAGCAAAGGGAGGTACCACTAGCATATGTTGCTGTTAGTGACACTAGTAGTAATAATAATACTAAGAATAGTACAAAGTCCAGAAATGTTATGCTTTGCATTACCTCTCCCAGAATCCCTCTGCTCCTACCATGCTGGCTAAAGAATTCTGAGTATTGTAGTAAAAACCCAAATATTTCCACATTTTGTAACAGCAACAACAATCTAGCAAATGGTTCAAAAAGTTCAACTCAGAGAGATTGGTCTCTGTGAAAATGAGTTAAGGTGGATGAGGAATGGGGAGAACAGTGGGTCAAGGAAATGTGGGAGAGGAAATGTTGACTATCCTATACTATTCCACATAAGATAGGGCCTTTGCAGACTGCCAGAAATAGTGCAAATTGAATCCACTTTAAGGGTTAGGGTTAGTGCTAGGGAATCATGGGAATTGTTTTTTTTCTGAGGCAAGATGGAAACAGAGAGAAAGGGCCTTTGCAGACTGCCAGAAATAGTGCCAACTGAGTCTCTCTGTCAGAGAGCTCTGGTGCCACAATAAAATACAGTTCCCATGATTCCCTAACCCTAACCCTAATAGTGGACTCAATTTGCACTATTTCTGGCAGTCTGCAAAGGCCCATAGAAAAGAGGACATGTAGGATTAGGTTGGCACTCTAATGAAATTGCTCCCGTCTTACATCTCTAGCCTTAGGACATTATCACACGCAGGTCTCAAAGCGGCAAGAAAGCAGTATGGAATCAATCCAGAACTATACCGGTATAGGCTCCACAAGACAGAAATTGCTATCAGACGCAACTAGCATCATTGCGCAATGAACGAAAGCAGCATCATTCCGGTATCATTCTGGTCGCGCAAATGTAATTCCCCAGGAAACCGGCATTCAAAAGAACGGGGATGATGCCGCATTGGGACGGGGATGGGACGGGGTTCTCTGCGACGTCATGTGAACACACGGGAAAAAGAACCGCAATGGGAAGGGGATGGGCCTGGGTTCTGTGCGACATCATGTGAACACATGGGAAAAGGAACTGCAATGGGGCTGGGATGGGACGGGGTTCTGTGCGATGTCATGTGAACACACGGGGAAAAAAACGCAATGGGACGGGGTTCTGTCTGCTTTAGACCCTGTGTGATAAGGTCCTTAGTAGTGCATTGCACTGAATAGCTACACAGCCTCTCTGCCTTGTCTGTTTGATAATTTCTCTAGCCTCCAGTCTGGCTGTGATGATCTTTCTCATGTCCCTTGCCCCCGTTTTTCAGTCATATAATCCAGTTCTGTCCTCAGTCTGCCTGTCCATCACTGGATCTTTGGCCATGGTCTTTCGCTTAGTATGGTCAAGGCTCTCCTTAGACAGGAAGGAAAGAAGGAACTGTATTGATTCGGATGGCTAGGGCATGCTTCCAAACCAAAGTCTTTGGGTGCATCTACATTGTGGAAATAATGCAGTTTGACAGCACTTTAACTGCCGTGGCTCCATCCTGTAGAATCCTGGGATCTGTAATTTTGTGGGGTACCACAAAACTCTTTGGCACAGAAGGCTAAAGACCTTGTAAAACTACAAATTCCAGGATTCCATAGGATGGAGCTACAGCACTTAAAGTGGTGTCAAACCACATTATTTCTACAGTATAGATGCACTGTAGAGGCAGTGTAGAGCTTTGAGGCCATTCTTTTAAGTCTACATAAGGGTGCATCCAAATTGGTTCCAGGCCAGATAGTCCCAGATTTTGTTCCTGTTCTTTCCGATTTTGTTTTGGAATTCCAGGCATGTTTTGTTTATACCAGAATATTTTCTGCCAGCTTCCAATATGATCAGAGACTTTTTATACCAGCTCCTCAGATCGGTTTATTTTAACCAAGTATAAAACAGAGGGAAACAGGAACAAAAGCTGGGACTTTTCAGCCAGTCTGGATTTGTCTATTCTAATTACTGAAATAGAATTTGAAAATACCTTTTTTTTTTAAAAAAATGCAGAGTTCTAACAGTGTACTGAATCCCCATGTGCTCTATGTGCATAAAAGCAAGTTTGAATTCTTAGGCTTCCCATCTCTGTATATTGGGAAGAGAATACCACTTCCCTGCATCACAGGGATACTGCCGCACAGTTAAATCTTCAGCCCACTGGAAAAAATTTTAGATCCTGCAGTGATAAAGAGACATGGTTAGGCATTCCTAGCATGGTTCACCAGCAACAGGCAACTCTGCTGCTTTGCAAGGATATCTGGAATAATAACAACAAACAGCAGCAGAGTGAAACCTGCAGCAGAAATACACACAATGAATAATTTAAAATATTCATCTCATACCTCCACCAGGTAAGCTTCTTTTTGGAGGAATTTGCTGGCAAGAAGAGACCCTTAACCCTAGTGTGGGACTAGTAGCCAAGGCGGGAAAGTATGTTTGCCATTAGCTGGGTGGATGTAACCTGATGATAAATATGCATTTATCATCCTTCACTAACCTGCAGCCCTCCAGAGGTTTTGGGTCCCAAGCCCTGAAGTCCTCACCCCCCCCCCGCACACACACATAGAAGATGACTATCAAAGGGTGGTATGAGATATTGCTCAAAACATCTGGACAGGCACAGGTTGAGGAAGACTGCTGAAGAGCTAGCTCATGCTTGAAGTGGACTCCTAAGTGAAATAGTGTGAGTACTGTTCTTCTCTCCTCCTCTCAGTAGTCCTTGATTGTGTGTTGAGGAAACAAAACATTACCACCTGTACAACATGAGTGCCTTCTTATGGCTGACCTCCTTGGAGGAGTGAGGCAAAAGTTCTGTTCTAAATCCCTTCCTTGCCAAGAAATCCCATGTTTATGCTTCTCATGTCAACTTCCTAGCATCAGGAGCAGGATTCCCAAGATACTTGTCTACATATGAGGCTACCCACCTGCTCTTGAGTATAGACTTCAGTGACTTGGTGAGCAACCATCTTGGAGATGATGGCTCTTCTTGGCCACAGTAGTTTTTGCAAAGTAGAGGTCAGAGTGAAGGAACAGTGGATCTCAGGAACCTCAACTCAGATTAAGATAGCAATAGTAGTAACAAGTACACTTCTATATCATTTATCAGTGAACTAGCACTCCCTAAGCAGTTTACAATGTGTAAGCCAATTGCCTCCAACAAGCTGGGTACTCATTTTACAGACTTACAAAAAGATGGAAGGCTGACTGGACCTTGGAGCCCTGCCTTGGATCAAACTCACAGAACCTTGTGGCTGCAGTATTGGCATTTAACCACTGTGCCACCAGGGCTCCAAGCAAGCTACTGACCTTCAGCCTAACTTATTTTAACCAGGCAAGCTATTGACTTTCAGCCTAGCTTATTTTATAGGCTCTTGTGATGATCAAATAACCTCACATACACCACTGTGATATCAGGAAGGAAGAATATTTACTTCAACATGCCTGTGTATAACATGAAACATAACAAGGTTCTGATAATTTATGTGTGTACATGTGTGTGCCTTCAGGTCGCATGGTAACCCCATGAACCTCATAGGGTTTTCTTAGGCAAGGAATACTTGGAGGTGGTTTTGCCAGTTCTTTCCTTAGAAATATAGCCCACAGCATCTGGTATTCACTGGCAGTCTTCCTTCTAAATACCAACCAGGGCTGACCCTGCTTAGCTTCCAAGATCTGGTGCCTTTAGGATATTTAGGCTTTTACAGTGCAGTATACTCAAAAGCAAGACCCTCTGAGTTTCATTAGATTTTGTGTTTTTATGTGACATCAATTGAGCTTTGATATATGGCAACCCTATGAACGAGGGACCTCAAGGAGGTCCTGTTAACTTACATTACAGTAAGATGGTGTCCCTCCCAGGTAGCATTCAAGCTTGGAGATGATCAGGCTCAGGACAAGACTTTTTTTTTTTTTTTTTTTTTTTTTTGCATGAAATAAAAGGCAAGATGGCACCCACCATGTTCCATCTACAGAATCCAACTGGAAATGGCAGCTGAATTTTAACTAAGCACTGGTAACTGGACAGCATGAGTCACCTCACCTGAGGGCAAAAGGCTAACATGTGCGGCTTGGTGTGTTGTGTAGAACAGGGACAGCTCTGTTCTCCAACAGTGAGAAACCACTGGGGATGACCCATGCAGTTACCCTGCCTTTAGGGTTTGAAGGATCTTTTGGCTAACCTTCATTCAGTAGCTGCAACAGGTGCACTCATGCATACTTTTCAATGATCAGTGTCATTTTAGAAAGTGGTAAAAGGTGGGGAGGTTGTTGAAGAAAATATTCTATTCTGCTCTGCTGGTTGTGAAAAGACAACCATTAGGTTGATTACTCTTCTAGAAAAACTAAATGGGAGTATGAGAATTCAGCAGTATATACATTGGACATAAGAGAAGTATATGCTTCTTGTTGAATATGTGCCTAATGCTATAGCTCTTGACCACAGTAAAAAGCTGGTGTAAACCATGTGGTTCTGTGCCCATTCTTGTAAATGATCTGAAGGCACACAGCACACCCTTCTCCTGCAGCTGTTAGCTAGATGTGGTCCTGAGCTATGCCTAGGTAGGAAATTGCCTTAACAATAGAGCAGAAAGGGCCTAAGACAAATGAAACTAGCATGTAGTATAGATAAGGTTGTCAGGTTGGGATCATTACAGGTCCTGATATTTCTGGGACAAAACCTGAGGTTAATAGGTTTGTAGACTGGTGAGGTCATCAAACATTATGATTTAAGCTGCAACCAAGGCTCAAGGTGAAAGAAGGGTACTATTTCTTCTCAGCTACTTAAGGAGACGAGAAAAGGAACATTCAATCTAGTCTACTTGCATCTAGACAAAAAATGGATGCAGAACAGAGTTGAGATGAACCCTGGCAATACAACCAATAGGAGGAAGCTTAGTAAGTAAATACATGGAGTTTCCCAGAGAGTCTTTGTAAATTGCAGCAACAAATCAATTAAACCTTGCAAAACTGTAGCAAGATGCTGTTCTACTAGGTGAACTGGAGACTTGCACACGGCCCTTTCCTCCTATCCAAAGCTGAGCCACCAAAACTAGAGAATTTGCACTTTTACTTCTCATCTGGGGATAACCCAGGACAACTAAAGACTCAGGACCAGGCCCTGAGATCTGGCAACTCTATGTATAGAAGATCCCAGGCAGAAATGCATCTGATAAATGTACACACTTCACAAGAAATCCCATTCTGAGATTTGTTCAGGCTCTCCCCAAAGAGCTAACGCACCTCCAAAAAAGAGGACAAAAGATTAAACCAATTTGCTTAAAATTAACATGTCCTGATATATATGTATAGATTCAAACATTATCTATAATTGCTATAATCCCTATATAAAGATATCTCATCCTAATGGAGAAGACTGTGACCTGTCTGCCTGTTCCACTGTGTTGCGCAGGTAAGAATGTTGATAGGCAGTGCCAGGCCCCCCTCTTATGGGATTCTCTGTCTCTAAATTGATCTTGAATGGGAATGCCACCCAGGAAGGCCCTATCATTAGACAAAGGAAGATAGCTGCTTCAAGTGGTGGCAGATGCTGGGGCAAGGGATGGCAGGGGTGAAACAATAGTTCCCTCACTCCAGCCTTTCCTATTGAGTTCCTCCAACATGGATCAGAATGGGCAGATGAGCAAGACAAGTTAATCCTTCATGGTTAAATCTATCAATCAGGAAAGTGGTGGTGAGGGCAGGGAACATGCATAAATCCACATGACATTCTCCATCTAACAGCAAATATTTATCTCTGGACTTATCTCAGTTCCTTGAATTTCAGGTTCTGTTAGCACTAAGGCAAGACCAAGCAAGATGCATAGTCATATGAATTATGTTATGTGAATTATGGTCCCTCTGCCTGCTGATCTTGAACAAAATGTCCCTTTAAACTTTAAGGTTTAAAGCAATTCCATGTTTTTTGAGAAGCAGTGATGCATCCTGTCTTGGGAGAGAGGTGTCAGTTGCTCTGCCTCAGGCAGCAAAATGATACATACAGTCATGCAGACTATGCATTCAGGTGAGCAAAGTGAACCAGATCTGACCTGTGCAATCCACAGACTCCCCCGGTGTGTTGGAACATTTAGGAAAAATGAAGTGTACATGTGGATGTGGCCCTCAGGCAACTCAGTTCTAGAATCCTTGTCAGCCTGGTCCAGTGGTATCACTACTGGGTATGAGGGGTGCAGGTCACACTGAGTGACACCTCAGAGGAAGGGTGACACCTGGTTGGGGCCTCCTCCCACTGTGGGATGAGAAGGGGTGAGCACTCCCCTCCTTGTTTTGCTGCATCAACGGCTCCCTCCTCAGAAGCTCCTCAGAAGAAGGTTGCCACTATGAGAAGAAGAAGGGGCAAGTGCACTCTTTTGGCCACCACTGCCCCCCTGGCAGCCCTGCACTGGGTGACATCAGCCATGGAACACCACTGGCCTGCTCATGGCCAAACATTAACAGATGCCCAGTGGCACAAGAAGGGTTACTCTTGTGTTTAGTTCTTCCAGTACTTCCAGTTTAGCCTGGAAGATTTAGGATACAGAGGCTACTAGGAACCGATTGGAGGAGTAACCCTTCCTATTAGCAATTCACTTATACTATTTTCATATCTATCTGTATGAACATAGGATCACACCTGAGCAATTCACTTTCTGCTTCCCTTCACAGCCTCAAGGATTCATTTTCCAGGGGCTTTGCTGGAAGTGTGGTGTGTATGTGCATTTGGGTGTGTGCATGTGTGCGCATGTGCATGCATGCATCCCAGCCCAGTTGACTCATTATCCAACAACAGAGACCCAGTATACTGGCCCTGGAATAGTCTAGGTAGAATTTTGCATTTAGGGGTTTGATTTTACTACTTGATGTAGTGGATGTCATAGCCTCCAACTGTCCCAGTTTGTCAGGGATAGTCCTAATTTGTCATGGTACTTTTTCAGCTGCTTTTAAAATGTCCCATTTTCTTTCTTTTACCTTTTTTCTCCTTTGTCCTCAGCTTACTTCAATTGCTGCAAACTGAATACAAAGTGCAAAATTGAGCTTGTGCTCAATTAATTCATCTAGGGGAAAACAAGAAGAGTGCAGAATCTTGCCCTTCCCAGTAAGCTCAGGGAAAAACAAACTGCTGCAGCCTTCCCAGCTTGTGTGTTCTTCCTCACTAATAACTTTTGCCATCTCAACCAAGCCCTGATGTTGCTTGCCCACATGTATCTCAGTTTTCATATGTGAAATGTTGAAGAGTATAGGCTGCTGGAACCCATCAACTAAAGTCTGTGATGCTTTGCTATGGAGCATGTGTTCCCTCAATTTACCTTCAATAAAACCTATTTTATAGCAGTTATATGTGTCAGATTTTTATTTGTATTTTTTGTACCCAATGAAGAGGCCTGGAATTGGAGTCAATACCAGCTCAGAACTGAGGAGAGGCTTCATCTGAAACATAAGGGCTGTTGTTGAGACCAACCTGTAAATTAAGATGGGAGACAGGAAGAATGCAAAGGGGATGCGCCTTCAAGTTTAAGTACAACAGTCTGACAAATGTAAACTTTTTTGTCATGTGTGTGTGTATGTGTGTAAAACCAAGGGCTGGATCTGTCAGAGGGTTTTGTATTCTAGTGCCAGATGTGTTGAAGGAGAGAACAACAACGTTGGGCATACCTTTCCTAGGGGGTATTCACACTGTGAAAATAATCCAGGATGAATCTGAGTTGACCCTCCATTGTTCACACACATCCTGAATTCACTTGATGGGGAGGGGGCTGCCAAAAAACCCCACTTAATCCAGGATAATTGATATCAGTTTTTCTTCTGCATAGTTGGTAGTATGAATAACTGACGCGAATAGACCCAGGCTAAAATGCTGCGTGCCTTGAATGTGTTCCGAATGCATTTGCATCATTGACTCCATCTTTATTCAAATGCTTGCACCTACGAGTAACCGAATTTGAAGAGATGTGCATCAAAGTGGTTCCATAGTGTGAATAACAAATCTGGAATGTGTGAGTGAGATGATTTGCATCATCGTGCTAAAAAAAACCTGATGTCTGAATGACCCCACAGGCTTCTTCTAGCACCACACCATGCTTACGGGCTCAGCTCTTGACTGAAGTCCAAGAGTGCTATCAAAGGTGGACTCAGACTCAGCAAAGGGCTCTGTACCTGGACCAGATTAATTAGCCTTGCTGACCGCTTTTCAAACATCTAGCTTCACACCACTGATCTAATCTACAAAGTTCATTAAAGCACGCCAATGTCATACACAACATGGAGAGGGGGGCGGGGGTGGGGGCTGGGTGGGTTCTAAGTTTCGAGGCACTGTGATAAAAAACAACAACATTCAACACACCCTATCTGTCATCTTGGAGAGATGCTATCTTCGAAATATGCCAAAGTGTGCCTTTTGAAAACAACATTATATGTGGGGATCTTAAGGCCAAACTGGTTTCTTTTAAAAAGAACAACTGTGACCTCTTTCAGGGATGGTGCTGACAGTGAATTCTGTCCTTGTGCAATGGTACCCCCCCCACACACACACACACTCCACCCCATCCATCCCACTGCAAAAAATTTGAAAGATGATTCTGGAGAGGAAAATTTCTCTGCATGTGATATTTATGGAAGTGCAGAGTATGATAACCAAGACATTGCTCAATGACTTAAAAAATGAACAACTTTGCCTTAGGTTATCGTCTCCTGGATAATGACAAGGTTATGAATGCAGCAATGTTGCTGAAATTGAACAGATTCAGTATCCTGACTCTGGAATAAGTTATGATGATTCCCCCAGATACTCAAGATGAAGCAGAGATAATGCTGATAAAATGCATGGCATGGAGAGACACTGACTCGCCGCCGCTACCTCTGTGATTGGGAAGCCTAGGAAAATACATTAACAAGTTTCAGTAAGGTACTCTTGGGTGTTTGCAATATAACTGAAGGGTGTTCCCGAAGAGGCAGAATCAGGAAACTACAGACAACCACAGAGTTATTCTTTTTACACACATACACGTGCACAGTAAGAGAGAGAGAGAGTGCAAATCCAGCCTCCGAAACAAATTACACACAAATCAACAAACTGCACATAAAATCAGCTTGTTTTGCATAAATTAATCAATTTTAATTGCTTGATACTGAATCAGTATTTGAGGGAGTTTTTTTCTGGCTTGCAAATATTTATCAAGGAAATGTAATAGCAGGAGATGAGAGAGAATTTCATTTTGGCTGCATTTTTAAGTGTGCCGACCTAATCTGTACTTCCTGGACTGTTGTGCAGATTTGAGCAGTTATCCTAAGGACTGCCTCTTCCTTCTCAAATTTTGCAATGCTGTTTGAGGCTCAAAATTGGTGTACAAAATTGCAGGATATTAGAGAAAAGCATAGAGGAAAATATGTATGTTAGAGGAAAACAGTGTGTACAGAAGCTGGGTATTTAGAGCAATTTCATATTAATAAAAATAAAATAAATAGGTTCTTCCCATCCCTGTAACCCACACTGGATCAGCCATTGGTCTTTATCAGGAACACACATGCCTGTTCATCTTTTACACTCTCTTGTATGTAATTTCTCTCCCCTTAATTTTGTTGGCAAAACCATTGATTTAGTTTTCCCTTGGCAATCATGGTTGGTTTGAATGTTTCCCCACTTATACATGTAAGTGTGTAAGATATGTAGATGCCTAAGATCTACAAAATGTAAAGGAAACCTTAGTGTTGTTGGGGTGTGGGTGTGTGCCTTCAATTTGTTTCTAGGTTATGGCAACTGTAAGGTGAGCCTATCACGGGTTTTCTTGGCAAGATTTGTTTAGAAGAACATGGCTGAGGCTGAGAGCATGTCCCTTGTCCAAGGTCACCCAATGGATTTCATGGCCAAGCTGGGAGTCAAACCCTGGTATCCAGAGTTGTAGTCCAATACACCAACCACTACGCCATGCTGGCATTGAATATTTTTATCATTACTTTATTGTTTATTTTTTAAATGATTTCTTAATGAAATGAAGGTGAAAAATCCTATCCATGATTTTCCTCTCCATACCCATCCTTTGCCTCTGTTTTGACCATGGAAGAAAAGGAAGGCGTTACATGGCATTGTGAAAAATCTCATTTCTCATCCACCCCACCTACTGAAAGGAATGAGAAAGTTTAAAAACATGTACATGCCACAATAAATATGCAGGAATCAAATGGTGCATTGGTGGGCATACTAACAACAAAAGAAGTAAAGACAAGAGAGCACAATTGATCTAAAAGGTGGGCTAAATCCCAGTCGACCACATCAACCACCAAACTAGTAACAGGACAGGATATGGAGTGGAGACTGCCATGGTTGCTCTGACCGA
>CM034701.1:198351033-198364621 GCA_020142125.1 Phrynosoma platyrhinos
TTCACACTTACTTTTGAACCAGAGCAAAATGGATTCTCAATATCAGACATGTTCGATCCATCCCGGTTCTTCTTCTTTTTTACTGTCAATCATATGGTGCACTTGTACGTGTTTCTGGTTATGCAAGTACTCAGAGGTGTGACTGCATGCATCAGCAAGGAGAATGCAGGACTGTTTCTATGAGGGCAACAACTGATCACACACAAAAAAACTTTCCTCCTCCACTTTCCCTCTATGTTGGGAAATGGGTTGCTAGCATCAGGGAGAGTGCAAAACTATTTCTATTTCTATGGGAGCAACAGCTGGACTTAATCCCCTATTCCACTCACAAGAACAGCCATGCCAGGGGATAAATCCTGAAACAGCACCCGTTACTATTTCCTGTGAACCCACAGAAATATGACAGTGCACAGAGACTGTCAAATTATTTTTAAAAACCCAGGCCCCATCATGGTCCCATAGGGACCACCCCCCACTTCCTTGGCATCTGGTCCATGCACCCATGGATCAATGCAGGCCAGGGCAGGGAAGAATTCCCATCACGGAACCCTGACTCACTCTCGTGAACCCACAAAAATCCAATCATTCACAGAAGCTGTCAATATTTTTTTAAAACATTTACGCTGAACCATTCCTCCCCTGCCCAAATAACCCCCCCTACCTGCCCTACCTCTTGAAAATTTTCTAGCAGGACCGAACACACAGCTGCACAGTGTGATTGGGACCACAGTGTGATTTAAAGAGACCACTTGTAGCTGTGTTGGAAATCCGCAGCCCCACAACAGCTCCACGGCAGCGCTCAGATGGGGAAAACATGGCAGCCTTGCAAAGGACTGTGGGGGGATGGGTACCACCCCTCTGCTCACCCTCTGCCCATTGTTCCTCCCCCCTCCGGGTGTCCCAAATGTGATTGGAAACACGTTCACATTTGTTCAGCGTGGTTGCAAACCAATTCTCTTCAAAAGGACCTCTGAAAGATCTGTCTTCAAAAAAACTGGTGCAGGAGGACTTATGCCAGTTAACCCTGATTCAGCCCAAACACAATTGGGTTTGAAATCCACTTGAGTGTGAATGAAGCACATATAAGCCAGTTTAATCCAATTTACAAATCAGTTTAAATCATAGTAGTAATGAGGCCTAGGCATTGAATTCCCAAATATCTGGTGGACAAAAGGTACTCCAGTCTCAATTTAGAGGGCTCATTAGGCCAAAACATTATCATGAGCAATGGCTTGCTTAGCTTTCCTTCCTGTGTCTCTGCTGGGACAACAAGTTAACCTGTGTCCTCCTTTCATCATTAGCTTTGGTGGCTGGGGTGGAGGAATGAGGTGGGAGGAAAGATGAAACACCATGCTGTTATGCAGGAATTGACCAGCTTTGGTTGCAGGTTTTGGGTGGAAATTAGATGTTTACTGTAATATAGAGATAAGAAATGTGCGGGCCTCCATGGGCCTTATCACACGGGGTCCCAAGCAGAAGGTATCCAAAGGCAATCCAAAGCTAATACATATTTTTTTTCCGTGTGTTCTCACATATCCAAAGGCAATCCAAAGCTACGTTTTTCTTTCCCTTCTGTTCACACATAACCAAAGGCAATCCAAAGCTAATACGTTTTTTTTTCCTGTGATCCGAAGTCAAAGGGGATCTTTTGACATTCAGTTTTTTGGGGAAGTATGGGAGCTTTCGGAAGCATTCCATGCAGAAAAAAAATGTTTTTGAACTCACATTTCTCTGCAGAATAATTCAATCCTCTTGGGACACTTCCCAGCATTCCTCCTCCTCCTCCGCCAGCCTTCCCTCCTCAGAGAGGCAGAGGCAGAGGCAGCCAGCCGACGGAGAAGAAGGAGAGAAGAGGAGAGAAGGAGAAGGGGGAGGACAGACCCTGGAAAGGTGGGTGCCGCCGCGGGAGAAGAAGGAGAAGGAGGAAAAAAGGCCAGGGACTGGCTCTCCTCTTCTCCGGGGTCTGGATGCTGGCATGCTGGGAAATGCAGTTTCGGTACTGAACTGCATTTACTCTTACTTCGGTAAGCTTTCGCTTACCTTTCGCTTCGTGGCCAGCATTTGATAAGGTCCCATGTGTTGTCAGATGGCAGCTCCCATCTCTGCAATGCACTTCTCATCATCCCTCACCATTCCTGGCTAGGTTTGATGAAAATTGCAGTCCAATTGTCTCTGGAAACAACATATTCTGCTCTTCTATTGTAATCTATGGTTCTGGCCACCTACTGAGTACTGCATATTACTAGTGATGGATAAACATTGGAAAATTAAAGGTTCCTACGGTTTTGGAACCAGGCAGAGAGTGGCAGCTGGTGACTTCCAGGTGGCTGTTGAATCTACTCTGGGCTTTAGTCCAAATGTTAAATGGACTACAAACAAGGGCCTTTGCAGACTGCCCAGAAATAATGCAGATTGAGGTCACTTTAACTGTCCTGGCTCAGTGCTAAGGAATCATGGGAACTGTAGTCTATTGTGGCACCAGAGCTCTCTGATTGAGAAGGCTCAATGTCCCAGAAAAAAAAATACAATTCCCATGATTCCTTAGCACTGAGCCAGGACAGTTAAAGTGACCTCAGTCTGCATTATTTCTGGCAGTCTGCAAAGGCCAAGATCAACAAAATAGCCCCCAAATAGGCACAGACCCCTGAAGAGTTCTTTTACACTTTGGAATGAAGCCTGGCATGGACACAGAAAGCAACCAGCCACCGCATATGTGAATGTGCATGTACCTCACCCCACACTGACACTTGCTTTCCTTGAGTTGAGCAGGTCACATAAAAACAGGAGAAGATCCTCAATGACAGGTATATCTGGAGTTGTAACTTGAAAGAGGTAGGTGGCCTGGAAGAGGCAGCTGGGAAGAGAGTGAAAGTCTCCTTATGCCACAGAACAGTGGGGTTTGGACTTAGACACCCCTGAAAAAACACAGACACACAGGCACACACATCCTGGGGGGAGCTGCAAAAGACACCAGCTGGTGACTGTTCCCCAGGAGCCATCTGCTCAAAGGAGACTGCCAAAGGCCCAGTGTGCCCTTGCTGTTTGGCCTAACTGCTCCTTTTCTGTGCTCCTCCCTGCTCAAATCAGTATTCCCTTAGCAAAGCTGGAGGGGAAGGACAAGAAACCATTTTTCAGAGCCAGCTCTTTGGGAAATCCCTACCTCAAAGACTCACAGACTGAGAATAACCAGCTAGAGGACTGGCTGCCTCAGCTGTGTTTCAGCACCAGCCACCAATGAAAAGAAACAGCACACTGGGTAGCACACCGCAAAGGCAAGTGGTGCTGGCCACCGGACAAATTAATTAGCTTGCTAACAGCAACATATGTGCATACGTGAAAGCAGCTGCGGCTGCCAGTGTGACACATTTGGTTATGTTTGCAAAGTGGGGTTGGAGAGGCGGAGGGGGGAGGATTTCAATTCCATGGTAATTGCACTCTTACAGATGGCATGGCTATACCTTGCCATGCCCATCAACATTTTCCATAAGCAGAAAGCTGGTGGGGAGCGTGTGTCTTTGTGTGTCCAGTGCAAGTGCCAGCCCCACCACAACAGATGCAGCCAGGGTTAAGTGGGCTGGGCCCAAGTTGCCATCTGACCAAGTTGGAGCTCTCCCAGGGCAGCTTTTCCAGTTAGGAATCATGCAACCCTCTGTGCTAGAGGGCTGCCATAAAAAGAGCCCCCATGTTTATTTATCCTGTCTGCTTCTATCTCAGATCAGCCTCACCTGTGTTGTTGCAGCTGTGATAAGGAAGATGGGCATGGAGTTCTGCTTTATGAGTTATGCAAGAATCCAGTGTTGAGATAACAGAATATTACTTAGCCATACCACACAGCAAGAGGTTTAGCTGCGGCAGAGGCGGATGAGGGCATTGCCCCCAAATAAGAATTTGTCTTATAATATTTTCTTTCATTCCCCAAATTTCTAGCATTCCAGAGAGTAAGCGACTGAAAACCATTCACATCTAGAACTTTTCTATTTTCTGTGTTTGCATTCCCTTGGTAGCTTTGCTTGCACCCTTTGCTTTGGATGCCTAAACTCTATTTCTATGGGCTCAGCCAAAGTTTTAAGTTGCTGCAACTGCTATGAAGCAAATCATTAAATCTAGTAATCATAAGGCTAAACAACAAGACTATTTTTCTGCATTCATCTTTTGTTATGGTTTTACTTATTTGCTTATTTTCTTTTCTAGAAATTTTAGTCAAAAAATTGACCCAAAAAACCTGGGCCAATTTATCCAGTTACTACTGTAATGCTTATTAAACACTTTTAATGCTTATCAGAAAAGGAACCATACCTTCTCTGAGTAGAGTGGTGAAAGACAAGAGCTTAGTCCATCTCAGAAGCACTGAAAAGAAGCACCGACCAAGGAGTTTATCACACAGCGGGAAATTGGAAGTATAAATGGTGATTAACCCGTGATTAACCTGCAATCGCATGAATGGTTTTCACACAATGTCAGCGCGCAAAGCGCTGTTATCCTGTGCAAAATCTGTTATTAACCCACGCTTGCATGCAATTGCCTGAATGGTTTTCACATGACATTGAGATGATACATGATTAAAGTGTCATTATCCTGTGAAGAACCAGGCAAGAAACAGCACGGAATGTTTCTGTGAACGACTTTTCCCTGTTTCTTCCCTGGTTATTACCTGCTTCTTCATGGGATAGTGGCACTTGCGTTAATGTCATTTTAAGCACATTTTAGTGTCAATTGCACAATTTTCATGGGTTAATCACTGTTTAAACTCCCAATTTCCCCCGTGTGATAAACTTCCTACTCTACTCTTTCCTCTGTGGTGTTGCTGCTGGCCTTTTTGAATGCCTGGGTGAGAAAATAGTGGCAGCAGCAGCGCTTTGGCAAGGGCGCACTGAGAGAGTCAAGGGGGTCAGTGCTTCTTTTAGGCTCTCCCAGGAGCTAAATTCCTGTATTTCACCACTTTACTTAGAGAAGGGGATGGTTTTTTTTTTTTTTGGTAAGTATTACTGCTGTATCATAATTCTTGCCTTTACATCCTTTTTGACGTGCACATTTTCTTAGCCCCAACCACATCTGGGTGCCTTCCCCATACATTGCACAGCCAGCATTTATCATAGTTCCCTCCTCATCTATCCAGTCTTTAAGGTGAGCAGTTATTCATGCCTGAATTTTGTAGATTCTTTGACATTGATTTGCTTCATCCTTTACATCTTTTCTTATATGTCCCTATATATTTTCTTATATGTTTTACCCTCAATTTATCCACAGGTCATATCAAAATCCATAATTTTGGCCCCAAAACCTGCCCTCA
This sequence comes from Phrynosoma platyrhinos, assembly GCA_020142125.1. Classification (NCBI taxonomy): domain Eukaryota; kingdom Metazoa; phylum Chordata; class Lepidosauria; order Squamata; family Phrynosomatidae; genus Phrynosoma; species Phrynosoma platyrhinos. Next base: position 198,356,324 of record CM034701.1, read on the forward strand.
ACTTATATATGAGGTTGACTTAAACACTAGCATATGAGTAATATGATAATTTTTACCTTTGTCTCTCTCCCAACAAGGGACCCAAGGTGGGTCTATGTAAAAGGATACTATGGTTCCTTCGGTTCAAGAGACCAGGGAGGGAAAAGAAAATTGCAAATGCTAATCTGGCTACTATTTTTCTCCCTCTCCCTCAATGAGCATAGATTGCAAGTAGTCTTATGAGTCACTGTATTAAACACCTGGGAGAACTGTAGAAACTTCATGAAAACCAAGATAGATTTGGAAGCAAGGGCAACCAGCTTTCTTTCCTGCATCACCACAAAGCTAGTTGAGAGGACATGAAGAAAAAGGAACTGTGATAGCAGACAAAGAAATGTAGAACCCAACAGCCACTTTAGACATTCTGAAGATGGGGCAAGACAGAAAGCATGATCAGAGTACACTTCTTCTTCCTCAGTGCTTCCTGAATGAACTTAAACCATATATGTTCTTTCCATATATTCTGACCAAGACATAACTTTACATTCACAGTTACACCTTGGTTTCATTACATCACCTCATCATAGAATTGTGAGTTGTACAACCCACCTGCTTTGTACACTGATGGTCAATGCACAATTCACTACCATAGCCATGAAAACACTGCACAGTGTGCAATGATACATTATATGCAATGCACAGCATGTAGTTTGACTGATACACAATGGCACCCTGTGTGTAACTCCATTTTCCTAACCTTCAGCTAAATACAGCCATTACTCAGTAGTCCACCCACTTGCATAAGAGAACTGATGAGTTTGCAAGACACTAACAGGATGTCAACCTCTGTCTCCACATTGGGAGAATATTGATTTTCCTGTAGTGGAAATGTGATTTCCAATCCACCAGACAAAAATGAGGGGGTACAGGTACATGTACTTCAGTCTTCCTTTTCCTCACTTTTTCTTTGGAATATTTGAGCAAAAAAATCTTAATTGCAGGCTTCGTGTGTGTGTGTATATATGAGAGGCAATGTCAGCATGTTTTGGTCCCCCAGAAAGGGAGAGGAAAACTCTGTGGAAGCCTAATCTTGAGAAGAATATTTAAAATATATTAAGAAAAACCTAATTGCCCCAGCATAGGCTATTACACTTAACAATATAAAATGAATGCCATGATCTGCAGCTTATGAAATAGGAAGCTGTGCACCGCATGATGCTTAAGGGCCATACTATATGCTACAGAAATGGTGCGTTTAGTGGTGTATGCTGCAAGACAGGGCTATGGCTTTCCTGAACCCCCCCCCCCAAAAAAAATAGCTGGGAGGAGAGAAGGAGGGAGAAGAATCAGATTGGGGCCTCTACAGCTGATTTCTTTCATGAGCCATGCCTATCAGAATGCTATTATAAGCACATGCTACGTTTGTTTGGTCTTTAGTGTCCATGTGTGGAATGCTCTGTCTTTGTCCAACTCAATTAACATACTTTATGGATGAAACCAGAAAGAGTTTATTGAAAGATCAGCACAGCAACACCTCCTTTGACCAGATGAGTTTCACTTCTATAAACAGCTCAGACTTTCCTCCCTCCTCCTATCCATATTCCTTCCCATAGAGTGCCAGGCAGCTATATGACCTTGGTTTTCACACAATATTTCCCCATATATGCTCACCCCCTCCTCACACATTGATGCTCCCAACATGGCTACAGAACCATTAAGCAGGCCTAGCTTAACTTGACAGAGTAAGCTAGGAAGGGTGACTCTGACAATGGTTGTGTAGTGTTCAGATCAGGGTGAGATGACATCTTTTCTGGTGGACATACCTGATGATGGCCCAAGCATCCGAATTCCTTTCCCCTCCTTCCCTTTTTGAAACCATCACATTTCCTTCCAAACTACACCACTTCCTATTTTCTCACACCTCACACACTGAGCATGCACTCACTAGGGTCAAATTGCACCTCCTACCCACTTTCCATGAAGAATTAACCTAGAGGGTTAAACTTTGAATGACAGATGCAGCATATGTGCTTGAACATGTAACAATATTTTAAAAGGCATGCTTCATGATACCCTAACATGCTATTATAAGCACATGGTTTCAGAACTGGAATGGCTATTTATTAGTGACATGTGTCAGAAGACATATTAACAACAACAACAACAACAACAACAACAACAACAACAACAACAATAATAATAATAAAATTTTATTTATACCCCACCCCTCTGAGCACAATCGAGGCAGCTAACAACAATTAAAATTTGTACAATATAAATACAAAGAAACCTGAGACCCACCTACCCCTTTAAAAAGTTTTAAACCAGCAATGATTAAAACATCTTAATTAAATAAACATAGAATGAAACTAGATTATAGACAATAATATATATAATAGTAGCGGCGGTATCCAAAATGGAAGAGGATGAACTAAGGGAGGTTGCTGGAGCCAGGAAATCTATTCTTGAAAGGCCTGCCAGAAGAGATCTGTCTTTTAACAGCCTTTTTGAAGCTGTTTAACATTATAATCTGATGGATCTCGTCCGGCAAGCCGTTCCATAATCTGGGGGCAAGTACCGAGAATGCCCTCTGGGAGGTTACAGATAGCCTAGATTTTGATGGCTGGAGTAAGTTCTTCCCAGAGTGTGTGGGGAGGATTGTATGGGAAGAGGCGGTCCTGAAGATAGGTTGGGCCCAAGCCATTTAGGGTTTTAAAGGTAATAACCAACATCTTATACTGGGCCTGGAAACTAAAAAGCAGCCAGTGGAGGGACTTTAACACGGGAGTTATGTGGTCTCTCCTAGAGGTTCCCGAAACTACTCTGGCTGCCATGTTTTGAACTAGCTGAAGTTTCCAGACCAAGCACAAGGATAGCCCCACGCAGAGCGAATGGCAGAAATCTAGACAGGAAGTTACCAGTATGTGCACCACAGTCTCAAGGTCCCTTACTTCCAGAAAAGGGTGCAGCTGGCGTATCAGCTGAAGCTGATAACAGGCACTCCTGATCATCGCATTTATCTAATTTCTCTTCAGGAGTGATGAGTCAAGGACCACCCCCAGACTACGAACATAGTCCTTTACCGAGAGTGTGACCCCATCCAGGACTGGAGGTTGCAACCCGATTCTTGGTTTCGGGGCTGCTACTGTGAGCACCTCTGTTTTGTCTGGATTCACTCTCAATCTGTTTTTCCTCATCCAGCCCATTACTGCCTTAAGACATTCATTAAGAGAGGAGACGCCATCAGAATTCGAGGCCGACAATTGAAACATGAAGAAATAGATCCGGGTGTCATCAGTGTACTGATAACACCCAGCTCCATGACTCCGGATGATCTCACCGAGCGGCTTCATATAGATGTTGAACAGCATCGGTGACAGAATGGCACCTTGAGGGATTCCGCAGGTGAGCTCCTTTTTTACCAGAGTGACTGTCCCGAGCAGCACCCTCTGGGATCTGCCCGAGAGGAAGGAATGGAACCACTGGAGCTCAGTGCCTCCGATTCCTAACCCACTCAGGTGATCCAAGAGGATGCCATGATCTATCGTATCCAAGGCTGCTGAGACCTCTAAAAGTACTAACAGGGTCACATTACCCCTGTAGATGCTCAGACGCAGATCGTTGGTCAAGGCAACCATGGCAGTCTCAACTCCAAATCCTGTCCTAAAGTCAGTTTGAAATGGGTCTAGATAATCGGTTTCATCCAAGACAGCTTGGAGAGTTTAAGAACAACCGCCCTCTCGATTACCTTGCTCAAAAATGGTAACAGAGAGACTGGTCTATAGCTGTTCATATCCAGGGAGTCCAGGGAAGGTTTTTTCTGAAGCGGCCTAACAGCCGCTTCCTTCAGACAGGATGGAATATGACCTTCCCTGAGGGATGCACTGATGATGTCCGTGAGGAATGTGTGTTCTCTGCGATTCATGCGTTTCCTTCCAGCAAAGGGGGAATGTGTTTTTCAACTTGCTCATTTTTAAGCCCATTTTTAAGCCTATTTTTACTGTCCATTGATCCAGCAAAAAACTAAAACATGCTAAAATGCACATGAGGAAAAGCACTTTCTGTGATAAACAGATACTTTTTGCCATGTGAGGGAGCACTCCTACATATATTCTAAGCATAGGGTATAGTCATGTATCAAAGAAATTAAGGCTATCAGAGTATACTGTAAGCAGTAAAATAGAGCAGCAACTTACAGTAGCAAGACTATTCTGTTCTCTCCTTTTCATGAAGTTGGGGACAACATGTTTTTATGGGGAAAACATGGCTGGTGTAAACCTGTATACAGAAGCCAGTGTATGGAATTATCAACAAAATACTGCCTTCAGTGCAGATGATGATGATGATGATGTGCACCATGTATCTGGGAGGTCTTTATTAAGATGGGGGGGATCTTTATTAAGAGACTAACATGAAAAGGTGTGTGGGAGGAAGTCAGGCCTATAGAAAATTAAATGACAGAGCAAAGAGGGCACACACTAGAGAATTCTAGCTATCAGCTTGTCAGAATCCCAAAGGGTCTTGGTTCTGCCATTATATATAAATGTATATATAAATCCTGTATTGGTTTGTGTTGTATGTATATATACATATAGAAAGTGTTATGTGAAGTTGTAGGCTTTCATGGCCAGCATCCATAGTTTTTGTGGTTTTTTTCGGGCTGTGTGGCCATGTTCTAGAAGAGTTTCTAAACTCCACACAGCCCGAAAAACCCACACAAACTAAGAATGTGTTATCTTTATTAGGGGGGTTTAAATTTTACCACCGATTTCAAAGATCAGTTGGGAGAAGTTTTATTGCAATTGCTGAGCAGAAATCAAAAGGTTGTAGTACAGTCACCAGGTAGAAATCAAGTAGTTGCATAGAAGTCACTTTGCAGAAATGAAAGGTTGTATTACAGTTACCAGGCAGAAATCAAATTGTTACATTGCAGACAGGCGTGGCTAGGTAACTCCAGTCTATTTATAGGGACAGTAAGGCAGAGAAGGGCAAAATCAACCTAAACATTGGCAGACCACTACTCCCCTTGATCTACAATAAAGTCTTTTTGTTTCTTCCCCAAAACTATTGTGTGAATCCTTGGAACAGAGGTGACTAATCCTGATAGTAGGTTGATGCTCCTAAATATCATCTTCTGCAATGCAACAGCATTCAGACCGAGATGAACCCATCACAAAAATGCTTCTGAAAGAGAGGCAAGAAGGCAACCAGGGAGATGATGCCCTGGAGGAAGTAGTGTCAGTGAGGCTTTGCCCCAGGATGTAAAATGTCCCAGATGCATGCAGTGTGCAGTGTGCAAAAAGGAGAAAAACTGGCTCAGAGGAAGATGATGAAACTTCAGCAGGAAGTTGTGTGGTAACAGTTCAAAACTGCATAATCACTGTGGACATGTGACAGGAAAATGATGAAACACTGGCAGGGGGTTGGATCAGAATCCTAGCCAGAATTTGTGTATATAAGGAAGAATGTTCCAATGCACTAGTGGTTAGGTGGATGTCAGTTGGTGGTGGAGCATTATGTCAGATGGTGTAAATATTGTTGTATCGTTCTTGTAAATATTTGCTGCAACTAAGATTTAAAAAACCTCTTCAGAAGAACCTCAGTAGTTGTGAGTAAAACAGTTCAGCAGAAGTTTTTTCTCAACTACTTCTAGACTCTTCAATGTCATTTATTTCCTGGCTGGCTGTCTTCTGCATATGGACTCAGTTTTCCCTGTGCTAAAAAGAAAATGGGCGGTTTCAAACTATGGCCCCTACCAGAGTCTGGGAGTGATGCCGAGCTGGAAGAGTGTCCACCTGGGATGCGGCCATAACAGTACCAATGGGCCAGAGCCCCCAGGAAGGGGATGACCACTGAATGCAGTTGCAGCAGATGCAAAAAGAGCTGAAATCAATGCATGCCACCTTAACGGAGGTGGGAAATGTGGTGGTCAGACTGACTGTTGGGGATACTGCAACTTAAGCATGCTGAGTCTTTCTAGGAACATAGATGCATGTCTATGATCATTTATTGTTTTATGACCCCTCATTTCCTCCCTCTCTAAGAGCACACTTTTCTTTGTCCCTGGAGGGATTGCCATTATCTTTGTTCTTGTCCAGAGCAGCATGACTTCCTAGCATGCTAATAGGAAACTTTCTTAAGAAGGAGGTTGACTACCTTTTCTACCTCATTTTCTTTGCAACATTAAGCTGGAGCCTGCGTATATGCGTACACATGATTTTGTAAGTAAATCTATTTTCTTTTTCTCTCTCTAAAGACTTTGCATTGATTCTTTTGGGGGGCAGACACATAGGTTTGGGAGAAGAAGAGAGGACTAGTTTGCTTTCCTGCTCATGCAGTTTCTGCTGTGCTTACTTTGCTGGTGAGATTAAATCAATCTCAAATCAATTTCTAACAAATTCAAGAAAATTTCATCAGGTTATGGGTCTCAGATGCTTGAGAGCAGATGTGAACAATTTAAAACTAGATTGTTTGGGTTTTATTATTAATTGTTTCATTTTATTTTATTTGCAATATATGTTATTTGTTGCACAGGTCAAAGCTGCGTTCAGCTGGCTGATTTTTAAAGTCGGAAGGTTCTGACTTCGAAAATGGTCTGGCTGAGTGCTGTGGTCTGGATTTGGGAGCTGGCCCATGTGATAACATCCAGGGGTATCCCGGATAAAGTGTCAAGCTGGAAAAGGTAAAACAGCTTTTTAAAGAGTGTGATATGCTCCTATGTTTGTAAAGTGGGTGAAAACAAAGATCTTGAACTTAAAAAAATGTTTACCCTCTTTTAAAAAACCAGCTATCAGATGTTTTTTGTACCATCCACTCATTGTCCTAGTGATCACAAGCACCTGCAGCTCCTTTTATTTTCAAAGGTATTTGGTAGCATGACTGAAACCATCAACAGACCACTTGTGTACAAGTAATCCTTAGAGCCTCTTCATATTTTAAAGGATGCATGCGCATTTCATATCTGCTGGAAAATATGTGCGTTTGTAGCTGGGAAGACAAAAAAGAGCCCTCATCCCTTCTCTGAAGCTGCAGTATCAGACTGTAAAGTTTTCCTGTAGGTGTCTGCTAGAATAAGTGGCCATGGGCTGCAGTGTATATGTGGATAATATTTAGCTCTAAAAATTTCATCTTTAGAACCATGATGTTCAGGACAGCTTGAAGTACATAGATAGCATCTAATGAATTCCTCTTTCTAACAGATAATAGTAAAAAAAACAAAAAAAACCAGCTTGAAAGCAACCTGGTGATGCCTCACAGACATACAAAGTGAATGCTGTCATTAAGAAATCTTTCAGCAATACTTCCAGCAGTTCATTAATCCTAGATCATTTCAGTGTAATAAAACCCTTGCATTTTTTAAAAAAGATGCATGACTATAGATACAGACATGAAGATACAGATGTAGAGATATTTCAACATAAAGCAAATCAAGAAAAAAGAGCATGTGGGGTTTAAGAAAAGGGTTGGAATATGACTTTCAGCTTTTGAGAGCAACTGTGGTTGCATGCTGGGCCAAAGTTGTTAATTTGCATGTGCAGACAGATATTGGGGGGCCTTTGAGAACAAGAAACTTGGGACTTCTAATGCTGGTAAAAAAAAATTCTGTGAGACAAGTCATATCTGACTAGCAGATGGCCAAGATCTTCAGGCCCTTCCTAGTTTTCAGTTCCTGATTTGGTTACTGGTCCCAACATCCGCACTGTCAGTTCTTATCAATCCCAAGATAATGCAGCTCCTAAAGACAGAATCTGGCTCTTTTGTGCTGATCCCAAGTTCATCCCGCAGCATGTAAATTCCACTTCGACATCCAATGGGCAGGAAAAAGGGGCCTTTCTGCTCCATTCTGATGGCTATTGTTGATCCTATATTCAGACTGTACAATATCTATGAAAAGTAGAGTTGAAGAGAATATACTCCACCCTACAGATGGAGCAGGAGCAGGGCAGAGTGATGGTTCCCTTACTGGACAAGCAGGCTAAGCCACTGGTTGCCAATGTTTAACCTCCTCCCTTTTCCTTCTTTTCTTAACTACAGTTGGCCCTCCATGTCCACAGATTCAAGTATCTGTGGCTTGAAAATGTTTTTTTAAAAAAAAAAATCCAAAAAGCAAATCTTCAGCTTGCCGTTTCATATATGAGACACCATTTTACTACCCCATTATATATAATGGGACTTGAGCATCCACAGATTTTGGTATCCATGGTGGGAGGGGCTGAACCAAACCCCAGCAGATACCAAGGGCCCACTGTACTTTCTTCTAGTTGCAATTTCCGCTGGATTTTCATTACTTCTGTAGAGGTGTAAATGTGAAGCTATAGT
>CM034701.1:198364730-198379362 GCA_020142125.1 Phrynosoma platyrhinos
CACACCAACAGGGAGGAGGGTGTAGCCACAGGTATAGAACCATGGTAGTTAAAGTGGTGTTAGCTACTTTAATTCTCAATATGGCTACACCCAGAGAGAAAGAGAAAGAATATGGCCTACTATTACTTCATTAGCTGAAGATGAATGGATTACCAAATTCAATAAAGATTTATTATGAGCCTGTGTCAGTGTTCTCACATTCCCCTGACACCCTGAAAGTTAATAGTCCTTTAAGGGGGATTATTCTCAGCTCTGAATTCTTCATTCCATCTCCCTTGCGCTGCCACTGCTGCAGCTTTATATTTAAAAAATGACACAGTCACCAAGCTAAAATTGCTTGTATGCTGTCTCTTATCCTCCCCAAATCTCTGTTTCAGGATCACAGAGTATTTGGGCCATCAGAAGTGGCTTTGCAAGAGCTCCTATGTGTCTCCTTTGAGCCAGCCAGCCATATCCACTGCATGGCTCTCCTTCTCCCAAAGGGCTGAACAAAGAACTCAGCCTCTTCTTTAATGGAGAAGCATATGGCGGCATGTCATTGCTTTGGAAGGGTCAGGGAGAGTGGGATTTCCAAGAATGAGTTTTATTCTCTTGTATGGAGATTAAAGAGGAGACGGTTCTGCTCTATTGGATTTTTAGCTGGGACTGGCATGAGGCAGTGACTCCAGGAAAAAAAGCAGCCTGGTTTCAGGCTTCCTGCCAGTCTGCAACTTTCCCAATCACTCTGTTACCAAACCACTCTTAGACCCCCCCCTCCTTAGTCTGAATTCTTTGCACCCTCACAGCCAAGGTGAACTTGAGTTGTGTCCCCTCAGCCATCTTGAATCTGCAGTCCAGAAGACAGATGATTCCAAGAGTCATGTGTACATTTTTATTAATTCAAGAGGGGCTGCATTACTACTATCAAGCATTTTGGTCACAGTTGAAAATTATTTAGCCCCACCTGCTGCTAAATCTACAAACTATATACAGTAGCACTAGTCCAAGCCCTTTTGTTGCCTGAGGCAAAATGGCAAATGAGGCCCCTTCATAACCCACCCAACTCAAGGCACTGTATATAGCTCTTAGGACTGCCAGCTTTTTCACGTAACAATGTGGGACAGGTCCTCCTAGTTGCCAAAGCAACCTATGACTATCCAAGATCACATGAGGCTAGACATTTATAAGGTTTCTTGAAGTGTCATGAGAGGAGAGCCCTAGGCTCCTGCAAGAATTCAAATCTTGCAGGTACCCACAAATCCATGCAAATCTTGTGATGGCAGACCAGCTAGCTAGAGTTTGCTCAGGGAACACATTGCTTGGCTCCAACAGAGAGGAAGAAGAGTGGGCACCTGTGCCATGCCATGCCAGCCACCATCATACCAAATGGAACCTCAGAATTTGGTATGTAACAGGTCGGTGTGCTGTGAATGCCGAATGCTGGGGACACAAAATGCTGGGGTCAGTCTCTTGTGCACAGTGCTGGTAACCACTCTCACTGGACCAAGAAATATGGGATTTGGAGTGTCCTGTATTCCCTTGGTGCAAGACCAGATTTTAAGTTTCCAAACATGGGATGTCCTGTATAAAATGAGATGTGTGGGAGTACTCAAAGCAAGCCAGGTTATCTTTGTTCATGAGGCATAAAATCCTTCAAGGAACTCTTCCCAAGCCCTAGCAGCAAATGCCCCCAAACAGTAACATAAATTGGTAGCAATTTGTGGCCTTTCCATGACACCCAAAAATGTCTACCTGACTATAGGCCTCAAAGGCATTCTGGAAACCCCTCAAATGCACCCTTAACCTGAAGGGCTTCATTGGTATTATTTGCTTGCTTGCTTTATTTAATTATTTATTGCCCTGAATTCTATTGGTTGGTCCCATCTATCTTAGGTCCATTGAATCAATTTCTGAATGGTGAACCAACACATACAGGTTGTGTCTCCCTTATCCAAAATGCTTAGGACCAGAAGCATTTTGGATTTCAGATTTAAAAAAAAATTGGAGTACCTATATATGCATAATGCAATGCTTTAGAGATGGGACCCAAGTCTACACAGGAAATTGATTTAGGTTTCATATACACCTTATAAACATAAGCTGAAGGTAATTTTATGCATAATCAAAAAGACAATGTGTCACTATCTCAGCCATCCATGTGGACAACTGTGGAGTATTTCAGATTATGGAATTCTGGAAAAGGGATACTTCATCTGTAATTACAGAGGTGACCACTGGGCTTTGGTTTCAGATCCATTAGTAGATACCAAAATGTGTGGATACTCAAGTCCCATTATATCCAATGGCATGGGAAAGTTGTGTCCCTTATATAAAATGGTAAAATCAAGTGTTGCTTTTTGGAATTTATATACAGTACTTCTTAAATATTTTCAAGCTGTGGATGGTTAAATCCGTGGATACAGAATCCATGGATATGGAGGGCCAACTGTAAATCCAATTGATTCAATGGGTCTACTTTAATTGGAGTAGATCCATTATATTCAGGCCATTCTATGTATCATCCACTTTTCTGCTTATAAAAAGGCTATTGAGTTGGAGAACAACCCTGGAAAAAAAATCAAAAGAAAACTTTTATGAAAATATAAGATAAATGGCAGTGACAATAGCAAAGGATTTCATGTCAAGGGGACAGGTTTTGTTCCAAACTTTAAAGATGCTGAAACTGTTCTTTGGCGATTGAATTAGGCCTTTATATTCAATAGGACAAACCTCATTTATAGGTTGCTGACAAAAGTAGCATATAGAGACAGGAATAGGTTAGCAAATGGATGGCCATGGGATCTAATCCTTTCACACACTGAAGTAAATTGCTTACCCCAGTGAGGAAAGGTCATTGAGAGGTAGTTAAATGATAGCATATTTGCAAATTATTTATTACATTTTAATCATCAATGAGAGACAGCATTTTGATTTTACTTTCTTGAAGTGCCCAATCATTTCAGGTCATCTGTGAGCTAAAGTAGTTGTCTGAAGAGGATCAAGGCTGAGCAGCAACAACAAGCCCCAACTGTTGTCATGGCAGATACTTTCTCACAAACTGAACCCCACCTTGTGTGTTCAGGGTTATCATGGGAAAGAGCTGTTTGCAGAAGGCTGTGAAATTGCTTTAGTCCACCATGAATGGCTCCTCAGGGCAGAACTGGTGGGACAAAGAGCCCTTGTCAAGAATGGCAAATCTTCCATACCTCTTTACTCAATGCAAGACAAGTAGCCTTGTCTAAGGAAAATGCATTAGGAACCTGCCATTTTGTAGAGACCTGTGTCCATATCACTCTACACAATTATAGTGCTATGATTCCACTTTAACTGCTGTGGCAATGTCTTATGGAATCCTGGGATTGTCAGTTGAGGAAGGGACCCTTAGGATCCATGTCTGTTGCCTCAAACCAAACCACCAATCCCAGGATTCCATAGGATGTTGCCATGGCAGTTAAAGTGGAAATGGGGCACTACAATTGTGTAGTTTGAAAGGGCCCCTGCTTACTGGGAATGAGAAGTCCTCTTCCTCTGTCAGCCCCAAAAGCTACAATCAGTCTCCATCCTTTCCTCTTTTGAAAAGGTACCAGGACACATTGCTGTAACTTGTATTTTGACATTCTTTCAGAAGCATTTATCTTTAATGATTTTATGGTGATCTTATTTATTTTATATGACACTGCTTTTATCATTTCCAATGACTGCCTTGGTATTTTTTTTCACAGAAAGGAGATAGGAAAATATTACACAGAAATTAAACAAATAATTTTCTTTGCAGCTGAGATAGAGACTAAGCAGAAGAGGGTGGAGCAGTGGCAAAGTCAGGAACAACATTAATTTAATCTGCACTGAAGTCACAGTACCAGCCATAAGAAGTAAAGTGCTTCAGTGCTGAAGCTGATGTGGAAACAGCAGCTGCTGTTAGAAAAATCAGGTGCTTATTTATATGGAGTGGATTTACAATTTTATTATTTGGTATGGCAAGTGCCAGGGTGTCTCTCAGTAAGGCAGCTAACAACACAGCTGTCTTCACTAGTTCTGTATATACAAAACACAATTTTTAAAAAACAAAACACCAAAACATATACAGACACACACATCCAAGGCAAGCTCACAGTCTTGGTTTTTAAACAACAGCATTTAATTTTTTTAAAGAAAAGACTTAGGACTTTATCACACAATGCTATAAAAGCAGAATTTGAGTAGGATAAACACATCTTATCACACAATGTCATTTCCATCCTGCTGCTGCCTTGTATTTCATTTGTTACTGTAGTGCACCTTTTCATTGATGGGCAAAACCCATCAATAGGCTCTCAAGCTCACTGTTGCATTACTGCCTTTGTGTGATAGGTCCCTTCTGCTGCAGTTCTGCTTCTCAGGCAGTCACATGGGTGCAAGTGGATGTGATTCTACTTCTCTGCTCCTCTCCACCCTCCCTGCCACAGCAATCATGGCCACCGACAGCTTCCCAAGGCCCGCTGCTGTGTGCGCATTTGCATAGCAGCAGGCTTGGGGAGGCAGTTGCAGCTGTGATCACTTGTCCCCTGCCCCTTCGCCATAAAAGGTGCCATTTGGCAGTGCAGAAAACAGATCACATGACCATGGATCACCATAAGCATTATAGTGGAGGAAAGTGTGATAAGAAATGATGCCAAACAGATATGCTTCCATTCTTAAACTAGCACAATTGTGGTGGACAGCAGGCTGGTGTGATACCATCCTTAGAGGAAAAAGAGGTAATTGCCTTCCATCTGAGTTCATCCTGTTGAGGTCTTTGGCCACTGAGTAAATACCACTGCCATTATGGGTAACCCACAGTGGCAAGGCCTGCCCTAATGTTAGACCAAGTCTGTCCTATCAAGAATCAGATGCTGAAGGGCCGCAGCATGGGGATGGAGGAAAAAGTTACTGCCACACACCCCTTAAGTTAGACTGCTGTTTTTGAGTGTAGTTGGGGATGTTGTCTAAGGGCCAGTGCAGACCAGCCTAAAGGGCTCACCTGGGGGTGGACTTGGGGTGGGGTGACTGCACTCTGGCTGCCCTGACTCCACCCCAATGCTACCATCATGCCACATGCCTGACTGCACAGCGTGTGGCATCAGGGTGCCCTGTTGGCGCAGCGTGCACACATGCTACGCCAAAGAGGTGCAAAAGCACCATGGTAGTGGCTCTAAGGGTGGCTTTTTGCCACCCCAAAAAGGAGCTGCACTTGCCAGCTTTTTTGGAGCATCAAAAAGGAGGATTGGGGCTGGGGCATGTGGTTGCCACAGTCCCGATACGGAGCTCCCAGGGGCAGCACAGAGCCACTCTTTAGGTGCTGTCTGCATTGGCCTTAAATCACCATTGGTGAAGAAAGGTTCAATTACTGATCCAATTGGCTTTTGTGCATGGAAGAGGATCAGGTGCCATCTTAACCTTTGCTTCTAGCGGCCTTATGGACTAGCTCCACATGCTGCAGAAATTAGAAAAGACTGCTTATTAGCACAGTGGTGGATTAAGGGCAAAGAATTGTTGTGTGGCTGAAGTCAGGCTGGACAAGATGGGAATATATGTTGGTGGTCAGGGAGAGAGCAGACCCTAAAATGTGAACAAGTTTGTGGGAAGTAAGCTGGAGGCAAAGGCTGGGAGGATTCAGTTTCCTACGTCCCTAGAGATTTAAACCCAAAGATGCAGGAGGCTGTGCCAGAGAGTTAAGAGAGGCAAGCAGAGCAGGATGGAACAGAGTTCAGATGAAGCCAGAGTCAGAATGATAAAACCTGAATATGGGAGCAGGGGTAGATGTGATGTGAATAGTGGACTATGGAGGATGGGAAAGAAGTGGTGATTGCAAAATCTTCCACTGTAGACCAACAAACAAAAGCATGCCCCCATAGCTTAGCCTTCCCCATGAGGGCTCTAACAAGCAGGCCAAGACTTTTAAAATTCAGGTTGAATTGGGAGATTTGGCAGTGTTAGGCCTTGGCAGGAGAAAGGTAGTGTAACAAAGTGGGTGGGTAGCTAGATTAGAGGGGAGCTATCATGGCCAAACACAAGATTTTGACAGCTGCATAGACAGCAGACAGAAATTGAGAAATGATTTTTTTCCCCTGGTACAGAAATGCTGTGAGAATTTCAATGCAGCTATTGAAGAAGACACAGACACAATTCCCCCGAATCCCAGAATTATTTTAGTGACTAAGGAAGACCAGTCTTGCCCTGTGTGCATTTTGAGATGCCCAGGATATTTCCTACTGCTCTGCACCACTTTCCTTTATCTGACCCTAGATGGATGGATGGTCCTTTGGAAGTGCCCATTTAAAGTGGTTTAATCATTCACATTCAGCGTATGGCACTTTCTATTAAAAAGCTTTAAATAACTTAAAGTGCTTTTTAAAAACCAGTGACTGTGCATGCTGATGAACCTAGGTCAAGCAGCACTCAACCACACTGCAAAGGCATTTGTTACTCATGAGGCATAAATCGGTCTGTAAGTTCACTTTAAAATCTGCATGTAGACAAAGGGTGTCCTCCACAGTCGGTCCTGTGTTGACAACATTCACATCGTGACATAAGTGGGGTAAGAAAAGCTGAAAGGCTTGTTCAAGCCTTATGTGCACCTAATGTACTGAGTCAGCTCATTGGTTTATCAAGCCATCCTTCCCAGTCCTATGAGGAGATGCTGGAAACTGAAGCCAGTACCTTTTGTGTGCAAAGCAGGTGCTCCACCAATGAGTGATATCCCTTCCCCTAGGCAAATTATTCTGTCTTTTTACATTATTGTGACATGCCTTGAATCCCATTGTCAGAGGGCAGTGGGATATAAATCCTTGAAATAAAATAAATAATAAAAATAGGCATACTAATAACTGCTTAAAATAGAACTTCTGCAGCATCTGGGAAGCTCTTTGTAACATTGACTGGCCAATGTCTGCCTCATCAATGGTTGTACAAATGAAATTACAATAAATTGCTGAAATCCTATGTGGAAGTTTGTCAGGCAAGCTTCCCCACCCCAAATTCCATGGATACCCTACATAAGACTGATATGGGCTAAACTGACTGTATGGCAAACCAGCCTCTATGTCAGTGCTTCCTGGTAAGAAATACAATGGGACTGATTTCTCTAATCTTGGAGGAGACACTATTTGCCATATGTTGGGCCAGGTGATGGTGGGACCTATTTTGCTGTGCATGTGGGTTAACCTACGTAATAAATTCTCCAGGTAGCCAGAAAATTATATAATACAACCTAAAGAGAGATGTAAGGTGTGGGATATCTAGCTTCTCCCAACTTTTGAAAGTTGATATGCTTCCTAATGAGTGCAATTTTTAAAAAAATCACAGCTTGATTGCACAAATTTGACAGGTTCCTCTAGACCTACGTATATCTTACCGGTATCTTAAAGAGGTCACTGTTGCCCATCTATCTGTAATAAGGTGCACTGTGAATATATCCTTGATGGTTTTCAGTTTATACTGGCCCCTAGTTCTAACTCAACTACAGTGAAGGTTTTCTGATAGAGCTGCACAAGTTTTTTTCTGAAGGGAAAGGGAGAACAAAAGGTTATGAATTCTCATCTATGTTACTTTCTTGCTCAACAAGACCAATCAGACGTTGCTAGTTTTTTCCCTTCTAAATTTATTGTTCCTGGAGGCCTAATGAACACTCTTAGGTCAGTTAATTAGTCAAGAGGGAGATTGCTTAGAGGTTTCTTCATTTAGAAGTCATTGCTAGTTGTAGTGAGAAACAAAAAACCCTACAGCTGAAGTGTCAATGTCTATGTGACTTTAAAACATTAAAAAGTGTGGTTCCCTCACCCGATGTGTGTGTATCTGTCTTCAAGTAGTCTGCTGACCTTTGGTGATCCTATAAATTTTATAGGGTTTCTATAGGCAAGGAATATTCAAAGAAGTGGTTTTGTCAGTTCCTTCCTCTGAAATATAGGGGGGTTGCAGACTGTCAGAAATAGTGCAAATTGAGTCCACTTTTAGGGTTAGGGTTAGTGCTAGGGAATCATGGGAAATGTTTTTTTTTTTCTGAGACATTGAACCTTCTCTGTCAGAGAGCTCTGGTGCCACAATAAACTACAGTTCCCATGATCCCCTAACCCTAACCCTAACCCTAACCCTAAAAATGGACTCAATTTGCACTATTTCTGGCAGTCTGCAACCCCCCATAGTCCACAACACCTGGTATTTGTTGTCAGTCCCTCATCAAAGTACTAGCCAGAGCCAACCCTGCTTAGCTTTCAAGATGAGGTGGGATTTGATGCCTTTAGGGTATTTAGGCCTCAATACTTACACACAAATTTAAGATAGCTAGTCCTATAAACACAGTCAAAAACAATTGTGCAGACATTCCATCTTCTCTTATTGTGTGTGTGTGTTGATTTTTAAAAAAAAGACATTAGACATTTGGAAAAACCCAGGAGGCTTGTCAGTGTTATCTGGACCTCCATAAAATGCTGTGTTTGAAGCAGAGTGATTGCGCACCAAAAGCCTTGTCTGGAATTATCCAAATATTTTCACTGTTACAAGTATGTGATATAATACCCGGAGATTACAAATAATAAAGCTCCTGAACAGATAATATGGAGCTAGCATGGTTTAGTGATCTGAACATTGGACTATGACTCTGGATTTGAATTCCCACAGAGCCACGGAAACCTACTGGGTGACCTTGGGCAAATCACTCTCTCTCAGACTCAGAGGATGGCAAAGACAAACCCACTCTGAACAAATCTTGCCAAGCAAACTGTGATAGGTTTGTATTAGGGCTGCTGTACATCCAAACAAACTTCAAGGCACACAACAGCAAAAAGAAGTGTTCCTTAACTTGTCTATCCTATCAAAGTTTACAGCTGGCAACTATATTTCTGAAGAGACGGACAGACTGACTACTGGTGTGCCATTTTCTTGGAGCACTGGTGGCACAGTGGTTAAATGCCAGTACTGCAACCATGAGGTTGTGAGTTTGATCCCAAGCAGGGCTCCAAGGTTGACTCAGCCTTCCATCTTTTAATAGGTTGGTAAAATAAGTACCCAACTTGTTGGGGACAATTGGCTTACACATTGTAAACGGCTTAGAGAGTGCTGAGTTCATTGATAAGCGATATAGAAATGTACATGCTATTGCTATTGCTATTATTGCTGCCTCATTTGATTTACATTTGAGTGTATTTAGCAGCGGGGGGAAATCCAGCAATTTATCATGGCAGATCATTTCTGAGGTATTTGTTTGGGATGGTGCTAGCCTCACATGGGGACCTGTGTCATGTCAATTTCTATTTGAAGCAAAAGTATGGGGATTTGTGAGTATGTGGGAAGATATTTGTTCTGAGGTGCAAACATATCTCTGCAAGTCCCACCTAGCCCCCCCTCTCAATCCATTAATTTGAAAACTAAGGGGGGTTGCAGACTGCCAGAAATAGTGCAAATTGAGTCCACTTTTAGGGTTAGGGTTAGGGAATCATGGGAACTGTATTTTATTGTGGCACCAGAGCTCTCTGACAGAGAAGGCTCAATTTCTCAGGAAAAAAAAACCAATTCCCATGATTCCCTAGCACTAACTCTAACCCTAAAAGTGGACTCAATTTGCACTATTTCTGGCAGTCTGCAACCCCCCTAAGTGCATTTGACTTTGAAACAGTGAGAGCTAGATATATGCTCTTCCAAAAAGAAACAAATTATTGTACCCCAAATAGCTCATCATCCTGCAGATTCTATGCTAGACACTATGGTCTAATCTGCACTACAGAAATAAGCCAGTTTTTACACTGCTTTAACTGCCCTGGCTCAATGCTATGGAATTCTGTGATCTGTAGTTTTGTGAGACATTTAGCCTTATCTATCAGAGAGCTCTGGTGCCAGAACAAACTACAAATCCCAGAATTCCATAGCACTGAGCCATGGCTGTTAAAGCGGTGTCAAGCTGCATTGTTTCTGCTGTGCAGTTTAGACCTATGTTGAGCATTTTGCGGTGTCTCTGTAGCTTCAAATATGCCACCTCGCCAAGTGGGCCTTCAATGTCAATTGTAGCCTTTAGGACATACTACAAATTGGACTGCAGATAAATTATTCCACCCTAACCTAACCTCCTTGCCACGAGATGTGATCAAACTGTCAATTGCAGCATGTGTAATCAATCTCTGTACACCGACGTTGTTTCATTTTTTGCTGTGCTTTGCATTAAAGGTAGGCTGTGCTTTGTTGATGGGGAGCAAATATTGGCTTTCCTCCTCCTCCTCCTTTTCTAAGTGCTCTTCCCCCCCCCCCATGCAACTGTTGTAAGATCTACAGTAGTCAACTTTTGTTTCATATATATATATATATATATATATATATATATATATATATATATATATATATATATATATATATGGAAGAAAAGGAACGGCATTCAATTTCAGATATCCAAGGGAAGTTTAAACAAGCGTGTGTAAGGGTGGGTGGGGGGAGAGAATTATTTTTAAACATGATGAGGTGTGGCGCAGGAAGAGAGAAAGCCCTGGGCTACGTCTTTGCCAGCAAGAACCCTCTGGATACTTGTTGCTTTGATTAACAGGCCCATCTTTTCAGCTGCTCCTCACCCAGCTCGATAAAAACACTGTGGGATAGTTTAAGATTCTTTCTGGCATCTTGTTCAATATTCACGCTGTTTTCCATTAGCGTTATTAGAAACCAGACACAAAGGGAAGTTGTTTAAATGGGGATGGAGGGGAGGCGGGCGAGACCGTCCCCTTTCTCTGCCGGTTGGAGTGGCGGGAGGCTTGCTTGGTACCCAGGTGAGAAAATAGTGTCATTTGACTGGAGAGTTGCGGGTGGGGGCTCTTTGAACGAAGAACAGGAGATATATAATGAACAGGCCGGGTTTAGAATTGGACTATTTCCCAGGCCCCCGAAATGAAGGAACACCATGGTGTCTAAACAGAAACCTGGCTCCCTTTCAGCCCAGAGACTTTATTAGGTCTGATGCTTCCCTGCCATGTTTTGTTCTGCATCCCTAAATCCTTCTTCTGAAGAATTATGTAGCAAACTCCAAGGAGCATCGTCCCTTGGTCACCATAGTAACCCAAGTGCATTCGAGCTCGCGCTCTGCACCAGATGAAATATTCAAGCAATCCACCCCCCACCCTTGGTCATTCTGCAGTAGCCTACCCGTAGCGCCACTAAATAGGGCATTTCTATTAAACAACAGTTGGCAAGGGGCAGAAAGAGCCTGTACCAAATTTAATAGCCTCCTCCTCCTCCTGGAGATTAGCTTCATATTCGCTGTTAAGTGCACCATGGGCTTGTTTTGTGGACGACGACAAAGCTTTGAGAAGCAGCATTCGGGGTATAGGAAGAGAATTTCAAGAGAAGTCACTTCTCCCTTTAGTGAGAGTAGTTCAGAATATGAGCCGAAAGGCTTCGGTTTGAATTACACCTCAGCCATGAAGTCCATATATTATATAAAGTCTGGGATTGCAGGCTCTGTGCAAGATAATCTTCTGTCTCTCAGCCCCTCTTCTGTATTTTGGCTGGATGTTAATGGCACTGAGTTTTCTTACAAGACTGGAAGGACCATTATAAGGGATTAGTGAGGTAAAGATATGCAGAGGCTAGTTGAGTACTAAACATTATGACTGCTCCATCAAAAATGGTGGTACTACAACGAATTTGAATGTCTACACTGCTTTTTTGTACAAAAGAATTGCCTTTTCTACCTCTATTAAGGCAGAGGAATACTGCTTTACCTGCCTGGTAACTCATCAGTCCCAGACAATACTGGTAAAATCATATCTACAAAAATAAGACC
Organism: Phrynosoma platyrhinos; assembly: GCA_020142125.1. Lineage (NCBI taxonomy): Eukaryota > Metazoa > Chordata > Lepidosauria > Squamata > Phrynosomatidae > Phrynosoma > Phrynosoma platyrhinos. The sequence continues at coordinate 198,376,486 of CM034701.1, forward strand.
CTTTTAGATGACGACTTGATGGACCCTATTTCCCTCAAATAGGAAGGAGTCATTCAGACATGGGGTTTTTTAGAGCAACAATGCGAATCATCTCACTCACACATTCTGGGCTTGTTATTCAAACTATGGAACTGCACTGATGTCCATCTCTGCAAGTTCAGTTGCTCACACATGCAAGCATTCGAATAAAGATATAATTGATGATGCAAATGAATTCAGAACACATTCAAGGCATGCAGAGTTTTACCCCAGGACTATCTGGATCCATTCACATTGGTTATTCACACTACTGACTATGCAGATTTTTTTAAAAAAAAAAACACTTGGGGGAAAATTATATTATTATCCTGGATTAAGTGGGGTTTTTGGCCGCCGTCCCCCAACTTATTGAGGTGCATTCAGAAACAACAACAGTGCATGTGAACAATGGAGATTCAACCCTGATTCATCCTGGATTATTTTCACCACCTGAATAACCCCTTAAGGTCCAGTGAAGGCCCACAGTTTGAGCAGCAGGAAACCCTCACTCTAAAATGGTGAGGGTGCAATTCTTCCATGGGGGCCACAAATTGCTGGTGAGTAGCGTTGTGTCAAATGTACCTGTAGAAACATTTTTTAGAGAAAAGGTGGGGAAAGTGTGTGTGAGAGACAAAGAGGATGGTGGTGAGGGAGAGATGTTCTTGGACAAAAATTCTGTCTTTGGCAATTCACAGCCTTATTTGTTTCCCCTTGCTGTTGTTTGTTCAAATACAGTGCACCCTTGTTATCCATAGGAGATCCATTCCAAACACACACACCCCAGCAGATAGCAAAAAATACGGGACCTTAAGTCCCATTCTTTTCAATGGGTATGCTCCCGCTTGCACCACTGTGTGTGCACATGCCCATTGAAAAATCTATGGGTTGCCATCTGCGGAAGCTCAAACCACAGATGGCAAGCCCACAGTTGGTGCAGGTATGCAGTATTAGGGATTCATAGAATCATAGAATCATAGAGTTGGAAGAGACCACAAGGGCCATCCAGTCCAATCCCCTGAAAAGGATTCTTTTCCTTCCTTCCTTCCTTTTTTCCTTCCTTCCTTCCTTCCTTCCTTCCTTCCTTCCTTCCTTCCTTCCATTCAGTATCATACAGAGAGTGCAGTGACATCATAATGCCATATAGCCAATCAAATTTGGGACTACTCATGCTTTTTAAACTGTGATTTCACTGGGAAAGATCCTACTTGGGTAATACTCATTGCACAATGACACCTCTGATGCATAGCTGTCCTGTCCTCCACCTGCCCCTTTTTATTCACAGGGGAAACCCATGAATGACCTCACAATCACAACAAGTCTCCAAATGCACAATGTCGCTCCTGGGGCAGTTGTATTATGTGGTGTCAGGGTCCCCTCCTCCCACCTGTCCCCTCTCCCTCTTGCTATTCCAAAGCATACTGATTACCTTTCTTTATTTTTTCTATTTAATTTTCTTTCTTTAAACTTTTAAACACTTAGCTGCAGCAGAGCTGCAGAATTGAGTGGGGGGAAAGGTGGAACTCACAAAAATCCCCAGAGGCATGCTGAGTAGGGGATAAGGCATGGAGATCATATTAAGGGAGAGGTCAGGAAGGGAACATTATGCGAGCAATAGTCTTGGTCACAGAACTGAGAGAGGTGCAGTGATGGCTGCCTGGAAAGCAGTGTGTTTCCATTTTTACCTGTGTGACTGCTGTGAGAACCAGGCTTGTGCAGAAGAGCCCTTGTTCTTGTGACTGCATTATCAAACTCAATCCAGAGTGCAGGCATTGCTCTGTTGCTTTCTTCTCACTCAAACTGATGGCTATGGAAGGGAGCATGGTTACTGGCTCAATAACTGCTGAAGCAAGGAAGCATGGCTGCATCCTCCTAAGCCAGCAGTCAGAATTGGTGATTTCTTGCTTTCCAGACCTATGTTGTAAATGTTGTTGTTCTCTTTAGGGCTTATCTCCACTTCTGGGATGGGGGCTTCCTTTTTATAATAGATTAAAGTGAGCCCCACTCGTTACGGTTTCAGCTCAGGTCTAATAAAGAATGGGCTGTCTCTTTAACCATTTAATCAGAGAATAATGTGACAGATTTGTGGAATCTTTGCTTCTGAGAGCCTTAGCACATGTGAAAAGAAAGCCAAAATAGAGTGGGAGAGTAGGGGCTTTCTCTGTGCCACTCCGCATGTTGTTGTAGCCCTTCTGTTCTCTTCCCAAGGGAGATGGTCATAAAAGTGTGCCTTTTGTTGCACTGGAAAAATCTATTTGGGGTCATCTTGTAGCGGTAAGAGGAGCCCCCACCCTAACCCTGGTCTACTACTGAGATCAAAAAAATAAAAGCCTATCAGAAGCATTTGCAGCCATGTAATCCCAACTATCCTGTGCTGCCTTGCACATGGCTTTACCAGGGAGGTATGGATCAGATCATGATGAAGCAATTGTCATGACACATAGAGATACAAATCTTTGCTGATTTAATTCTCACATGAAGGAATTTAAGATTTCAAAATTCAAAATTTAAGATGGTAATGTTTATTTTCAGTTGGCCCTGAACTGAAGCTCCAGTTTGTTGTAAATCAAATGGCATTTAAGTAGGCTTTTGCATTCCAAATGTGAAACCTCTATTAGCTGGAATGTATATTCATTCTGAAAATGGTTCTCTCATTTCTCTCACAATAATGATATTTGCAAGTGATGCATCCCAGCCAAAAGGAGACTCTTAATTTAACATGTGTGAAATACTGCATGAGAATATTTATACCATGAATTTGAACTGCACTTCTCATGAGGGAACCTGCAAATCCTCATAGTGTATGAGTGCTGAGATATTCTTAGGACGTTTTCACACGGGGCAAAAGGAGGACGCTAGCCA
>CM034701.1:198415916-198430425 GCA_020142125.1 Phrynosoma platyrhinos
CCTGGTATTTGTCAGCAGTCTCCCATCCTAGTACAAACCATAGCTGATGCTGCTTAGCTTCCAAGATCAGATGGGATTGCACAACTGCTACACAGGTCCATGAGCATAAAGTTATACTGCATCTCCATGATGTTTGTTTGTTTTTCCTCTGGGTTGCTTAATTTTTCACTGTGGTACTTTTTCTGCTCTTTTATAGAATGAGATGTTGTTGCCTTCACATATCTTGCATAATTGTCATAGCTTGTAAAAATTCCTTTTTTAAACCACAGCTCCTAGATTAATCCAAAGTGGATAGGGAATACTGTACTGAAGGGTGGCACAGAAATATACCATGGCTGGAATCCTGTGGGTGCAGTATGCTAGTATAACAGTTCACTACACCAGCTGTTGCACTTTTTCCAGGGTTGCACAGTGGCAATGAGGAAAGGCAGAAGAAAGTTGTTGTCATCATCCTCAGGGGAGGTTGGCTGCAGGTTCTGAGCAGCTGGTTTCTCAAATGCCTGGTTTTTTCAGAGCCAGGTTACTCTGGGAAGGCCACCTTGGAAAATCACCCATCCCATAGCACTGATGATTTTTCAAGCCAGACTTTCTAGAATAAGCTGGCTCTGAGGGCCCATCCAGAAACCAAGAAATCAATTGCTCAGAGCCAGCAGCCATCCCTTTGCAATGACACTGGCTTTGTCTTGTTTCCTTTGGTCTCCTGCACCTGCAGCCTTTTTTCTCCTTCCACTACCACATCACTACTGGTATAGGCATAGGTATCCTGGCACAGTGCACCAACAGGATGTCAACCTAAATGAATAAATGCCATTTCTAAAAATAGAGAAATTACTGCCAAGAGATAGGCAGTTGAGTAAACTAAAGAAGGTCTTTCTGAATATTAGCTCATTCTGCATTGTGTCAATATTCTTTCAGAGGCAATAGCATCTGCATAGTGAGGTCTGAGCAGTTTAAGCAATATAGGAAGCTACCATTATACAGTATGAGACCATTGTCCATCCAGCTCCATAATATATACACTGACTAGCAGAAGTTTTTCAGGATTTCAGGCCTACCTGCTGGGGTTTAAACTGGGATCTTCAGCTATGTAATGAATGTGCTGTTCTATACCCCTTCTCCAATTGTATAAACAGTGTGGTGGAGTGGTTTAAATACCAGATGAGGACTCTGGGGAGGGGGGGGGGACCCAGGGTTTGAATCCCTGCTCAGGTATGGAAACCCACTGGGTGACCTTGGGCAAGTCAAACTCTCTTAGCCACTTAGAGGAAGGCATTGAAAAACCTCCTATGAACAAGTTTGACCAAGAAAATCTCCATGATAGGTTTGTCTTAGGGTTGCAATAAGTTGGGGGGGGACGCGAAGGCAAACAACAAAAACATCTGGTATAAAAGGCACCCTTTAGGGCAGGTATCCTTTTAGTGACAATCACATATGTAAATTGTGCTATGCAGTTGGAGCAAATCATTCACCATAGTGCAATGGGCATATTCTGCTGACTGTAGCAGAAGCAGAGTTTTGCATATAGAAACATTGTGCATTGTAGGTGCACATGGCGATTGTACTTTGTAGCTTCACATTATACATTGCATCTGCACATTGCAGTTGTGCACTACACATTACACAACAGCAGCCAGCCCTTGACATGTGTTACACAATGTTGCTATTCTGTATGGGTTTGCATAGTACTGATGTAGCTATCTCCACATGCAGATATTTACACAATGCTAAGTGGATGTTAGATTGCAGCCTAGGTGTGTTTAGACATACAATATTTTCAGAACATACATGATCCCTGTCACAAATGAAATTTGGAAACCTGGTCCTCCCTCCCTTCCACACATGCCCCACTCCACCCCACACTGTCTGGATAAAAGGAACAACCAGACATCATGACTCTTGTCCAGAGAACAACAATAAAGAGTTAAACTTCCTTTAATAACTTAAATACAGTGAAGAGGCCAAAACAAAGGGCTAGTTATTTTCCAATATCACACACTTCTATAGCTTGTTCAAGAGTTTGCAACACTGATTAAGCGCTCAACTAGGGCTGATGAAGTGTTCAATAAAATCTGCCCATTGCACTTCAGAGCTTTGAAAGAAGCAAAATGAACAGAGCTTGTCTGAAGAATCTTGTTTTTCCTAGTAATTGGAAACACAGTGGATCTTTCCTCACAAAATTAGTTGTAAATTTGGTTTTTCCCTAGCTGAGATAGCCATGGCATGGCAAATTCGTCAGGCTATCAGCAGAGAGCAATGTGCTGTTATCTTTCCCTTAGCCTGAGTCTCTAGTTCTAGTTTTCAGTGGCGTCATTAAGGTTGGTGCCACCTGGTATGATAACTCATGGTGTCAATCCCCCCACTGATGTCCTCCCATATCACACCATACAGAACCCTTAGAAAAAACTTGTATTAATGTTACTTGTAAATCATAATTCCTGCAGGTCACTGAATGTAATGGCAATAGTTGTGACATAAACAACTAGCAACATTTAAATTATGCCTTTAAATTACAATATCATATGCACAATGTAAATGTATTTACATTTACATTGTTTCATGTGGTTAAAGTGAAAATTTGGTAAGATGAGATGTTTTTAAAGAACATTTTAAAAGTGTAAAAAAATCTTTAAAACCCACTGAGCCTCGCCCCACTGTCTCTTTTGCTGAGCTCCAGGGTGTTAGAATTATGGTTTTGGTTAATTTGTGGTTAAATCAGTTTAGTAGCAGCAGCAGCAACAAGCAGGTACTCCACTGGTAATTGGTAAAAACAACTAGATCTGAGCTTCTGAAAAATAAACAGGATACAAAGGTAGGTAAAAAGAAAACTTACTTTATTGTTACAGCTAGGTTCTACAAAAATTAACTACTCAGTAGAGAAAACTATACTTTGATACAGAGGTCCCTAGATACCTAACCTCCATGTGTGCAAGTAAGAAAACATCTTTAGGAGCAAAGCCTGGTTTCTGCATCCATGCTTGGTAAGAGAAGAGAGGAAAGTGTGCTACCAAACAATGAACCAAAAACCCTGGCATGATCCATACTTGGCTTTCTGTTGTGTCATAGTTCAAATAGGTCTTATTGGTTGCCTTCATTGGTAGTCTGTTTTGTAAATATGTTGCAGCCATCGCAGCCTCTCCTCAATATTGGTTGGGAAGTCTAGCATGCAGCAACATGCATCTGACCATCTCTGTCAGGGATCTATTCTTTCTCTCAGCAATTCCATTCTGTTCATGCAAGTAAGGAATGCAATGTCTATGTTCAATTCCCTGTTCTCTCAAGTACATCTACACTTCATGTGAGAGATACCCACCAACTTTATCCGTTTGTATAGCCTCAGGTCGTTTTCCAAATCTGGTACTAACCATGGCTACATATTGCTTCAGTAGCCCACAGACTTGACTCTTTTCTTTTAATAAGTATGTCACACAGTATCTGGAATAATCATCTATAAAAGTCAACAAATTACTATTTCCACTTTAGATACAGTTTGGATTGGTCCACACAGGTTTGAATGAACTAACTGTAGAATCCTTGAAGTTTTATGCTTGCAAATTTCTGGGATGGAAGGTCTAGTACCCTTTCCCTTTTTCCATTTGCACACATCTTGAGGTATCAAATTTACATACTTATAATTTCAGACCTTTAGTCAAATCATCCCTCTTCATATTTCTTATCCCTTCCATGTGAAAATGACCTAGCCTTCTGTACTATAAGTGAGAACAGAATACATTTGCATTTACACAGGATCTCATTATGTTGACCTGATCTCTGGTACAGTCCAGTACATAAATACCATTTTTCTTAAATGCTCTGGCACAGAGTTCTCCATCATGAGTTATTGTACATAAATTGCCACTGAAATGCACGTCATGCCCTTTGTATGTTATGACTGATACACTTAGCATAGTTCCACTTAACCCTGGTGCAAAGTTGGGTATACCAGGGAACAAAAATTATTCTTTGTTGTGATTAAATGTGTCCCATTGTCTGTATTGCATCTTAAGAAGTAATCTCTTTCAGACATGGCTTGCAAAAATATCCACTTGCAGTTTTCATAACCTCATTGTGATCAATTGGACTCAAGTTATTTAACAAATCTGAATTTTGTGCCATGCGTTTACTTGCTCCAGAATCTTTAAGAATAACATCATTTGGTTTTTCCACAGTTGCTAACAAACTCATATGATTCTTAACTTGCTTGAAATCATTTGCTCTCTGTTCCTGCTTTTGCTGGCTTGTAAACTGAGGACAGCTACCATTGGCTGACTTTGGTAATTTCTGATTGGCCCTACAGTCTCTTTGAAAATGCCCTCTCCAGCCACATGAAAAGCAATGAAGATCTCCCTTTCTTGTTAATGAGCCATTTGGTGTTTTAAATGCAAATGTCTGCCTCTGCTGAGCTCTAGTAGTGAAATTTGATCCAGAGTGCAGATCTGACTGAAAGAAGTTGCTTTTGTCTCCCTTTCTTTGTAAACTTTGAATGTCCTCCAATTTCGACTTAAATCTACACAATATATCATCAAACATCAGATTTTCTTCCATTGATTGCTGCAAAGTTCCAATTCCAGCAATAAAAGGACCAAATTCTTGTGGCAAAGATCTTGTGGCAGTCGGGTGCACAGCATGATGGTGGCATCAGCATGGCATCAGGGCAGCCAGCGTGTGGTTGCCCTGCCCCAACTCCACCCCCAGGCCGGCACTTTTGGCCAGTCTACATCAGCCCATTGTTTCCCTTTCTCTGTAAACTTTTAATCTGCTCCACTTCTGACTTAAATCTCCACAATACATCTTCAAATATCAGATTTTCTTGCATGGATTGCTGTAAAGTTCCAACTCCAGTGATAAATGCAGAGAATTCTTGTGGCAAAGATCCCAATGACACTGCGATTTTCTGCTAATTATCTAAATGACCACTAGAAAGATAAAGCTTATCTCAGAGCATTGTCAAGGTCTGAATAATAAATAATTCCCACCACTGGGAAACTACAATGCAAACAGATCTTTGTAATAATCTGTTTGATCTTTAATGTCTGCTTTGCCATAGTATTTCTTTCAGATTTTAATCATATCCTTAGCATCAGTTTCATCTTTTACATGAATATATTGATCATCTCCCAAATGTTGTGCAATAAAACATTTCACCTTTGCATGATTCTTTTCCCATATCTGTCTCTCTCTTTCTCCTTCTGGATGTTCCATTTCCAAGATATATAGGATTCATTTTTCATCCATCTGAAGTTTCATTCGTTGAAGCCAAATATTAAAATTATCCTCAGTTAGTTTAGGTATCAGAGACCGGCCATATGTCACTAATGGTTGAGCCATTTCTGCTTACACAAAACAAAACCTCCTGTTTATAAAATTCAGATAAAACAAAATTACACTGGCAACCTCACTTGTGCCCAAAATCCAAAATCTCTGGTTTCCAAAGCCACAACTGTAAGTTACCTTGTGGAGATTATCTGGGGTCCATAACCTGTTAGAATTATTGTTTTGGTTAATTTGTGGTTAAATCAGTTTAGTAGCAGTAGCAACAACAACAAGAAGAAGCATGTACTGCACTGGTATTTGGTAAAAACAACTAGATCTGAGGTTCTGGAAAATAAACAGGATACAAAAGTAGGTAAAAAGAAAACTTACTTTATTGTTACATATAGGTTCTACAAAGATTAACTACTCAGTAGAGAAAACTATACCTTGGTACAGAGGTCTCTAGATACCTGACCTCCATGTGTGTAAGTAAGAAGAAAAACATCTTTAATAGCAAAACCTGGTTTCTGTGTACATGCTTGGTAAGAGCAGAGAGGAAAGTGTGCTACCAAACAAAGAATCATAAAACTTTACTACCCCAGGAAGAGGAAGAGTATGGGGCTTCTTCACAGACACACTGACCAAATGACCATAGAGATATACATCAGTGTAGAGTCGTAGGCTTTCATGGCCAGTATCCATAGTTTTTTGTGGGTCTTTTGGGCTGTGTGGCCATGTTCTCTGCAGATGCCAGCCACAGATGCTGGTGAAACATCAGAAAGAAACTCTTCTAGAACATGGTGACATAGCCTGAAAAACCCACAAAAAACTATATACATCAGTGTTTTTGTGTAGAACTACACACAAGCCTTGATGCTACTACTCCAACGCAGGGTTTTAAAAGGACACAGGCAAATGTCACAGCCATTTCTGCCAAAAGGTAAATACCTAGGGAGCAATGGTGTACCCTCTTTTATGGTATCACCCAGTGTTGTCGACACCCTAAGACACAGTACACCATTGCTCCCTTGAGCAACGTTCCTGCCTGAAAAGCAATACTTACCATCCAGCATCAGGCCAAGCAGCCATTTGTGCAGGAGATTCTGGATAGGTCATGACAGCCTGCTTCCATTTAGTAAGCCAGCAAGCCCTGCAAACCAACAACAAGGTTATCCAGTGACAAGGCTGAATCTTCATTAACTGTTATAGTACTATATTCCACTTTAACAGCCACGGTAATATGTTATGCAATCCTGGGATTCCCAGTTTAGGGAGGGGCATTTGGAATCCTCAGCCAGAGAACTCTTAGTCCTCATTAAATTACAAACCCCAGAATTCCACTGGATGTTGTCATGGCAGTTAAAGTGGAATACAGTGCTACAACAGTGTAGTGTGTTAATGATGCTCAAAAAATTGTTACAGAAAAGAAAGAAAGATAGCCCTACCCATATCTGGTATGAAAATCATTAGAGGCTGTAGTCCTGCAACATTCAGCAAACAGAAAATAATTACAGAAGAAACATTAAGCACAGACCTGAATGTAAATGTGTGTATGTATTTAAATTCTGTGTTTAGCAAGCTCAAATTATGTACTAAGGAAAGCTTGATTCTGAGATGAGTAGAAATATTTAGCATATTTACATTTGTTCTTCTTTTAATCATGAAGGAAGGACTATGATGCCCAATCCTCTGACCTCTCAAAAATCAATTCAGTTTAGCCTTTTTCTGCCTTGGAGATTTCATCATGCATTGTCCAAACACTTTTTGCCTTCATTTGCAACTCTAGAGACAAGGTGGTGTTGTGTATGCATGTATGTGTTGTATGTGTGTTTATTGAAAGATGAGAGTCTCATTGGTGCTCATTACAAAATTCAGTCATTCTTGTTTGTGCTGAATCACTGAATCCACATAGCCTGATTAGCAAAACCTGTCCAAGCTCCTTCAATTTAAGCAATTTCTCAAAAGAAACCATTTGGATTCTCTGTCTTGAAAAGGGGGAAAAAATCGCTTATCAAGGTTCCCCTCAGTTGTCCTCCTTTGGTCCAGCCATTGTAAAAACACTGCCTGAAAAGCAAGCCCTGCCCCTTAAGAACTTAAAATCTAAATAGACAAGACAAAAAAAGCAAGCAAAGAAGGAGAGGTGAAACGATTTGCCAAAGGTCAATGGTAGCTGGGATGTGAGCAGAATACAGATCTAGAGATAGCCACCCACTTCACCAGCCGTCTCCTTCTTAACATGATCAACTGCTGTCTGTGGCTACATGGAAGGGTAAGGGAGGGCTGTGGAATTGTTTACTGCTCCCCGAAATCCTGCATATAACAACTGTCTCATTTGTCAGATTTAGTGCTTAAAGTAATCAAGACTTTTTGCAGCCACTGAACTGTCATGCACCATTTCGATTATCTGGTTGTGCACTAGAGCTTCAATATATAACCTTTTTTCCCCTTTAAATAAAGTGAGCCTGAACTGCGGTAAAATAAAACTACCAAGTTCAAATCTCTATATTTCCTTTCTGCTGGCATAATAACTCAGAAACTGATTATGTCTGAGAGATTTGAGTGCCTCTGCTGACAAATCCCTGGAGAGAAATACTAGTAGAAGAAAAAATTCTCCCACACTGATGAACAGCTCTTTGGGAAGAGCAAGTAAAATTTGCAGTGGACCTAAATGAAGAGTCCAGAGATCTGGGAGGACCAACATGAGTCAAATCAGCATCATAGTGCTGAATGAAATAGAGTTGCATCACTTTCCTATTTGCTGAGGATCTGGCTCAGCACCTGTGAAAGGAGACACAGAAACCAGTACCTGCTGTGTTCTCTCACTTTCCCATTTTTTCTTCCACCAAGGGAAAAAGCTTTAGTTCCAGTACTGCAAACTTTGAGAGGCAAGTGATGGATTGCTCTTGCAGCCTAGGAGAGGAGGAGCAGGGAGCATATTAAGTGGAAACACTTAACCTATACTATAGGTCTGTTTAACAGGCTGGTTTGATAATGTATCGACACAGCTGGCAGATGTCTATAAAGAGAATTCAGGCTTGATTTAGGATAACAGTCTAGTGGCAATTGACTGGCTGGTGGCTTTTAGACAGCACTTTCTTGCTCAGCAGTGGGACGCCAACCCAAGGAACTCCTGCTGATGCTCCATTAGTGACTTTCCCCCACCTTTAGGAGCAGCATGATGGACAAGGATACAATTTCTGAAAACATCTCCTGGCCTCTGTGATCAAATTATTTTGCCTTTAGAGTGTGTATGTGTGTGTAAGAGAGGGAAAGATGGTCAGCCAGAGATTCAAAATTTAGCTTGACTACAAAAAAGAAAGAAAAAGGACATGTGCCCCTGAGAAAGCTTCACAATGGAAAAGGAACCTTTTGGAAATAACTTGATCTGAGTCAATTGTTGGCTGTGTTTTGAGGACTACAATTTCCTTGACTTTTTTTCCCCTGGGGATAATATGAAGGGTGTTGGTGGGTTCAGCGCCTGACAGTGGAAGCATGTGATGCTGGTCTCCGAGAATCTCTGACAATTTCCCATAGCCTTAAAGGGCAGAGCTTGGGTCTCATTGGTGCACCCTTTTTTCACACTACACAGTCATATCACTTTTTAGTGGCCATGGCTCCATGCCATAGATTCCTGAAATTTGTAGTGTCCTGAGGGTATTTAGACTTTTCTGTCAGAGAGCTCTGGTTATTAACCAAACTACAAATCCAAGTATTTTGTAGGATGCAGCCATGGCAGTTGAAGCAGAATCAAAGCACTATCATTGTCTAGTGTGAAAGAGTCTCGAAAAGAATGGCTACCCAAGTTGTGCGTTGAAGAGTCTGCTTCCCACTACAAAGAGCCCTAAGAACAACCAAAATCAATTGTTTATTAATCATGTTAATAATAATGCACCTAGTGCCAGCTTTGAGAGGATTCAAAGTAGTTGTTCCACATTCGAGCCCAGTCAAAGATAGTTTGCTTCCTGGATCAGGCAAAGATATTTTGTATCCTGGGGTTTCTGGATGAAACTGATCATCTAGATCTATTTCAATCTGGTTTCTGGCCCACTTATGGGACAGAGATGGCTTTGGTTGCCTTTGTGGATATAGACTGGGAGAGGGTGTCCCTGTTGGTTTTACTGGACCTCTTGGCAGCTTTCAGTACCATTGACCGTGGTATCCTTCTGGGTCTCCTTGCTGCGATGGGGCTTGGAGGCACTGTTTACAGTGGCTACATTCCTTCCTAGGGGGACAAACCCAGAAGTTGGTGCCAGGAGATAGGTTCACAGCTTGGGCGTGCTTCTGGATTCAACTCTGACCCTATAAGCCCAGGTTTCAGTCACGGCAAGGACCGTCTGCAACTGGTTTTCCAGCATCATGGGTAGGGTGCTGGAGGTGCAGACTGCACCAGGTGACACCTCAGAGAAAGGGTGACACCAGGTTGGGCCCTCCTCCCACTCTCGGATGATGTGTGCATGGTGGTGCTGCTACACCTGATACCACCCTCTTCTCCAGTGCCCAGCTCTCTCCTTGAGGAGGAAGCCAGGCAGCAGAGGAGGAAGAGGGGTAAGTGTACCTCTTTTGCTCGCTCCTGCTCACTCACTTGCCCAGCTTTCCCTTAACACCCTTCATGGACAGCCAGGCAAGTGAGAGAAGGAGTGAGGCATCAGGAGGGGAGGGGAGGCAGGGGAATCTGCTTCCATCGTTGCCCAACAGCCCTTACAAGATTTGGCTGGGTGGCAAGTGGCTGAGAGGGGAGACAGGTGAGCAAGGCAAGGGGGTAAGCCACTGCTGCTCCCCTGGCAGCCCCTCCACATAGGTTGACACCAAGGGTAGTGACATCCAAATGGTGCAGGGCTCAATCCCCAAGACTGATGTGAACAGATCAAATGAAGTCATTCAGCCCATTCAGCTCCAAGCCTGGAGTATACCTCTCTTTAAACAGACTTTTAAAACAACCTGTTTGCTCCAGATCTTCCCAGAAGATCTGAAGCCCTCTATTCCAACACTGGGCAGCTTTTTAAAATGTGTCTTGCTGTGCTGCCTGGCATGGCTGAAGTGGCAAGTCACTCACTCTGAGATCAGAACAAGGTGTCTAGCCATGTGACTGACCTCAGAGTAAGCGACTTGCTATCACCACCACCACCACCATACTTGTGGCATAATGGAATGCATGTGCGAACAGTTGCCCAGTGTCAGTACAGAGAGCCCCAGGTAAGGGGGAGGTCAGGGCAGCTTTGGTGTCCGGATACTCCAGATTGCTCCCAGAGTATTCTGGAATGTGTAAACACCACCTTGGAGTACATCTGCACAGCTAAAGCTTATGTGCCAACTGTGCCCATTCCTTAAGATTTCAGATCTGGTCATGGTGACACATGCTTTAGTTACATCCTGGTTGGATTATTGTTATGCACTCTATGGGGGCTACCTTTGAAGAATGCTCAGAAACTCAGATCTGCACCGAGATTACTAAAGGTTGCAGGAAGCACATATCTCCCCTGTTACAACAGCTGCACTGGTTGCTGGTTCAGTTTAAAGTGCTAGTTATGACCTTTAAACCCCTACACGAGTCAGGTCCAGGTTACCCTTCCTTATGAACCAGCCCATGCCCTGGGATCTGCTGGGGAAACCCTTCTCTCTGTCCCACCATCCTCACAGGTACATCTGTGGGAGCACAGTATAGGGCCTTCTCAGTGGCTGCCCCCAGGCTTTGGAACTCCCTTCCCAGAGAAGTTAAACTGGCACGCTCCTTACTTTTCACAGACAAGCAAATATTTTTCTATTCTGACAGGCATTTGATGAGTGATGATGTAATCTTACACAATGCACTGGATATTGCTCATTGTTGTGCTGGTGTGTGTGTGTGTGTTTCAATGATATATATTTTACCTGGTTTCATTCTTTTTCTGATTGTGTTATAATTTTTATATCTTGTGGATTTGTAACATTAAAAAATATTATAAGCCGCTGAGTCCCAATCTGGGGGCAGAAGATAATATAGAAAGAAATATAACAACAACAACAACCAGAGCAATAAATCCCTTCCCTCCCCTAAGAGAGTGTCTTGGTCAAACTGAAGAATTAACCATTTTGCTGCCCAAAACTTTCTCCCAGTCACCATGGTGATGCTGAGCTGGAGGTTGGATGCTGCAAGATAAGCTTCAGAAATGAACTCCAGTTTGAGAAACCTAAGAGTAACATCATCCAGTAGTAAGCCCCTGGGTCCGCCAGTCTCCTAACCATTTCTGTATAACCATGAAGAGTGTTGCTCAACACCCTGAAGTTGCTCAATAACCATCTTTGGACAGCAGACCTAGTTTAAATTGTGTAACAGAGAAGGAATGTGCAAAATGTTATTTAATTTTGCAGTGATTTCTGCCATGGCAAACACAGACATCTCCTGTTTCAGAGATTTATACATGACTGTTATCAGTTGATTGTGGTGCAAAAATGCTTTTTGTTCTGTTTGCCAACAGTGATAAACCCTGTTCCAGCAGCTCCTCCTTCCTTGGCCAAGTTCCTTGTGAGAATCTGACTGTTTCTTTTCAAAATGCATGTACTTCCATGAGGAGCCAGCATGAAGCAGTGGTTTGAATGTTGCACTAGGACTTTGGCAACCAGAGTTCAAGTCCATGCTTATCCAGGGAAACTCACCGTGTAACCTTGGGCAAGTCACACACTCTCAGGAGTTTATTGCATTCCCTTTTTTGCCTGATCTGGGCACAGGCTGGGGATACGCATGAACAACGGGAAACAGATTTTATTGCACTTGAAACAGTTGGCAAGCCATCACCATGCCGTCACCCAACCACCACCTGTCCCCAAGTTGCGCTGAGCTGGCTGACTTTTCAATGTGCTTCTGCCTCTCTGGAAGCTTTCCGGCTGAGCAAAATCGGCCGGCTCTGCATGGCTTGGGGACAGGTGGTGGTCAGATGATGGTATGGCAATGGCTTGCCAACTGTTTCAAGTGTGATAACATCCGTTTCTCCTCATTCACATGCATCCTCAGCCCATGCCCAGATCAGGCAAAAGAGGGAATGCAATAAACTCAGTGTCTTAGCAGAAAGCAATGCCAAGCCCACTCTGAACAAACGTGTCCAGATAATCCTCTGATAGGGTTGCCTTGGGGTCATAAATCATAAGTGGCTTGAAATCACACAACAGCCACGAGGAATGGTCCTGAAGCTCTTGGTATTTGGAGGAACAGTTAGAAAAGCCTTTTATTTGCCCCCATTGAATTACAATAGCTGATCATATCACTCTCCATCTGCTAAATTGGTGAGAGCTGAGAAACATGTGAGGGGCAACACCTCAGTGCATCCTCTACCATTCTCACTTCTCCAGTTTCACATAGTTTCTGTGGAAATCTATTTTATTTATTTATTTACTTATTTTTATCTATTTAAAAAGAGAGAAAAAGATGTTAAAAACCAGTACAGCACAGCGTGGTGTAGTGGTTTGAGCATTGGGCTATGACTCTGAAGACCAGGTTCAATTCCTAGCTTGGACATGAAACTCACTTGGTGAACTTGGGCAAGTCACACTTTCTCAGTCTCAGGGAAAGGCAATGGCAAACCTCATTTGAACAAATCTTGCCAAGAAAACCCCATGATGGAGTCACCTTAGAGTCACCATAAGTCTGATATGACTTGAAAGCACACAGCACATACACTGTTAAAAGCCCTTAATTAAAAATAGTAAATTCCTGAAAACCTGTCAGAAAACAAAAATGTTGGCAGAAAAACATGCCAACAAAAAGATAACATGGAGGGGATCAGTCCAGCCTCCCCTGGAAGAGGTTCCTGAACAACCACTAAAAAGGCCCTTTTGCACCTTTCTAATAGAAATGGCTGTGAGGGTGGTGGGACAGCAAGAAGGGTCTCCCCAAGATCTCAAGGCCCTGGTGGAAACATATATTTCAGACAGCCTGGACAGGACCTGTGTCTTCTTTCCTCTGTGCCTCTATATGTTACCATTAATGTGGGAAAAGAACCTCACTACATTAGGACATGACAGCACAAGCTGTCTGTAGATATCATTCCAGAGAGGCAGAAGCACATTGTGAGAGATCACTGGGGCTGGGAAAAGTTAACACCTCTAAATTAGACTAGCTCTCAGCTGTAAGACCATAAAGCAACCCAATATTGGACCATGATGAAACTTAAAGCACCAAGACTGGAGTGCTGAACCATAAGGTGGGGAAGACAACAGGGATTCTTTCCCCCCCCCCCGGGGTTTTCCATCTATTTTTCTTCTAGATCTATGTGTAGTTTGCTATGCTTAAGTTGTACTTCATCCATTCTTTCACTGTAGAAAATGCCAGTTAGTCACTGGCAGACTAACTGGTAATGCTTTGGCTAACGCTTAACCTGCTTTTCCTCCTCCTCCTCCTTCCTCCTCGCCCCAGCTGAAGACATATAGGAAATTCCATAACTTCTCAAATATCCTAAATACTCTAAGTACCTTCAAGGGCCTAAGTACTCTAAAGGCATAAGATCCTGTCTGTTCTTGGAAGCTAAGCAGAGCCAGCCCTGGTTAGTACTTGGAGAGGAGGCCTCCAAAGAATATCAGGTGCTGTAGGCTATATTTCAGGCAAAGGAATGGGGAAAACCACCTCTGAGTGCTCCTTGCCTAAGATGACTCTGTGAAATTCATGGGGTCACCATAAGTCGATTGGTGATTTGGAAGCACAAACTCACACACCATAATGGCTGCCTGAGCAGACCTCCACTAGTGGAAGCCAGCTTTAGGGGTTTCTGTAATGTAGACTAGAGTATTTCTCCTATAATTACCCCTGAATGAATCCCCCTCAATAATAAAAGTATGTTTATAAGCTTTCAATGTACTTACTTCTGTTTTATAACCATAACTTCACAGCACTAGACCATTGATCTTTGCTAGGCAAAGACCTGATTTGTACAGTCCTTCAGCCTTTAACCACTTCAGGTAAAAGGAAGTGCAATATTTCTGGTTTTTAAATATTCCATATGTAGTTTGTGTGTTTCTAACCATTTTCAGTTGGAGTTTCAATTAATCATAGAATCACAGAGTTGGAAGAGACCCCAAGAGCCATCCAGTCCAACTGACTGCCATGCAGGAACTCTCAATCAAAGCATCCCTGACAGATGGCTATCCAGCCTCTGCCCAAAAAGATCCAAGGAAGGAGAATCCACCACTCTCCGAGGGAGTGTGTCCCACTGTCGAACAGCTCTCACTGCCAGGAAGTTTCTCCTGATGCTGAGGTGGAATCTCTTTTCCTGTAGCTTGCATCCATTGTTCT
>CM034701.1:198444553-198457454 GCA_020142125.1 Phrynosoma platyrhinos
TTTCCACTTTATTATCGCTTTCTGGCCCACGTGTGATAGCATCCTATGATTCTATGAGATCTGGGAAACCTATCCACAGCCCAGGGACACACCAAGGTAGGAAATGAGGGCAGCAGCAAAGAGTCAGTAATCAGCAAAGAGTCCAGGGCTAGTCCAAGAAATTTTGCTGCATAATGTGGGAGACAAGCCTCTCATTCCGTGTATAGAAGCTGAATGTTCTAGCAGTTGAATCATACTTCAGTACTAATGATAGCATCCTTCACCATGCCAAGGGTTGCCAGGGAAAACTGAACCTGTTCCTTTAGTGATTGTGCAAAATAGGGAATGTTGGCAGGTGTTTCATGTTACTTGGTTGCATGACAAGCAACACTTGCTGAAATTCCCTTTTATGGGTTCCCTGTTCAGTGTTCACTCTGGCAACCCTAAATCCATATTGAGGTCAACAGACTAGCTTAGGTAGCACAGGGACAGGCTATACTTACCACATGGCTGCTTGAGAGGACCTCATGGTAACACTGTTCCCCTCCAACTAGGCCAGCGCCTGCTTGCTAGGGCCCACTGGTGTGTTGTTGCTTGCTGCCGCATCCTCTCTTTTTTAATTTAAAAATATTTTATCATCAAAGAAACCCAAGCCAAACACATACATTGAGTTACAGATGCTCATTTGAGCATTTGTAAGCATATGTTATTCTTTGCTACAATAAAAAAAAAATCATGTTCCTTTCCAAGCAAATGTGTTTGAAATCAAGGCAGCCCAAACAAGCTCCATGTTATTCCTCTAGTCATGGTGGTGCTACAGTTTAAGTGTGTTTTCTTTCTTGCTTTCTTTTAATATCAGGATTGGCAAACATTTGTTGTTGCTGTTGTCTGTTTGCTCCAATATGTATCAGGAATGCAGAAGCAGTTGCAAAGGACAGAATGGCAGTATGTTTGAGGGCTGGAGGAAGAGGAGTGTTAAATGCATGCTTCACAGCAGAAACAACATGGCAAGGCCATCTAAAGTGAGATGGGGGCCTTAGACCATTAAATTCAGACTGTATGATTAGCTGTGTTCACTGCGGTGTGCTTCCTCACATGAGAATGCACAGGAGAATGTCTTGTCTGTAACTGTTCCTGGGTCCAAAACTCGCTTCATATGGAGAGAGCTAATCCATCTGAGATTGGAACAGCTTCAGAAATCTGTAACTACATTGTGGACTAGAATTACAGGCAGCTAAAGGATGCCTCTGTGACCTTCTCCTGGGGAGTCTCTTCTGTTCTGAACTACTCCAGTAATCAATTTCATGCTGTTTGCTACAGTAATAAAAATGTATGAAAAATCATGCAAAACAGATGGAGAAGGACACCAGATGCAGGCATAAATTACATTATGATTTGGTCTTGTAGTGAAAGTATTTTAGGTGTACCTTGCTTTCCAAAATGAAGGCCTGTGATTTCTCTACACCAAGTGCAGTGGGACCTTGGTACCCGTTGGGGTTTGATTCCAAGACCCCAGTGGATCCCATTAAATACAATGGCATAGTAAAATGGCCTCCCTTATATAAAATGGGAAAATCAAGGTTTGCTTTTCGGAATTTATATATTTTTGGAATATTTTCAAGTTGTGGATGTTTGAATCCATGGATACAGATGGCCAGATACTGTACATTTGACTTCCAGAGACAGGTGCCTTTCCTTATCTCTGCTGTATTATTGGCCATGTGATTGTGATCATATCACCTCACCCACTCTGTGGCCTTCAGATGTGCTGGACTACATGTCCCATCATCTCGTTAACTATGCTGACTGGAGATGATGGGATTTATAATCCAGCACATCTGAAGAGCAAAGGGTTGGTAGATAGCTGTGGAAGACTACGTTGACTATAGTGTTATTTTCAGATTTGTTTTTGTAGGTATTTCCAGAGGTCATGTACTCCAAATGTTGACCCTTAAGCAATTCAGAGAAACATTTTACATGGTAGAAGGGTATGTGTAAGTGAAAAATTGGTTCCAGTGGAAGAACTGCTTTCACACTTAATTACATAAATAGTGCCAACAGATTCATCTGCATTTACAGTTTTGTGGATGTATGTGTAGCAATACAGGGAAATGTAAACCATCAAAATCTCTGAGTCTGCTTCTCATATTTCTAAATAACATAGTGAGTTTGGAAAATGTCAGATTATTTATAGGTATGCAGTTCTTTTCTTGCATGTGATCTCTAACTGGAGAGACATGAAAGGGGTTTTGAAGCCACCTCAGCTGTGCCCTGCAAGAAGGGCAAAGGGGAGATTTAAGCTTTCAGACATTCCTGCTATTATTTACAATGGAGTCCAAGACTAGCACACATCACAGAAGATATCACACTCTTTCACCACAGAAGGTGAGCAGCTTTTTGGATTCTTATGTGCTTCCAATATGATGGCTTGAAATGCCTTATTTTTACTAGGAGACTTATTTTGTATTATGAAAAATAGGATTAGAAGGAATACAAAAGTATCCCTGAACAATCTGCACTGATAAAAATGAGAGGCCATCAGTGTTCTTGAAGACATTTTGCATATGATCCAGTTAGGTTCCCTTAAATTGTGTGTCCAGTTCCTGAGAAGAGTTTTTATTTTCTTTTGTTTTTGAGTGGATTTTCAAAATAAATAAATAAATAAACATAGCATTGTAAGATATAATATCAGCAATAGGAAGAGAAGAAAGAAATAAGAATTAAATGGTTAATAGAGGAATGTCAGCTCAGTTATGATAAGATATTCTGTCTACAACAGGGGTGAACAAAGTGCTTCCCTCCAGAGTCTGCTGAATTGCAACTCCCATCAGCTACACTCAACATAGCCATTGGTGAATTATGCTTGGAGGCACAGTTGAAAAGAAAACCAGCAAACTGTAGAGGTTTTTGTGTAGGGCTAGAACATCAGGAGACAAGGATGTTGCCCAAAGAAAGGTGGGGGGACAGAGGGATCCCCACAAACTATCAGCTTCACTTTAAATGTTGGAGGAATTAGCTTAAGCTTGGTAAGAGGCTGTGTATACCAGTACTCACTGAGGAGGACACCAAGTTTGGGTGAATTAAGAAGGTTGTATTAAGAAATATGCAAGAGTACAATCAAACATATAATAGTAATTCAAAGAGACATAGCATTCAGAGATAACCAAAATGGAATTATGGAAATTGAATAGTGGAGTTTGAGGGGTGCGGAAGGGTGATAATTACCTGTCCAAAGAGTAGACAATGGAAAGCAGGAGTGGCTCAGACTGGGGTATGAGGGAGACACAGGGAGCAAAGAAGATTCTATGCACTTGCAGGGCTAGGTTTGTGACTGATATTTATACCTGATAACTAGCCTCTGGGGATATGCTTGATGATCACTAGCAATGGACTAAAGACATTATGGCTTTCCCAGGAATCGACAATGAGGTTCCAGATTGGTTGATGGGTTTAACTTTAAGGTGACAAAAACAGTGATTGCATGAGGACAACCCCAAGGTGAAGGGATAGGAAAGGTGGCTGGGAACATGGCAAGGGGTAGGCAGAAAGAGCTGGCTTCTCCTTTGTCTCAAGGTTCAAGAAGAAATGTGAAATGGCCTTGGGTGAGGAATAGTCAGCATACCCATTTAGCTTCAATTGCAGCATTACCTAGGTTGTACACATATTCTCGGGTCTTTGCTCTTTTCTCATGGGAAATCCATCTCATGTACCAAAGGTCAAAGGCACCTGGCGTTCCAAAGGCACTGCAGCAGTGACCTCTTAAGAACATGCTGGCTCTAGATATGAAAATATGAATATATGGGGACCCCCAAATACAACATGAAGTACACAGACTGTACTTACAAGGGTTCCTGTCCCTGCTTGGCAACAGAAACCCACAGAAACCTTAGGCAAATCACACTTTTTAAAAGCAGTCAAGAGTGGAAATGAGACGGATCTTATCCGGCAGGCCATTCCATAATCTGGGAACGGTGGCAGAGAAAGTCCTCTGGGAAGTCACCAACAGCCTAGTTTTTATAGGTTGTAACAGACTCCTCCCAGAGGACCGAAGTGCCTGGGGAGGATCGTATGGAAGGAGGCGGTCCCGGAGATTGGTTGGACCCAAGCCATGTAGGGCTTTAAAGGTCATAACCAACACCTTGTACTGTGCCTGGAAACTAATGGGTAGCTAGTGGAGAGATTTCAGCACTGGTGTAATGTGCTCTGTCCTAGATGTATCAGTAACTCTTGGCTAAGGAAGTGAAGGTACTCGAGAAGGAGGGGCAGCACGCACCCCTTCTATCCTTTCCTGCTGCCTTGCTTGCTGAGCTGTCTGGCTGCCTGGCTGGCTGGGTGGCAGCTGGGCAGCTGGTGGGCAGCAAGTGAGAGAGGCAGCAGCAGCAAAGAGAGAAAGGGCAGGGCAGGGCAGGCTGCCACCACTTTCTGGGCACCTGCACTGGGTGACAACAATCCTAGTGATGCCACTGCCCTCACTCTTCCTAATGGTAAGGTTGTTGTTTGTTTCAGACATAAGAAGCACACAGGGAGAAATAATGGAATTATTTGAGGCAGCAGGGCAATCTCTGGATGACCAGAGATGGCAAAGCTGTTGTCCATGTGAAGGTTACAAGCCAGGGTCATTCCAAGATATCAGAGCAGAGAGAAAGGCGAACACAAGGCTATGGAAGGTTTTAATGGTGAGGACAATACGTTTGTTGTGAAAGACCAGGAATAAACAAGAAGCCAGTGCTGGTATTTCAAGAGTGGTATCATGCAAGTGACAACAGATGCATGGGACTGTGCTGTAAATCAATGGTAAGATTTGTAGGTGGAAAATAGGTATGGTTCAGCTGAGATCAACATAATTGCCTAGCACTGAAGAAGCAGAACTGTCAATGGCCAGAGTATCATGCTTGCTTTATCCTCACACACCATTCTCTCCAATTTCTGATGCAAGTGTTTGAAAACTATACATTTCTCCCATGAACACTGTCATCTGAAATTGCCCCCTGCTAAAGAAGAAAAGGCAAGGAGGATACAAATGCTAGATAGCAAGGGGGTTACTATTAGGAAGTGACAGGGAGATGACAGCACACACATATCCTGTGCCATTGTAATGAGTTTTAACATCCATTCAAGATCATGAATACTTAGGGAATTATTAAGGGGGAAATGGATTTTGATACTTCTTGTGATTTTGAAATGGTTTCATGCTGTCACTCAAAGACAATGAAAATAGAAAGTGGGGGGAATCCTAATGCATTGAGGAATCATCTCAGAACTCTTTCAAATTTCCCTGAGCTCTTGGCTACACGAGTCTCTCTCTCTCCCTCCCTCTGTTTTTCTCTTGTGACTCACTTATGTTAAAATCATTAGAATTATGTTTGTGACAACTTTTTCTTACCTCTTCTGAAGACTGTGAAGCATGGCTGCATTATGTCAATTTTAGAAAATAATATGCTGTGGGCAGGGCCTGTGCTTGGCTAGTTCAATATGTTATGAATGTTTCAGGTTCCAGCTCAATTTCTTTCAATTCTGGAACTTCAGGCAATGAGGAAAGACCTTTGCTTGAAATTTCTAGCTGGGCTAGAATGACCAATCTCTTTTGATTCAGTAGAATTCAAACAAGAATTCGTTTTCCCCAAACCCCAGATTCATATGCAACCAAGAGCTAAGTGTGAGGTGGGATGTTCTCCTGTTTCTTTACAGAATAACCAGTGTGGTATAATGGTTAGAGTGTTGAATTGGGAGATGAAGGGATCTGGTTTCTACTCCCTACTCAGTCATTAAACTCATTGGGTGACTTTGAGCTAATATCTCAGCTTGATCTTTCTCACAAGTCCATGATGACCAGTGTGGAGTAGGAGAGCCATGTATAATATCTGAGCTCATCCAAGTAGAGGTGGGATGTAGCTAACAAAACTATAAATGTATATTTTGAGTCTAGACCAACCATTGCATTTCCTCCCTTTCTCCCACATTTCAAACCATTCTGCCTCTTTTTCTTTTCTTTTTCTTTTTGATCTTACTTCAATTCACTAGAAATTGCAGGCAGGAAGAAATGCAGTGAATATATTTGAAGTGACACTTGTTTTATGAGCAGGCTGTTTGAAGACTGTTCCTCATGAGTCTTCTCTTGTGCAATCCCCTTACCTAGGTCACAGAATTTTGTGGGCAGCCTAGAAACCATGCCTTCCTGCTTCCCGTGCTTTCTCCTTCTTTTTTGTTTCCATTAAAAAAAATCTGTTGAGATGGTGAAGACAGAATAGCTGCGCAACTGTATTGTAGCTACCAGTGTTGGGGAAAGACAGGATGCAAGTAAATAAACTAATACTAATGTTAGGAGTTGTCTTTCTGGATGTATGCTAGACTGGAATGACAAGTGTTTGGATCCCTTATGGCTAAACTGCCTGGGAACTCTTGCATATCCCCCTCGCCCTCAGCCTAAGGCTATATGCCTTCCCACTGTCCTGATCTGGTAGGAATCATCCTGATTAATCCTCTGCCATCCCACCATTTCAACTGCTTTAAAAATGTCCCAGTTTCCCTTTTGTCCTCAGGCTACTTCAATTGCTGCAAACTGAATTCAAAGTGCAAAAGTAGCTTGTATCCAATTAACTCATCAGGAGAGGAGAAGAAAAGAGAGGAGAGGGCAGAGCCTTGCTCTTTCCAGTAGATACAGCCAAAAGCAAACAGCCATAGCCTCTCCTAGTTTGTGTGTCCTTCCTCATTAGTAACTTTTACCATCTTAACATACTCTGATGTTGCTTGGCCATAAATATCCTGGTTTTCATCTGTGAAATGTTGGAGGGTATGCTTCACAGGGCTGCTGTGAATATATGAGCCAGGGCATCGTGCCACTGATATCTCCCTCCAGAGCTCCAGTTTACAAGAGAGAGAGAGAGAGAGAGAGAGAATGTGAAAGAATTGATGGGGGAGGGGGAATGATATAAAAATCTTGAAATACATATTTGATGGTGACAAGGAAGCTTTTACTATAAGTTAGAACTGTCAAAATAGGACCTGTCAGGATAATTGGGGGAAAGCAATTTCCTAATGAGATAAAGTGAAGGATACACAGTATATTTCCTTTTTCCAGAGATGAGTTAAAACCAAGTTACAGCATACTGGAAAATCCTGGAGGAGCATTTTTGACACGCGTCACTCCAACACAAAGCTAATGCATTCCATTGTAGTTATGAAGTAATGATGTTGAATCAGGACAAGCAGGCTCCGTGTCCACCGAGGCAGGATGAAAAGAGACCAGATGGACTTAAAGGGATGGAAATGCTCCACGGTGGTCATGCTTATGCAGCCAGCAGCATCCCATCTGGAAAATGAATTCAGCCATATGAAGGCAAGGTATGCCTTTGCTTGGAGAGTAATAGAGGAGAGATTCAGACCATATATATATATATATATATATATATATATATTTGTGCACAGAAACAGAGTCAGAAAATGCTACAGAATATGAAAAATGAACACAGGCAACTCTTTGAGAAAGTAATAAAGATATTTCAGTGGCTGGTTATTTCTGTTTCCTTATCTCTTCCTTTCAGGTTTCCCATAGCTCTGTCTGTTTACTAGCTTGTGAGCATCAATTGGTTTCATAGAGAGACAGATCAACAAAAGCTTTAATAGACAAATTAAATGGCAGCCCATTTTAAGAGATGAAGGTACACATTAAGGGCAAGGTTGTTTATTTTTAAGGCTGTTTTAGTTCTGGTGTATTACAGTATGAAGGAAGGGGTAAGCAAATATGAATGTCAGCCTAGCTTTTGAACTATGTTGAATTCTGTTGTTAGTCCTCACTAGAGTAGACTAACAACCTATTTACCTATGTGTTGACTCACCATACTGCAATTGATTGACTAGGCCTACACTAGCTGGAACTAACCAAATAGATACCAGCCTGTAAGAGCTAAGTTCCATTGGTTGTCAGTAGTCTTACACTTCATTCAGTATCTCAAAAGGGTACTGGCATGGAGGTTTTGACAATATAAACTATAAATTCATTCTAATTAATAGATTTTTTTATTATACTGAAAACATTTGACTTCATGAATTGAAGTGCCTTGACTAATCCCCTGCTTTTTATTAAATGATTAATCAATTCAGTTGTGAAATGGCAGGTGACAGCAATACAAATTTTCACTTTGTAAAGGTGACTCGTAACTGGCCAGCAAACAACAAACCAGCATAAGGGTTGTACAGATCAAAAAACATGGAGCATGCTGCTGCAAACTATCATATTCTCACTTTGCTGCTTGCACAAACAATACCTTTATTTATTTGTTTGTTTATTTTGCTCACATTTTGGGCAGGTCATCCCCATGAACCCACATTGGGAGTTGCCAGGATAATCTCTGCTGCTTTGCATTTAGCTAAATTGGATCTAACACAGTCAGTGCCTCCAGTTTACAGCTGAAAATAACAGTAAGCAAATGATTGAGCAGCATTCAGAGAAAGTTCTTAGTTCTAGGGTCCTACCTAGCAGTGGAGTGAGAGGAAATGTAGTATAGTGGATTAAATGTTAGATGTAGGCTATGAAGATGGGGATTCAGTTTCAGCCACCCAAATACACTGTAAACAGACATACAACTCATTGGGTAACCTTAGACTGGTCACAGGGTTGCTGTGAAGATGAAATTGGAAGGAGTGAGGTTGTGTCCATTTACTGCAGTTGCTTTGTTTCCTGATTCAGTGCCAGATTTCAGAAGGGAATCTCTGGGTTGTAACCTGGAAACATTGCCTACAAATGATGATAAAAAGCCCACCTTGAAGTTCTCCAGACAGAACCAGAGAGGAGGATGGATTGGATGCCTACCTGATCTGGCATGACTTTATGTTTCACTGGATGGATTCTATGGTCTAACAGCAGTCTGGTTGCTAGCATCTCAGTGAGAGTCAGGGCAGGCCTATGTTTCAATGGAACCTATCAATTTAGACACACACTTTTTCATTCTAGCTCCTGGAACTCATAAGTTAAGGACTTAGGATAATAATATGTCATACTTTACAAAAAACAGTTCTCAGTTTCTTAGAGGACAACTCTTCTGCTTGAGGGTAACCTCTTATCAAAGGAGATTGCTACACGTGGCTTCTAAACTGCAGTTACAATTGGAAAATACCTCATTTGGTGATACTTATTGCACAATGTTGCCTCAAACCCATAGCTGATGTGTCTCTGAAGTGTAGTTAGGGTGTCCTTTTTCATTGATGGGGGAAACCCATCAGTAAACTCCCAATTGCACTGTAGTCTTCAGGTGTGAAACATCAATGTTGGGGAAGTTGCAATATTGACACTCACATGGTGTCATTGACTCCCCATGTCCATCCTTCCCCTTGCTATTCCCAAGCAGGCTGATTTTTTCTCTTTTTTTCTATTTATTTTTTTTTTTAAACTTAAATTGCATTAGCATAGCTGTGGAATTGCATTAAAAATGAAAATAAAAAAAATAAGGAATAAAAGGCACACTGAGTAGGACATAGGGCAGGAAGGCAGGTTTAAAGGGGAGTGCGGAAGAGGGCATGATAACAGAAACAGCTCCAGTCATGCTATTACAGAGAGGTGTGATAATGACTGCTCTGAAACTGCTGTGTTTCCATTTTTATCAAGTAATGAGATTGCTGTGAGAATGGGGCTTGTGTGGTACTGTCCATTGTCCAGATTATAGGTGGAGAATTAAGCCCATCAAGACTTGACACTCAAACCACACTAAGCAGGCACATAAGTCATCTGGTCATTGATGCTTCTCTTTAAATTATTATTTCAAATGTTGTTTCTGATACAGCTAAATAAACAGATGGAGATCTACATCTTCTTCAGTGATCTTTTGGTATGAATTCCATCTTCTTTGGCAATGTATATTGGGCAGAATATAGGATCTAATTCCCTCACTGTGACAGCTTTATGGGAAAAAATCACAGCCTTGATGAAATAGTAATCCTGACCTTTACCAGGCAAAATGATACTGTAGTAATTTCCCCACCAAGACTGAAACTAGAGAAAACATTTAGGTATATGTCTAAATCAACTGAAAAAGGTAATCTGACAGAAAAATCCCAACTGAAAATAATATAGGATATCTTCCTTTTGTAGTCCTAGAAAGGACATAAAATGTAAACTGCCAAGCACAAGAAATAAATGTGGGTTGTTTGGATATGTATAGCCCTAAACATGAAACAACACAGTCCCTTACAAATCAAAGTGTGAACAGTTAATGGGAAAAGCAAAAGACAGATGAGAGAATGGGACTGAATTATGGAGGGTATGGGGATTTTTTCTATGATACTGAAGGATTTATTATAGGTGATACTCATAAGTAAACAAAAACAAAAAAAAGATGGAGAAAGCTCATTTATAGATGTAGTGTTTGTTTGATTTGAGAATTATTCACCAGACAAAATCTTCTGACTCTAAAGCCATAATGAAAAGCAATAAAAAAAAGTGAAAATGGAATATGAAAGAAAATGATCAGGCTCTTTTGGAAAATTGTCTAGACCTGGAAAAATAGCTGCAGTGAATTTCTGGCAGGCAGGGAAAGAATACTGAAACAGAGGAACTCAAAAAGCAGGAATAAGAGTGAACAGGAAACAGTAGAGGAGAATGGATGATTAAGACTGTAAGTCCCACCCAACTCAATGGCTAACTAGCCATCTTGATTAGACATTACTTTCAGTATTGGCACCAGTGTGGCCCACAATCCTAGTAGGTAGGAAACATGAGCAGGAGGTGGCTCTTGTGCTCAATCATCTCTTGCTTGCAGACTTCCCATGTCTGCAATGTGTGAATACAACATTGAACTAGATAAGCCTCTGATCCAGATCATCATGGCCATCATGACTCTTCTTATGTTCTCATACTGCAATGATTACTTCTGAGCAAGCACACTTGGTCCTCTGCTGTTCCAGAGATTAGGACATAAACCAATAGATTAAAACAGAGGTAGGCAACCTTTCCCCTTTAAGGGCCAAGGGATTTCAGCTCCCAGAATCCCAGGAGCTATTGGCCAACATGGGACTATTGGCCAACATGGCTGAGGCTTCTGGGAGCTGAAGTCCCTCGGCCCTTAAAGGGGAAAGGTTGCCTACCCCTGGATTAAAACAACAAGAAAAGAGATTCCACCCACATATTAATAACTTCTTGAGTGTATGAACTGTTTTAACTGTGAGATATACTGTCTTGAAATGTGGTGGACTCTCCTTTTTTATTTCTTCTTTTTTTCTTTTTTGAGATCTTTAACAGGCTCCCCCATTGACATGTTTCCAGGTGGTGTCGCTGCTTTATAAAGCATTGCAGCACGAGGGGCTGACAGCGGAAGACTTTGGAGGTCACTCATTCCATATTGGGGCAGCTACTACAGCGGTGGGTTGCAGATTGCTGATGGACACTATAAAAAGACTGGTCAGGTGGAAATCCTGAGTGTATGCAGGCTATATCTGCCTGGGAAAGGACTCTTGTGCATGTCTCTCTTAAGGGGATACAGCTGGTTAGGGTTTGTGGAAGGCGGCCCTAGATTGGGACCAGCCTTCTGTGGCAGTGGCATAGGTCTTGGTTCTGGTGGGCATTGGTTTACAGTGCTGCAGAGCACTGCATCGGGAGTTCAATGGGGACCTAGGAATGCTGGGTGAGTGTGGTGTTGTCATTGCGGGGGGCAATGCCGGAACAGCGTCTCCTGGTGACAACAGATAGAGGTGCTAACTAGGGATAAACCATTTCCTGAGTTGTGAATGCGTAAGTAAACGGTTACCCCCTTTGTCATCCCAAGGCTTGGCAGTGACCAAGCATAATCGGTCATCGATCAAGTCAGGGATTGGTCAATGCCAGATCCAGACCTCATGTGCTTTTGGTCCAACCCTAGCTATAAGCTGTTATAATAAAGTTGTGGCCTTTTCCTCCAGCTGAGTGTGTGGTGACTTTACTCATGGTGCCTTTTCATGGCAATTACCCTTTCTCTTCCCCATACCAGTCTTTTTGGAATCGCCCATAAAAGATGTCTTTTCATTGATCTTGGTGTCCCTTGTTTATGGACTTTCACCAATAGCTCTCTTTTTTCTGAGGATGAAACCTGCACTTATGGAAGCTGTAGAGCAGTGCTACTTACAGTGGTGGTCCATAGACAGGTGCCATCCTGGAGACTGTAAGCTTTTGTTCAGTGGCAAGTTTCCAGGGGGGAAAAAGAAACAGTTGTAGCCAATGGTAACAAATATGATACCAGTCCTTGGCACATTAGAAAGAAAATACTGCCAGTACCCCTCATCAGAAAGCCTGAGAAGCACTACTGTAGATGACAATTTTGGGAGCATTATCACTTCAGAGAATAAAGGAGGAATATTATTATTTTTGCTATGCATGAAAATATTTTTGTACATTTAGAAATAAACTAAACAGAACACATGGAGGGCACATCTAAGTACATACTGTGCTTGTAAGACTCTTCAGATTTATGGTTGTTTAGGGATAGGAAAAGTAACTTGCCCTCCTCCTACAATTACCTGAAACTAGGCAAACGTACAGAACAAAATGAAGAGAGAAAATGACAGAACCCCACTAATGGTCACATACAGCTCCCAACTAGGACCACTCAGGTGCATCATTTGAGTTCCTGCATGGCAGGGGGTCGGACTGGATGGCCCTTGT
This sequence comes from Phrynosoma platyrhinos, assembly GCA_020142125.1. NCBI lineage: Eukaryota > Metazoa > Chordata > Lepidosauria > Squamata > Phrynosomatidae > Phrynosoma > Phrynosoma platyrhinos. The sequence continues at coordinate 198,457,158 of CM034701.1, forward strand.
GGTCTCTTCCAACTCTATGATTCTATGAACTACAACCCATTCTGGACAATAACACCAGTCTTTCAAGGGCTCTTGGTGGCAGACCTTTACTTGCCTACAGACAGCCTCCAAACCTTAAACAGGTACTAACCTAAAGGATGACACACAACACAGATGGGGACACAGGTACTAAGCCTTGCTGCAAACCAAGATGCCAACTCTGCCCACACGTTTATCCAGGAAATGTCATCACAAGACCTAATGTCATCCCCCACAATATTAGGGGGACCTTCACGTGCTCATCCTCCAATGTGATTT
>CM034701.1:198474637-198494860 GCA_020142125.1 Phrynosoma platyrhinos
ATTCCACCTCAACATTAGGAAGAATTTCCTGACAGTAAGGGCTGTTTGTCAGTGGAACATATTTCCTCGGAGAGTGGTGAAGTCTCCTTCTTTGGAGGTTTTTAAACAGAGACTGGATGGCCACCTGTAGGGGTGTTTTGATGGTGTATTCCTGCATGGCAGAATGGGTTTGGACTGGATGGCCCTTGAAATCTCTTCCAACTCATTCTATGATTCTATGAACTGGCACAATGACTGGAGCTCTTCAGGAGAGCTCTGTGTGCTAATTGGCCCTTCTGGATGGGACTGATCCCATTCTCTTCCAGGAAGCATGTCTTGTGGGGATGAGCTTCTGTATTACAAATATAGGCCAGTCTACATGTATGTGTTTTATGTGAATTGGTGTAGATTTTTGCACCTGTGAATCCACTCCAATTGTCTCTATTTAATTCCTGCCTATTTGTATCTATGCATTTTCAATCAGCCACATGCAGCACCATTATTCTGGGGGACTGTCAATCAAGAGGGACTGTCAATCAAAGGATGTGGACATACACATGTTCGCATGTCTGCTTCTGTTGTCATCTAGCCCTCCACCTCTTCTCCTTGAAAGTTGGCACTGTACTTTTCTCCAGTTGCCTAGTGTTTGGATCCCTTTGATTATTGCATGCTGCGAAGTTTCTTGAAAACAGGAGCTTAATTCATCTTTTCTCTCCCCTGCCCTTGCCTCTGCACTTGCACTACACTTGACATCTGAAGAACCAAAGCAGGATTTTAATATAATTAGCCCGCCCTCCTCCTGGGCACTGACTGAGAGGAGAAAGAGTTAATAACTGGGAGATGGAAGGAAAGGGAGGGAGGCCACTGGGATTGCTCCAGCCCCCTCCTTGCCAATGCCAGGGAGCAAAGCATATTTCCTCCATAGCTAGGGGTCCTTTAACTATTTAAATGTCCATCGCCTTTGGGAGTGGGGGGGGAGGAAAGAGAAATTGAATTCCAGTTTCCAATGGCCAGTTCCAGTCTGAAAAAATAATTAAAAATGCTGTAAAATTCCAAGGAAAAAAGGCAAACCCTATAAGCATCTGAAGCCAAAGAAATCTGTTAACAGTAACACCCATCTGCCAGCCCATCCGCCTTCCCTCTGCCATGCAAAAGCATTAGATGAGGATCCCCACACAACTGATAATGCACATCTTTCTGGATAATACTGTAAAAGATGCAATTCATTTTTCTGCAGAGTTTGAGGACTTTTTCACCCCCCCCCCCTCTGGCCCAAGTGAATATGTTTGAATTGTGTATGGCCAGATCACATTCTTCTTGCATTCTACCAGGATAATTTTCATCATGTAGACCTGCCCTATGGCACAGAGCAGAGCTGGATCCAAGTGGCAAATTCAGTGGCTAAATCCTTCTGATAACATCAAGATGCCGCCCATTTTAAATTTTAAGCTGACTCAGGTAAGCCAGTTTTATTATCAGTGCAATAAAGTCCTAGAAATCAAGTGGTTCCAGCACCCATAGGTCTGAGGCTGCTAAAACTGGTGCATCATAACCCACCCACCCTTTCCCAATTTTAAAGCAACCACAGAAAACCTTTGCATTGGCACTGGAAGTGAGTTTATCCTTTCTCATGGTTCCCCTCCCCTATCTCTTTACAGAGGGATTGGAAGGTCTTTGCTTTATGCTTGTCACTCAGTATCTGACTTGATTTTGCTCACTTGATTGTAAATTCCTCTTCAGAATCTCTTAAGCTTTAGAACTTCCAGAAATGTATATGGCAGAAGAATAAACACACAGCTTTATGATCTTTCCTATATTTATTAAGTAATACAATCAGTTTATGCAGTTATACACTCCTTTAAGAGTCATCACACACAGACATCTACAGTCTAGGCACATTTCTTTTATCACAGACTTTTCAGAGTCTAGTTTCTTATCAGAGAGTTTACATAGTCTATGTATATTGCTTTCTTAGACATTTTATGGTTTAGACAGATTATGCATATTATCCTCTTATAAGAAATACATCTCAAAACTTGTAAGGCACATGGTAATACATTGAGCATAGCACTTGGCAGAACACTATAGTGGTAAGGAATATCCCTTACACAATACTGAGACATCACTACTCGTGTTTCATCTGTTGAAGAAATGGTGCGTCTCATATATGTATTGCATACATTTGCACTATTTGGTAGCATCAGAAGATCAGCATTGTAGTACATTCATATGTGTGTGTGTCTTCAAGTCACCAGTGGATTTATGGTGACCCCATGGATTCCATAGGGTTTTCTTAGGAATACTCTGAGGTGGTTTTGCCAGTTCCTTCCTCTGAAATATAGCCTATTGCACCAATATAGCATAGCTACTGGTACAGAGAACAAACTGTTAGAGAGTATTGATAACTTTATCTGTTCTACTGGCATTCTATGGTATGGTAAAATTTAATATTTTCACCCACTGTGGATTCATCTGCAAGCAGCTTCTTCTGCTTTGGCTGCCTGAGTGGGCAGGCCTGCATGAGCTCTCATCTGTTAACTTTTCTCTGCTTTTATTGCTTTTACAGCGTCTGTTTATTTGTACTATCTGCAAATCAGGTCAGTCCACCCCATTCCAGCTCTGTTCTAGGGGCACACCTTGTCTGATTGGTACCCAGCCCAGGGTTCCTTATATGGTAGCTGTTACATAAAAGCTATGTTTGATAACCCTCCATTGGCTTTGTTTTCAAGCTGTATGGAGCCTGTTTCCTGTTATCTATTTCTTTGCTTTTAGCCAGCTGGCAAGACTGCTGGCAGGACTTCAGACTGCTCTGTTAGTGTTTCTCTGTCTCTTACACGGAATACCTTTTAAATTCTTGATGGCTAACATACCTTAATGCTTGAATTCAATAATAGGTGAAGCACCAGCTGGCAAAATCATCATCACCATCTTTATTGAGAGAATCCCAACCACACCCCATTCTAAATGAACCTCTCTAAAGGCGCATTTCAGCTACCTATATTTTGCTCTGATATTATGTTGTAGGACTTTCCCTCTCATTCAGTAATGAATAGCTTCTCATCCTCTCACACCAAATGCATGTAGACTGCAGTTACAGCTTCAGTAATACACTCCATGGTGCATATAAAGGCACTGATGAAATATTCCTCATAAATCCATTTTCACTTGCATCTGGTGAATGCTGGTTCTTATCTATAGGTACATCCACACTGTAGAAATAATGCAGTTTGACACAACTTTGACTGCCATAGCTCCATTCTACAGAATCCCAGGGTTTGTAGATTTGTGGAGCACCAGTGCTCTTTGGCAGAGAAGGCTAAAGATCTTGTAAAACTCCATAAGATGGAGCTCCAGCACTTAAAGTGGTGCTGAATTGCATTATTTCTACAATGTAGATGCACCCTATGACCATGGCCCATCTTCAAGTAAGAGGAGACTTAGGACGTTATCACACGGGGCAAATCTGCTGGTTAATCCACACAAATCCCAAACAGAAACGGGATTTGTGCCCCACGTTTTCACACGACGTCGCACAGAAACTGGACAGAAACTGGTGTTACCTGAGATCTTTTGAAATTCGGTTGTTTGGAAGAAATGCAAATGCGAAATTAAGGTAATTTCGCATTTACCGTAATGTGAAAAGCAAATGCGAATTTGGGAGCATTTCCCTGCTTTTCCCATGGTTCCACGGCGAGCATTCCTCTGTCTGCGCATTTGCAAGAAGATCATTTCTAGTACATTTACAGGCTTTTCTCATTTGTGTGTGAACGTTAAATGCGCTTACTGTAAATTCGCAATTAAGGTGTGAAAGCCATTAGCGGAATCAAGGTTTATTTTCAGTTTATTTTCGGAATGCCTCATTTCCACTTTATTATCGCTTTCTGGCCCACGTGTGATAACGTCCTAATAGTTCAGTATCAGAGGACACTGAGTATGAGAAGAAGCATCATTCCCTCATTCATCTGATATTCTCCATGTGACACTAGGTTTCCCAGTCTAACAGGTTTATTGTTGTGATCCTAACTTTCCTCACTTGCTTGAGTCAAATTGAACCTTTGGTTCAAATATGCACTCCCCCATCCCAAACTGATGTTGCCTGCGTCTTTCCCTTTCTGCTTCTCTTTTCTCACAACCCTGGTGAGAAGGCATCCAAATTCTTCCCCCCATGAAAATGTCCTTCAGTCCCCAAGTTTTTATCATTGCAGAGTGTGAGACAATGACAATCATTTACACCTGGAATCCTTACATTTGCTCTGCATTTCCTTGGAAACTTTGCTTGCCCCTTTTTTTCTTTGAATGTCAAAACTGTGTTTCTAAATGCTGGGCTGAATTTTTTAGTTACTGCAATGCTAGAAATTTAAGCACCAAAGGGGGGGGATTCTGGGGTGGAGCAAAATTCTTATTTGGGAGGCAATGTCCTCATTTCTTAGGTCCTTCAACTGAGTCAATGATGTCTCCTGCTCACGGGCAAAACTAGAAGCATACAGTATTTTAATCTTTTTCACGGAGGATCAAGCTGCTGAAATTCTGGTGCTATTTCCTAAAAAGTAGAGCATTTCCTCTCAGCAGCTCAGTAGCGTTAAATGGCAGGCGTTGTACCCAGAGGAAAAATGTGCTCAAGGAGCAGACTCGCTTTAACTCCCACAATCAAGGACTCTCTGAACTGTGAGCAAGTTTTTGTTTTGTTTTGGTCCTGTCTTGCTACACATGACTTGCCGAATCCTATGAGAATGGCACTGTCAGGGAAGACTTCATTGGAGTCCATCATGCAGCAGGTTTTTGTGAGGATAAGCTATCCTCCAGGCAATTTCAGTGGGATCTTGCAAGCAGCCACTGCACAAGTTTATCAGTTCCACTTGAGGCATGCAAGAGGAGAAATTAAAAATGTTCTTAGACCTAATTAAGGAGATACTAGACTTACGATGGAAGGTGTGTGTGTGTATGTGTCTTTAGTTGCCTGTTGATTCATTGTGACCCCATGAATTTCATAGTTTTCATAGACAAGGAATACTTACAGGTGGCTTTGCCAGTTCCTTCCACTGAAATGTAGAGCACCTGATAGTCATTGGCAGCCTACCATCCAAATATTAACCAGAGCTGGCCCTGCTTAGCTTCCAAAACTAAATGGGATCTGGCACTATTAGGCTATTTAGGTCCCTAGAAAATGGCATATCTAATGCCTTAAAACAGGATGATGGCAAACACAGTGAGTTGCTCCTATAGCAAGGGGGGGAGGGTATTGGGATGTATTATATAATTTGTAATTTTAACTTTTGTTAGCTGCCTCGATTGCACTCAGAGGGGCGGGGTAAAATTTATTATTATTATTATTATTATTATTATTATTATTATTATTTGTCTCATCAAAAGAAAATTATCAATGATCAAAGCTGAATGTGCAGGTTCAAAAAGTCATCATCATCATCATCATCCAATGATTGTGCTTCCAGCCTAGCCAGAAATATGACACAACTTTGTAAAAAGAGTCTGTGTACTGCAATGTGTCAATCTCTCATGGGGAAAAGAACACCTAAAGTTAGGAGTTATAAAATGTCACTCTTTTCTATGATAATGTATTTTTAAAAATATTGTGTACGTGTGTGTGTGTATTAAAAAAACCTTTCAAATATACCTTATAATATAATCACATCAATAAAACAATACATAGAATATTCAATGGAAAGAGCCAAATGTCTGTGGTGAGAACCACAGTCTCTTGAAATGCAAGTCTTTTTGAAGGCAGCTTTTGATACATACAACCCAACTTTGCAAGTCTGTGTACTGCAATGTGTCACTCCTTCATGAGGAACTGTGACATCGCACACAAAAAATCAGCTCAGGAGTAAAAATGCTACCCTGAGTTCTCTATGAGAGAACTTGTTGAATGTTTCTCTGGTGTCTGGGCAACAGAGATTAATATTCACAGTACCTTTAAAGTGGGCATGTGACAGGTATTAAGGCTCACACAAACCTGGAACTTTCCCCCGAAGTGTTTAGGGATATTTTATAGCAATGTTGAACAAGAGACATGTAAGATGAAGAATCTTGTGTCACTGGTAGAGTTAAAAGAAACTAGATAAAATAGATTGGGCGCTATAAATACATAATTCTTGGCCAACATACCGTTCCGTCTTTAATGATCTTGGCAAAATGTCAGATAAATATAAAATACATTTGAAAGCAGATGGAATTCCATATGCCTTTATTACACCTAAGTATCTGCTTTTGTCACCAATGGGCAGACTGAGAGAAGAGCTGATCAGAATGGAAGAAAATGGACGTGATCAGGGGCAAATTTCAAACGTAAGCTCCTTCTTTCTATTTCAGGCCTTTTCTGAGAAATGGCAAATCCTCTGCACACCTGGACGTTGTCAAATGTTTGGAAAAGTCAGAGGTTTGGAGAAGTCAGTTGCATTTTCTGTATTTTGCTTTGTGACTGGGCATTAAACATGGGTTTAATTTGCAAGTCTCATTGTAGAGATCCTGTTCTGGAAGGGAAAACATGCTTATAAAAGGGAATGCACATTTCCCTCTATATCTAGTTTCACAAGAATCTACCTTCCCCATTTATTGTACACTGCTGACAGCATGATATAATCCTAGACTTAAGTCATCTTAGACCAATTGTGAATTTAGAACCAGATCAGAAATGTGAATTGCTAAAACTGCAAATAAATGCAATTGTAATTTGCCAACTTAGTGTAACACCTCTTCGCCTAAAGCCTACAGAACAACAATGTTGACCAAATATTCCAGATTATATAAATGGAACTCATCAATTCTACAAAGGAAAGAATGAAACAAAGCAAGATTATAAAATGTACATACCATTTGCATCGTTTGTCTGAAATATTTCATCTGGCTTCTAAAACAGATTTTAATGTATATGATCTGCTCTTTTTTTATTAGACTCTCCACAGTGGCTCTTGCTTTGAACCAGCTTTTAACATTGCTACCACTGCTAATTGGTGTTATGTTATACAATCCTTGTTTAAGCACATAATAGCCACCCAGAAACCTTCAGGCTCTTTTCTCTTGAGGACTAGAAACCTGCCACTTGAAAAACAGATTTTTAGGGTTCTGTGGGAGCTCACAGAAGCCAAATTAGAGGCCACATATGTACAATTCTTGTGAGACTTGTTATTTCTCTTTGTGGGTCCTTTACAGTGTGTATACTTGCAATACAAAGCAGCACAAGTGTTCCCCAATGCTGTAGCAAATAAGATCTTCAGATAAAAATGCCACTTTAATAAAATAAACCAAGATTACTTCACAGCAAGATTTATTAATACATCCAAAAGAAAGGGGAAAAATCATTTTCTCACACTATATACAGATAATACATACAGTTTTATACACATATTACATCCTTTTTTTACACAAGAATATACATAAAAATGTAAACTTCTGTATACAAAAACCCCTTAAATCAATTAAACAAGGACCAGATAACCAAAGGAGACCAATCTTATAATTTCATCTGTTTGTTTGTTATTTAAAAAATGGTAGTACAGTACATTCACTGAGAAGTATGAGAAACATGTGAGTCTTCCAATTCAAAGGGAAAATACAAACGCCGGCCTCGCTACCTACTCTCTGGAACGCCGCTCTTGAAATTTCCAGCAGGAAATGTGTCAAAATATGGATTTTATTCATGCTAAAATTCTCAGGGATGGTTGTTCTCAATTGTCCCTATCCACCCTAGTCTTGAGATAGGAATAATATTTATTTTTGCATGTTTATGTATGCCAGTATTGTTTATATATTCCCTTTAGGCTTTTATTTATGCTCAACGTGTTACCATTTAGCTTTTAATTCGATGTATACAAGGGGGGGGGGAACAGCCAGTGTGCTTGAATGGAAAATGAATATATATGGATAAAGATAATCCTTGCTACTGTGCTGTTACTCTGAAAGACATGTGTTAACATTAGCAAGCTGTACTTCCCACAATATACTGCTGCCACACCATAGTTTTCCCATTGCATCTTCTCCCCATTTCAAAAACGGTGGCCATGAATCTCTTTGTTATGCGGCTGTTTCCAAAATAAAACTATAACAAAGCTCATTTTAAAATGACAGAAATACCAACTTTTAAAGTCTCGGACAGCCCTGAGAAAGATTGAGATTGAGATTGTGTGTGCGTGTGACGGAGAGAGAAAAGGGGAGACGGAAAGAGGAGAGTGTCATTTTCTATACTTTGTGGCCAACATTTAACACCATTTGCTTATTTCCTCCTTTCTAGCTTTGTTTGAACGAACGCTCTCTGCTCAAATCACCTATGCTTTAAGGTTTCTGTGTTCTTAAATAAATGTTTAAAGAGATATTTAAGAACATGCCTTCATATATATATATATATATATATATATATATATATATATATATATATATATATATATATATATATATATATATATATAATCTTTTTTCCAGATCTGAATTGAATTACTGTGCTCAGGTACAAAATACAGAGGGGCATGTGTGTGTGTGTGCCCCTCTATATTTTGTACCTGAACACAATAATTCAATTCAGACCTGGAAAAAAGAGTCACAGGATAATGTGATGCAGAAAACAGGCCAAGAAATTATTTTGAATGCAGTAGCTCCCAATGAAGAACTTTCTGAATGAGTAAGAAGCAAGACTCATTTCCAGGCATTTTCTGTGATTTAAAAGGAGAAAAACACCTCACCTTTGAACCCTTGTTGTCTGTGGCAGGACAATGAGGCAACACTGTTTTCTCACACAGGCATCCGAATATACTATTCCCCTTGGTGACACCAATGCTCTCCAAAGCACAAAGTAAACAGTGATGGAAGCATGCTGATTGTAGGGAAATTTAGAGGAAAACTGTTTTACAGCAGAATGCAAATAGTGACCATTTTAAAAACAGGGTTAAAAAGAAAAGGCAATTCATTACAATCAACAAGATCCACATTTAGAAACAGGCACCTTCCCTATCGCACAGGGTAGTATATAATAAACCAACCTCCTATCTTGTTAAAAGATAATTTCAAATGGCTTTTGAGAATTATAAATATTTTTTTTCTTTCATTTATGACACAGAACTGGGACAGCATTTGGCTCAAATGTCAAAAGTGAACCAAAATTTACATTAAGGATATATTCTCTCTCATATATTCATGAATGCAGAAAGGGATGGGGGAAAATATATTGCATACACATATAAATATATATTTATGCCCTGAAATAGCGTGTCATGTATATACACATACATATGCAGAAACATTTAGCCCTACAATATCAATTCTTGGGTTGTGCATGGACATTAAGGGTATTACAATTCCCATTAGGGACTAAAATGACCTCAGTATTTGGAGGGAGGGGGTTATATTATTGATAGATGGGAGAGCCCTGAAGATCAAATAATCTGATGGCATATTCTACATAGGAGCCGGTTACAAATTTCAGTGGGGTGCGTATACTACTAGACAGATGGGCCCTTCTACTGGCAGATTTTTAAATCCAATGTATGGGTGACTCATATGATTAAAAAAGACTGAAAACTCAATGTAGAATGACAAGGGTCAGCATAGCAAAGCACAGCATCACATATTCAGGACACTTGGGAAGAGTCTCATAAGCTCTCCTTCCTCATACATCCCTTGTCATGCACAGAAAAAGAAAAGAGCCAAGAACAATGGAAATCATGACTTTTGTTATGCGGCCAACATTTCTGTACACTGAAGTCACCTGTGTGCAGTACTGGCTTTTTGGTCATGGGAAGGAACCTTTAACTGAAGCAGAATACAAACACTATTTTTAAGTGACTCTGCTACTTAAAGAGAAAAAAAAGGGGGGGGGGCAACAGTTATTATTATTTAATATTAATTGAGCCATGTTAAATAGCAATTATAAGATTGTATAAAGCCTCTATTGAAGGTAGTTGTTCTGCTATGTATAAAAAGACTGGTGAACCCTAAGCAATGTATTTAGCAGAGAATCAGGAATGTCTGGAGTAAACAAAAAGGCCCCACACATATCTTGAGGAAAACCAAGGAGTTTCTCAATATGTTTGTATCATCATATGGAAAGAAAAAGGGCGAAATGATGAATTGGAGATTATGCTTTGGCATAACAACAGGAAAGATGTACATGTAAGGGGGTAGATTGCTTGGTGTAAGCAACCGGAATCAAAATGAGCAGTTTAAGAAAGCAGCGTATGAGCAGCAAGTCTTTGCTCAATTCCGACTAAACTGAGCGGGAAGTCCTCTCTTGTTGAGGACTAGGAGACATCCAAGAGAAAGACTAAGTGCTGAGAGGCATGCATTTTGCTAGAGAAACAAAGAGATAAAAATATGTAAAGGGGGGGGGTTCACAGGGGAGATGTTGAAGAGATCTCATAGGGCTTTTATATTAGCAACAAAGCAAACACATTAAGAGAATTCCATGCTAACAAAAGTAGTGGCAATCAAAACATTTTAAATTATCCAAGACCCTCATATGGAACTACAATTTCAGTTTTTTATACACAGGTCTTTATCCCACACATACACACACTCATTGCAACATATATTTTGTATGTGTGTGCCACATGTACACTTGGCATATGGACACAAATATGCACATATCTATAGAATTAGAAGTCTCAAGTTCATATTCTTTTGTACATGGGAAGGGCAATTCCACATTCAGTGAAGTACTGCCACATCTGATATATATCTCTCTGTACATGTATACACAAAAGGAATCTACTCTTTCCCATAAATAGTACTTCCCAGGTTCACCAACTAAGAGGAAGCAAAGACCATAAACAACCCACAACCCCCCTTTTCACAGCATGCATATCTACAAGGAATAAGATGCTCATAAAATAATTGAAATAAAAACAGAAATTAAGGAAAATCAGGTCTAAGAAAAAATATAGTTTGTCTGTTTTGCAATGAAAGCTGTCATAAAAAAAGCCCCATGATGTAAATGAGTGCACAAATAATTAATCTGGATGAATGGAGATGTTTTCCACAGCAGCAGAAGATGCTGCATTCAAGGCATAGATGTTTCCAGCTTGGATACTGCAGTCTTCTGTATCCAAATGAGAAAAGGGAATGAGCAAGAATGTTTAGGGCCTTCTCATACACTCATATGCTAGTGCATAAGCCAAGGGAATGGATATTTCCTCCCCACAACCTGACCACTGCTTGGAGAAAAATTCTTCTTTCTCCATCTGCAGTGAAACACTTGGTCACATAGGCAGTGGCAGTGCTTCCACATAAACCATCATTTACTGTTTCATGACCAAGTCTAAGGCACAGCTGTAGAGGACACTGAAAACAAATTTCCCCCTTTTCAGCTAACTACAGTTTGCCATTATGTCAAATGCCAGACAAACTGTGGCTAGTATTAACTATGGTTTATTGCCACGTGTCATTGTCAAAACTGTGGTTCATTATTCTAGCATATTCCAATCAATCATAGGCCCATTCTTATCTTAGCTTCAAACCAGATCAGTGATACACTGCAGTTAGTTGAGTCTGAAAGACTGTGCTTCCCTGTGGGCATACAGGAGGAGGTTAGGCTTGCACTCACAATACTAAGTAATCATTTAACATGACATGCTAACCTGGCTATTAACTATGGTTAAGGGTATCAACAATTTCTTTTAAATCATGATCTGAAAGTTGAATTTAAGTATACTTCAAATTCTCTTGTAGAAGAAAAACCTGGACAAGCCTGAACTTTCAACATTTATACTGAGACGCTGTTTAACATTTGCTCCCGAGGGGCAAGTGGCTGTGGTAAAGGAATGTACACCCCCATTTCACTGGCCACGGTTAGCAAAAAGTCAAGAGTTACACTTGCACTGACTTAAATAAGAACTCCATTTTTCTGAAGTTATAAACTTATCAGAAACTAAAATGGTTGTCAGAGTAGCTGTCTTTGGGATGGTAAGCAACTTTAGTCCTATATAATAATGCCCCAGCAAATATTTCTCAAATGCCTGATCCCCTTCTGAAACACAAAGAGTAGAGCAGAGGTAGGAACAACACAGCCCTCTAGACATTGTTAGAACTACAACTGCTAGTATTCTTCACTATTGACTATGCTGGCCAGGGCTGCTGGGAGTTGCTGTCCAACAACATCTGGATAGCCAAGCAATTCCTGGTATAAAATGTTGAAGTGAAACATCAACCACAAAGACAGAAAGCCACTTAGCACAAAGGTTCATATCCTGGTAACAAGAACAGTTTTAAAAATGGAGGCAGAAAACTCTAGTATTACCCTAAATCTGTATAGCTGGTTCCCATGGCTGACACTCCCATCACATGTAAGAATGCCACTTTAAATCCTTTTTAAGCAAGCTCTATTTATTTATTTGTTGTCTTAAAAACATGGAATTTTCTGTCATTTTAACAGGGCTCAGTGCAATCAGGAGATTTAAAAAATAAAGCAAGCAAGCAAACAAACATGATACCAGAGTTAGTCTTGTAAGAGCAAACTACATGTAGTTTGGTTATTTGTACAACGGTGAGCACAAAATGAGCCCCAACTAAGTGACCACATTTCCACAATACATTCTATCACCCCCCTCAGCTACTTTTCTCATTATGACCCCAATATCCTACATACAATATACACATTCATATACCACACACAGTTTTCCCCTCAATGCATATTTTTGTGAGTGTGTTTGTCTCTGTGTGTGTATTATACATACATGCACACAAGATACCTAAGTTCTATTCTTAAGTCACAGTGGGAACTCCTTTGTGAGGACAGGAGGGGAGAAAATTCCCAGTTTAAGACACTGTGGATCCCTAGATTCAACATTTTCCCATTTGAACTTCCAACTTGTATAGCAAACTGGAAATGCACATATTCTTGGTGGGGAGAAGTCTTGCAAACTTGGATTTCCAGCTGCTGTGATCGGATTTCAAATGTGATCTATTTACCCTGTAACTAAAAACACCTAACCAAGTACAAACCACAGATTAAATTATTGCAGAAAAACAACAGTCCTCATAGGAGGAACACATGGGTCAAGCAAAGTTTTCTATTTTGTCCATATAAGACACCATTTTTTATCTCATCTGTTTTATATTTTTATTTATATATTTATATCTGCAAGGTAGCAAAGAATAATGGTACCCCTTGGCACGGAAAAGATCCAGTGTAAAAAGGTGCTACATGGGGTAGGGTAGGGGTGACGATTTTTAATAAAATGTGTATAATTTTATAGCTATTAAAACACATATGCAACATAATTCATTACACTCAATAACTCTTTTAGTAGAAAACATAATTTATGAGGTGATATTAATAGCATAAATTAATATACATTTTCTCTTAAAAATCTACAATAAGTATTTTGAACCCTTGGGTTTTAGGCAGGCCAGAAAAAGGAAAGGCATTGTTAAATAAAAGCTTAAAGCTCAACATGATGGGAGGGAAAAGATTCTATACAATGGACTTGAGCAGTTTCCAGAAGAGAATGATACACATATACAGAGGTCTACTCTCTCACTCCTTTATAGGAGGTAAAAACAAAACAAGGTATTCTCTTTCCGATACTCACATTTGATGACATTCTAGTGTAAAATTACTGGTTTAAAACTATTTTTAACGGCCCTTATTTCAACAAGGAATCCCTGAGATGTGCCCTAAATTGGACAGCGATCACTATCACCGTTCGGAGAAAAACGGTAGAATCAGCCCCCATTCCCTCAATGGAAATCATCACTCTATATAGTGTAACCCACCTGCTCATCCCTTCAGACTGGATCCATTTAAGAGTTTGTCTGTTTCTTTTAAGATGCAGGTTATTTCAGTAATTTCAGGCTCAGCCAGCCCACTCCACAGTCAAAGCCATAAGTGACATTACATTTTTGACAACACAGTTTTGGGTACTTTATGTTTTGAGGCCCAAGAGAAGGCAAGAAACAGTAGACCAAGTTCAGTGTACTAACCCAACTCATATATTTTGTGTTTGTGTGTCTACAACTGAATTGTGTTGAGATTTAGAGAGGAATTACATTGAATTATTTCCTGATCTGTTTTTTTCAGCCCTTAGTTCTGTCTTTCTAACTCTTTCAAATTCCAGAAAAAACAAAATGCTTTTTATTCATACTCTCAGACTCTCCAGGGAAGAAAAGCTGGGAGGAAAAACTTTCCAAATGCTGCCCTCCAGTGGCAATGAAAAGGTTTGTTTCTTTTGCCTTCTCTGTCTGTAGGTGTGTGTATGCTTTCTACATACCATTAATTAAGAAACAACTAGAAAGTTAAGACATACAACCATAACAGCAGCCACAGCAGCAGCAATGACAACAACAAGGTGGAGGAATACTGCCAGGATCCATACAGGACATAAATTTGCAAGGGCAATAAATGACACCAGGTACTCATTTTCCACTTGTAAACCTGGATATAAGTGGCAAGAACCACTGTTCCTACCATATTCTAATTTTTGTTGTTAACATATAATATCCTAGGTTATACAAGCAGTTAAATGTATTTAAATGATACTATTTGTATTTGTTTATGAGACAGGATGTTTACTGTGATCCAATAGTTAAATATCCTGGAATAAAATACTGGCAATCTCACATGAGCATCATACTTTAAAGGAGACATCTTTTTCAAGCTATTTTATTAAACATACTGAAAGGATACAAAGTTTGCCCTTACTTCCCCAGGGAAATATCTTTTAGAGGAAACCACCCGCTCACATCACCTTGACCACATATGAAAACATAAGGTTCTGTATTCCTATAACTCATTCTGTACAAGTAGATGTTACCACAAATTCCTTAAAGGAAACAATAATTCACAAGAACAAGAAATGAAAACAAAAACTGAATCAGATTTTCCAGGGTGCCTTTGAAAACCCATCTATATTGTGACATTAAGGACCTAAATCCCGATTAGAGTAAATCTGTAGCTCCAGGGACTCATTTTCGGGAAATGATGTTTGGAAAAAAGAGCAACACCAACAGGAGCAGCCAGAGCAAACAGAAAGCACCACAGAAGAGGGATCTGCTGCAGGACACATTTAAATAAAACAGTGACATTTCTATAAACTGAGGTTAAAGTGAATTTTCTTTTTCTCTCTCTTCAAACTAGCATGTAGTTTCTCTGACTTGCATGCAGTCTAAAACATGGCCTGTCTTCTGCCCAAATATATACAGAATGCTTACTGTAGTCTCAAACACCTTCCCACTGCTGAAACCATGCATTACTGTCACAGGTCTGTGCGTTTCAGTTGCCACTCTTCTCTGGCCTGATCAGAAAGAGACGTCTGGAAGCTTTCAGCTCTATTTTTGATTAACCACAATGTGTATGTCATCAAACCTTTGGTTAATCTATGATTTCTTGAGCCTCACTTGCTTCATAAGCCAGAGTGAAGTTGACTTCTACAAAACAAACCAGAGTTATCATTAACCAGTTCCTCATATTCAGTGACACAACAAACTGTGGTTAATTAAAATAGGATTCAAAAACTTCTCAACTCCTCCTTGCAGCTGCAGTGTGGGTGGGGGCATAACACACACTCTAGGCAAAGAGGAAAGAAGTGAGGTCCACTCCTGTTACAATAACCACAGCTTATCATGATGATCAAATAGAGCCGCTGTGTCTTCTGCAGAAAAGTGATATCAACATGTCAAGTTATGCAGGCAGAGGATTTGGGCTGAATGTCAAGACAGCTATGCTTGTTTGCTTTTTAAAGCTAAACTGTGAATATAACTGAGATACAGCAGAAAGGGTTGCAAGTAGCCAATGGCTATTTGGCCACCTGCAACCATGCCAAGCTATGTTTTCATTCATTACTTGCCTATCTTCCCTTTGAAAGCACTGACCCACAGGATGCTGACCTGGAGGGTCCCCTAGTTATCAACAGAAGCTTTTCAGGGGTTTGGAGGAGGATGCAGTACCAAGGAGGTGACTGGACATCCCTTGAATGTACACAAGACATGGTAGTCTTTGGGTCTCAGCCATTCTGCTGCATTTTCAGGTATCAGGATAAAGTCATGCCAAATGATGTTCATAATAAATTACCAAAATGTGTTTGTAATTTGCCAAACCAAATTACCTTCTTGTGAGAGCTTATCATCTTTAACCATTCAAATGTTATGGAAACAAAAGACCGAAAGGAATAGAGCAAAATCAAAATTTTGGTTTAGCACAAAAACCAAATGTGGAGGTGGGGTGAGGAGAGATTGCATACTGTTAAGTAGAGCCTAATTTCACAATACACTGTGCACTAAAACAGAATAAGGAAGATGTAAGGAGCTTCACTTCAATTCTTTATGTAGCTTAAAAGGTCTACATGACAAATAGTATTTTACTCACACTTAGATGTTTATTATACAGTTCAGTTTCAGATACAGGCAGCTGGGGTAAGATATCACAAGGTCCAAAGCACAGAATATTTCTAGCTACATACGTTTTGCAAGAGCTAACTCTTACTCCCTGATCCTTTCAAAAAGAATAAGCAGCACAGCTTTCTAAAAGAAGGCAATAGTTCTAATCAGTGGGATATCAATGGGCAATGCCTGGAATCTTTCCTCTCAAAAAATTTAAAAATCAGAGGGGCTTCTGTTACATTTCTAATATAAGCACCATTGTAAATGGAATACAAAAGCTACAGTAGGAAATAACAGCTTCAGTCACAAAGAAAAATCTGATCTTTCTCTTGTTCCCAATCTCAAACCAGTTAAAACAGTTTAGCAGAGCATGAGCTCTCTTTGTATGTTTTTAACATATTGTAAATTTATATGAAGTTATGTACAGTTCAAACCTGTTGCTATGAGACATATTGACACCTGCTCTTATGAGTATATGACAATTCTTTCCTTGACTACAACAGGAAAAATAAACAGGAGAAAATTCAAATAGCAAGGGTTATTTCCACTGAGTAGCACTTGATTTCATGAGAAAACAAACTGCATAATCTACTTCTTCTTTTTGAGAATTAAATAACCACAAGGCCACAAGGGGGTGGGGAAGAGGAGGGAAACTGAAGGCTGTTTCAGAACATTTCTTAGAGAAAATAGCCCTGGTGCTACCCAGCCCCTTAAAATTTGATTGTTGCAGCTTTTCATGAAGTGACCAAAACAGACTCTGACTTTTAAAAAAATTATTGAGTGATAAGACATAGAAGAATATTTGTACTTTAAAAGAAAAACCTTTCAGCAGCTTATACGCTTTTCATAAATTATTTCTTAAAATATCTAAATATTTTAAAAATATCACAGAGCACCACTAAGGCTCTCTCATGCTGTAGGCATCTTCAGATATTTGGGCACAGCTACAACTTGATAAAAACACTCAGCAAGTCTTACCTCTACCGATTTGGAAAAAAGGAGCCAACAATACTTCTGCCAGTTTCAGCTAAGAATTTGTGTCTATATGAGAAATCCATGCAGTGCATTTCTGGAAAAAGTCAACTTATCAACAATTTATCAGCTGTAGGAATTATCTATACCAGGGGTAGGCAACCCTTCCCCTTTAAGGGCCGAGGGACTTCAGCTCCCAGAATCCCAGGAGCTATTGGCCAACATGGGACTATTGGCCAACATGGCTGAGGCTTCTGGGAGCTGAAGTCCCTTGGCTCTTAAAGGGGAAAGGTTGCCTACCCCTGATCTATATTTTAACCGAGCAAACAAAATCATTATAATTTATTCTAGTACATAAAACTTTTTCAGTGGTCACTTGGGTACTCCAAACCCACAAGCACAATTTGGCATGTTCTGTCAATTCAATTTCCTTTTATTTAGTAAATCCAGTTTCAGAAATTAGTAGAAACAATCACCAAAGAATTTCTTCAATGTAGGAAAGAAAAGAACTGTCATTTACCCATCAAATACACACACACACACACACACCTATACTTACAGAGGATGACAAGAGCCCACTGTCAAGCTGTTAGAATTAACAAATGAACCATGGTCTTGCCTTAATTCTACAATGCCCAATTACCAAATCAAAAAAGGATTGATTTACCTTTTATCCCATTTGCACCTTTAAAAACATAGTGGCTCTCCACCTCCTTCCTCCCCAGATATTAATGGGACTGAAAGCTTGATCAGAACCTTAGGAACTTGCATTAGTTTTATTTGAGGTATCTTCTCATATCTGGTTCTAAGGTCAACTACATCCATCTTCTCATTTCTCAGTCTAAGGTCAATGGCATCCAGTATCTGTGCTGTGTTTCCTAAATGGGGTATTTAACTGGTTAAGTACAGCAAACCTGCCAGGAGTAAATGAGCACCAATACATAAACAGCACATAAGATCGTCAGAGCAGAGCTTAGCGACAGGAAAAGCCTGGTCTGTCCTGAAAGTGGGACTTCTTGCCCACTCTTTTGTTTGATTTTTTTTCTTTTAAAAAACCCTGTCTTTAAAAAGAAGGGGATGACAAAAACCAGGGTGGGAGAAGATGGGTGGGATGGGGTAGAAGGGAACACAGGTTTCCCAACTGCCTGAAATTCAGAGTGACAGACAAGCTCAGCTGGAGGTGGTGAAGGAAGCAGATGCATTATTGGTACTGGTAGCTGTGGCACCTGTAACTGTGAAGCCTGTTGGAGGAGCTATGGAACTGTGGCTGGGCTGCAGGTCCTTGGGAATGCCACTGTGGGAGCTCAGCTGATGACCAAAGGCTGCACTGAACTGTGGGAGCTGCTGCTTGGGGGAAGTGGAGACCATGAGTTCAGACGATGCCGTAGTACCCATGCCACTGAAACTGGTCTGTGGTAACCCCGGAAGCACGCTGGAGCTGTTGGGGGTAACAGTGGCGAAGGCAGGCTGTGTGGTCTCTGAGTGCGATGTACTAGGTGGCGTGGAGAGGGAAGTGGAAAGGAGGTGTCCATCTGCACCAAGCAGGTTGCTGAATGGAGAAGGATCGCTGAGGTTGACAGGAAGGTTCCCCCAGTGAGTTCTGGGGTTCACCACCCCACTGAGTGGCACCTCTAGTTGAGATGGGAGCAGATGTTGTGCTATGATGGGCATCTCTGTGGAGAACGTAGCTGTCAGGTTATCACCAGAATAGGAGGTGGCATGGGGGGACGTTATATGATCACTGTAGGGCGACGGTACGTGCTCACTGTCGTAATGGCTTCTATGGGGTGAGGAGTGTGAATGGTCACTGCTGTATTGCTGTCGTGAGGTGATTAGGTCATCTGCCTTGCTTAGAAGCTGGGCAGGGTGTGGCCTCTGGGAGGCATGGCTGCCATCATGAAGTCCTTGGAACTGTCCTGGGAAGGCTCTCTCCCCAAGCCCACTCTGGCTTATCAGAGCGGCAGAAGTAAGGCCAACGTTGGCTGGGGCAGAGAACTGCCCCTGAATTTGCCCTGCCAGGGGCGTGGGTGGGTTGGATAAGGTAGCAGAACGAAGCAAGCTTTCATCCAGGTCCAGGCTGGAGAAATTGTCATCGTGCACGATACGCCCATTCAGCAGCTCACCTAGATCTGCATTGACTTCCCGGCTCAAGGATGGAATTCCTGAAGTTTCAGCACCTGTGGAGAATACCCCTATCCCTCTGTCCGAGAGCTCCTGGACTTGCACGCCATCCGTATGTGTGAGCACTCCCATGGTACTCAGGCACTCAAGAGAAGTTACAGCCTGCAGGGCTCGTTCCAGCTCCTCTGCCTCTTCAGTAGTAGGGAGGAGGTCTCCGTTTTTACCTGCATTGAATTTTTTAACATATATATATATACACACATATAAATAAATAAATAAATAAATAAATAAATAAATAAACTATTAATTAGCTTTGCTCCTGTATACATTTAACACAGAGGACTTGTATGTATTTATCATTGGAATAAGTTGTCAAATAAATTTTAGGTTGAAGAGACTTTGGCCCTAGCAGCTAATTATGAGTAGTGTTTAAAATGTAACTGAATGATCTTCAGTTCTTTCCAGCATCTTGCATGACCCCCATTTTTCTCTGGCTGAATTTTATTTAGCCATTTAATATTTTTCTATCCCATTTTCAACAATGCTCTCCAGGTAATTAATGTTAAAAATACTGATACAATGAAATCCTTCAATAAAATAATCAGAACAACTGGATAAATCACAAAGAGGTAAGTTACAATTACATTAAATTAAGAGACCTTGAAAAAATGGAAGACATCACCTGGCACTAAACCAGTAAGACAGTGAACAACAGGAATGCCTTCCTGAGAGAGAATTCCAAGCTGCCATATTTGAAAAGGCTCACTTGCTAGTTGCTAGCTACCTCACTGCAAAGGTGTGTGTGTCTGTGTGTGGAGGCGGGGGGGGGGGGGG
>CM034701.1:198494883-198518178 GCA_020142125.1 Phrynosoma platyrhinos
AGCAGAGAAGAATTGAGATTAAGATCTAAGTACCAAAATAGATAAAGGGAAAGCTGGTCCTTCAGGTACCCAGATAATATAACAAGAAATGATTTTTTTGAGGCAACAAAATAATATCAACAAATATTCCTGAATCTTTCAGTCATACCACAGGAAGTATGGCCCTGTCCTTCCTAATAGCAAGCTTCTAATCATTCTCAATACATAATTTTAATCATTATAAATGTCTTGTAACATCGTTTTTATAAGCCTCTCTACATTCCCTACGTTCAACTTTTTATTATGAATGTAAAGATGTTAATAATGTACCCTGAGCACAGGAGCAGACATAAAAAAGGTAGTAGCCTATATTCACATTTATCAAAATTCCTTTTCACAGAACTACATGAAATATAAAAATGCTTCCTTTTACACTGGGAAAAAAAGAAAAGAAAAGATGGGGCAGGGAAAAAAATATATTATGGTAATGTGACCATGACAACTATATTGCCTTGATTTCTTTCCTAATTAGGAGTAATGTATTTCTGGTGACAATAACATCCATTTGACTTTCACAGGTTCAGCATTAAGAAAGAGGAACAGAATGGAAGGGGAGGAAGAAATGTGGCAGCACCTTTAGGACTGTTTTTTAAAATTATTATTATTATTATTATTATTATTATTATTATTATTATTATTATTATTATTATTATTATTATTATTATTGCAAGCTTTTGTGGATATAAACCCACTTCTTCGGATGCAGTACTGAGTGGTATTAAGGTATAAGCATAGTTATACAGTTGAGGGAGTGAGACAGAATGCAATATGATCCAGAAATAATAAATAATAGGATTCTGGATCCTATTATATTCTATCTTATTTCCACAACTGTATAATTTGTTTTACAACTGAGGTATCAATACCACTTGATACCACATCCAAAGAAGAGGGTTTATATCCACAAAAGCTCATGCTAAAATAAAAACCAATTAATCTAAAAGGTGTTGACCTTTTTATGCTACAAGAGACTAACACAGCTGCTTCTTTGAAGACATATTCAGTGTTAGTAATATTAGACATTGAATTCAGAGCCATCATTTTTTCCATCCTCATACTGAGCAATTTCTCCAAATTTCTCCAAAGTTACATCTTCCCAGAAGTGTTGCAAAGTTCACCATAGTATCTTATAACTCAGTTTTGAACTGCTGTTCCTGTTTTTGCTGTCAGCATCCATTTTCCTGTAAGGCAAGAAAGAAAAGGTACCTTCAAAGAAGTCAAAGTCTTGCAAGTCATCAGGCAGCCGTGGCAGAACATCGGAGAAATCCTCTTGATTCAGTTCGAGGTCATGTGGAATGTCTGTGATTTCATTGGCGATGTCATCAGGAAGTTCATCTGTACTCAGCTCTGGCGTGGAAGGGCTCCTAAGAATATAGGGAATACAGGGAAAAATACAGTCACTCCCTTGTTTGATACCATGCCTGGCTGCTGGATACTGATCTATTGTGAGATGGATACACACACATACACACACGGGTGTGCTTGCTCTCTCGGTCTCTCTCTCTCCCCCCCCCCCCCCCCCCCCCCATCTTTTCCTACATGTTTTAGCTCGTCCACTCAGTCCCATACACTCTGTGTCTCTGGAGCCAACATAGCTGTTTCAAAGACAAGGAAGGCTTGCAATGCTACAGCCAGGTATTATCCCTAGAAAATCTTCTTGACAGGCAACCTCTTTCCATAGATGATGCATAGCTGCAGCTAGGACCCACTTAAATGAAGCCAGCAACTACCTCCCTTTACTGGTAGACAAAAGCCAATGCAAGAGGTGCTTTCTCACTCATTAGCACTACGGAGCCAAGCTATCCCAATCCCCAAGAAGAGATCACTGCATGAACCTCCACCAGCACTTCTTGGAGCATGTGTCACTCACAATAATAGCATGATGCAAGTGAGTCTTGTTCATGTCTCTGAAATGAAGGCATGATGACTGCATCCTTCACTCTGGTTGGGGAGAACTAATACAGCCAAATGCAGATACAGTGAGTGATGTAATTATGGCATCCTTCAAACATTACCCTATCTGAAGGATGTATCATTGCATCACTTATTGCATCAGTGTATTTGGCTGATGCTATACCTTAGCATTGACTGACTGGCCTAAAGGATTCTCCTCAAGATACCTGTTTCTAGGAGCTGATCTAGAAATACATACTTATTTCTCTCTCTCTGTCTTTGTGGATGGTGCCTGTCTAAGGTTCTAGGACAGGGGTTGGCAACCTACGGCCCGAGGGCTGGATCTGGCCCCCCGAAGCCTTTGGACCAGCCCTGGGCCGGCCCTGCTGCCTCTGCGCGTGCCGCTGCCGCCATTTTGTTTTCCAAAATGCCAGCTGCGACTCGTTTGCGCATGCACCGAGTACTGCGCATGCGCGAGCGAGTCACAGCCACCATTTTGGAAAACAGGAAGAGAGGAAGAAAAAATTAGAAAGGGAAATTAAAAAATTAGATGAGTATATAAAGGATAGGAGTAAAAGCATATAGAGAGAATTAAAGGCAAAAAGGAAGGAACTAGAGAAATTAAAGCTAGAACAGGTCCAGAAAAAATTAATATATTTATGAAGGGAGCTTTTTGAATATAGTAATAAAAACTCTAAAATGTTGGCAAGATCAGCACAAAAGAAGAAAGAGAAAAATATGATTGGTGTTATAAAGGATAAAACACGGAGAATGTGTATGATGATGAAAGAAAAGATAAAGATATTTGAAGAATATTATAAAGAATTATACTCAGCAGGAAATAAGTCAATGGAAAAAATTGAGGAATATATTGAAAAACATTTGAAAATAAACATTTGTGTCTGCTAAATACTGACCGTATATGGGATATCTCCATTGGCAGTGAGACGCTGGTGGGCATACTGAGGTTTCCTTGGGGCACAGCAGGAGGAATCGGTTTTTGGGGACGCCTCGGCCCTCGCCTTCTCTTTTTCTTGTGTTTTTTGGTAAGGGCAGGTGGCTTTGTTTTCTTCCTGGGCTTCCTCTGCTGCTGGTGCTGAACTTTACGGGAACTGTCTCCTCTCAAGAAGTTATCCTTTACAGTGAAAATGGAAAAAACATGAAGAAGAAGAAGTCAATTTTTTTTTGTCTCCCCATTCCAAAATAATACTGTGTCATGCAAATCAGAGAACAATGCATTACCAGCATCAACCCTAAAATTTAATGAGTTGCACTCCTTGTACTAATGGTGAAGAAGAGAGGAATCAAAAGCACATTTGAGGCAAAACTGCTTCCAAATTCAATTGTACTGGTTTTGGATGGCACTGAATCAGAAACAATGATTTTCAATGCCAAAGTTAAAAATGATCAAATTACTTTTCTGCAAGAAGTCCATACACTATATTCTAATAGCAGATAAAATACTTTTAGAAGAGAAGTGCAAACATACATACAAAATACTGAGAAAGATAGGTTGCTTACTTTTAACAGTGATTCTTTAAGGGATCACTTGTGCCCGCACAGAGCTGAATACCTTGGCAGAAACCCCACCCCTTCCTTATCTATGGCACATGTCCAAGCCTTCCAAGTTACTCCCTCAGTTTTGTAATCGACCAGAGAATAAACAGGGATCAGAATCAGAGGGAAGGCTGGGCAGGTTGTCTAAGGGAACAGATGATCGATCACTTGAAGAACCACAGTTACAATTAAGCAACCTGTCCACTTTCTTGATGGTCTCTGTGCTTCACACAAATGGGTGACTATGAAGCTTACCAAAGAAGGTGGGTCAGGTCACTGGAGAACAGCAGAAAGAATGTAAAGCTAAATTGGGCAACTGCCCGCAGTCTAGTCTATAGTGGTGAATAAACACAAGATGTCTGAGACCATATTGCAGCAGCTTTACATGGTTTTGGCAGAGGTACACCATGGAGCAGAGCTCCAGAAGAAGACACAGCCCTTGTACCTTACATGCACCTTAAAGCCAACAGGTATGGGCTGCTTGGTGATTTTGTAGGAGAGTAATATAGCCTCCACTATCCATTTTGAAAGTCACTAAGATACTTGTTGCCCTCTTTTGGGCTCACAATAACAAATAATCTTTTCAAATGTCTACACTGAACAGAGAAGGCCAATGCTTGACAGACATCCAAGCAAGGGAGTGCACTATCCAAAGGTGATGATTGATGCATGTAAAAGGTAAGTAGAACAACATCTTGATATAAAGGTAACTGAAACCTCATCACACATCTTAGAAAGTCCTACAAACAGAGGACAATCTTGTCACGATGAAAGGAAAGAAACAGTTCATCGCATTAAAGAGCTGTAAGCTCACTTGCTTATCATGCAGAAGAGATGGCAACATGGAATACCACCTTCAGGGTAAAGGGGCATTCATCTATAGACATAAGAGACTCAAAGGGTTTGTGTATTAACTTTGACAGGACCAATGATAAAGACCAGGGTGGAGTCAGAGGTGAAACCAATGGGTAGGAATGTGTTAGGCCCTTAAGATACTTCATCGCAACTGGGTTTGAGGAAAGACTAGTGGAAGATGAAGACATTGGTTGATGAGCTACAATTGCAGCTAAATATAGCTTCAGTGAGGAAAATGTCCTCGAAGGTGCAGCAAGAAGTGCAGGACTGTGGAAACTTTGATGAAACAGAAGGTTCAGACCTAGAGGATGTGAAAGTACAAAAGTACTTCCATCTATATTCTTAAGAGCGCCTTGTACATTCTTTCCTTGATGCTGACAGAACTGCTGTTAATTGAGGAGAGGTTATCCAAGCTATCAACCATAGCATTTTCCATTGCCATGAAGACTTTCTCCTCAGAAGTGTGGGAGCAGATGTGGTGAGCAGGAAACTGTGATGTGATAACCTCTGGACAGCTGGAGAAGCATGGTGAAGCAAGATTATCTGGGCCAATAATACATCATCAAAACTGTATTGGAGTTGTCTCTGCTGAATTTCACTATCACCTTCACCACCAACAGAAAGAGAGGAAACAGATACATATGGCAACCCAACCATTTGTGCAGAAACACATCTCCCAAGAATCTTTCTCTTTTCCCTGCCCTAGAACAGAAATGGGAGAACTTCTTGTTGACAGAGGGTTGCAAAGAGGTCTGTGAGGTCTCCCCGAAGTGGAAGTGATGAGGTGAAAGGCTTGGTGTGAGACCACTTGTGTTGGAGAATGCGAGCACGACTGAGTTCACCAACACATTCTCTGTGTCTGCAAGATAAATTGCAATAGGATGCATGTGCCTCTTGGTGCACCAACTCCAAAACGTAGCCTAGAAGAATAATAGTGAGGATCTGTGAGTCACTGATGTTCCTCCAGATGTTGTAATGGTGGTACAGTCTTGGAGCCCAAGATGGATATGGTCTCAAAAGGTGAAAGGTAGGACGTGGTGACATCTGGAGAAAGCAGCTGAAGATTTCTTTGAAGAAGCCAGCTGGAACCAGTGCTATCTATAAGGATACTGTTGTTGGGATGAGGACTAATGAAAAGAATTATGATAGAGCATGTTTTCATAAAGAGCTGCATGGCCATTGTTGTATGCCAAACCCATCTTCTTAACTGTCAGTCAACCTGGCTTCCAAGAGGTGGTCAAGAGCATAATCAGTCTTCAAACTGAACAAGCCCTCCCCATCAAATGGAAGATCTTCAATACAATGCCTGGTATCTCTAGACAATCCAGTAGAACATAACCATATATGACAATAGAGAGCAAGCACCCCCAACACCACCTTAGCAGTGTAGTCTGCAAACTGTCAACATAACTGCATTTGTTGTTTCTAATAGGGCCTCTTATTGGAAGAGTGGTACACTGTCAGTCAACAAAGAGAAACTGAGCAGAGTTGCTTGGCAGGTTTGGATATGACGGCAGGTAAGGAGGGGGTCTCACCAAGCTACTCAGCTCTGGAACATTCCAATTTGGTCCTGAACAGCTGTGACAACCCATCTGTGTGAGGTACAGAGACCATGAAGAAGAACATAATGGTATGATTTAAAGGGGCTCTTCCTGGAATTGGTTTAGCAGGAAGGAAAAATTGTACTTTAAGCTATTAAGCACAAAACTGCACAGTGGCAAAACGAAAGTCGCTAATGTTGTTTTGGAATCAGACAAATTCAATCTCTATTTGTTATTATTAAGACCATGACACATGGCTCTTGTGCATAACAAAAAAGAAAGATAGAGAATAATCTTTAAGCCTTAGAGAAAAAGAAGGAGCCTGTGTTTCACTGACCAACACAAATGGCAACAAATTCTGAAATTAAGACATAAATTGTGCAACCCTGAGTGGCATGTTGCACAATTTAAATCTAATAAATATTTATCTATGTGGCATGCCAACAGAACAGCCTAGATCAGGGGTAGGCAACCTAAGGCCCGGATGCGGCCCCCCAAGGCCTTTGGACCGGCCCCAGACTGGTCCTGCTGCCACCGCCACCACCACCAGCACCCGCCATGATGATATTGATTATTGTTGTTATTACTTGTTCTTGGGGTTTTCTTGGCAAAATCTCCACAGGGGTTTTGCCATGGCTTTTCTGGGGCTGAGAGAGTATGCATGCATATTTTTTAATTTTTTTAATTGTTTAATTGTTTTATATTTATTTATTTATTTATTTATTTTTGGTGTTTTGGCCCCCCAATTGTCTGAGGGACAGCAACCCGGCCCCCGGCTCAAAAAGGTTGCCTACCCCTGGCCTGGATGATCATGTCTACTCTGATAAAATAGACAGACATAAAGAGAGCTCACTTCACTCACAAACTGGAATCCTAAGCACAGTTTCATGGAGGTACAGAATATGATGGGACTAAGAACCAAACTAGGGTGGAATTATGAAGTCTTCAAAACTCCATAATTCCATAGGTTAGCCCAGTCTTTTTTAAAAAAGCCAAAATATTTGATTATATAACTTTGTATTATTATTACTGACAGATGTCAGCAATGTAGTGGCTCTTTCTCAAACCCCAAGTTATAACTCTCTGAAGGGAGATATAAAACATACTCTGGCACAACTCTGTTCTTTGCTGGAAATACTGTTGTTAGTTTGCACATTTTAAAAGTATTCTACTAAATAAACCTACCATTTTTTTGGCGTGTTCTTCACACAGGGGTGTCTGATGCGTAATGTCAAAAACTGGCACAGAGCATTGCTGTCCATCGGCAAACTTGGCTGTACAGCTTGAAAAAAGTTGCTGTGACCGGTTCAAAAGGATATCTGTATATATCTGTGTCAAGAATCACATGCCATTTTGGGGTAGGAAGGAACAGTCAACTTGGTTTTCAAAGAGAATAAAAATACAACCTTTTTTTCAAACTTTCAATCATTTAGGCATTTCCAACCATCTAATCTTATTTTCAACCATTTACTTAAAATATCATCCATTGTTCAAGATATGGAAGTTGCAAAGTCAACAGTTTAAGACAAAAACAGAGCAAAACTGCCATGAAGCAGAACTGCTAATGTTTTACAATTTATTGAAATGGTTTTATGGAAGGAGCTATTTTGCTAATGAGTTTGTGTGCCTGTTTCTTGGAGATTCTTAATCAATACTGTTGTGGGAGGGGGATGCAATCAATAGGTTTGCTTTCTCCCAACTAATGATAATCCATACTCAAATATTAAAAAGAGGATTTCTGTCATCTATATATGGGAATATGTAAAAATTATATTATTCTTCCTGATTTCCTGGAAGACAATGCATAAGGGAATCAATAAACTGAATCTTGAATGTAAAATTATATTGCTCAGAAAAGATATATAAACTTGGAGGCATTTAGTTTGTCTCTACTGTACATAACTTCCACCCTTCCCATGGTGGTGCATCAGATATTTTCTGAACTAGATTTTTCCTCAGATTCATGCTTTGCTTGTCTTGTTCTTATATTTATCTATGAAATGGGTAAACAAGAAACATTTCACTTTCAAAGTAAATGCATTCACCTCATCTTTTAAAGAAGTACCTTAGTATACAAGGGAAGTGAGCAGGCATATATGATTAATATACCCAATGAATCCATGAAGCCCTAATGAATAATCTCTATGGCATTTCAAACAAGGGCTACTGTGCTCAAAAAAATCATGGCACCAGCATTTATGGCTTCCACATGGAGCCAGCATTTCCACAGTCTTCCACACAATTATTTCCTGGCTGTGAGCTGTGTGGGGCTGCTGAATATGTGAATCAGCCCATTAACATATCTAATTGCTCTATTGTAAAATACAGCCATATTGAGATCAGACTGTAAAAGCTACTGAACTGTCCATCTTCAACATGACCTTTTCTTTCAAACACTTTGTTCTTGTCTAATCTGTACAGTTCTTTTCTTCTTGCTGTTGTTAAACTTGACTCATGGTGACCCTATGGATGAGACATGTCCAAGACTCCTGTTCTCCACTGCTCTGCTCAGGTACTGTATGCCCAGGCTTGTGGTCTCTTTGATTGAGTCTAACCATCTAGCATGAAGTCTTCCTCTCTTTCTAATGCTCTCCACCTTTCCTAGCATCATTGTCTTTTCCAATGATTCAAGCCTTATTATTATATGGCCAAAGCATGAAAGCCTCAATTTAGACATCCTGACTTCCAGGGAGGGTTCAGACTTGATTTGTTTTAAGATCCAACTGTCTTTTTGATTGTTTACAGTATCCTCAGCACCACATCTCAAATGAGTTTATTTTTCTTATATCAGTTTTCTTCACCGGCCAGCTCACATCTGTACATAGTGATGGGGAATACAATTGCTTGGATGATCCTCATTTTAGTATTCAGAGTTATAACTTTACACTTTAGGATCTTGTCTAGTTCTTTCATAGCTGCCTTTTCCAATCCTAGTCTTCTCCTAATTTCTAGACTGCAGTGATTAGGAAGGGGAAGAGGAAAAAAAGAAAACTAAAAGAGCTTTATATAAATTTATGAAGTGAGGGGATGCAAGAAAACATATTAACATTCTGAGCTTGTTCAATTTGGAATCCTTTTCTTTCCTGTTGTAATTCCATATACTCATGCTCAGGCTCTTCATTTGTAAGGGTTTCTAATGCAAGTATTTGTATTGTTCCTCTTCTATTGATACTACAGGCTTGCATGTCTTTCATCTTTCATTCATTTTAAGTCATTTTACTGCCTCACATTTTTTTGTAACTACACACCTTACTGAAACAATTAAAGCAATTTAAACTATGAGATAATTGAGATTTTCTGTGGCTCAAACCAGTCAATCTCACACAAGAAATATTATGTGCATGCAATGATATATAATCAATTTTGTTTCTTGTTGTATGTCTTCAAGTCATTTTTGACTTAGGGCAACCCTAAGGTGAATCTATCATGGGTTTTCTCAGCAAGATTTATTCAGAGGAAGTCGTAGGCTTTCATGGGCAGCATCCATAGTTTTTTGTGGGTTTTTGGGCTGTGTGGCCATGTTCTAGAAGAGTTTCTTTCTGACGTTTCGCCAGCATCTGTGGCTGGCATTTTCAGAGATGCCAGCCACAGATGCTGGCGAAACGTCAGAAAGAAACTCTTCTAGAACATGGCCATACAGCCCGAAAAACCCACAAAAAATTATTCAGAGAAAGTTTGCCTTTGCCTTCCTCTGAGGTTGAGAGCATGTGACTTGCCTAAGGTCACCCAATGGGTTTCGTGGCTGAGGGGAATTGAAAGCTGGTCTTCAAAGTCGCAGGCCAATACTCAAACCACTATACCACACTGGCTTAATATCGGATTATATATATGACACTGTTTGTTCTATCCTTTTGCAGTGTTTTAACAGTGGCACTATTACACAGTTCATACTGTGGTTGTATATAACCACATAATTCAGAGTAGATGCTTGATTGGAAGTAAATTTAAATGCCAACTTGGTCCTAAATAGTTAATGCACCATACCTACTAGCTAGCAGATTCTGACTTTATTTCTAGGTCTCTCTCTCTCTGCTGCTTCTGAGCTGACACTACTGCAAAAGATTGCCTTAATGCTTTCCATGATCCCATAAATGTAAACAATATCTGGTGCACTTGTGCAAAATGCACTAATATATACCCATTTACAGTAGTTATAGGAAGCAGTCATTTCATACCTGCAACTCCCTGCCTCATGTCATCTGCCAGAATGGAAAGATGGAGGTTATGCTGTATAAAAACCTAGCCTTTCAAGAAAATAAGGATGGGGATTTTAAATCTACAGTCTCAGTTGCAAGATTACCCTCTCACTCAATTTTTCACTGTAGTAGGGAAAGGCAAGAGCAAAAAGACATGGATGCTTAAGCTCCTGTAGTCCCAAGACCAAGAACAATTTTTCTTAAAAATCCTGTGTCAGTCATACTGTCCCAATCCTTCAGAAGTCAGTTAAGCTTAGAGTTGTTTATATACAGTACTTTAACCAGCATGTCCCATGATAAGTATCTATTGCTCATATGACAGCTACTATAGCTTTATTGGAATTCATTCTGGATTTGCTAGTAACATCAGGTTTATCTATTTTGAATAGAAAACATTATGCTGTACTAAATGCCTGCAGGAAAATTTACGAGCTGTGGTACAAAGAAGCAGATCTAATAGGAAAATATTTATAATTTTCTTGCACATACACTTGTCCCTCCACGTTCACTGGAATTAGGTGCACAGGACCCCCGTGAATGTAGAAAAACTGCAAACAACAAAAATACTATGTATCGACCTGAGAGAACACCTCTTTAGGAATTTCTAGGTCCTCCAGTGCAACTCTGCTCAACACCTGTCAGACAATGATCATAGAATTGTGTTGGAGAAGCTACAAATGCCTAGTGGAGTGCTGTCTCTAGAAATCTCTAGGTCCTTCAGTGTGACTTTTGGTTAAAGTTGCATAGAGCTGCATTGGAGGACCTAGAGATTCCTAGAGAGAACATATTAATCAAATCAGTGAATAATCAAAGCCGCAAAAGTCAAAGCCGCAAATGTGGAGAGATGAGTGTACCTCTTCAACTTATCCATCCCATGATACAGAGAAATTATCACAAGTACATTCTAGTTTTTGCTGCACAATGAGGCAAACACGTGAATAAATTATATTCTCAGAAATCAGGCACCCTGCAGCAATAATTCTTATGGCAATTATAACAGTCGTAATTACACTTTCATATGAACTAGAGATCAGTGAAAAGGATACGTTGGAAACAATGTTTAGTGAATGGAAGAACCTTGTTGGTGCATGGTTCACCTTTGGTGGTTCCACTACACGGCGATGCATCCCTCTGCTTCATCTGCCTTGTGCTGAAAACAAAAGGATATCAGGATGTCAATTCAGGAGGCCAATAGTTCTTGCTTAGCTCAACTTTCTGAAGCACTCTGACATGTGATGCAAGGCAACTGGCAAAAACAGGGTCGAACTGATATCTATTATCAGTCATTGGCCCTTAGCATATAGCAGGGGTAGGCAACCTTTTTGAGCCGGGGGCCGGGTTGCTGTCCCTCAGACAATTGGGGGGGCCGAAGCACTAAAAATAAATAAATAAATAAATAAATAAATAAATGCCACCAGTTAAAACACATGATCAATTGTGTGTATGCTCAATTAAAAGAGCATTTAAAACCAATACATACTAAAAACAATCAATTCACAGTTTAAAATTCATAATTCAAAAAATATCTTGATAGACCTGCTGAAAAAGACTGGACTCTAATGCTGTTTTAAAATCAGATGGCCTATCCAGCTGTTCAATCTCTTCCAGTAGGTCATTCCACAGTCTGGGGTAGGCTGAAGAAAAATCCTCTAGGTGCCAGTTGCCTCCGAGTCCTGGCTGACTGAAATAAAATATACCTGAGGAGCTGAGTGTACTGGGTGGATTATATGGGAGAAGACTATCTTGTAGGTAACCTGGACTCATACCATGTCTGGTTTTAAAGGCAACAACCGACATTTGTACCTTGCCTGGAAACTAACTGGCACAGCCAGTGGTGCAATTTTAATATTAGTGTAATATGATCACTCCTAGATGTGCCAGTAACCAGTCTGATTGCCATGTTTAATGTCTGATTGATTCCATATGGAGCACAGAATATGATGGTAGATTCAGCATGCTGACAATTACAAATTCCCTATTTTCTGTTGTTTTTAAGTTTCTTGCCCTTATAACTGTGACTATTTGCAGGCTATATTGACTGGAATCTTAGACGATAGAGGTGCTATTGAAGATGGTTGCCAGGTTAGAGTATCTCTCCCAAGATTAGCAAAAGCAGAACAAATTTGCAAAATGCCTAGAACTGCAGAATACATTATTCCAATATGTACAAACATATATTGATTTCAATTGTAGGTCAAACTAGGTTTGATTGAAAGTTTGCCTTGATCACCTGGATGGATATGAGCCTGCTCAATCTGCTGCATCTTTTAAGGGTCTTCAGTATTATTAACTAGGGATTGCTGGCACTGTATTGGAGTATTTACACTTCCATGAGCCAAACATGGGATATATTCAGTTTGGTCCTGTGCCATTGATATAATTGGGTCTTCCAAATTTCCAACTAGTCTTCAACATTTTAACAGCTGTATCAGGTCAATTTGGTGGGTCCAGGGCCCAATTTATACCCCTTCCAGACCTGCATCCTTTCTGAAAGTATTGGGAGGCGCAATAATAAAATTCACTTCTTGTTTAGAAAACAGATGGAGACTGTTGGGATTTTGAAGTGAAGTCAGCACTTAACACTTAATTCTAGTTCATTATTATGTCTGAGTCAGGTGAAGCAGTGGGAGTGGGGAACCAACATCTGGAATTAGTAATGGACTGAATGAGAACCAGCACACAGAAGTAGAACTTAGACAAGATGGAGAGACACTGGGGGGTTGCAGACTGCCAGAAATAGTGCAAATTGAGTCCACTTTTAGGATTAGGGTTAGGGAATCATGGGAACTGTATTTTATTGTGGCACCAGAGCTCTCTAACAGAGAAGGCTCAATGTCTCAGAAAAAAACCCAATTCCCATGATTTCCTAGCACTAACCTTTACCCTAAAAGTGGACTCAATTTGTACTATTCTGGCATTCTGCAAACCCTCACTATTGCCAAGCCATTTACCTGACTATGGAAATGGAATTCAACCTGCTCTGTACTGTGTTGAACTCTCTCTGAAAGAGAAGGGAGCTGTTCACACTACACAGCTATAGAGCTATGATTCCATTTTAATTGTTATGGCTACATCCTGTGGAATCCCACAATTGGCAGTGGAGAGATGCCATAGGATGCAGCCACAGCAGTTTTAAGTGGAAGCATAGTGCTATATCTGTGCAGTGTGGGAGGGGCCCAGGGATGCAATGTGATGATTGCTCATAACTCCAGCTTTGTCACCGGCCAGTGAGACATAGCCACATCCCTCTAAGAACAGATAGCCTAGAAACATCCAGCTTAAACAACTGTAAGGTATTGAATGTAAGGCTCCCTTTGAAGACTATTGCATGAAAAAAATACCCAGATCTTGATGCATGAGGCATAAATGGATGGACAGCATTAATGTCTACCAGATATCATAAGTCATGGCAACATCAGCATTACAGCAATTTAATTAGATTAATTTCATCTAATAGAAAAGGTACACTGTTATTCTGCAATCTTCTTTTAGCTAGCAACATAGAGCTCTAGGTACTTTTGTCAAACAAGAGAGCTGAAGAATAGTTAACTGTACATACAGCCTCCATGGCTCATTGCAGAGCTGGAAAAATGTAACCAAATTGCACAGCCCTATCATTGTGACTAAATTAAAATTTGGAATGAGTAAGTGAATATATACAATACCAGACTTAAAACTGTGAGGTGCTGGGATATTTATTGTTCTGAAGTTTTATACAGGTTGAGTATTCCTTATACTGAATTCCAAAATCCAAAATATTCATAGTGCGATATGAAGCGGTATATAAATGAAGCTGCTTTGCTTTTTTTTCAAAAATCCTTGTCCATATGGGTGGCTGAGATAGTGGCACCCTTGGGTTCTGATGGTTCAATGTGTACAAACTTTATTTCATGTACAAAATTATTTAAAAATATTATGTATAAAATTACCTTCAGGTTATGTATATAAGGTGCATATGAAACATAAATGAATTTCATGTTTAGATTTAGGACCCATCTCTAAGATATCTTATTATGTATATGCAAATACTCCAAAATCAATCAATCATTCGATCATCATCATCATCATCACCATCCAAAACACTTCTGGTCCGAAGCTATGGATAAGGGAGACTCAAGCTGTATTAACTTTCTACTCTAGCAGTTTTGGAGTAGTGAACATTTTTACTTACTTGTAATTATGAGGATCTAGAAATAGGTAAAGGAATACTTTATTGTATTTCAACAAAAAGCTGTTGTACATAATTCAGTAGTCTCCATGTATTAGAGGTTCTTAGTGGTTTATAGATGTATACATAATTCACCACCACTCCTTAATTTTTATAGTTACATGAGCAAGAATGTGTGTGATGTTTAGCAACTAAATATTAATATTTGTAAGTGATTAAAAACAGAATTATGACATAAAAATCAGGTGCTTTATATATTAAAAATGGTCACTGGAGTTTACAATTGAGTTTTAAATAAACTATTGAATGTCATGTATTTTGCTCCCCAAAATGGCATACTAGGACTTCCTTCTA
Source organism: Phrynosoma platyrhinos (assembly GCA_020142125.1). Lineage (NCBI taxonomy): Eukaryota > Metazoa > Chordata > Lepidosauria > Squamata > Phrynosomatidae > Phrynosoma > Phrynosoma platyrhinos. The sequence goes on from CM034701.1 coordinate 198,509,487, forward strand.
CAAAGTCTCCACACAATGTTCCACAGAAATGATTGGGACATAGTGTGTGTGTGTGTGTAAGTACATCTATATAGTCATTTTCACTTTCAATGTATTGGATGGTTGCACAAGTGCAGGTGGGGATTCACCTGGTTTGAGTACATGAGGCTCTTCGGAGCTCTCGTATCAGCTGCCCAGCACACTCTGGCTCTCGGCTGGCTGCCCGCAGCAATGCTTTCCGGAATGTATGTTGGCATTTCCTTTGTCGAGATTCTGCCCGCTCCAGGCGGCAGAGGTGCTTGTATTTCTGCTGAAAATAAGTGCAAAGTTGGGAAATGCGGGAACTCCTGCCGCTGGCATCAGCATCAGCATCCTCTGGCCTGTGGAGGGGGGAAATGAAGTAGTTGGCATTTAAACTTATTGAACAAAACATGCACAACCAAAGTCTCTTCTAGATAGTATGGGTCTGGGAACTGAAAAAATATCTGCATCCACATCAGTCTGCCTACATAATGCATTCATTTATGGAAATGTTCTCCAGAGACAATCACCTAATGCCTGCAACTGTGTCCATCCAGCACCAATCAGAGACCCTAACACATACACACACAGAGCTTTTATAACAGAGATGTTTCACCATCTGATTATTCTACCGCTTTACTCTCCTGACTTAACTGAGGTGTTCTAGTGAGCTCACATAAACTTTTTGATGGCATTTTGAGTTGCCCTTCTTCCAGCTGAAGGTTTCTGATCCATTAAGAGGATACTAATGGTGGAAGGTGCGGGTGAGAGGTGATTAGAGTAGTCAATGAGAACTCTGTTCATGGGATCTCACGATCCAAGCCTTAAAGTTTTTACTATTAATCTTCATCTTGGAAATTACTGATTGGAAAGATAGAAATTTAATAAATTCATGTACAGTACGTCCCTCCCAATATAACTTATTTCCAAGTGATTTCAAGTCTCCTTCTTGCTATGCCTTCTTATCTCTATGCAACATCCAATGACTACTGGAAGTATAGAGCTTAAAGACAAAACGCTGCAATGGTGCAATAGCCTTGCTCTTGCAAAACCACAAACTACAATACCATGCAATGATAGTTCATACCATTGAACCATAAGACATTGCTCTCAGAATAGGAACAGGACCACAACAAAGGATAACAACTAAAGTCCCTTATCCTGTTTTGTTGTTTGGATTCTGACCTCAGTTTCTGCATTTGTCTTTTTTAAAGGTTTGCTTGACTAAGGTCCAAAACAAACTGCAGAAATAATCCAGTTTGAGACCACTTTACTACTTTGGCTCAGTGGTAGGGAATTGTAGTTTATTGTGGCACCAGAGCTCTTTGACATAAAAGGCTAAATGTCTCACAAAACTACACTTCCCAGAATTCCCTAGCATAAAGTGGTCTCAAACTGGATTATTTCTTCAGTGTGTTTTGGACCAAAGTGACCCTTTAACAGTTTTACTAACAATAAAATGCTTGGTTTATTAATTTATTTACATCCAATTAAATTATTTTTTATTTATGATTTACTGTGCAAAAACTATAATGAAAGAAAAAGAGAAAGAAAAAGTCAAAATTTCTATTGAAAAGAATAATGCAACAGACAATATAGCAATGAGAAACTATATAATGTAAACTTCTATAAAAGACAATAAAATACCTAACAATTGTCCATGTGGTTCCAACAAAATGTTTTAAACCAATTTATAGGCATTTGTTGAATAAAAACAATAGTTTCACATTTCAGCAATGAAAATAAAGTCTAATATATATGCTTTACATAATCAAGACTAACTTGAATACCATGGCCTTCACAGTCCTCCAAATTATAACTTCCCCAAATACCCATTTGACACACTGTTCCTATTGTTTTTACTTATTCAATTCTTCTGTTTCTGTTCATATACTTACTCGTTCCTTTCATATCTGAGGGCTTCCCGGATAGACCATGCAACATGGTATGGCGAATTTTGCTCCAGTTCTTCAAATTCTTCTCCACTATCTTCAGACCAGTCCAACCCTGGAAAATATAAAAGGAAATGAACACTCCCAGACAGCCTCAAGTATCCTTGGATTTCTTGTGACAATGCACAAAACACATACACACTTCCTCTTTCAAATCTAAGAAATTAATGGGTGTTCAAAATGTAATAGTGGATAACACACCGAAGGCCTCATTATGAACCATAACTTCATTATATGCAAATGAAGAAAGCCCAATGAAACAGACAGAATTCTCCACTTACCTAAATGTGGAAACAGATCAGCATCCAGCTGCTGTTTCTGAGTGCACAGTTTCACCAGTCTCTGTAGCCGGCTCATACACGATGAGTGCGGAGAGAAGGCTGTGGCTTTCATGAGGATCCTGTCAGGCCTGGGTGGGTCTGGGGCAGGAGCCTTAGTGGGGTGCAGGAGAGGCAGAGGTCTTTTGTTAGACAACTGCCTGGCTTGTGCTATAGAGTGTGTGGTGGGTGCCACTCCCTGCATTGGTAGGCTGGTGTTCTGAGGTTGAGGTGACTTGCAGACTAAGCCCTGTGGTAGCCCTGCTGGCTTTAAAGAAGTTGTTAAAGGTGAGTGATGGGAGTGCTGCTGTTGTTGCTGCTGCTGTTGCTGTTGTTGTTGTTGTTGCTGTTGCTGCTGTTGCTGCTGCTGCTGAGGTGGCGGCGGCGGCTGAGGAGGAGGAGGCGGCTGCTGTTGCAAAGGTACAGGAAGGGGGCTAAAGTGCTCTTGGCGAACTTTCAGAATCTCTGTTTCTCTCTGGCGCTGTCGGTTTTGGGCTAATTTGCTCTGCAGCTTTTTCTTCACTGTAGCCCCTTTCTTGAGATCATCATCTTCCTCATTGAAAGCAAAGGGGTCTTCCAATTCTGCTTCCAAGTAGTGGAGAGGAAGCCGGGCTCCTGGTGGAGAGAGGGACATCCCATCCAGACCATTGGGCATCTTCAAGGCCAGTGGAGGGACTGTCAAGCTGAAGGCCATTGAATCCATCTGGTGCCGAATTTTTACCTCCTCTACTGGATCATTCTTTTTCTTCCTCTCCTTTTTCGGTAAAAAGCCAAGAACCTGTAGGTGACTGTTGCAGTACCTTTAAAAAATAAAACCAGCAAATTATCTTTTCCACCCAGCCCTTATGCCAACCACTCAACTGAGAAAACAGTATTTGGGGGAAGGCTCAATAAAGGAAATTTAAACATCTCATGCCCAATTAGCTAGGATATGACATACAGTTGGCCATCCTTATCAACAGATTTTTTATCCACAGATTCAAGCATCCATGGCTTGAAAATATTCAAAAAATATAAATTCCAAATAGCAAACCTTGATTTTCCATTTTATATAGGGGCCATCATTTTGCTATGCCACTGTACTTCATGGGACTCAAGCATCCACTGCTTTTGTTATCCACGGGGGATCCTGAAATCAAACCCCAGCAGATAAAAAGGACCCACTCTAGTTCCAATTTAACATACACATGGATACTGTTGCAAAATTGTAGACTGCATTTAAAGGGTACACATAGATTATATTTAATGACAACAGAAGTTTTACATAAACAAAAATAGCTCAATTAGGTTTAACACACGTCCATGGAAAGCTTACCTCCCTAACACTCCAATCTTATGCTTGAAAATTCGTGGAAACACAAAAATTACTTATCTTATTTAATAGTTCCAGCCACAGAAAACAGCTCAGCAAAGCACAAACATGTTTTCCCCATCTCAGTATAAGTCAGCCAAACAGTAAATAGAACAAGGTATTTTTGGTTAGAAACAATTCTATCCCTGAAAATATAAGAATAGGAACAGGGAGTGTGTGTGCTTCAAGTGGCTTGTCGACTTATGGTGACCCCATGAATGTCACTGAGCAAGGATTACTCAGAGGTGATTTTGCTTCCTTCCTCTGAGTATATTGCCTAAAGCACCTGGCATTCGTTGGCAGTCTCCCATCCAAATACTAACCAGTTGACCCTGCTTAGCTTCCAAGATCAGACAGGATCTCGTGCCTTTAGGGGAAACCTCAGTCCAAATCCTTGCTATTCCATAAAGTTCCTTGGGCCTATCTCACCCACCTTAACTTACTTCACACCACTGTTGTGAAGATAAAGAACTGGACGATCCATATATGCCAGGGTGAAAAAAGAGACGTGTTAAAATGAAAGAAAGCTGATATAAAAATGAGGAGGAGGAGGAGGAATGGATGGATGGATGGATGGAGGATGGAGGCCTAGCATTCTTTCGGGAGCTGTAGGCCAGCATTCCATGAAATTAAAAACAGGCATAAGCAAACCAAACTCTTGCTAAAAAGAAGGAGAAGCTATTCTTTGTACTACACAACACAGTGTTTCTTCCCATCTCCATTCTGTTTGACCTTTGAATCCTTCCTCTGGTCCATTCCCAAAGTCTCCTAAATCTGCCAGTATGTTCAGGTGCCATTTTAATAAATATTTAAATTTCCTGGATTCATAAGTACAATTTAAAAACCTATGCTGGGTAGTATTTATTTATTTATTTGTAATATTTCCCGGGGGGGAGGGGGGACCATAAGCAAGACCATTAAACAAAACTGGCAATCAACAGCCTTGATAAACAGTGCAATAGTAAGATAGAAAAGTTAAACAAAATATAATGTGAGCACATTTATACGGTAGCAAATTTCATCCATCACTATAGTCTGGAAGATGTTACCTTCCAATATTACATGGCAAAATGTTTTCGCAGGCAAACATGGAAATGACTGTGTATTCCACTGACAGTGTTTCTTTAGCTGGTTTATTATCAAGACTGTTGGTATGCGCTAATAATTCATCCCTAATTCTTTGCCCTAAAAAACTAAATTCTGAGACATTGTATATATAAACTGAATACACGGGCATATGTTTACTCGGTCTTTGTAATTTAATCTGTGCATATGCAAAGACTCTCAGGATGATGAATTCTTTAACCAATAACAAAATCTGGTGCTTCCCTGTATTTTCACAGAATCAAAGAACAAAACAGCCTTGTTAACAGTATGGCTAGCTGGTCTATACAATTAAATGTTGATGTGTATGGTATTAAAAATAAAGCATGGTGACACTGTCAAAAAATCTTGTCAGCTAGATTCAAGATAGCCATGGCAAACATTCCTCTTGCTGAAATTGTCAAAGGTGTTGGGGAAACAAAATGAACTTGCATTAAAACCTGCCTTGTGCCCTTGGAGCAGGACAGATAAATAAGTAAAGGAGGGGGTCCATAGAGATCAGGCTATCTGACATCAGTAGAAGGTTCCAGGATATTCAACACAAGCCTGGTTGTCACCACCTTCTCCCACCACTCTTCCACTGGCACTACTGGCATGGCAGGTTGGAAAGGGCAGAGATGAACCCAAAAACCCTGCAATTTTATTTATTTATTTATGGTATGAAAAGCAGGGGGAAAGTGATTCCCTGTACCCATTTAAATGCTGCCACTACTGAACTTTTGCGGCAGCCAGGAGTTAAGGTATAACAGCTTCACTTCTATTCACTGACAACCTGGGCAGTCTTATTCTGACCTTATAAAGAGGCCACTGCAAACACACAGGGATTTAAGTGGTCTACCATTTAAAATTCTGGCCAGACACAGTTTTGCTCAACATGGAGCACCACAGAGATAAGATTTCTCTTTTTATTGTGACGCTTTAACTTACCTACGGTCCTCAGATTTGGGAATGGGGTTGGTGCAGCGTTGGCTATTGTACTTGGCCACATATTCACATTGCTTGAAGGGGGCAGTCTTGTCCTCTAGAACGTGCCTGATACAGAAGGCGTAGCCGTTAAGTCTTCTTTGCTTGCACAGTTTGGGGCTGTACGAGCACAACGGCTTATTGTCAACCTCAGAAAAGTGTATGTGTTTGCCTTCATACATCACGTGACTCTTTTCCTTGTGAACATCAGCTGAAAGAAACACACACACACAAAACAGAAGAAAGTTAAAGTTAAGTTTCAAAACCAAAGATGAAGAAAATATGAGATTTTAATTCTAACCTATATGAAGAGGACCAATTACCCAATTTTAAATCTTCTGTACTATGTCAAAGTTATCAGAGGGCCTTGGAGACACTACTATCCTGGAATGATGATGAGTCAAGATGAAGCAGATTGTCTAAGAAAAATAAACACAGGAGGGAAAGTTGTTAATGAAATCATGTGAGAAAAATAAAATTACACTGCTTATTGATTATAGCTGAAATCATATGATCATCCCAAACCCATTATTACCTAGAATGGCAACTTATATATGTGGAATACATTTGGACAGGTCTTTCTTAGAGACTAAGCATCCTCCCAAAATAATACGTTCTGGTCAATCTCAATATGTAATCTCATGGGAAAGCACTCATTAATGTCCCCCATTCCACATACCAATTTCTTAAGCAATAGCCCCTCTGAATGTCACTCATGAGCCTAAGGGATAAAGCATGCATAACATGAGAAAGGCACAACCAACACTCCCACCACAAATACTCCCTATTCCTTTCTCTTTCAGTAGAACAGACTGGCATTAAGTAAGAGAAGAGTTGCTTAGCCTTTATTTTACTTATGGATCCATCCCTCTCTGCTTTAAATCACCCTGCAAGATACATTCCCCCCCCCTCCGTCTCAAAATATATGGTATTTATGGTTGAACTTAAATTGTTATGATTGCTTTTGATGTATTGGTACAAGATTCAAATATCCTTGATTACAACTGAACAAAAGAAAACAAAAAGTGGATTTTAGATAGTAAAATGCATATTTAGGGATAATAAAACCAGTATTTTGTGCCCAAATAGTTGTTTGTACAAACAAGAACACACAGTCAATTGCGTTCCTTTGGAAATTTACTGATCAATTGTTCATAAGACATTTAAAATTATAGTCACAAACTGAACACCTCAAGCATGGACATTCTTTTTTTTCTTTTTTTTTGGCCAAGTCTTGCTTGCTAGACTAGCTCTTTTGCCTTTCACATCTGTTCACTGCCTGGTAGATCCACACTTCGAGCAGAATTCATTAAGATGCAAAAATACACCTTAGACAATGGAAATATTCCACAATTTGCTCCCACTTCACATGTCTCTTTTGTCTGAGCCTTTTTTCACTGCCTGCCCCTATATGCCACATACAGAAAGAAGGGACACATACCACATTATTTTAAAATAGAGGTGACAGAGGTGATTGTGTAGGGGTGACCTGAAGCTAAATTTGTGAGGGATGCACCAGAACAGTCTTTCCAAGCAACTGGGACACATTCAGGACCTGGTCACACCTCAGCTGGGAAGCCAGAGGGAATGAGGAGGAAGTGGCAGTAGAAGAAAACTGTTTGCTAAGAGGCAGCAATTATGGGCTGGGGTCTACCTAGTCAGGTAGAATGTCCTCAGAGGATGTCTGGAAGCTGAACTGGGGCAAAGAAGGAAAGAAGAGCTGCTACTTCTTTTTCTTCTTCTTCTTCTTCTACTGCCTTCCTTCTGTCTAAAGAGCATATCTGGGACAGGAATGCTATGCTTCCTGCTATGTGGCCTTCAGGAGCAGAACTGCATGAGAAGCAGCAGCAAATAATTTGATGGCAACAGCTGCAGCTTTCTACTTCAAGGGTCAGGGACTCAGAATTAGAATGGGGTCCAGGTGTGTTTCAAAGCTTCCAGAAGTCCTCTGGAAAACGTGTATGGAAAGTTCATTCTAGACTGAACTGGATGTCACTATTAATGCAGTAATGGATGAGCAATATCTGAAGCCGTGCCATTGGAACCATGGACCCTTCCCAATTCTCCATGAAGTCTCATATTCCAGTAAAATGCCAGGAAACACATTACTGGCATTGTCCAATCTTCTAGTAACCCACTGGTATCTAAGCTATTTTATTTTATTTTATTGCTTCTCAACCTACCAGGGCTGCCAAGGATACAAGATTTAAAACTGGATGGATACAATGCATACAAATATTTAAAACTGTAAATAAATGACAAAAAAGCATTTTTAAAACTCTTCTTTAGAAAAGATTCTAAAGTCACAAACAAAACTCGCCTCCCAACTTCCTTGTCCTGTCTAATCATTCTTCTCCTCACCTTCTAAAGAGTACAGAAGCTGCAAAACATGATCAAGTAATTCACCTAGTTTTAATCACCATTTACCATTTACCACCATGTATGCAAATTTCTCAGCATACACAACCTTTTCTACTTGAAGATAACAATTGGCTGACAATATATTTATGAGATTATTTTCCAGCTTGATGTGCAGTCAAGCGAAAGACTTGTCAAGTGGGGAAGAGAAGAAGGGAAGATAAGTACCTCTTGCCATGACTGAATGGGCAAGACCCCTGGCCAATTTGGGTTGGTTTTTTAAAAAAAATCTAATCCTATTTTATTTTATTTTTTGTTCCCTCCAAACTGAGCACTGCAAGAAAACATGTTCTGCCTTCTCAAACCTAAGAAATGCATTCCACCACCCCAACTCAGGTTTAGGGGAAGCAAAGTTTGCTCTTCTGCCACAACTCTAGAACTATCTTCAGAAGGGAAAGGCAGGTCCATCACAGAGTATGAGGCCAAGCAATGTCAGAGAGAGTAATGTTTCCTCCTCTCTCACTATAACTTTATTTCTAAATGAAATGTTTCACTTTTCCCCATAGAGAACTGCAGCCTCTCTCATGCAGGAATAAGTAAAATACAATGGTACCTCTACTTACGAAATTAATCCGTTCCGACAGCCA
>CM034701.1:198518278-198528431 GCA_020142125.1 Phrynosoma platyrhinos
ATGTAGATGTACGACTGTAATGTACCTGCAGACGTAGCTGAAGTGAGAATTAAATGACTTTGCTGCCCCTGGTGACTCTGCCTCTTAAGGATCAAACCTGCTCCTACTTGCATAGACACATGCTATCTAACACATACCACTGTAGCTTGGTCACACAAGAGTGTTATGAGTGGTTTTTTTGGTTTTTTTTTTAACACAGAGGGAGAGTTGCTGAGCACTATTCTTGCAGCTGAAGGCCAAAAGCAGTGACACCCCCCCCCCTTGATTCAAGGCTTTTAGTCCTTGTCTATTTATTATCTTTGGGGCAAGTTATTTACAATTTTTGTGTTCTGGAACAAAGTTCCATGACAGATTATTTGTGCTGTTGTTGCCATTAACAGTTTATACAGTTTTCAATCGTATCAGAACAATGATAATATATTCCTCTTTATATTGCCCCATCCCTCCTCTTCCCATCCTTATCTTTCCCTCTGCCTCTAACTGCCCTAAATACACAGTGGCAAGGACTGACTGATTCCACTATAACAGAAATAACAGAAACAAATAAATGAAGCATAAAAAACTAGAGAAAAATAAAATAGAGGAAAATGGTATACAATAAAAGTTCCCGCTTCTCCCTCGGGTCAGTACCGTTCACTGTGACACCCTTATACTTTGTGAATTTACTTCTGAAAATTAATCTTCATTCTCCCTTTTGATCTGTCTGTATCAGTCGCTCACTGGCTGCTTGTAGCTACAGTGCTGGCATCCAATGATTCACTACTGCAAGTTCTACAATCTGAAACTTAACAAAAAAACCCATTTTATTAGACCAATTGCTTAGTCACCAAAGTTGCTTTGTAGAGACACAATATGTGTAACAATAGCCATGTTAATACATCACTTTGAGGTAGAAATCCTGGCTAATGTAACCACAGTGTGAATTATCATCTTCTGATGCCCAAAGATTGTTCACTCATGTAGCTGGTTAAACAAACTATATATGGACAGCTTTGTCTGCATTTAAACCTATGGTTATGGTTTGATGTGCCCAAACAAGTAAGGATTTGTAAAACAGGAGAAATCAGACTTTTTATAATGGTTTGTTTGGGGACAATAAACATAATTCTGGAGCTGGATATTACATTAAGCTATTCATACCAGTTTTGCTAACCAATCACGTAGACAGAAGAAACAAAGCAGGACTGAATGGACTTTGTAACCCACAAAGCAACTTGTTCACACTGTGGTTTAATAAGCCAGGATTTCTGGCATAAAGTAATGAAATATGGGATATCTCTTAGCTTACTGGCTTTAGGTACCTATCCAAATATTTGCATGAATCTCCTGCATAACACAGGACATGTTTTAAAATCATGTTTGCATAGACCTCTGACTGAAAGGTTAATACAGGTTGAGTATCCCTTAGTCAAAATGCTTGCTTCCAGAAGTGTTTTGGATTTTTTTTGGGGGGGTGAGGTTGGAATACCTGCATTTACATACACATATATTATGAGTTATCTTGGAGATGGAACCCAAGTCTAAATACAAAATTCATTTATGCTACATATACACTTTATACTCATAGGATGAAGGTAATTTTATACAATATTTTAAATAATTATGTGCATGAAACAAAGGTTGTGTATGTTAAAGCATCAGAAAGCAAAGGTGTCACTATCTTAGCCACCCATGAAAAAAGTTTTGGCCTTTGGACTGTTTCAGATTTCTGAATTCTGGATAAGGGAGACTAAACCTTTACTATAGTACTGGACAACAGTATAACAAATGGTTCAATCCTGCCCCTATATTATTATGGAGCCACTATTTAGATTTATCTTCAAAACTAAGACTGGCCTCCTGTTCAGCATTTACAAGATTTTAAACCAGATTTATGATCTCATAATTTTGGGAATCCATGTTTACAGGGTTTTTTAAAAAATGTTTATTAAAACTAAAATCTTCCTCAGATTACAAATCTGTAAGTAAATAAACAAAATGCTTCAGAATAACTAAATAAGGGGAAAATGCAAATATGATACTAGTCAGTACAAGTCAAATCAAATTGTGATTTTAAAACTATTTCTTTCTCATGCATTTTATGGGTACTACACCTCCTGATTTTGAATAGTGGTTGTAAAGTTTCATGTTCACAGTTGCTAATGACCAAACACAACCCCAAAATGTACCTCTTAAGCCAGGCAGCTTCCCAACTGAAAGGTTTCTGAGGTGCAGCAGATTGGGGCACTGGGAAGTGATTGCAGTGCTGTCCTGATCACTGGGTGTGTTGAGACAGGCAGCTGGAATCACCCCTTGACCAACGGATTTGGGTGCTGTCTGGACTAATGGGTATGTTTTTGGGAGATGACATCAGAACAAGATGGCAGAGCTCCTTGTCTGACAATGCAGAATCTTGGCCTGTTATAAACTGTAAATGTGTGTGTTACACACACAAACCTTCTGAACCGAATTACTGTATCAGGTTATACATGGGGTTGCCATTGAAAAGGACTTGGAAAACTAAATCTCCAGAAACTAGTGGGAGCCAGAATGATAACTGATGTCACTATGGCCTCAAAGAGGCAGGACAAAAGGACCATCACTCCTGCCTTGATCACTGCGGGACTGTGGTGACCGCATGCGCTCAGTCCTAATCCAGGCCACTGCTGCAGTCCTGAGCCGACCACCAAAAGGAGTGTTTTTTGTCTGCTCTTTTTTGGCCCAACTCTTCTGGGTTGGGATGGGCCTCCTGTGCCTTCTGGCCACTTTCATGGGGTGTGCCATGTAAACGCCACGTCCCCAACGCGGCCCAATGGTGGACCTTTTGGCCTGTCTGTTTCAGGCTTATATTTCATTTCATTTTGTTTGTTTGATTGAATGATATTGTTTGTTTGATTGAATGATGCTGAAGAAGCTGCACTGGCTGCCTATTCATTTCTGTTCCTAATCCAAGGAGCAAGTATTTAATTTTACCACTCCCCAAATGTCCAGGGAACTAAATACCTGTCGGACTGCCTCTCACCTCCAACCATCTCAACTCATATATGAGTATATTGTATCTCAAAAAGGGAGGCAGCTCTCTTAGTTGTGGAATACCGTAAGCATGAAGATCTGACTAGAGCTACCAATACAACTGTTCTGGTGCCAGCTCAAAGAAATGTTGCTTGCCAAGGCATTTTAAATTATCTGATCTGGTCTATTTTATTGCTCCTTTTGTTTTGACGATATGTGTCCGAGTGGTTATTATCTTAACAAAATTTTATTATCTCATTATACTGGTACACACTGTATTGTACATTTCTACAAAGACATTAAAACAAAACAGCTGCTAATATCAGGCTACCTTATTTATACCTATCTAGGCTTATAGGGGCCCACTGGTGGTATAAATAGCTTAGAAAATGGCTAAGATGAATAAGCAGTCTATTGGTTGACCACAGTATGATGTGGAGAAGTGGTTAGAAAATAATTTCGAATTCATTTTCTTTTTTTAAAAAAATACAGAGTATTAGAGCATATTCTCCTTTTTGTTTTGAGAAATACAAGAAATATTTTTGGTTGGAAAAAAGGTGGAATACACTGCCTCTGAGGTTTCTTTGGAGGTTTTTAATCAGAGGCTGGATGGCCAGTCCATCTGTTAAAGGGGGTACTTTGATTGTGTCTTCCTGCATGGCAGAGGGTTGGACTGGATGGCCCTTGGGGTCTCTTCCAACTCTATGATTCTACAAGGGTGAACAAATGCAAAGGCTAAGGTTTTTCAATTGTTATAATTTATCATGTGCAAATCATTCTGTGATTCAATGCACAAAAATTCATCAACTTTTCAAATAAACAAAATTCCTCCAAGTATCCACTACATTCTGGAAAATCAACTGGGGAAACAATGAGAGTGCCTACCACCCAATAATCTTTTAAAATATTTTAAAAATCTTTTTAAAATCAGCTTTGGGGTTAAAATGTACCTTTAGCATTGGACTTTATCACACAGGGGTTTAAAGAGCCATTATCCCATTAAAATTGTGCAATCGCAATTCACGGGGCAATCCCATGAATGATTTGTTGCTATTCATTGCCTGGTTATTCCTGGGATAATGGCTTGCAATATGTGTGAAAATTTCCTGCGGTCACACAATTTTAATGGGATAATGGCTCTTTAAACCCCTGATTTCCCCCCTGATTTCCCCCCATGTGATAAAGTCCTATGTCTAAGATAGGGGTGGGAATCATGCTGCAGTTGACTATTACTCCCTTCAGTCCTAGCCAACATAGTCCATACCCCATGCTAGAAGTCACAGTCTAATAACCTCCGGAGAGCCACTGATTCCCATTCCTGCTCTATAACCTGTAACATGCCACACTACTGGCCAAGATGTAATTAACACTGCCATTCATTTTAAGTATCATACAGGTGCTTACAGTTTTTTACAATTGTGCACACAGATGCCTACTATGTTAACACCTAAATGTTAATCATTTTTGTGGACTCTTTTGACAAACAAGGCAAGTCCCAAAAATAGGCTTGGAAGAAGAATAGGGAGAAACATTTCAAGTGGTTTTCTCAGCTGTAAATAGTGCAGGGATGCAGTAGTAGTCTTCCCTATAAAGTGACAGAATAAGTAAATTATTGCTAAGTCTGAAATGGAAAGGACAAATACCCATACATCAAAGAAATTCCTTTGGGTTTACCCCCAAACCTCCATAACAATCAGGGATAGCAGCTGAGGATGCAATGTTGTTACAGAAATCTAGCTTAGGAAAGCATTTGTTGTAGGTATTTGACAACCCTATGAATAACAGGCCTTAAAGAGGTGTGATGTGGTGCTGGAGAAGAGTACTGAGGATACTGTAGACGGCCAAGAAGACAAACAAATGGATCCTAGAACAGATCAAGCTAGAATTTTCCCTGGGAGCCAGGATGACTAAATTAAAACTGTGGTAATTTCACCACATTATGAGAAGGCATGAATCATTAGAGAGGACAATGATGATAGGAAAGGTGGAAGGCAGCAGAAAGAGAGGCAGACCACATGCCAAATGGTTAGGCTCAGTCAGGGAGGCCATGGGTCTGAAAGTGCAGGAACTGAGCAGAGCTGTTGAGGATAGGGAAAATTGGAGATGTCTCATCCACAGGGCGGCCATGAGTCGAGGACGACTCGAGGGCAGTTAACAACAGCAACAACAACAACAACAACAACAAAGATCTCCAACTGCCCTCCTAAGGTCTTGCAGACTCAGGGCTGTAGATTCATTGATTGAATAGGAAACCACATCCTACAACTTGTTTCCAACAACATGATTCAAACATTTAATGCATTCAGTGGTCCTCATTATGAACAGCTTTACCTAGAAAGGCACTATAAAAATATTTTAAATAAATAGCAACCTTGTACCTTATTCTGAACCTTGTGGGGTCAAATTCAGGAGAAAGGCTGGATATAAATAAACAAACTTTGAAGTATTTGTCATGCTAATGTTACCACGAGAAACATTTCTTATACATCACATTCTAAGAATTAGTACTAAAATCACATCACACTGACAGTTCTCAATAACTTGTTTTTGAACAAGCTGAGTTACTGTAAGTTGCAGCCAGGAATCTGATATTTTTCCCACTCAGGTGATCTAAGACAAGCAATGTGGGGATGGGGAGCCTGCTAGCCCTGCCTCCTCCATTCTTGTTTCAACCATCCTCCACAATATGGAGGGCAACTTTCTTGAAAAGAGGAGAGTCCCCACTATGCATGGAGACTCTCCAGATGATCATGAACACTAGAAAACTAGAATTCCTGGTTACAAGTAGAGCCTCCACAAACAGAAGACTTTCTCATCTTCATAAAATCACCCTCTATATATGGAAGGCTACAGAAAGGATGATGGAGGTAGGTAAGCACACTGCTCCTCCACATGGTTCCCATATTTTCATTTCAGATTGTTTGAATAAGGTTATAATGGATTTTGTTCAACAGATCACTCATGTGAACTGACAAACAGATTTTTCTGGGTTTTTTGGCTTACACAGTGAACCACATTGGAGAAGATACTGGTGAACCCTATAGACAATGCCTTTAAGTGCAACCTTACATGGACACTGGGAGCGTGTTTACTCCTATGGTCTTTGGATCATCGCCTGATCTTAAGTTCATTTAGGGCTGTAATGGATTTTAGCCTATACCAGTTTACTCAAGGCATATTATGCCCCGAGTGATCACTGGGATTTGTTTCCACATGTGTGCACAGGAACACAGCCCCAATATGAAAGTCAGTTCCCCTGAAACTAATAGGAGTTTTCCACATGTATTTAACATCACAGTGAAAGTGACTCATATCATCTTGCTCTCAGTACTAACTCCCACGTATCAGAAAGATGTTAATTTAGTCCCAGCAGCATTTTTCTCATTATCATCTGTAATTCTAGATTTGAACACTTCAAACCACTTTTTAAAAATTCTACAGAAACTACATGTGACAAAACTGCCCCCATTCTGTCCTTCTATAACTGATATAGTTTTAGAATATGCAGACATGGTACACTGGTGGGACCAAAATATTCAGAATAAAACAAAAAACAAAAAAACAAAAAAACAAAAAACAGCAACCCACAAACATATGCTACCTCATTGATAGCAGTTAAATAACCCTATTTTAAGAGTTCCTTCCCTTCCTTCCCCCCCAAAACAAAACAAGATGACACTCTTTATTTTAGACTATTCTGCTTCCTTACTACTTTGCAGACCAAAACCTTCAGTTTTAGATTGCCTCTAATTTGTAAATTGTAGTTTTCCTTGATTTGGAAGTATAATTACCATTTATTACTGTTGTGAGTGTGTAGACATCAAGCAGAGAACCAGTCTCACTCAGTAGTCACAGTAAGTGAGATTTTTTAACATTTCCTGACTACCCAGATTTCTGATTAGACGTGGATGACTACTAAAGTTCTCCTCCCCATATGGACAGCTGTTAATGGAAGGTTATCTTAGGGACTGCCTTTCCCCATATGATCCCCCCCGCGCCCTTCTTATCTTATCTTAGGGACCGCCTTATCTTATCTTAGGGACCATCTTATCTTAGGGACCGCCTTTCCCCATATGATCCCCCCGCGCCCTACAGTCCTCTGGGAGGAATCTGTTACAGCCAATAAAAACTAGGCTGTCCCAGACCTCCCAGAGGGCCTTCTCCGCAACCGCTCCCAGACTCTGGAATGGCCTGCCGAAGGAGATCCGTCTTATTACTACTCTTGCTGCCTTTAAGAAAGCAGTAAAGACAGATCTCTTTCGGCAGGCCTTCCAGGAATAACTGTGGGCTTGGAGATGAGTCCCTGATTTGTTGGCTGATTCTCTTACTTATTTTGATGTTTTACTTTGCTAATACTGTATTTTAACTGATCTTCTGTTTAATTCTATTTTAAGGGGAAGGGAGGGTGGGAGTACGGGATGAGGGAATGTTTTAACTTTGTGTTATTTTAATTATTGTTGTACCCCGCCCCGATTGCCTTGCAGAGGAGCGGGCTATAAATAAAAATTTATTATTATTATTATTTATTATTATAAGGTGGCTCTGTAAATGTGCTTAATAATGTTGAAGCTTATTCAGCAGGAGTGTTCTTGGTAATATTCCACCATGTAAAATAAGTGGGGAAGATATATGGCCCTTTCGATGTTGGACTACAACTCCCATGATTCCTTACAACAGGATATAATATACAGGGTTACTGGGACCTGCAGTCCAACAATATTTAGAGGGTCACATTTCCCTCCCCCAATAATACCTAATGCATCTGTTATAGCAGCCTCCCCCCGTCTGGTACACATTACAGGTACTGAACTACAACTATTAGTTTCCGGGCACAGTACAAGGTATTGGTTATGACCTTTAAAGCCCTACATGGCTTGGGTCCAAATTATCTCCGGGACGTCTCCTTCCATATGATCCTCCCTGCGCACTTCGGTCCTCTGGGAGGAATCTGCTACAGCCTATGAAAACTAGGCTGTCAGTGACCTCCCAGAGGGCCTTCTCTGCAGTCGCTCCCAGATTATGGAATGGTCTGCCGGATGAGATCCGTTTCATTACCACTCTAGACAGCTTCAAAAAAGCTGTCAAGACGGATCTCTTCCGGCAGGCCTTCTCTGACTAGCTTTCCTGGCCCTAGGATTCGGCCACCAGCCCCTGGAGCTGCCATCGAACCACTTAACCCGCTGTGTTATCTCTCTTTGTATGACTTGGTTTTTATTGTATCTTGTGTTTTAAAAATTGACTAGTTTAATACTTTTTAAGGGGAGGGTGGGTTAGGGAACTGTTGTATTATGGATGTTTTTTAATGTTGTAGGCCACCCCGATTGCGCTGCAGATGGGTGGGATAATAATAATAATAATTATTATTATCATCATCATCATCATCATCATCAATTGCCTTCACCCCCAGCCATTGGCTACACCAGCTTTGAACAGCAGAGGTAGTACAACACATTCAGAGAGCACCAGGTTAAGGAAGTCAGCATCTTATAGCTTATGGATCCGAATGAATTCCTGATAGTTCCTGGGGAATTTGCTATTTCCTTCCTGTCCAAGTCTTGGTTGATCTCTGGAATAGAAAAATGGCAATAGTGGTGGACACAACTGCTCCTAAGCATCCCCTTCCACAAAGTGGAACCAAGTGAGCACCCTGGTTCACTAGGGAGCTGGTGGTGATGAAACATGTGGGACAGAGTTTGGAGCAACAATGATGGGAGACTTGGAGGCAGTCCAACTAAACATGGGCTAGAGCTCATTGGAAGGCCTATGCTGTGGCAGTGGTGGCAGCAAAGAAATCCTTAACTGCCACCATTGCATCTGCAGAGTGTTGTCCAGCAGAGCTGTCTCAAATGATCAGGGTCTTTTTATATTTTGCCCCACAAGAGCAGTATTTAAATCACACCACAGCCACCGTGGAGAGTTTTCACAGCACTTTGCAGATAAAATCTCTTGGATCTACTCTGGCTTGTATGCTGTACTAGATATAGATCTGGTGGATGTAACCCTTGCCCCCTGTTTGTCCAGTGTTATATGGATAAGTTTCAATTTGTGCAACCTGAGGCTATAGACAGGATCCTTGGAGAGGACCTACCATGTACATACTGGACCCCATTGTACTAGAGAACTATCCATCAATCTCCAATATCCTTTTTGGGGGCAAAGTACTGGAGCATGTGGGAGCCTCCCAGTTCCAGGGATTCCTGGATGAACCAGATTATCTAGATCCATTTCAACCTGGTTTCAGGCCTGCATATAGGACAGAGACAACTTTGGTCACCTTGGTAATGATCTTACAGGAAACTAGATGGTACAGCTGGTTCTGCTGGACCTCTCATCAGCTTTCAATACCATTGACCATGGTATCCTTTTGGGTTGGAAGTCAGATCAGGGCACAGGGGTTGGGATTACACTCTCCCTGAAATTTCAGGTTCACAGCTTGAGCATACTCCTGAACTCTGATCTAAGTCTGGATGCCCAGGAGTACATTGCACAGTTAAAACTAGTGTCCCAGCTACACCCATTTCTTGAGAAGTCAGACCTGGCTACAGTGACGCATGACTTGATTACATCCTATTTGGACTACTGTAACATGCTTTACATGGGGCTGCCTTTGGAAACTATTCAGAAACTTCAATGGGTCCAAAATGCTGTGGCCAGGCCATTGACTAGGGCTGGTTACAGGGTTCATGTGATTCCCCTGCCAAAACATCTGCAATGGCTATCAGACCGTTTCTGTACAGAAATCAAAGTGCTGATTTTGACCTTTAATACTCTATATGGCTTAGGTCCAGACTATCTGAAAGACTGTATCTCTTTATATAATCCAGCATGATTCTTGAAATCTTCAGGGAAGGGCTTTCTCTCAGTCCCACCAGCTTTGCAGGTGCAGCTGGTGAAAACTTGAGAGAGAGTCTTCCCTGTGGCTGCTCCCAGGCTGTGAAATTCTCTTCCATGGGAGGTTTGGTTGGGAGGCCCTGCTTTCCCTGCTGAAGATGTTCTTATTCAGGCAGGCTTTTTGACTATTAATTACCATATTTAACTGATAGTCCTGATGAGGAATCTGTAGTCAGGACAAGAGGCTACTATCAGAATAGAACATGAGAAACAGAATGGTTCACAATTGGCAAGGGAGTCAGAAAAGGCTGCATCCTTTCACCCTATCTGT
>CM034701.1:198552910-198568994 GCA_020142125.1 Phrynosoma platyrhinos
TTGCAGGTAAAAAAGTAGTCTTATACGCAGGAAAATAAGGTAATTCAAAAAGAGAGCCAGTGGTTTGAGCATAAGACTAAGACCCTGGAGATTGGGGTTCAGTTCCCCACTTGGCCATAGAAACCTGCTGAGTGACCTTTCCGCCCCAAAAGAACCCATGATAGGTTCACCTTAGGGTTTCTAACAATTTGAAGGCACATAACAATTCAAAAAGAATGGTTCAAAACCAAATAAGAACAACTTTACTTTTGCACCATTCTTTTTGAAATCACCCATAAGGCATTCTGAATATAAATTTATATAAAGATATTATACTATAGATAGGGTTTTTTAAAAATCCTTTCTTATGTCTAACATGGAATTTGACTTTTTTCATAGCACCTTCACATTGGGTTGACAATGTCATTGAGCTATCCATTTTAATGCCAGGTTCTCTTTTCTAGTCAATCACTGCCAAAGCAGATCCCATCATACAAATGGTTAGGATTTTTTGCCTTGGGATGTATGAACCAGTTTACATTTTAAACCACTTACAGTGAACTACATTCATCATTTTAAAAGATAATTCCCCTAATCTGAAGAGATCATTGTGAATATGAGTTTTTTCATTTCCTCTAAAATAACTGACAATATACCTTCAATTAATGTTTTTCAGAACTACACTCACAGTAGCATATGCATACAAACCAGCTAACAACAGTTTATGAAGAACAGAACAGAAACCCACAGCTGTAAAGCACTGAAGGAGCAATATATTTATTTCTACCACCCTTATGTGAAATCCTCTGCTATAAGAGTTTCAAATCCTATCAAGGCACACAGACCTACTTGAAGGTGGTCTGAAACATTCTCTGACCTTTCCTACAATGGCTATTTGCATCATCTTACCCAGCTCCTGCAGTAGGGAAAACCTCTTCTGTGCACAAGTTATCAGAGTTAACTCTATTCAGCAAGTCTTTGAGAGATACTAGTGCTTCTGCATCCACCAGTCCTCCTGCAATTGCAGCTATATCATTACCTTGGCTGCCCTGCAACTAGAATAAAACAAACAAACAAAAGATGTCAAAAGGTGATAATAAATGTGTTGCAATAACCTAACAGAACATGGTTTTAAGCATAAAACAAAATGTCAGCCTTGGAGAAAACTCATTTTCTACAAAACAGAGAAAATAAGAAAAGTCAAAGTGGCTGTCACAGTACAGAGGGATGGCACAGCATTTATTTTGTAAAAACTGATTTTATAATAAAAAAACAAAATTGGTTCTGAAGTGTAAAAGATAACATTGTTCAAAAGGGATTTTCATGATCCACAATGGAAGACATGTTTTTAAAGCACTCCAGCCTAGAAGTGTGATGCAACTAGGCACCAAATTCACAGGCATTCAATTCAGTGAATTAACACTCCACAAAATTATAAGAGCCATTAGTGAATAACTGGTTTTGTCATTTGATTTCATGGATTAAGCCACCAATAGAGCATATTTTTTCTTCCTTTCCCTGAACCTCACCCCCATCTGCTCAGGAGAGCACTCCAATCCTGTGAAACAGATGAGTGTATGACAGAAGGAGTGCAGAGGAAAGGGGAAACATCTTACCAGTGGCTTTTATACCCTATAGGGCTCAGAAACAGTTAAAGTACTCCATTAAACTACTTGGCATTGGTTAACAGTGTACTGTTAGAAGCAAATGTTCTTACCACTCCTGCCACATGGCTCAAGGCATCTTCCCAAGACACATAAGTGAGTAATCCTTCTTCATTTTTTATCATTGGCTGAACAAGACGCTGTCGTTTCAGACCATCATAAGCAAATCTGTGCAAAGTGTGCAGACCAAGCTAATGATATAAATAATAGCTGAAATATGAATGCACCTAACAATGGTTACTTCACTTAGTTTTAAGGCCCCCTTGAATATTTATCATTTACTATGACAGGTGGGCTTTACGTATTTTGTTCATATACAGCCAGCTTTCCAGTTATACAAGGAGGAAAAAGGGTTGCAAACCTACAATTTTTGCCTTTGCCAACAATTAAAAATTAAATTGTACTGTTAAAACACATTAAGGTTTATGCTAGTAAACATCAGACACAGCATGTTACCAGTGGTTTTAAGAGGAAACAGTAGTATATTATCTTCCTCTGTAAAACACCACTTGGTTACTCTTTAAGAAAGTATTCCAACAACAGAAAACAGGAGCATACACGTACAAATATTTCTGAAATTAGTATCAGATCTTTAATCAAAGGACTAAATGAAGTCTTACAACTGTGTGCTCTTACACAGTTTGGAATCTTTCATGTCCAAAAAGTTCAATTATGCACCAATACCTTGTCTTATCAGAGATCCATTCTTCATTGATATCCTCATGTAATCTTGGCAAAATCCTCATCACTTCTCCAGTTCGAGTGCTCACCACAATGTTACTCCCTACAGCATCAAGAACATCAATGGACTCAGTTTTCCTAGGGGCAAAGGACAACGACCAATTATCACCTGAACAATGATCTCCAAGATTCTAAAATGCTCAAGGGTCTCCCATAATTCTTGGAGCTGCAGTCCCACTCATCTAGCATAGTGCTACTCAACAGCAATGATTTCTGGACCAGTGTTAGTTCCTGAGCCATTGGCTGCCAGTCCCTGGCAAATTTTCAGGAAGGAAAAAAACAACTGTAGCCAATGGAAACAAGGCTCATCTGTGATAACAGAGGACCTTGTGACCATCTGCCATGAAGCAAGAAAACACAAGAACTGCTAAATTTATAGTGGGCAAATTTTCCCAGTTGAGTAAATACTGCCTGTTCTGCTGTAGCAAACACTGCCACCTCTTGTAAATATCTTATGAATCAGCTCGCTTTTTAAAGATTCTTGTGATCTTCCAGATGACTAAAAAGATAAAAAGCAGTCCAAGATTCAAAAGATGAGAGAAAACAACCACTAGAAATACAGTATGTGGAAGACACTTGCCTTGTCTCCCAAGGTCGAGCAGTAAAGGCATATGGCTTGGAGGTAAGAGCACCTACTGGACAAATATCAATCACATTGCCTGATAATTCAGACATGAACATTTTTTCAATGTAAGTGCCAACTTGCATCTCATTTCCTCTGCCTGTGGTTCCAAGATCATCAACCCCTGCAATCTCACTTGCAAACCTGTTAAAATAAATGATAAAAAATTGTTAAAATATGAAATGCCTAATTTTTAAGATGGTGTATTTTAAGGAGGGGGGGAATCTGAATACCATCAGAACATCCAAAAAACACAGGCCTCCCGTATGGATACTAACTAGTCCAGGTCCAGCTACGGAATAAAACGCCAATATAATAATTTGTAAGGGAGCTATCATGGTATGGTCGTTTAATATTGGATTATGAATCTGGAGACCAAGTTTCACAGCCCAGCCCAGCTCAGCCCAGCCATGGAAACCCATTGGGTGGCCTTGGGCAAGTGATACTCTCTCAGCCTCAGGAGGCAGCAAAAGGCAATCTGCCTCTGAACAAATCTTGCCAAGAAAATCCTGTGACAGGGTTGCCATGTCAGAAACAACTGGAAGGCAAACAACAAACATTTGTGGTTGAATGCACTAATGTTTTGGGATGGAGAATGACAAGCTGAAGTTTAATCTAAAACAAAGTTACTGCGGGCAAGCAATCCTGCTGATCTCTAGATGTGTACAACCAGTTTTGAGGTGAGGCTGCAATCCTCATGAAAGCCCAAGTAGGCAGGTTGGGGGTGGGGTTCCTAAACTTGGCACTGCCTACGGAGGCACGATGCTGTCCATCACTTTTTGCTTTAGCTGATCTGCCTGGTGCATCCCTATTTACAGTCCTGCTACAGTCATTTGTAACCTGATTACATGCAAATTAGACTAAGGGGCGTTGCAAGTGGACCTAAAGGGCCAGCCTGGAGCTGGAATTGGGGTGGGGCAACTGCATGCCGGCTGCCCCATCTCTGCCCTAACGCCATCCTGACACTGCGCAGCTGTTTGCACAGCGTGCAGCGTCAGGACACCCTCCCGGCGCAGTATGCACACATGATGCACTGTAAGGGCGCAGAAGAGCCATGGCGCCAGCTCTTAGGCCGGCCTTTTGTCGCCCCTAAAAGGAGCAGCATTTTGCCACTCTTTTAGGGGCGGTAAAAGGAAGGATCGGGGCTGCAGTGTGCAGCTGCCGTGACCCCAATCTGCTGGTAGCAGGGGCGGCCCAGAGCCGCCCGTCTGCATAGCCCCTAAGATGCTCTAGGGGCCTTTAAAAATAGTTGAGGCTTCAGTTGATGCAAAAATGCAGCCACATGGCTGTGTATTTTCTGTACCAACTGTACTTGTTGCAAGTGAATTTGTGGCCCAGTTTATCAGTGCAAGCTGTCACTTTTAAACCTAAACACCTTGAGACCATGTGATTTAAAGGGCCACCTATATCAAATATGAAATTATCAAAGTTTTAAAATGGGCCACAGAGGTCTTGCTGAGGGATATGCCAAATCCTTCCATCAGTTTGAAGATGCAGTGTCTCTTCAATGATGGTCTCATCCTAAGGCAAATCAATTTCATGGGAAGTTAAGTGAAATTGCTCTTTGTGTTTAAACACTGCAGATCTAGTGCGCCTTTGTTTAAATAATCTCAGTATATATTTTCCTCTCACTATTTGTTTTATTAAATGTTTGGTTTAGTTTTATTGTCTTTTTATTTTATTATTTTTTCTGTGAATCTCCTTGCAAGGATTTTTTGCCCTGAAAGGTTCTATATAAAAAAAATTAAAAGCTCATACAGTTCTTAGATCTTAGAAAGCAGATTAAATTCTCTATTATGCAGTTGTAGACATCACCTAGAAATAAAACAATATACAGAACTACAAAATAAAAACACATTATATAACATACGTATTTTAAGCTGTGTAAAGCATCTTTAACACATCTAAAACAAGATATACAGCATAAAGAGTAGAAATAAATGGCATGACCAATTAGACTGTGCAAACTAAGCACTGTAATGCATAACACAAAAATAAGACACATTTAGGCAAGGGACAATCTTTTCCATATACCTTATTTTCCTGCGTATAAGACTACTTTTTTACCTGCAGAATCTGTGGCTAAAGTGGGGGGTCGTCTTATACGCCGGATATAAGGATAATGAGGCTAGAGGTCCTAAAACTCTATATTTTGGCAGGGAAATGGGGGGGTCGTCTTATATGCGGGTCGTCTTATACGCCGGAAAATACGGTATTTGCAGAAAGGAATCTGTCCACTATCTCTGTTGTTGATTTCTTCACATCTGCTACTAAGGAGGTCCAATAACCATTCAAAAGACCTTCCTCAAAATTCCAAGAGTGGGATTCCCTAACTTTGTGCCCCTCAGATGTTTTAGACTACAACTCACAATCACTCATCACTACTCATGCTGCCTAGGACTTATCATGGGGTGGGCAACTCAGTGGAGTCACTTTTTACCCATGTAGCAGGTTATACCATCAGTTGAACAGCTGATGAAAATCAGCCTCAAAAATGACCTGAAGTCTACTTCTAATTTATACTTCCAAATGTTTGGGCCAATTTTTGACAAAAAACAGGGTTTGGGGGACATATTTTAAATTTTACTGCCCAACTCTTGGATGCATTGTTTAGTATTTCTCAAATTGTATTTCTGCCTCAATTTTTTGTAAAAACCTGGAAGGCAGGTCTGAAGACTTCAGGGACTGCAAAAATGGGGCTATAGGGACTGCAGTTTGCCAGCTGCCCTGGCAGACTGGCTTATAGACCTTGCAAATCCAAAATATCAGGAGGGCAGTACTTCAGGGAACACTCTTAAGAAGCATGCCTGGCTTACAGAAGTAAACGTGTATCAGTTTTCCTATATGGGACAGTGAGATCTTCAGCTTCCTTGGATACTGTAGGAATTTTTCACCATATGTAACATATACCATCTTGACAATTGGCTTTGTTTTGTCCTGTCAAATTTCAACAAACAGGGGCAGCTGTTCCTCATTGCATGCCATGTTAGAAGACACTTATTTGTACTTGACTTTGCCTTTTTTATGCTTTCTGCATGTTTGATGGACAGCATCCCACAAAAAACCTCCATGTCAATTCTTTTACTTCAAGAGAAGTAAAAAATGCAGCATCAAGGAGGCATTCTGACAACTCTTAAAACCTCAGCAATTATTCCCTTAGTTTGTGAACATGTGCCATTCCATCACTGATGTCTGTACATGATAACAGAATGCTCCTGCGAGGACACACAAACCAAGTACTCCTCTGTTACCTAGTTTTAGTGTTTTCTCATTGTTTTCCAAGGACCACAATAAGGGTCCCAGTGCATCCAGCAATACTTGTTCTGTATCTAATTTTTTACTAGTCACTACCAGAGCATTTTGCACTGTTCTGAGTAGAATGTTCTCGCTGAATGCTATGAGTTGATATGGTCTCCCCAACAACAACAAGTCAGCCAGCTCACATACTCAAGTACAAACTGCATCCAAATGTGCTCTGATAATACTGATGCACACTGATGAATTGTCTTGGGGCCTAAGCAGACTGCCAGAAATAGTGCACATTAAATTGAGGCACTGCCCTGGCTCAGTACTAGGGAATCATGGAAATTGTATTTTTTTCTGAGACATTGAGCCTTCTCTGTCAGAGAGCTCTGGTGCCACAATAAATTACAGTTCCCATGATTCCTTAGCCCTGAGCCAGGGCAGTGCCTCAATTTAATGTGCACTATTTCTGGCAGTCTGCTTAGGCCCTTAGTCAAACAATAAACATGCGCACAGTGTGGTTAGTGTATGAGATAGGAAGACACTTACCTGATACACCGGGTACACTGTATACACCGGGTCATGATCGTTTTCACTAGTGGGCCAATATTCTTGTCTTCAACTGCACGTTTGCCTTCCAGGAATCTGCTCCTATCGCTGCCAAACATCATCGACTGGTCCTAATGACAATTAAAGAAACAATAAATTAATCTGTGCTACTGAGAATCAGAGTTTCACTTCAAATAGCATTTATAAATCCTAGAAAAAATATTATACCTGAAGGTCACATTCCCCTCCCTGATCACAAATGGGACAATCCAATGGGTGGTTTGCCAACAAGAACTCCATTACACCTTCTCTGTTGGAGGTCAACAAGAAAAAAAAGGTATCATGCTATTTGGTATTTAGAATGCTAGAAACAGTAACAGGTGAAAGTAATACATTTGTTCATCTTAAGAATGATTTTGTGTCCTCTTTCACTTAGAAAGTATGTGCTAACAGTTGTCTTTTTAACAGATACTTTTCCCTGGTGGTGCAGTGGTTAAATGCTTGTACTGCAGCCACTCACTCATAGACCACAAGGTTGCGAGTTCAATACTAGCCAGGGCTCAGGCTAGACTCAGGCCTGTATCCTTCCAAGGTCGCTAAAATGAGTACCCAACTATTGGGGGCAATGAGCTTACAGTTGTAAACCGCTTAGACATCCCATAATGTGATATGAAGTGGTATATAAATGAAGCTGCTTTGCTTTGCTTTCTTTAAAAAAAAAAAAACCTGACCAGTCCACTATTCTGACACTGAAGACAAAAACAACCCTGGAACAAAATCACGGTGAACTCACTTCAGAGTAAATATACTCAGGCCAGTTCTTCAAGTTCCGTATGATCAGATGCAGCTTACCTTGCTTTCCTGGTCTTCTCAGAATTTGTCAGAATGTTCCAGCCCTTCATCACTGGCATAGCACAAGCAGCTACTGGCTATAAATGCATTAGAAAGAGGTATCAATTATCAATTTGCAGATATATGTGATCACACACTTGTATGGAATAATACTTAAATACCTCTACTATAAACACCGTATGGAGAGCATAACAAAACCCTTGTAGAAATTACTGTGGTATCACTCTAGGAACTTCTGATCACCCCATGGCAAAAACTAATACTAAAGTGCTGGAAAAGCTGCAGAACTGAACAGCTATGGTCAAGGGGTGGGAGGATTTTGTCTATGACAAAAATCAAAAACAGAGAACAAGATGGGAATGGATGAATGTAAAGTGAGAGAGAGAAACCGTGACCTCTGACAATAGTTAGATGACCTTGAGTCACTGGGAATTTATTCCTCCACCTCCCAGAAATCACAACATAACAAGGAAAGGAAGAGCATGGCTACATCCATTAGTTAATGATGAAGCTGCTGCTCCTATATTACTTTTCTTCTTCTGTACCCATTTTTTTTTTAATTGTGCCAATTTGATTATGAACCTGTGGACAGAACCATTTCTTTTTCTTATCTGTACAGTGCTAAGAACATTCTAGGGACTTCATAATAATTACAATGTGGAAAGAGAGTGGGTACATTGTTTGTTTCTATTCCCATAACACTAAAACTCATGGTCAACCAATAAAACAAAAAAAAAAACCTAAATATTTCATGAACATACATCTTCATACAGCACATAAATTACAGAAATACCAAAAATGTGGCAATGGCCACTAACCTAGAAGGCTTTAAAACAAAGAGTAAATAAATTGAGCCTATCAGTAGCTATCAAGCATGATGGTTAAGTGAAACCTTCATATTCAGAGGTAATAAAGTACAGAACATCTGTTGCAAGGGCAAGCTGTGCATGCATGTATGGTGTTGAGGACTAAGGGTTGCATGCAACATGCTGTTGCTCTGCTCATGAAAATACATCCTCCCTGAACAATCAACAACAAGAAGAAATTAAGCCAATATATGCTTGCCCTGCTTTCAGCAAATATAATCAAAGAAACCATGGGAGTAAAGCTTTTTCAAAGAAAAGAAAAGCTGAGGTCACACTAATAGCTAGATTTATGGTAGTGCTTTTGGAAGGATATGAAACATACAGAAGATGCATTGAAGGATTTGATTACAATTTAGGTAATCCTAATATTTAAAACAATGTCCAAAAAAAGTAAGAGTATTAAAACTGTTGTTTACATGCAATTTTGTAATTAGTTACTCTGCAAAGTAACAGATCTCCACACTTCTAGAAGACATCAACACTCTTATTTACATTTTGTCAAAAATTTATGTATTAATAACCTTGGGGGCCTTCTCTATCTCCACAAGACACATCCTGCAGTTTCCAGCTACAGACAATCGATCATGATAGCAAAAACGGGGGATCTGCATTCCAACCTTTTCACAGGCCTAAAAAAAGAGGAAAAAATGAGGAATTATCAAAGCATATGTCAGGATTTTTTAAATGTTTTCTTCTATACAAATGTCATCCATTTATAAAGAGCCACCTGTGGTGTTCTTCTCTCAGTACATGTAGTTTTTGCAGTTTGCCAAACTAACCTACATCTGCTGAAAAGGAATGAGTCTATTAGAAGCAAACTATATGCTCTTAAGGAATATTACAGGTGGTACAGGAGTGTTTGAACAGTAAAGAGATGTAAACATAAAAGTATGAGATCTCCTGATTAATTTTCCAGACTAAGGGAGACTTTTCAGTTGGATCATATACAGAATCCTAACCCAGGGAAAACAACTTGCACAGAAGTACTGATTTTTTTTTTTTTTTTTTGGTCTGTGTTCTTCTATCAGAGCAGATTACTTTTTTCCCTTGAGGTAACAACAGCACTGCAAGATAATACAGTAAAACAGAAAGTGGGTCAATGCAGTAGGCCTGGAGACTTAGATGGTGGCCTCCCATTAATTCTCCCTAGTGTTAGGTCACACTATAATGAATGCAAATGCTGACTTTGCAAAAACTGATTTTCCGCTAAATAAACCATAGCATCAGACCATTTCAGAAAATGCTTGTGTAAGGCTTATCTGCTGCTCCCCAAGCTGCATTCCTGCTATCTACATTGTCCCCAGCAATTCTAATGTACCCCTTGTTCAGTGAGTGGCTCATAAATATGCAGTTCTGAAAAGCATGGCTACCACTATGTAACATCTTCCCTCCTTGCAGGCTAACTATGGCAGAAGTACTTTAAATGCAGTATTATGAGTCATCAGTAATATAGCAAGAGAGGCATGAACTGTTGTGGAACAGTTCACAAAGCAAGAAAACAAAACATCAAAATATCTGTTCCAAATATCTCATTAAAATCCCAAAAATAATGTGTGTAAGAGAACAAAAAAATGGAAAAGCCAATACTCCTTCCAATATTGTCAGGAATTGATAAACACAACAGCATTTTAGCTCCCTATGCTAGCTAAATAATCATGACAATCACTTTCAACAAATTATCCAAGGGGAGGGAACAAAATTACACACATGAAGAAGCTTCTTCTCATACAAAAACTCCCACCACCACTTTGTGTCATATGAATTCCTTAGAATGAAATCATTTTTTGTGCCAAGATAGAAACAGTCTTCTACAGTATATGTTTAAAAGGATGCAAAAGAAATTACTGCAAAAATGTGGGAGGGGTTAGAAAGGGATTACAGTGCTTGAATTCATTCTACCTGAAGTACCGTGGTTCCTGGAGGTACCAACACAGGATTCCCATCAACAAAAACCTCTATCAGGTTGCTGCCTGCAGTAGCTGTTGTGCGCACTAAAGGGCATAGATAAAAATAAAATAAAATAAAAAAAAAACAGAAAATTACTTATTCCTCAAAGTCGCATTAAATAGTTTCCACTCGTTGGCACTAACTAACAATATAGTGACCAAATGGACAAACAGCCCAAACATATATTGCCAACACCACATTAATTTAAATTCATGCTGTCAGTCATCTTGATGCAGAGAAGTTTTACAATGCCAGTATCTTGAGATCTAGGTAATAGCCAACTAAAATGCAACATTTTACTGATTTCACCCATCATAAAAAATACTAGAAAAAAGAGAATACAATCTGAAACAACAGACTTTTTGTGAGCATTAAAGCAAAGCCCACTTTCTCAGGTCTTGAACTGGTTTTAATGAGATGAGGAAAATTGATTTTGGCTTCCTGTCACTATTTCAGGCATATTAGTATGATAAATTTTGTTATGAGTTGAATCCAGAAAGACCCACTAATCTTTTCCAATAGCTGAATGAAGGAGAAGATGATATTTATGGATGCCCTCTCCCACTTTAGCCCCCTATGTCATCCAAAAAATCGGCTCTGGAGAATCGAAGTATCCTCCTGAACAATGGGGAACGAAGTGACAAGGAGTTCAAAGTGGAAACAGGCAAAAATTGCCTCCTTACTCTTCTACCAGCAGAGGTATTTACAAGCAGAATTACACACAGGGCCACTCCCACTTCCAGAATAAGAACACTGAGGAGTTTACCACACAGAGGCAAAGTCTCCAAATCCCATACAAACCCTGGAAAAAACCTGCAAAAGCGGGTTGATTTTCAGACAATGAGCAATAATGCAACATCAACCCAGACACAAAGGCAACAAAACAAATCTGCAGATTTTTTTCAGTTTAAATCACATTTTTGCACAGGATCCTGCCTGTGTGATAAACTCCTGAGTCTTTATTTCTCCTATAAGCCATGTTGCTCAAAATCTTAAAAATAAAATAGTACAGATTTTCACCACAAATTATGCTGGCTAGGGTTGCTGACCACATCTACAAGGTCATGATTCCTGCTTATTCTGTCAGAATTACATGAAGACCTAATTTTGACCTAAATTATCAACACTATGCTTTTCATACTGCCTTACGAGCAAACAGGTTATTTCCTCCAAATTTTCTTAACGGGATTACTATAAAACACTTGACTATAAGTCAACCCATGTATAAGTCGAGGGCAGGTTTGGGGGCCAAATTTATGTATTTTGACATGACTTGTAGATAAGCCAAAGGTAAAACTTAGATCCACGTAACAAAGGATGTAAACGATGAAGCAAAGGAAAACAATGCCAAAGAACATACAAAATTCCAGCAGGCATAACTGTGTTCATCCTAAAGGCTGGATGGATGAAAGAGTAGAGGTGAGACAAGGCTTCCAGGACAGATTACGCTCCTGCCTTTCACCAGAGATGTTCTTTTTAAATATAAGAATTCAAGTCACCACTCTGTTTTTGTGGGGGATCTATTCCAGACCCCCCGCAAAAACAGAAAATCACAGATATTCAAGCCCCATTGGCTTGAATGGCTGCACGGCCCTGCACATACACCGAAGGCACACATACCATTTTAACCAATGGGGCTCGTTGGTCTGCGAAGGAAGGTCCGTGAAAATGGAGGGGCAACTGTACTTACGTTGACCCATGGATAAGTCGACTCAGGTTGTTTAGGTCAATTTTTTGACTAAAATTTCTAGACTTATATGAGTATATACAATAATTAGTGGAATTTGTCCTTCTTCAAGGCCACCTCTTGATCCCAAATCCTGATCTAAAAATTCATTCTATTTTGTTTCCAACATTAAAAGTCTACAACCAGTGTAGGACTCCCATGATCAGCTTCAAGGTTGTTAAGTCAATACTGCTACCTAAGGGAATCACTAACTTAGTAGTGAAAGTTACACTGAAAAATAGGGGAGCAGGTTTATTTTATACAAACTATAGAAAAATGGGCAACTTACCACATCCCTGAGCAGAGTAAGTGACACCAGCCAAGGCCTTGCGGACAGCAGGAAGTCGCAACATGATGCTGGAAATAAATGTCCACATTAAGCTCTAGGAAGGTCTCTAAGTTAAAATTATAAGAACTGTACACCAATTCAAGCTTACAAGACCATATTTTGATACCAAGCCTATGACACACTTAAGCTGGTATACACAAAATATTATTTAATGTTCATTCTCAAGTAAATGCTCTATCTTGTAACAAATCTTATTTTATTTCAATAAAATAATTCAACACTTAACAGAAAGACTCTACAGTGATATCTGTGGAACACATACATTAAAACTTGGTAACTACAGAATGTATGGGGCCAATTTTTGCCATATGATCTGGCAAAATCTGTGAATGCATAGTTCTTGTGAATCTGGAGTTCAGTACTTCGGTTTCCTAGCAGTAATTACACCCATTACCGATTTTGCATTTTGCAACCACTAGTTACTATGATTATAAAGTGCTACTGTACAACATGGTTTCACAACAATGTGAGATTAGAACTCTTCAAATCAAAATCCTGAGTGTGCCATGACCAGAAAACAACAGGGGCCCAAGGGCACAACATGGATACAGCAGTGCTTTCAAGCTAGGAAAGAAGAGGGACAGCAAAGATGACAGCTGCAGATATGTCCTTCTAATGAATTCAAATTGTAAAATGTAAACTAGACCATGTGTGTATGCAAACACACTGCATAATAGCTCATCTTAGGGCCTGAACAGACTGCCAGAAATAATCCAACTTGAGACCACTTTAACTGTCCTGGCTCAGTGCTAGGGAATCATGGGAACTGTAATTTATTGTGGTACCAGAGCTCTCTGACAATGTCCCAGAAAAAAAAATACAAGCTCAATGTCCCAGAAAAAAAATACAAAATACAATTCCCATGATTCCCTAGCACTTAGCCAGGACAGTTAAAGTGGCCTCAAGTTGAATTACCGGTATATCTGGCAGTCTGTAAAGGCCCTTCATTTGGTTTACTTTATATCCTTAATCTAGGGATGCAGCCTTCTAAATTTTGCTGGACTGCAACTCCCATCAGTCTTCTACTAGCATAGCTAATGGTGAGGAATCATGGAAGCTTCAATCCAATAAAATCCATAGGGCTGCATTTTGCAACATCAACCTTAATCAGACACGTGCAATATGGTTCTTGAGGGAGCATTATATATACCAGGGGTAGACGACCTTTCCCCTTTAAGGGCCGAGGGACTTCAGCTCCCAGAAGCCTCAGCCATGTGGGCCAATAGTCCCATGTTGGCCAATAGCTCCTGGGATTCTGGGAGCTGAAGTCCCTCGGCCCTTAAAGGGGAAAGGTTGCCTACCCCTGATATATACCTTCACACTGCTTGTGGGAAGAAAGTAAGAGCAAGCTTTACATGAGAGATGGACAACTTGTGGTCCTTCAGATTTTGGAGTGCAGTTCCCATATCCCCTCACCACTGGTTTATGCTAAGTAGGGCTAATAGGAGCTGTAGTCCAACAACATTTAAAGGGTCTCAAGTTGTCAAATCCTGCTTTACTCAGTTACATATTAGGCAGCTCCCCAAGCATGCTCTTACCTTCAACCATCCCCATCATTTAGGCACATCACCTTCTTTGCCCCCATTTCCACACATGCAATATTTACTTCTGATGCTATTATTTCATCATTCCCTCATTTTCATTTCCCTCAGTTTATACTGCCCTATTTAGAATATGTTTTAAAATTACCCCTTCCATTACTAGAAGCAGAAATTCTGATTCTGTCATCCCCTATGACATGTTTGCCATAGAAATGTATACTGATTTACTGCTCAGCTACTATAGGAGGAACTGCTACTACTGCAGATCCTGCATTGTTTAAACAAGATATAAACAGCTAGCATGGAGTAGGGGTTTGAGTGTTGGACTATGGCTCTGGAGACCAGGGTTCAAATCCTTGCTCAGCCATGAAACCCACCAGAAAACCTTGGGCAAGTCACACTCTCTCAGCCTTGGGGGAAGACAATGGCAAATCTCCTCTGAACAAATCTTGCCAAGAAAACCCCATGACACAAGTCAGAACCCACTTGAAGGCTCACAACAACAACAAACAACAAATGCTCAGATTTAAATTAACAACTGCTGTTGTCCCAGAAAGCTTTTAAAATAGCTGAAAAATTTCTTATCTCATGAAAACAACCACAAAACAATGTGAATGGTGCATACCTGAAGTGCTGATTAGTATACTCGTGAGGAAGTAGGCTCAAGTCTATGAAAGCTCATGCTACAACTTGTCTCTCTCAGTTATTAGTCTCAAAGGTGCTGCAAAATCCCTTTGCTCCTCAGGATGTCCATTATTTCAGATGAATGACAAACGTCCCAGAAAGGGATTTCCAAACCCATAAACCTCGCCAGGACAAAAAACTTGAAATAAGAAGGAAGGGGAGCAGAGTGTGGCTGTTTGTCCTAATACAAGTAGCATGGCTATGATGATAGGTAATGCCTCTGCAGTGCTGTTCTGCCACCTACATAGATGAGCCTCCATGCAAGCCAACAAAGGACTGCAAACGTGACATTAAAATGGCAACACTTGGAAGCCAGTGGGAATTCATTTTAAACTGCAATCTGAGAGACATTCTTAGACGCAAGTCAGGCTGAAGTCACTGGAGTTTGCTGCTAAGCAAGCAGAGTTAGAAGACAGCAGCAGCCTGAGTCTTTTGGGACAGCCTGCTGCTGATCTGAAGCACTGCTTTGTCTATCTGCTGGCTTCAAAAGGAAGTTCTAGTATTAAATTGCTGAGCTTATCAGGGACTTTTATTTCATTCAACCAAACTTAATATGGACCATTGGCTTCTACTGCACACTGGATGCTGAATTAACACATTAGTAGCTAGATTACAGTGTCATTAATTAATCAAAAATAATGCAGTTTGACACTGTTTTTTTAACTGCCATGGTCCCATCCTATGGGGTCCTGGGAACTGTAAGTTTGTTATGGCACCAAGCAGAAAAGGTTCTCACAAAACTACCAGTCCCAGAATCCCATCACATTGAGCCGTGGCAGTTAAAGAGGTGTCAAACTGAGTTAATTTTGGAGTGCAGATGCAGCCTAAAACTGACGCTACTGTGAATTTGTAGTTGTCCCCCGCCTTGATCCAAGGGGAGAGTCAAGTAAGAAATATTACCATCAACATCATCATATTTATTCTACTGCCTTCTGACAATAGCGTTGTGTGCAAGGAGAGTGACCAGATGTCCTAACCACAGAAGAGGGCAAGGCACCACAAAATGGAGGACATTCAAGAAAAATGTAGGTTGATACCAAATAAAAGATGAAACCACTAATATACCAAAAAATTCATGTTTCTTGTTGTTGTTGTTGTGTGCCTTGAAATCGTTTCTGACTTATGGCATAGGGTTTTCTCAGCAAATTTCTTCAGAGGGGGTTTGCCAGGCCACCCCTGAGGCTGAGAGAGTGTGACTTGCCCAAGGTCACCCAGTGGGGCTTTTACATGGCCAATGCAGGATTCGCTCCTTGGCCTCCAGAGTCATAGTCCGACGCTCAAACCACTACGCAAAAGAAATTGGTCAACAAACTAAAGATTT
>CM034701.1:198569094-198591118 GCA_020142125.1 Phrynosoma platyrhinos
GGGGGGGGCATTCTGGAATTCCTCCCAGACAGGATTATAAAATGGAGGACAGGTCCGGTCACCTTGGGAGAAGAGGGGCAGGTTGACCAGATGTCCTCACCTTCAAGGAGGACCAGGCACCACAAAATGTAGGGCATTCAAGAAAAGTCATTATGAAATAAAACTAAAAGCCTCAAAATGGAGGGCGTTTTGGAATTCCTCCTGGACAAGAAGAAGGCTGAAATGGGGGGCAGGCCCTGGAGATGGAGGACTCTTGGTCACCCTGCCTTAGGGTCACCATAAGTTGGAAACTACTCAAAGACACAATAACTAATGTGTGAATGGCACTTTTTTAGCCTCCCAAGAGGCCCTTTTGGTTGTGAGGCACAGAGAGCGAGCGAGACAGCCAGGGTGAACAGGCATCCTCCTTTTCCAGGACATGTCCTCTATTTCAACCTTCCCATCCAGGAGGAATTCCAAAATGTCCTCCAGTTTGAGCACCACTAAGAAGCCATGAGTTTACATACATATGTGTGCTTTCAGCTTTTTCCCCCTGGTAATGTCCTCCATTTTTTCTTGCATGTCCTCCATTCTGCAGTGCCTTGACCTCTCTGGATGTTGTGGCATCTGGTCCCCATGGACAGAGCAATGCATGGACAAAGCACTATAAAGGATGTTGGCTTCCTTCCTACCCAAGTTGTCTTGTGGCTGGATAAATAACTTTAATTGCCAATATGGGGAAGATATGGGTGGGGTGGGTTGACTGGTGAGTTCATAGACTGGGATGATTCGCACCAGGGACCTCCCAATTAGTACAGATTGAGCCGCCTCTATCCAAAATGCTTGGGACCAGAAGTGTTACTTTGCTGGAATACCTGTACAGTGGGCCCTTGGTATCTGCTGGGGTTTGGTTTCAGGAACCCCGTACATACCAAACTCCATGGATGCTCAAATCTTATTATATACAATGGCATATTAATTGTACATAATGAGTTATTTTGGAGACGGGGCTAAGTCTAAAGACAGAATTTATTTGTTTCATATGCACTGAGCCTAAGTTGATAATTACAGGCATGGAACAAAATTTGTGCACATTTTGTTGTTGTGGTCTTCAAGTCATTTCCAACTTATGGCGACCCATTCGTTCAGAGGAAGTTTGCCATTGCTGAGGCTGAGAGATTGTGAGTTGCCCAAGGCCACCCAGTGGGTTTACATGGTGGAACCAGGATTCAAACCTGGTCTCCGGAGTCATAGTCCCCCCAACACTTAAGCCACTCAACCACACTGGCTCACATTAACCATCAGAAAGCAAAGTTGTGTCGACATTTTCTTGTGGTTGGTTAAATAACACTCCTTCTTTATTGAGATACGGGGAAGACGTGGAGGGGAGTTTACTTGAGTTCATAGACTGACATGATTTGCACCTGGGATCTCCTGATTAGTATAGGTTCTCTCATCCAAAATGCATGGGACCAGAAATGTTACTTTGGAATGCCTGTATTTGCATATCTTGGAGATGGGACTAAGTCTAAACACAAAATTCATTAATGTTTCATATACCCATAGCCCAAAGGTAATTTTATACAACATTTTTAATAATTATGCAAATGCAACAAAATTTGTATACATTGAACCATCAGAAATCAAAGGTGTCACAATGTCAGCTACCCAAATGGATAGATAGTTTTGGAATTCCAGATGAGAGAGACTGAACCTGTAGTTCCTTCTCCTTGCAGTTGCCTTGTCTTTTTTTAAATGTTAATGGATTAGGGTATGTCCTTGTATTGAGCCAGACCAGTAGTCTGTAGCCCAGATTTGTTTTCTTTCTTAGTCCTGCCTGGGACCTTTGCCATGCAAAGTATGTGCGCAGCCAGTAATCCATGCAGCGGGCCTGTACTGAGGGTAGTATCTGGCCGTCCAAGCAATTTCATAAAGGATTGTTACAGAGTGCTTGCAGCAAGCATTTGAGGGAGACTTATGGTTGACTTGCTCAAAAGCACAAAGCTAGTAAAGCGTCAGTTAACCTGTGATTTATTATTATCACTATTGCCTGTTGGAGTATCAAAAAATGCCTTATTTTAATTACTTTTTTGGGACGTGTAAGGGCTTGGAGATGCAACTAGATTTTTTACCATCACTTTTACCAAGGGTTGGAGCTTTGTTGAGTCAAACTGGAGATTGGCAAAGTATGGGTTGTGTGCACCTTGCACCCTCTCCTGATTTATTATTTTTATTTAAATTTTTTTGGTCCCAAAATCACACGTTGTAGTCGGGGCTCTTGGATCTTCGCTGTATTCCATCACCCTCAAAATGGGTCAGGAGTTGGGATGAAATGGTCAGTCGTGCCATCTAAAAAGCATAATTAACCTCTTGGAGACCAGCAAAGTTGGGAAAGGGGGTAACCCCTGGGCCTGTGGAAGTTTTCCACCTCTTATTAAACTTTAATTTAATGTTTCAGTATCAGCTGTTGTTGCAGCATCTTGAGGTACAGTCTGTCTAGCCGAAAAGTAATGGGTCTCAAGGTCCAGGCCTAATTAAATTACTCATGAGGAGGAATAAAGAGGTACAGCCATTGCTTAATCTCTGAAGAAATGTTCTCTATGCATAGGGCTCCTCAGAGTCCTTAAATTGTGGTGGATAGCTAGCTTGCTACACCTCTGAATTAGACCCTAACCATCCTAAAGACCAGATAAGACATGTTTGTTTAATAATAGCAATCACAAGGGATGATCAACACTTTTCCTTTTCTGGTGGTCCCAATCCAGATTGGTGCCCTGCAGCTTTTACTTAACAAGCAAAACATGTGAAGGCAAACCCTGAGCTTAATATGCAATTTATTCTGGCCCTAAAAGTTCAAGCTCTGCTAAAGAGTGCCTAAAAATTACATTAGTAAGGCAGTAGTTTGGAAGTACTTCAGAAGGAAATTTTACTCTGGGTTTAAGTCAGGAGTGGGGATGCTGAACTCCATTTCACATCAGCTATAGCCAGCATGGCCAGTATTCAGGTACTCTTTGTCTCCTAACTCAGTACGAAAGCCCTGCCTTGTCACAGAGCTTACATTCTTTAGTTTGAATAGCTTTATGGGGTTTAGAGTTACTGAAGAAGATAAACTGAGAAAAATAAAATGGCCTTGCAGTTATTTAGAGAATGTCATCATAGTGGATCACATTCCAAGAACAATGGTATCGTCCAGTAGTATGCTGCCTCAAATTTTGAGGAATGTAGGAGCTGCTTGGGCAAAAGCTTAAATTACTGTGATAATTTTGTAATGGATTGTCATCTCTCCACATTTGTGGGTTAAACATTTGTGGATTTGATTATTAGCTGATTACTAGTTGCCACTGTCGGCACTGCTGCCCTATATGTGACCCAAAAAATGTTATCTCTAGGCATTTTAGGCTCTCCAGCGCCATACTGTGGTCAACTTCCACTGGAAGTGGCCCAGTGGAAGTTGACCATGGAATCATGTTTGGGATCTAGAAAAGTGTCTTATATTTTCAGTATTTCCACTTTCACTGGGATTCTGTGTCCCTGGGCCCTGTAAATGTTGAGGGCTGACCTTATATATGTAATGTTGGTTGTTTAAGTGAATGTGTGTTCTTGTAGGTATGTCCCATCCCAGGCAGATGTCGCAGTGTTTGAAGCAGTTGGTGCTCCTCCTCCCGCTGAGCTGTTCCATGCCCTCCGGTGGTACAACCACATTAAGTCGTATGAAAAACAAAAGGCAAGGTAGGACTAATTTGGTTTTCTGGTTCATACAAAAAGAATGCTTATTATCTCTGTTCCAGCCAAAAAAATCACACAAACAGATTAGTGGGCTGGTAGAAGAGCAGGCCCACAGGCATGCGCTCCATTTTGTGCCCCTCCGTTTGCCACATGCGGATAGGCGAGGGACGCGGATCTCAAGTCCACGAGAATGGAGGGGCAACTGTATATGCAAACTACCTGTCGGAAGAACAATTCCAATTTTCACAAATAGCATCCTTCATGAGCAACAGTGCTATTTTAAAATAAAAATGAATATAATAAATGTTCACAATTCCATCCACAGGTAAGCCTGGTAGCCAAAAAATTAATGCAACTTAGTTTTAATGTTTAGTATCAAGTTATCTTCTGGTGGCGCAGTGGTTAAATGCCTGTACTGCAGCCACTCACTCATAGACCACAAGGTTGCGAGTTCAATACCAGCCAGGGCTGAGGCTCGACTCAGGCCTGCATTCTTCCGAGGTCGCTAAAATGAGTACCCAGCTTGTTGGGGGGCAATCAGCTCACAGTTGTAAACCGCTTAGACATCCCATTTGCGATATGAAGCGGTATATAAATGAAGCTGCTTTGCTGCTTTTGCTTTGAAACATGCTAAAGAGAAATGACTTTATTAGTTACTACAATCATCCCTCCCGATTTATGGGGGATCTGTTCCAGACCCACCCACCCCCTGTGAATCGGAAAAACTGCAAATATTCAAAGCCCAAGTTAAAATGGGCACTCACACCATTTTGTCCCCCCTGCTTACCATTCGCAAAGGAGTGAGACCACAGACTCCAAGTCTACAAGCAGGGACGGACAAGCTTATCAGAAAAGAGGATAAGGGATCACATTTTGTGACTGGAACCAGAGTGGTTGGTCTTTTCTCTGTGTCACCCAGAAACAACAAGGATCAAGGAGTTGCTGTTGTCTGCACTGCATTACTGACGTGGCCCATCATCCAATTCCTGCTTCCTACAAAGGCCTGTGTGGCTTGAAGGCATGCAATTTTCCATTCTCATGGGGGAGGGGGGTCTGGAACAGATCCCCTGTGAGAATGGAGGGTTGACTGTAGTGTCTCTTTTCTGTACTTTCATTGTAAAGCTAGTTCCTTTTTGTCTGCACAAACACTAAGCTGAGAGTTCACCTTGAGCGGTGTATGAATTAGATAGCATTTCACATCACCTGAAATTTGTTGTTCATAACTATTTACCTTGTCAGACTCTTAACATTCTAGATATTTTCTATAGGGAAAAAATGTAAACAAGGACTTCTCAACTGTTAAGAAATAATTATATGACTTTAATAATGAATTCAATTTTGTGGTCTTGTTTATACTTTGAAGCACCAGGTGGAGCTCTTCCTATGTTCTAGAAATGTTTTGTACCTCTTATTTGAATGTAAAAGCTTCTGACCATCATTACACCGGAGTTTGTCTTTTAAGCTTCTAAGCAAACTCCAGACCTTTGACAAAGTATTCCATCTTAATTCAATTGTTGGGATTAATGAGCTGTTAGTTCTTCATAAAGATTTCAAGATTTGTCAAGTTCAACAGATTCAAGTTGGCTGTGCATGCATAGTCATGTTTAGGGTTGCTATCTAGGCCTGTGGTTCCTAGCCTTTTCTTGGATTACAGACTCCTTTGAGAATCTGATGAATGCTGTGGACACTCTCCCCTTGTGCACAATTGTCAAAGTACCAGGAAGAAAATTGAAGAAGAATATGTTTTGCACCCTGTTCAAGGGCCTCCCCAAACAAATGCATGGATTCCTCAGGCCCCATGAGCCAAGAATCCCTGGTATAAGGTTGCAAATGGTAATTTAATAGTGTTGGGCAAGGGCAACCTCTGGTCCTCCCTCAGTTATTAAATTCTTTGGGTGACCTGGGACTCTCTCAGCCTAACCTACTTCAGAGGATTACTGAGGGGAGGAGGAGGAGAGTCATGTTTAAGGCCACCAGAGGAAGTTAGATGTGTTAATGTAGCCAATAGTGTTCAGTTTTAAAAGACTCTTCATTTTTCCCTTTCCCCACCCCTCTTTATAACATTTCATAATGGGTAGAGTATAAGGCTAGAACTCTAGGGAAGATCAGATTCAAATCCCCACTCATATGAAGTTTACTGAGAGTCCTGTCTTTCAGCCCAACTTACCTCGCAAGGCTCATGTGATAATAAAACTGAGGAAGATAGGTACATAGTCTTGAGCTTCTTCAAGTGAATGCAGGATTCAAATGCAATAAATTAACATATTGAACAATAATGGGCATTATGACAGACATGGGGAGGGCAAGCTTCATTTCATGCCAATTTTTAAAATTTGCAGTTCTTTTTGATAATATAAGAAAAAATAGATTTGGTATTCCATAGTTATATAATTTGTTAAATGCCCGATCCTTCATGTACTACAGAATGAAATGGTAGAATTACCTTTTTGCACTTCAGACTGGTAAATAATCTCTTTGATTTACTCCCTAATGTTAAAAATTCCCTTCAAAATGAAAAGCATCACAACAGGCAACTGTTCTAGAACCTTTCCCTCCTGGTGCACTAGGCAGTATGTCTTTAAATTTATGGGACAAGCAGAAAGTAATCTGAAACTACGCACTCCACTCCGTACTTTACTCCCCTCTTTTTCCTCTTTAAATGTGTGCATTGTCCCTGGTGTTTATGCATGTGAGATGTAGCAGTGAACCTGCTGGGCAGCAGGTGCCTTTGCAACTGGCATCTGGTGTCTTTCTTCTGAAATGTCAGCATAGTTAAGTGGCATCTCTTGTTAATTAACTGGCAAAACTGGGATTTCTCTTTTGTAGTTTAGTTGTGGAGTGTATGTGATTAGTAGGAGGGCCCTATAAATAATGAAGTGTTGTCTTTTCTATAGCTTGCCTGGAGTGAAGAAGGCTTTGGGAAAATATGGTCCTGCAGATGTTGAAGACACAACAGGTGCTGGTGGAGACAGCAAAGACGACGATGACATTGATCTCTTTGGCTCTGATGAAGAGGAGGTACTCAGAATCTACTTCCTGTTAACCTTTGGTTGCAGGGATTATGCAAATAGGAGCATGAGCTTAATTGTGTGGTAGTGGCCTACCCCATACCGCATCTTGAAATGGGATTGTTTGGAGAGAGAGGGTTTTTAATAATGGGTTTTAAGAGTAGCCTGTGCTTTCTTCAAAGCATTTCACTGATGACATGATGAACAAAACCAAATCACCATCTTTCGGCTGAAATCATGATGATTTGTGTTTTTTTCTGAAAGATCTAGTTGTAGTCAATCACTGTATGGAAACAATTGCTTTGTATTGTTTTAATGTGATCTATCTTTTCCTACAGGAAAGTGAAGAAGCAAAAAGATTAAGGGAAGAGCGACTTGCTCAATATGAATCAAAGAAAGCCAAAAGTATGTTAATCAGCCCTTTGGTTATCTTTAAATTTACTTACTCTGAAATGTAATACTTTTACTACATTATGAATCAAATTTCCTGGACACAGTACTGCTGTATAAAAGACTGCTGCTAGCGTAGTTTAGACCTGTCCTCTGCATTCCTAAATCTGAAGTTAAAGTCCCAATTTTGACCAGTATTTTGTACTAGCAGTGGTATGAAAGCAATAGGAGACAATGCTTATAAACTAATCCTGTATTTTAATGCTAATGGTGAAATATTGACTTCTGATTGTAACTAATACAGGATTCCACAGTTACTGGTCTGCAGCTGTTTAGTATTGTAGCAGTTGCAGTATTCCACCTGTGGGAAATTATCAGTTACACTATATGGTGCTCCTCTCAAATAGCGGGGAGATAATTCAAATGTAACAGACAAGACCTTTGCTTGCATTTCTTGCTTCTAATAGTCTAGAGAGACTGAGGCTTGAGACAAGTTTGCAGTTAAGGAGTTTTGCTGGATTGCACTATTAATGCCCTGAAAACTTTTAATATTATTTGTGTTTAGATGTTTTTCTTGGGATCCATATGGAAATTTGCATCAATACATATTCATTGGGTTCCTAGTTTGAGTGAGCTATTCTTTGGTTTCTCTAGAACCAGCACTAGTTGCCAAGTCATCCATTTTGTTGGATGTGAAGCCATGGGATGATGAGACGGACATGGCCAAACTGGAAGAGTGCGTTAGAAGCATCCAGGCTGATGGCTTAGTTTGGGGATCCTGTAAGTATTGGTTTGACACTGGAAAAAAATCATAGCTTAATTGACAGAGCACAAGGTATTTTTAAACTGAAATCTCACAAACTTGGTGTATCTACAATGCAAAACTAAAACGGTTTGACACCATTTAAACTGCCATAGCTCTAGAATCCTGGGGTTTATAGTTTGGTGAGATATTCATTTGGGTCTGTCATAGAGTTCTGGTGGCCCACCAAACTACATTCTGTAGGACTCTGTAGGATAGAGTCATAGCAGTTAAAAGTGGTGTCAAACTGCTTTAATTCTGCAGTATGACTACACCCTTGGTGGAGACAGTTTTTTCCAGTTCACAAGTTCTTACTGAAAAGCAATTGACAGCATCTGTGGATAGAAAGAATCAGTAAGTTCCTTTCTAAGTCCTCTAGAATTTTCAAATGCCTGTAGGGAGAAAGTAGATACTCATCTACATAGCACAATAGTAAAATGCTACAAAAAAATTCAAATAAAAACTAATCTACTACGTCTTAGACAAAATAATACTACCCCTTCTGTCTTATCCGTGACAGTATAAGAGAGTAGGTTCCCTTTCAAAACTTTTCCTTGATAGGATCTCTCCTGTTATGCTCCATTGAGGGGAAATTAAGACATGCACAACTTATCCCACTTAAAAGAAAGATGAACAGAGGAATAGATCTGTTTGAAGCATGTTTCTGACCCCACCAGAAGGCATGATTCCAGCCCAGCCCGGGGGGGGGGGCAAATTTTTGCCCACTTATAATGGGTACCATATTATAAAAATATGGAAAAAGCATCAGTTCTAATAGTTCTGATTTCTTTCAAGCCAAACTGGTTCCAGTTGGTTATGGAATCAAGAAGCTTCAAATTCAGTGTGTGGTTGAAGATGATAAAGTTGGAACTGATATGTTGGAAGAGAAGATCACGGCTTTTGAAGATTATGTACAATCAATGGACGTAGCTGCTTTCAACAAAATTTAAATCTTCATGACATTAGAAATAAAATTACTACAATAGTCAAGCCTCTTAATGTTTCTTATATCATAAACTGCTATTTAAAAAGCTGTTAATAACTTTCAAAGGGGTGGGTGCTCTCTTCTGTGAAACTGATTCTTAACAAGTAAGGTATGATAATAGGAAAGCACTTGATTTCACTGATAAAAGAATATTCCATTACAGGAAACCACTATTAGCTCAGTACCTAGGAATTCAATTCCCCACAAGCTGATAGTGAGGCAATTCCCAGAGTTCTCTGGATATTAA
This sequence comes from Phrynosoma platyrhinos, assembly GCA_020142125.1. Classification (NCBI taxonomy): domain Eukaryota; kingdom Metazoa; phylum Chordata; class Lepidosauria; order Squamata; family Phrynosomatidae; genus Phrynosoma; species Phrynosoma platyrhinos. Next base: position 198,578,232 of record CM034701.1, read on the forward strand.
CCTACTCTTCCACCGACTGTAGTCATTGCAGAGCCCTGAGACTGGACATTCCTAAATCAGCTTAGATTTGACTACCATGACTTGGCTAAACTCGATCTCACAGTGACATTTATTGCATGATGAATCCTACATGTTCTGCATATGAGAAATATGCTTCAGTATAGGGACTCATTACATTTACCATATATACTCGTCTATACAGGCGTCCCTCGTGGTTCACATCCCTCGGTCTTTTGTGGATGGGAGGCCATGAGGGACAAAATGGTGCATGTGTCTGCCCACAGCGTTGACATACAGGCATGCACCACCATTATACACAATGGGTCTCCAATATTCATGTTATTTCCCATTCTGGGGGTGGGGGTCTGGAACGGATCTCCACAAATGGGGAGGTATAACTGTAAATCTCAAAATTTGTGCCCAAAGATTGATACCAAGATCCCAGGTCGATCTATTTATGGGTCACTATGGTAATGTGATAGCAGCTCTTTCAGATTTCCCCATGCAGTTTCTTTCGTGAGCCAAGCAGAAAGAGTCCTGGGTGAGTGAAGGCTGAAATGAAAGCTGAATGCTGAAGCAAAAAGACTCAATGAAAATCCCTCTTGCCGCATGCGCACACACACACTGAAGGAGACTTCAAGTTTTACCCTCGACCTATCCATGCGTCATATCAAAATTCATAATTTTGGCCCCATAACCTGCCCTCCACTTATACATGAGGTCAACCTATAGTTGAGTATATATGGTAGTACTCTGTTGTGTTGATTAAAACCATGTCCAGCATGAATAAGTAAATGCAATAAACTGCATACCCTGATAAGTACACTAGAACCAAAAGAGGTTCTCATAGCAAATGATGAGATCGGATATCCATAGAAATTCCAAGTCTATACATACTGTACAGAAGGAACTTAACTTCAATGGCTTCCACAAATGCAGGAAAAACTATTGGTCGATGTTTGAGTAAAATGTTCTTTTCCATCTCAAATCTTCACAGAAGTGCTGTATAAAATAGACTAGAAGGGTGAACCACCCTGGAGGTTGGAGTTTGTTATGTGCCTTCAAGTTGACTGTTTTATGTTAAAGGTGAGAGTGATTTGCCAGTGGGTCTCAATGACAGATTTGAAACCTAGTTTGGAGTTACGGTCCAACAATTTAAACCACTACACCACATTGGCCCTGTAAAGTTTAACTACTATTTTATAGTTGGATTTTGGTGAGGACGAGGAATGAGTAGAGCAATGTGAGAACAGTTACATCAGAGGGTAGATGGGAAGACTACATTTTTAAAATACAGGTTGAGCATCCCTAATCCTGAAATCCAAAAACTTACAATATTGCTGCCATCTGCTTGCTTCTGCATTTGAAGTGGCAACTGCAGCACTCCTTGTTTGTCTCAGATCCTCACCCTTGTGTCTAATATTCAACACAAGTAGCAAAGGAGTAAGGCTGTTGAGAGACAGGATCTGAAATAGTGGGAGGTTGCATTTATATGAGCACTCCGTTTGGATTTCCACCGTTTTACAGATTCTCAGGTCATTCTCCAGCCATGCCTCATCTTTTTAGCCTACTAGTATACTGCACTATATGTGTATTCTGGATAGGCACATACAGGTGTTCCAAAATATGAAACACTTATGGTCCCAAGCTTTTTGGATAAAGGGTACCCAACCTGTAGCCTTTTGGTATAAAATGGCTGAAGGAGAGGACAGTAATTGTATAATTTCCTCTTACATAATTTGAGTTCTTTAAAACTTTTTCAGCAAATTGGATCAGGACCATGGGGAAGGAGGAGCTGACTGTGTCATTGTTCTCATTTGAACTGCTCTCAAACACACACTTGCTTTTTGTCATAAAAACGAAGCTTGTTTGGACATGCATGCGCAAACGAGTCGTGGCCGCAATTTTGGAAAACAAAATGGCAGCCGCGAGTGGCAGCCACCATTTTGTTCTCCAAAATGGTGGCTGCAACTCATTTGCACATGCGCAGTACTCCTGCTCATGCACAAATGTGACCACCATTTTGGAATTCAAAATGGCAGCTTCAATATGCGCGGCTGCGGCCATGTGCAAGCTTTTCTATGCAAGCCTTTCTCCGAGGGCAAAAGAGGCTTTGAATAATCAAATAGTTGGAGCCAACATCCTGATCCACTTAATTTCCTTACCCCATGACTATTGAAACCCACTCACACAAGAGTTAATGCCATGTCTAACTTAGCCCAGGATGCTACTTAAAACAAAATTCACACATTTGACTAAGGGCCTTTACAGACTGCCAGAAATAATGCAACTTGAGGCTACTTTAACTGTCCTGGCTCAGTGCTAGGGAATCATGGGAATTGTATTTTTTTTTTCTGGGACATTGAGCCTTTTCTGTCAGAGAGCTCTGGTGCCACAATAAACTACAGTTCCCATGATTTCCTAGCACTGAGCCAGGGCCTCAGGCTGCATTATTTCTGGTAGTCTGCAAAGGCCCTAAAATGCATTGCATTTACTTGCAAGCATTTGCAAGGTCATATCTAGGGTAACTAACCTTTGCATGAGAATCAGGGGATCCTAAGCTATACAACAACACTTGTCTAGGTAGATGGGAAGTGTAAGGATGTACTGTATATGTTCACCTACCCACGTCCCTATGTGTGTGTCCACGTATCCATCTTGTATTAAAGGAGACTCCAAAATATGTTCTTCATGGAGCCCAGTACTGCAGCCACAAGGTTGTAAGTTCGATCCCAGATCCTCCATGGCCCACTCAGCTTTCCAACCTTTTGTGGGTTGGTAAAATGAGTACCCAGCTTGCTGAGGGCAATTGGTTTACACATTGTAAACCACTTAGGGAGTGATAATAAAAAGTATAGAAATGTACTTGCTACTGCTATTGGAAAACCAACATTGTTGGTAACAGCATTCTCCATTAGGAATGCACTGTCATGAAACAATTTGTTTTTAAATAGCTGTTAAATGAATGAAGCTAAAAGAAACTGGGTAAATACCTCCAGAGTTTCTTCAAAGCTGTTTTCAAAACAGAATGAATAATCAGCAGTAATAACAGTTGTATGGTCAAGACTTGAGCTTTACAGTACAACCTTTTGCTTGACCAAACTTCCAGCTTTCTGTCTTGAAAAGATAATTTAAACTTCATTGTCTCCCTGAAGCAGAGATAATGGGTTGACTCAAATACCATTCATTTGATACAGGGCAAAAGGGCTGAATGTTGTAACCATGCCATCTTGTAATCGTGTCATGGTTTCTGCTTAATTCTATCACAAGTATAACCACCTGATTATCTGGGACAGCTTTGCATTCAATGGAAAAAGCAGTGTAATCTGCTCCCTTTGTTTCTATCTTTCGGCTGTTTTAAAAACAAGGTATTTGGTCATGATCAGGTATATCCTATGTAGAGTTCTTTTTTTTTTTTTTTTTTTTTTTTTTTTTTTTGCCCCTAAACATCCAGTCTATACATGTGCTTCTTGTGTCAGTTAAAACACTGCAAAAATGAATACACCTCAAATGTAGTTTGTATCTCTATTGTCAGCCTCTGAAAATTAAATTCTCTGGGTTGTCCTAGACCAGGGGTAGGCAACCTTTTTCGGTCCTGGGCCAGTCCCCCGAAGTCCTCGTTTCCGCTGGGCCGAGGGGGGGGGATGGTGGCAGGCGCGCTCACGCGCACCCCCATGCACTGCCGCCACAGCACACATGGCCGCAGCCGCACATATTGCAGCTGCCATTTTGAATTCCAAAAGGGTGGGCGCATTTGCGCATGAGCAGGAGTACTGCGCATGTGCAAATGAGTTGCAGCCACCATTTTGGAGAACAAAATGGTGGCTGCCACTCGCGGCTGCCATTTGTTTTCCAAAATTGCGGCCGCGACTCGTTTGCGCATGCGCAGTACTCCTGCACATGCGCAAACGCGTCGCAGCCCCACAGACAAGAACGCGCGGCGGTGGCAGCGGTCTGCCTGGGCCAGTAGGTCCAGCGACCTGGGCCGGAACCGGCTCGGGGGCCGTAGGTTGCCGGCCCCTATCCTAGACACATGTGGATGAGTTTAAATGCATCTTCATGGTGTTTGTGTCTTTAAAATGACTCAGTTCAAAAGAAAAAAAATAGTGCATTGGAAGATAGGGTCAGACAGGGTCTACTATGTGGGTTTTTTCTTTACTTCATGGAAGCAATGGAAATTTAATTCCCTGCCTATTGTTTGTAATGTGGGACTCTGCAACCACCCACTGCACATGTGGACTGTGGCAGGTGTAGTTTCAGTGTCATCGGAGGGCGATCGAGTCAAGGTTTTGTTTTCAACCTTAGAGGAACTGTTTGCTGACCTCTATCCCCCAAAGGTTTCAACACCTTGGATAGCTCTTTTGAGCTAAACCTGGAGCAGATTTACCCCCAGTTAGCATGGGAGCCCCCGGCCTGTATGACACATATACCTGATCTAATGCTCAAAATGACCTCAAGATTTATTGGGATGTACATAAAACAATTAATGGTTACTACCAGGCTTGTAATATATGTGAATTAGACTGTAATGACAAAAAAGTATGGTGATCAACAGCATCTACATTTCTGCTTTTAATTTCTGTCCAGTAGTGGCCAGTATTTTACATCAGCTCTTTAGTCACGTCTGGTGTAGTGTGTGCCTATGCCTCTGGAGACCAATTCTCCACATGGTCACAAATCCCACTGGATGACCTTGGGCAAGTCACACTCTCTCAGACTCAGGAAAAGGCAATGACAAACTACCTTTGAATAAATATTGCCAAGAAAACTCTATGATAGGGTTGGCATAAGTTGGAAATGAGATCCTTTGAGAAGTGGTGCTGGAGAAGAGTGTTGAGGATCCTGTGGACAGCCAAGTGGGTCCTAGAGCAGATCAAACTGGAAACCTCCCTGGAAGAAGTCAAGATGACCAAATTGAGGCTGTCATACTTTGGACACATCATGAGAAGAGAGGACTCTGGAAAAGACAATAATGCTGGGGAAGGTGGAGGGAAGTAGGAAGAGAGGAAGGCCACATGCCAGATGGAGGTCACTTAATAGAGCAGTGGAGGACAGGGGGTCTTCTTGGAGATGTCTCATCCATAGGGTCACCATGGGTCAAGATCGACTCAAGTGCAGTTAACAACAAAAGTTGGAAATGACTTAAGGCACTCAACACTCACATACTTAGCATCCTCTGCTGGCCTGACTCCACCAGTTGTTTGTTGTATGACTTCAAGTCATTTCTGAGTGGGTCTCCATGGCCAAGCCAGGATTTAAACCCTGGTCCCCAAAATGGTAGTCCAACAGTCAAACCACTACACTGCAGCACCAAAACTGACAGAAATGTCATTCACCATGCTCCAAACTCCTGTGAATAAGCCTCCTCCTCATGCTGCTGCTGGCCAATAAATTAGGTTGGGGAAAGTTAGAATTGTGGCAATAGTGTCACAATTCTGACTACATAGCAATCAGGAATACAAAACAGTTACAGAAGAATCATTGTAGGCAACTGTTTTATATTTATGATCACTACTTAATCACAATTCTGACAGCATTGCCCTGATCATAACTCCCCCTCATCTACTTTACTGGGCATCAGGAGGTCTATTCTGCCAGCAATCGGAACAGAAGTGAATGATGTTTCCTTAAAGTTTGGGGAGTCAGGCCAGGAGAAGTTATTTAGTTTAACTAAGTAGTTGATGTAGAATATTGACTATTGTTTTTAAATGTAGGGCCTTTGCAGATTGCCAGAAATAGTGCAAATTGAGCCCACTTTAAGGGTTAGGGTTAGGGAATCATGGGAATTGTATTTTATTGTGACACCAAAGCTCTCTGATACAGAAGGCTCAATGTCTCAGAAAAAAAAAATACAGTTCCCATGATTCCCTAGCACTAACCCCAACCCTTAAAGTGGACTCAATTTGTACTATTTCTGGCAGTCTGCAAAGGCCCTTAGTCTCTCCATAATGTCAAGTGCAGAGGAGAGTGCAGCAAAATGAATGTGCTCGCTCTCTCTTCTGTAACTTTTGCATTTTAATCCCAAAAAATCTCTCCTTTTGCCTCTTCTGGCTCCTCATCCAAGTGAAAGACGTGAAACACACTTGCTGTGAAGTAATTATCACTGAAAAAAATCTGGGGGGGGGGGAGAAACACCAGACACTTTATCTTCTCAACTCTCTATTTTATTCTCCTCTTCTCACCTTGATTCCTGCCTCTCCTGCTCTAGGCTTCCCCTTAGCATTATCGCCTGACCTGTTCTTGTGGTATATAACACTGCTTTCTGGGTTTGCCTTTGGAGGTGGTAACTAAGACTTCATGTTAGTATTTGCCCCTTCTGAGAGAGAGGGGGATCCTTTCTATTCCAGACACATGTGCTGCAAAAAGCACAATTAATGTCTTTTTATTTGGGATGAGGCACTATTACTCCTCACTCTTGCTTTTCAAGGCACATGGCTCTACAGCTGAAACTCAGCAGATAGAGGCCTGAGCATTGCTCTGTTCAGAACAAGGAAAAGTCACTTTCCTTCGCACTGGCTGAGGCAATCTGGGAGGAATAGTCCAAAAGAGAAACTTTCCAAGCTTTGCCTGGATGGAAGGATGCTGGGGAATTGTAACCTAAATCCAGAAATTCCCAATTAGTGTAGATCCACAGGATCTATGGGAATCTAGCAAGTCAACATTTATGTACATTCTGTTTATTCAATGGATCTACTCTGGTTGTAACTAACATTTGGATTTAAGTCTTTGTGTGTGTGTGCACACGTACATGAGCATCAAACAATTAAAGGGCAGGAAACTAGAAGGCCTAACTTTGAAAATCCCTGATTTTAAAAAGTGCAGTAAGTTTTATTCTGTCCTTTTGACAATTTTAATTGGAAATTCATAATACGCAGCAAGGCTGAAGAGCTTTACACATTGACTACCATGAGTAAAGAGGCAGAATTGCTTGCTTTGGTTTTTGTTGCTAATGATCTGCAAGCTGCTGCAAAACCTCTCAGGTTTTTTCTTTTTTTGAAAAAAATAATTTGAAGTAGTGGAAATGTCCTCCTTCGAAAAGGTGCTGAGCTGAGACAAATAAAAGAGCAGGTGCAAGGCATCTGCTTCTGCAGTTTCTTTTTCTCAAGCATCAGTAAACACTTTCTCAAGCACTGGCTAGGGAGAAATGAAAAGAAATATTTTAGCCATCTGTTAAGCAGCCCTCTTGCATAAGCTTTGTGGATCGGTATAGCGGAAAGGCATAAAACAAGTGGCCTTGTGGAAACGACAAGAATTACTTTCAGGCTTATAGCCAAAAGTGTCAGAAATTTCATATTAGAACAGTGATTTGTAGAAACCTCAGAGAAATGGACAAAACAAGAAGTTAAGTAAGCTTTTCAGTGGAGATGGGGAACATGTGGCTGTCCACATCATGAATCCCTTTGACCAGGCTAGGTGGGACTGATAGGAGTTGCAGGCCAACATCTGGAAGGACACACATCCCCTAACTCTACTTTTTAGGACCTTATTTGGGATGCTTGGAACACCAGCATTGGTGCAGTGATGATTTTATTCAGATGGTCCTATTAACAAATGGAACCATTTTACAAAGAAGCTGGGCAATTGTCTTTTTGAACCAGGGGGAAAACTGCAGAAGAGCTAATATTCTGTAGATTCCCTCAACTTGCTGCCCCCCAGATGTTCTAGGGATGGTTGAGGTTGACTGGCACATCTGGAGGGCATCAGATTGGGGAAAACAGCAAAGGAATCCAAACTAGGAGCTCAGAGAAACCACCCTATTGGATGTCAGTGATTTTTCTGAGAAAGTGCTTTGCTCCCAGTTGCTTCTCCACAGTTCCTACTAAGTGGCATACAACTCTAGACCTCTAGGAGTGGGCAACATGTGTGGCTCTCCAAAAGTGTATGCATTGCTTATTTAATATTTACCTCTTTTAGTTTAAAAGGCCCCCAAAGCACTTTATATGTAACATGACAATCCAAGTCATGACACACAAGGAATAAGGAAATTGGAGGTGGGTGAGGAAAAATTAAGATCAGTATTTGTAATGTTTTGAATATGATGAAATCCATAATGCTCACAATTTCCATTACTAGCAAGGGAGCTGGTAGCCCCACAAAGGACAGAGATAACCTGGTTCTCAAAGGAAGTATCTTTTTGTGTTGCTAATGGAGTTTAAATTTTATTTCCTGGACTTTATGAAGTTTGTCTACCAGAATCCATATGGCCTGCCTGCATCAATCTCTCTCCATGCCATCTTAACTGAGAACAACAATATGTGGGCCTGCGATTCATACATAGTCATATTTTGCTTCTTTCTCCTGTATGATTTTAACACCTTTGCCTGAGAAAGAAGCCAGTGGAGCTTCAAAAGCTTGCAACATGTATTTTGTGCATTTTGGTTGTCCTAATGAAGGTATTATTGCTTTGTGCATTTTGGATTTTATTATATTTGCTGTATGGCCAACACAGCTACAGCTGGATATGTTTCCATTGCTTATGTTCAACTAGATGGAATGGTTGAGAAAACTTGCTGAAATATATGCTGCAAATCATTGGGACTACAACTTCCATCACCTGTCACCACTGGCTGGCTAGGTGTGTTGCATGTTCTACATAGCCATTACTAGTAGCTATTTGTTGATCTATCTTCTATGAAAATTGACAAGTAAAATATAATAATAATATCCTGTTGCAGTTTGGGATTGTCACCTTATTCTTGACTGGATTATGCCATGCTTTTTACCTCTTTCTTTTCTTACTATGTATCATGAAAACATGGTGGACCATGAACCAAATTGAAAAAGGTTATTCATTCTAGCATATACATAAAAGGCATATAACAATTGTGCAAGAATAATTTGATCACAACTGGAACAGATTATGAAAACAGATCCTCCCTGTGTATTATCCTCATATTATATTAGCCGACCAGAGAAGCTGATTAATTGAAATAACAAAAATGAGTTGAATGTAATAATCCAAAGTGGCAGATGGCCTGGACATCAGAAATTTCATCCAGCTTCAAAAGAACATGCCAGAGAACCATCATATTGTGGCGTTCAATCTCTGGTATTACAGCTGTTTTGAATTTCAGTTCCCAGTAGCCCTAACCAATATAACCAGTGGTCAGGAATTTGGGAGTTGGAAGTATAAAACATCTTGAAAGAGAAAAAAGGTTATGAACCTCAATCCATTTTGGGTTGGGGCTTTGATAAACTACCTTCCGTTGTAAAACATTTTAATGAAGTTGAGGGCAAAGAGCATAATCCTATTTCAAACTACCAGCAGTGCTTTTTGTAACAGTTAGATGAAGCCTAGTTAGTCCAACTCCCAAGATAATGTAATTTTTATTTTCTCAGTTCTCAGCAATAATAATGTTTGGCTTTTAGAAAGCCAATGTTTTTCAGGCACTAAAGCCAGCTGTTCTGCAGTCATTTCTAGCCCACACACACTTGCAAAAACAAACTTGGATCAAACTATGCTATGTCATCACAGTGGTTTTTTTTACCAGAGTTTAAATCTGGGATATCTTATATAGTATCTATCTACCATATAATTTATGATATCCTATATCAGTAGCATGAAACTCATATTTAGAAGACAAAGGTTGGGGGTTGGGAATATCCATTTTAGGGGAGGGTTAAAGACTTTTCTAAGCCAAATGATAAATCTGTGAATGTTGGGCAGAGAACTCAAGCCACTGCTATAGAACAACTAGAGAGTTTGTGGGGGGAAACCCAAACTCCCCACAGAATAGATCCCTTGAGGAAATGAACTAAGCTACATGTTATAAATCAAGCAAATCCATGGCAAAGGACACAAAACACAACAGAACACAGATTTCTTGAGAGAGTAAGTCAGCTTTCTATGATGTAGTTGAAGAATTAAACATCTAGAATCTATTTACCTTTTACACACTCAAATACTGCCCCTTGATCACACAGAGAGAAAAACACACACAACCTCCTGCACTTAAACCAACATGGTTGTTTCTGTTTACATGAATGACTTGTGCTTTATTGGTACATAGAATATATGCAGACATACACATTAATATAAAATGTATTTTCTACATATGAAACCCAAATACAATGTTATATTGTCCCAGAAAAGATGGTAGGAGAAAAGGAGAAATTAAGTCTAACTGAAATAACTTTCTGTCTCCATCCAATGGACAATCTAACTAACATGTCACACTAAAGCCTTTGACACTGCTTCTCTGAGATTATGATCCCTATGTACAGGGAACAAAACTGTCAAGAGCGCTTATAGTCCAGGAGTCCATAATTTCAATAGGGACTGAAACCATGCAAGTTGCATGCTGCCCATAAAGAACATTTTTGTAAATGCTAAAGACATCCCCTCCAATTTTCCACGCACACAATGAAAAGTGTTAATAGGAAAATTGCAAATCTGGTGGTACAATTTTCCTGCAAGGCACACCTTCCTGCGATTTCTAGAAGGGATTTTTTAAAGTAGTTTTCCTGCCCAACTGGAAGTGATGTTTTGTTCCCTTCCAGTTTCATCTAGAGGGGCTGGGGTGATGCTAGAAAAATAGTTCCCAGAGCTTGCGCAGCTCTGACCTACAGGTAAAAGTAGTGAAATGAAGGCTAAGAACTGGAAAAAAAGGATGTCCATCTCACCGGGCTCTCTAACTCCACCATTTGAAACCAGAAGTGACTGGAAGGACATGTCTGTTTTTCTAAAAAGTTGTGTCTACTAAAGTTTTATGGAGATGATGCTAATTAAAAAAAGTATTTGAGGACAACAGAGAGGGAAGCAAAAATAAAAGCAAGCCATAGCTTCATGAATTCCACCCCTCCCCTAGAGACAACGGAGCTAAAAGACCGACCCGGAGTTAGCTAGGGAAGGAAGAATAGAAACTTATGGGAAGAGTAGGTGAAAGAATGGCTAGAGGTCTAGCAGCATAGAACAGAGGCAAGAAGTCATCAGTGAGTGCTGAAGGACTAGGAAACAAAAACCTCGCAATACTAAATTCCAGTACAAGCTGTAGCTGGAGGAGATCGGAAGTGCTAATGATAATGTCAGACATGAAATGTTCTTTAGTTAGGCTGCTCTCTGACTAAGGGCCTTTGCAGACTGCCAGAAATAGTGCACATTAAATTGAGGCACTGCCCTGGCTCAGTGCTAGGGAATCATGGGAACTGTAATTTATTGTGGCACCAGAGCTCTCTGACAGAGAAGGCTCAATGTCTCAGAAAAAAATACAATTCCCATGACTCCCTAGCACTGAGCCAAGGCAGTGCCTCAATTTAATGTGCACTATTTCTGGCAGTCTGCAAAGGCCCTAAGGCAGCTTGGTCTCTAAAAGTCATTATTTCACTCTTCATGACTATACAACTCTGCATCTTTTGTATAACAAAACCATTTGCCAACACCTTTTACTGAATTCAAGTTACATTCCATGCATGTGGGCATATGAACCAAAGACCATTTAGATGCAAATGCCATAGCTTACTCCCCAAAATGGCTCTGTTGATAATTGTGTTGATAGTTGTGCATTCACTATGAGTACATGTGCATAAGAAGCTGGTTTAATAGAGAATATGCTGTAACTGTTTAGCTATCTTGCTAGTGGGGTTACAGATTTTCCTGCCTCAGCGGAAGCAGTGAATGTAAACCCGTTTCATCTCTGTGTGCCCTTAGACATCCTCTGCAGGCAAGAAGCATCGTTGACTTGGAGATACCTCAGTCTCAGGGGTTTCACATGGTTGTAGGCTCATGGAGTTCCAAACCTGCTCACTGACTGTCCCAGAATGGCTAACTTCCCATAGCGTGTGTTTTACCAACTCCGAGAAGGTCACACTGAAACAGGACTGGAGCTTTTTGCTGAGCAGGACATAAAGAATGGGGTTCAGGCAGCTGTTGATGAAAGCAAAGCTGACAGAAAGAGGAATGGCATCCCGAAACAAATCATGAAAGTGGTCACTGTGGTGAACTGTCAACTCAAGAATGCTAAACAAATGGTAGGGGGTCCAGCAAATAAAGAAAACCACCACAACAGCAAGAATAGTCCAGAAGAGCCTGCTGGAGGTCAGTATGGCACTCTTCTTCACCAGGCAGATCAGAAGGGAGTAACAAACCATCATGGTTAAGAGAGGAAAGAGATAGCCACAGATGAACCGCACCCAGGTCAAAATGTGGTGCCGGAGCACAATGAGGTCAAAGTCATTTGGGTGGTAGTTGTTGTAGCAAATGGTGATATTGCTGGGTAGTGTACGTGTGTCTCGAAAATACAGCGCTGGGCTTCCAATGAGCGTAGCAAAAATCCAGATGGCCAAAATAAGAAGTAGGGTGTTCTTGAGAGTACGGTGCCTATAGGAGAAGGCTGGGTGGATCAAGTGGACATACCGGTCAAGGCTGATGGCCGTCAGAAAGAAGACACTGGCAAACATGTTTAACAGGGAAATGAAGGAATTGGCTTTGCACAACCACTTCCCAAAGGGCCAGTGGAAGCCCAGGGCCACGTACACAATGTAGAGAGGCAGGAATAAGACAAAGATGAAGTCTGCAATTGCCAGGTTGAGGAACCAGAGGGAAGTGACAGTCTTGTCCCACTTAAAGCCCATGATCCATATGACTAATGCATTGCCAGGCACTCCAAGGAGAAAAGCCACACTGTGCAGCACAAGTGAGACAATCTGGGCATCAGTGAGGTGGGACTCAGGAGGCTCATCTTCTTCATAGTTCTGAAAGTATTCGGTGAAGTTATCTTCATACTGCATGATGTCAGCCGATGCCAGGGTTCCTGGTTGGCTCCTGAGAGGATGGGAACTGGGTGGAGGTAGGAAGGAAATCAAAGGACAAGTAAGGTAATCAAAAGTTCCAATAGAATGATGGTAGCAATGCATTTTATAACAATCTGTGGGCAGCTATCTGCCTTCAT
>CM034701.1:198595223-198609235 GCA_020142125.1 Phrynosoma platyrhinos
CCTAGATTCAGTGGTTCTGCTCAAGTTGGTACTAGCAATAGGATGTAGAGCAACCTGTGTTCAACATTTATACAGATAGATTGCATGTAGTATTATGGGGGTGTGAAATTCTTAATCACATAGTCAGACCTGTAACCTTTTCCTGTGAAGGAAGGAACAAATGATTTTAGTAATTTTTCCCCTGCTGCAAGAAACCACACAGTTTTTGAAGGCTAGTTGGAATCTTGTATAGTATTTATCTATGTGTATGTATTGTAGTTATGGTGCTGTACAGGGAATCCCATCCTGATCTCCATCTCCATTCCTGCTGCTGCTGCTGCAAGCACTGAAACACTGTGTCCTCTGGGTTCACAGGGTCCTTCTCTTTCTATTACAATATATTCTGAGACTTTATGGCTTGATTTATGACTGGGATAATGACATATGTTTGATTTATGGGTGGATTTATGACATGATTTATGGTTTGATTTACAACATGATTTATGATATGGGCATATACACATATGTCAGTTGGCTAACAAACAATATGATTTGAAGTCGGAGCCTTTCGGGCTGTGTGGCCATGTTCTAGAAGAGTTCGTTTTGCCAGCATCTGTGGCTGGCATCTTCAGAGAAGATGCCAGCCACAGATGCTGACGAAACATCAAAAAGACTCTTCTAGAACATGGCCACACAGCCTGAAAAACCCACAAAAAACTAAACAATATGATTGATTTATGGCTGTCAAAGTGTGATTTATGACCCCTGTACAGACAAAGTTGTGGCTTTTTATTATCCACTAAAGACAAATGGACTCCTTTGTGCCAGCACAAATATCCCTTTAACACTTGATCTTTACTGGCCCCACTTCCACTCCTAATAAGTGACTGAGAGATGGGCTCCCAGTATCCTTATCTATTAAGTGTTTCAATATTTTTGGTAGCGTGCTTTTGATGTTGTTATTTATAAATTACTTCAAGCCACTCCTCTGTAAACAAGAAATATAAGCTTTATTTACAGACAGAAATCAAGTTACTGTATTTTTCGCCATATAAGACGCACTTTTTCTTCCCCAAAATGGGGGTGGGGAAGTTGGTGCGCTTTTTAAGGTGAATATACAGTCAGACCTCCACTCCCAGGACCAGCCTAGGGAACGGCCGAGGCCGCGGCTAAAAGGAGGCCCCCTTTTAGCTGCGGCCTCGGTTGTTCAATAGGCTGCTCCTGGGATCGGAGGACTTCTCCGATCCCAGGACCAGCCTAAGGAGTGGCCGAGGCCACGGCTAAAAGGAGGCTTCCTTTTAGCCACGGCCGAGGCCGGCAGCCTCGGCCTTTCCTTCGGCCGATCCTGGATGCAGAGGACGGCCCCGCTTCGTCCTCCATTTCCAGGATCAGCCTAAGGAAATTTTTTTTCCTAGATTTTCCTCCTTTAAAATTGGGTGCGTCTTATATGCTGGAGCATCTTATATGGCGAAAAATACAGTAGTATCTTTTTACGTTTGGTGCTCAAATCACATAGTTACATTGTATATGTCGCTTCACTTGTTACAAACTGTCTTTGGAGCTTTTCACATGAGGTTAAAAAGGCGACTTCCCTCTTCCGGCTTGAATCTTCTTCCAGGCTGCAGCTGGGTACTACAGCAGGCCCTTTCTATATGCAAGGGATCTGTTCTAGAAACCACCCCCACGTATGAGAAAAAACACGTAAGCTGAAATCCTTTTGTTTTCTATGGCGGCGTGCTCCTGCGTGCTCCCGGGCTTGCTGTATGCATAAGCTCAAATCCACATACAGCAAGCCTGTGTACGGGGCAGGCGCGCTGTATCATATGTAAATTGCCACTGAATCCACTGGCAGAATCCAGCCCAGGTAAACCACAGCTTCCAAGCCACATTCAGCCAGCCCTGTTTTGAAAACAGAAGCTTCCAATTTTGAAAACTGGCAGGCTGAATGGCATAGCTTGGACCCGCGACTTACCTAGGCTGGATTTGGCTGGCAACATCATGACAGAATCGGTTGCAACTTACCTATGATAACACCCAGATTTATCTCAGGAGAAGATTCAAGCCAGAAGAGGTAAGTCACCTTTTAAACCCCATGCAATAAGCTCCTTCATTCCATTTCCCTCACTGAGATCAAAAACACATTGCAGAAATAATCCATTGAAACCACCTCAACAGCCCTGGCTCAGTGCTTTAGAATTCTGGAAACTGTAGTTTCGTGAGACATTTAGCCTTTTCTGTCAGAGAGCTCTGGAGCCACAACAAACTGCAATTCCTAGGATTCCCTAGCACTGAGCCAGGGCAGTTAAAAAGGTCTCAGACTGGATTGTTTCTGCAGTGTATTTTGGACCAATGTCACATATGACCAGAACAGCTGCTATAAAATATATACAGGCATATGTCAGTTAACTAAGGGGCTTTGCAGACTGGCCTAAAGGGCTGGCCTGGGGGTGGAGTTGGGGTAGGGCAGCCTCACGCCGGTCGCCCCAATTCAACCCCAATGCTGTCCTGATGTCACGCGCCCGTCCGCACAGCACACGGGGTCAGGATGCTCTCCTGGTGCAGCATGTACACACACTGTGCCAAAAGGGCGCAGAAGAGCCACAGCGCCGGCTCTTAGCCTTTTGCCACCCCTAAAAGGAGCAGCATTTTGCCACTCTTTTGAGGGCAGCAAAAGGGAGGATCAGGGCCGCTGTGTGCAGTTGCCACAGCCCCGATCTGCCGCTCCCAAGGGCAGCTCTGTGCCGCCCCTTTAGGTAGGTCTATAAAGGCCCTAAGCCTCTGACAAAGAACTTTTTACGAACTCTTTTTATGCCTGCTCAGCTGCCTCTTTTCCTCATCCTCTATCTAGGAAGGCATCAGCATAGGGAGGATAGTGAAAGAGGAATGGATAAACACATAGGTTCACTCTCAGGTTGCATTTTGCAGTTAACAATGCAATTAAGTTTAAGGTGGAAAAAAGTGGAAATCATATGAAAAGTGGAAACTGATTTTAAAAAACTGTCCCTTGATGCATTTTGAAAGGCGTTTTCAAGTGGTCTCTAGGATTAAAATGTTTTTGTTGTTCATGCATGGCTCACTTAATCTGGTTCTTTCAGCTGACAAATGCATATTGTTAGTTTTGGATAAAAAGTTTGCTGAATTTTTTTGAACTTTTTTTGTGGTTTAGGAAACTATGCCTATTCTTTTCATATTATTTCATAGAATCATAAAATCATAGAATTGGAAGAGACCACAAGGGCCATCCAGTCCAACCACCTGCTATGCAGGAACTCCCAATCAAAGCATCCCTGACAGATGGCCATCCAGCCTCTGCTTAAAGACCTCCAAGGAAGGAGACTCCACTACTCTCTGAGGGAGTGTGTTCCACTGTCGAACCGCCCTTACTGTCAGGAAGTTCCTCCTAATGTTGAGGTGGAATCTCTTTTCTTGCAGCTTGCATCCATTGTTTCGGGTCCTAGTCCCTGGAGCAGCAGAAAACAAGCTTGTTCCCTCCTCAATATGACATCCCTTCAAATATTTAAACAGGGCTATCATATCACCTCTTAACCTTCCCTTCTCCAGGCTAAACATGCCCAGCTACCTAAGTTTCTTTTCATAGGCCATGGTTTCCAAACCCTTCACCATTTTGGTCGCCCTCCTCTGAACATGCTCCAGTTTTTCAACATCCTTTTTGAATTGTGGTGCCCAGAACTGGACACAGTATTCCAGGTAGGGCCTGACCAAAGCAGAATACAGTGGCACTATTACTTCCCTTGATCTAGACACTATACTTCTGTTGATGCAGTCTAGAATCGCATTGGCCTTTTTAGCTGCAGCATCACACTGTTGACTCACGTTCAACTTCTGATCTACTAGGACTCCTAGATCCCTTTCACATGTACTGTTGTTAAGCCAGGTATTCTCCATCCTATATCTATGTAATTAATTTTTTTTTTTTGCCCTAAGTGCAGTACCTTACATTTCTCCTTGTTAAAAGTTCATTTTGATAGTTTTGGCCTAGCTTTCTAATCTATTAAGGTCATTTTGAATTTTGATCCTGTCCTTTGGGGTATTAGCTACTCCTCCTAATTTGGTAAGCATGCCCCCTATTCTTTCATCCAAGTTATTGCTAAAGATGTTGAATAGCACTGGGCCCAAGACAGAACCCTGTAGCACCCCACTGGTCACTTCTTCCAGGATGAAGAGGAGCCATTGCTGAGCACCCTTTGGGTTAGGTTAGTCAACCAATTACAAATCCACCTAAATGTTGCATTGTCTAGCCCACATTTTACTAGCTTGTTTGCAAGAATATCATGGGAGACCTTGTCAAAGCTTTTACTGAAATCAAGATATGCTATGTCTACAGCATTCCCTTCATCTACCAAGCTGGTAATTTTATCAAAAAAGGAGATCAGATTAGTCTGGCATGACTTGTTTTTGAGAAACCCATGTTGACTTTTAGTGATTATGGCATTCCCTTCTAAATGTTCACAGACTCTCTATTTAATGAACTGTTCTCAAATCTTTCCCAGTATTTATGTCAGACTAACTGGACGATAATTGTTGGGATCCTCTTTTTTCCCCTTTTTGAAGATGGGGACAATGTTTGCCCTCCTCCAGTCTGCTGGGACTTCTCCTGGTCTCCAGGAGTTCTCAAAAATGATCGCCAGTGGCTCTGAGATTACATTTTCCAGTTCTTAATATCCTTGGATGTAGTTCATCTGGTCCTGGAGACTTAAATTCCTTTAGATTCACCAAATATTCCTGTACTACCTCTTTACCTATTTTATGCTGCATTTCCCCTGTTATGTCATCTGATCCATTTTCCTCATGTTGAGCACCCTTTTCCTATTGTGAGAAGACTGAGGCAAAGAAAGTGTTGAGTAGTTCTGCCTTTTCTCTGTCCCCTGTTAGCATTTCTCCATCTTCTCTGTGCAGTGGCCCTACCATTTCCTTCTTCCTCCTTTTGCTATGGAAATACCCCCCAATAAACCTTTTTATTGTTCTTAATCTCTCTAGCAAGCCTGAACGCATTCGGTGCTTTAGCTTTTCTGACTTTACCTCTACATGTGCTAGCTATTTGTTTAAATTCCTCTTTGGTGATTTCCCTCTTTTTCTGCCTCTAGTAACAGAGTTTCTGTTAAAGAAGTAACATCCAGGAACAAACTACTTTGTTAACTGAGGCATACCTGTATATGAAAGCAACAACCTATAAAAAGTTTATCCATCCATATCTGTTCCACCTACCCATCCATTTGATCCACCTACCCATCCATTTGATCCACCTACCCATCCATTTACCAAAGCACAGAGCTCAAGAGCAAGTACACATGCTCTCTTTAATGATGACATTTTTTCATTTCAGACTTTAACATCAGACTGAAAGATTTGTATTCATCTGGGGAGGTATGGGGAGGTGTATCCTTGCAAATATGATATTTGGGGAAAAACGAATGTTTTTGTTCAAGAATCAAGATCCACGCATGCAATCCCTCCCTTGGGGATGTGAAATCTGCAGAAATACCACTACCGCCCATATGAGTCATTAAAAATATACTGTAAATCATCTAAAAAGCTGCAGTTATGAGCAATTTGAAATTAGTCTTCAGTTAGCATAAGGCAAGAGGTTCAGTCAGTTTTAACCAAAGACATATTTGTCTTTGTTGAGTTTAGCTTTGCTTCTGTTTTTATACGTTAACTCTAGACACAGTCTACTTTGCATGGGTAAGATACTGAGTAAAAGCTTGAGTGTGCATGTTGATAAAGGAGATGTACATAAACTGTCCTCTTCTGAAATACAGAGCATTCAAACCTTAACCAATCCAGAGCCCAGAGGCTTTCCACACTACACAGTTATAGTGCTATGATTCCACTTCAGCTGCATCCTATGGAATCCTACACAGGATCCATACATGATCACTTTACATTGTACACTTTCAGCTCCTGGAAAAATTACATTTGGAATGAAAATTCCCAGAACCACCCAGCCAGCATAACTGGTGGCCATAATGACTAGGGATTCTGGGTGCTATCATCCATATAATCATGGAAGCATCAAGAAATTTCCATTCTGTTATTAGAGGTGCTGACTTTTTAACGCTTTGTTCAGCCACAAATCATCCATGTTTTCTGCTGATTGTTTCTCCACTGTAGTAAATGCTTGCTCAGTAAATTTAAGGCAGGTGCCTTTTACAGTGCTTTGTAAACATTCATATTTTCCACAAAATTAAGCCCTTATGAAAAATCAAGTAATATTTGTATATTTACGTTTTCATCTGAACTTATTCTGAGGGTATGACAGAACACATTTTTAAAAAGTGAAATGTAAGAATAACTCATAAATACCAAGATTAAGTTCTTCTGATTTCAGAGGTACTCAAGCACATGATTTGAGTCCCTCATTAAACTCAATAGAAGGTATTACTGCTTAAGCGTTTTTGGCTGATGCTAATAGCATAAATTCCTACAAGGAAAGTCAGAAGTACTTTATTGTGCCACTACACATGTGGATCCTTTTTTAACATCACAACTTTCTGGTGTGATGCATTTCAAAGTTGAGATAAATGAAATAGAATGGGGGGGGGAGTAATGACTAGGATAGAATAGCAATGGTGGCTGTCCATTGAGTTAACTAGAAGTTGTTAATTTATATTGACTCTTTCTCTGAATAATGTTACACCATCACTGATGCCAGAAATAGTGCAAATTGAGTCCACTTTAGGGTTAGGGTTAGTACTAGGGAATCATGGGAATTGTTTTTTTTCCCTGAGACTTTGAGCCTTCTCTATCAGAGAGCTCTGGTGCCACAATAAAATACAGTTCCCATGATTCCCTAACCCTAACCCTTAAAGTGGACTCAATTTGCACTATTTCTAGCAGTCTGCAAAGGCCCTAAGGCAGTGTTACTCAAAGTGGTGCTCAGTGGACTGATAGATGATGGTCCTTGAGCCATCAGCTGCTGGCCCCTGGCATTTTGAAGGAAGGAAACAACTGTAGCCAAAGGGGGCAAATATTGTACTGGTCCCTGAAAGATGGGGGGGTATTCCAGTACAATATTTGCCCCCTTTGGCTACAATTGTTTCCTTCCTTCAAAATGCCAGGGGCCAGCAGCTGATGGCTCAAGGACCATCATCTGTCAGTCCACTGAGCACCACTTTGAATAACACTGCCTTAGACTACAGTCCCACAATCAGCGATGGTGTAACATTATTCAAAGAAAGAGTCAGTATAAATTACCTATCAGGTAGTTTAAGAAGTATGGCTCTTAGGTACCATACATTTCCAGCTAAGTCCTGCTCTTTTCTTCAGCATTGCCCATTTTGATTTCTAGGCCAGGCAGTGATTCCTTAACAACCTTTTCTAGAACAAGGCAACACTGAACATACTTGAAGTTTTTTTTATTCTCACTTGTAGATGTAAAACTTGACTTGGTTCATCCTCATTCAGTATACAAGAACATAAAAATATAAATATGAAGAGAAATGTTGCTGTTGGCAAGTTTCTCCATGAGATTGGTCATTTCATGGAGAATCTTGCCAATGGCAACATTTCTTCATATCTCTATTCTCATTTCAGTGACAATTGAAAAGGAAGTTCATAATGTGTTGCTCAGGTATACATGACCCTTGGAAAGAAAAAGGCTGGGTAGCGAATCAGATAGCAAACTAATCGAATGGCACACTAGGGGCTCATTCCCACTTACATTTAATCTGGTTTGTGATTCGCTTTTGCTCTGGGCCAGTGAACCAATTCCAGTCAATTCGTTATTCCCCCTATGGAAGTGGGTCTTTTCTTTATTCACTTCTTTTTTTGGCATGTTTGCAATTCCCATTAGTTTGTGCCCCTTCAAAATGCTTGTCAATCATCTACGTGCCATCAGTGATGCAACCAGCAACACATTCAAGAAAACATGGGAGGGAGTCATGGGTGTCATATGGAGGACTCTCCTGTGGGATGCATGCACCCATGGCTGTCATGGAAGCCTCTCCCCCAGGATGCATGCAAATTTTAAAAAATTGAAAGTATATGTGCTCCATTGTTTTTGCAGTCGGTCCGCTTGCCTGGCTCGCTACCCGCAAGTAATTGCAAGTAATTGCAAATACAATGGACCACATATACTGTCAATTTATATACACACACACACACACACACACACACACACACACACATCATGTGTCCATAGGTCACACCACAAAGCAAAAGGCAGTGTTGGGCGGGGGGGGGGGGGAATGGCGGATTTCCCCAAAAACTGGTGAGGGATACGTCAACCCTCTGCAACAGTAATCCCTCCCCTTCAGATTGATGCAATTCAGGTCCGTAGTTCCCACTTGCTGAACACACTTTCTAATCGCTTCTTTTCAAAAAAAAAAAAAAAAAAACAGCAAAAAAGAGCAAGTGTTTTGGCATTTGTCTCACTTTAAAGTGAGTCCAAATGATTGCAGTCACATCTGAAACCGTTTCAGATGGAAACGAGGCACATTTAAAGTGATCAGCAAATCAATGCAAATCATAGAGGGAATGAGCTCTAGATGTCCCACTCCAGTTACCCTGCCATCCTCCCAGGCAGCCCAAGGGGACACCACTTGCCATTATAATGGGGAGGACAGCCCAACATACCCAGAGAATTCGCTTTCTTGTCTTATGATCCCCTAAGTCTCAAGTTCATCTACTCTTTCCAGACAAAACATATATTTGGAGGCAAATTACTCAAGAATGTTGGAGAGTCTGAGCTTCTTTGGTAACAGATCCCATAGCACTCTAGACAATATAACACAATGTTACTATACCATTGTATGCTTTTGATGCTAGGCATGCCTACTTAGGAGTAAGCCCCACTGAAATCAGTGGAACTGCAAAGGACCACACTGGAGGCCTTTGTCTCAAATTCAGTGTATAATTTGCCTAAGAGGTTTTACTGATATTGGAAAGTTTTGGATCAAGTTTATAGAAGATTCAAGAAACAAATAATGCTGTTGACATACAATCCCAAACACAAAAGTTCACCACAAATGGAAAGGACTCCTAGAACCTGGAAGAGGTCCAAGGGTTGGCAGGTCTTCAAGAACATTGAAATGCTTTCGTGGTTTGAGTGAACACTGTGTCTTATTTTTGCATCCCAAGGGCTTGTGATTAGGGTTTAACATGTTTTAAAGTCCAAAGACAATGAAAGCAAGATGTGGAAATCCATCAATGCATGATTTCACACATGATAATTTACTCTAGGATACTTTTTTAAAAAAACCGACTTTTGCAAACAAGCCTGCTACCCAGAATGTGAAGGAAAAGATGAGAGATCTGTTCATTAATGAATGCACAAATTCTCTTCATTTTACATTATGCTGACAGTCTGCTAAAGATGCTTCTCTTTTCATAGAAATGTAATGCAAAATAAATTGCTGACCCTATATTTCCACTCCATGCCCATCCCGTTCCATAAAAATGTTTCCCATGGAAAAACCTTGTTCAAAAGTTTGTCAGAACTAAAAATCTACAGGAAAGACACAGTAGAGTAAATGTGCTTTCCTGGAAAATCAGTTTCCAGAATGGTAGCTCTCTTAGGCTGTTGTAGTAAAGATTTTTGAAACACCTTTTTTCTCTGAAGATGCCAGCCACAGATGCAAGCGAAACATCAGGAATACATTCTTCTAGAACACAGCCTCACAGCCCCCAAAACCCACAAAAACCTATGGATGCCAGCCATGAAAGCTTTCAACGTCACACCTTTTTTCTTGTTTTCTTGCTTCTTTTTTTTAAAATAGTGCTGTTATAGTTCAGATTTTTGTGTGTATTAAATTTCATTAATTGTGAGATGAACACACTAACAATGCAGAAAGCATTATAATGCATAAAGCATTATAAACTGCTGTAATTATGTAAATTAATGCACTAACAATAAAGTTGTCTTCCACCCCAGATGTGGCCCTTCCATTAGCCTTTTGTGAGACTGTGATTTGGAGACTTCCATTTTGCACTAGTTCTCATCCCACCCAACTGAAACAATTCATAATACAGCACATACAAATGTTTCTCCTCTGTATTTTGTAAGTCAGGCCTAGCTGAACTAAAACATTCCTCATTGTCTTACTAGACAAGTGAGATACCCAGGTATGTTCAAGGTTGCTTTGGACATGCTTTGGACACAGTGCATCTTGGCCCCAGCTAATTGCCTCCTAATCAACCTCTGTTTTACCTCCAGCTAGTATTTCCCACCACTCAAAACAAGCAGAAGACACCTCTACTTTTCATCACAAAAATGTTTCTCTTTCAGATATGGGATGCATCTGCACTACAACATTTAACCAGGTTGATATTACTTTAACTGCCAAGTTTTAGATTGTATCGAATCTTGGAATTTGTAGTTTGGTGAGGCACTTAGAATTTGTTGCCAATAAAGCCTTCATGCTGTAGTTCAGGGGTGTATGCTATAGGATAAGTGCTCACCAAACTACAAAGCCCAGGAACCTGTAGAACAGAGCTGCAGCAATTAAAGTTCTATCAGGTAATTATGCAGTATGAGTTTAGCCCCAGTTAGTTATATAAGCTTCACAGTCTTTCAGCAACAAATGCTTCCTTCTCTGGTTGACAGGTGATATTGTTAAAGTGCTGGTTCATCATTGCCAGAGTGACAGTCCCTACTATGACCCAAAATAAAATAGAAGCCTCATAATTATGGGCAGCAAAATGAAGGGAGGGCAGATTTGACCCCAAAGACACCATTTCAACAGGTTGTTTTGCACAAATAAAGAAGAGCCACACAACGGATCCAATTTAGGCCAGTGAGGCTTGTGCAAGAGATCTTTATAATGTTAGTATACATGGGAGGGAATGAAGTTAGCATGTCTGTCTTCAGATGTCTGTTTAAGTGGTATACAGAATGGAGAGTGATTTAAGCCAACATTATGCCATCATAATGAGGGAGCTAATGGATGTTAGTGGAACCAAAAAATGTTTTGACAGTGGGAGAGGCCCGGCACTGGGGAGAAAGCTCTTGGTTGGCAACCAAGGCCTGGGTGGGGGAGCAAAGCTGAGTTCAGAGACAAGCATGATGGATGGAGTGGGAATGGAAGTTTATTAATGTTGATGCCAATTTATTTTGGTTTTTTCCCCGCCCCTCTGGGCTCTATTTACTTAGCCACAAGCATGCCCTGCATATGCTATGAAGGTTGTGAAACTCCCACTTATCAGGACAGACCTGGGACACTTTGCTGCCTTGAGCAGAACAGCATATGGCATCTCTCACCTCAAGTCAAGGTGATGAGTGCCCAAAGTAAGCCAAAACACCACTGTCATATGAGGCAGAGCATCTCACAATCATCTCTAAGCAATCTGTATTGTGTGTATGTGTGTGTGTGTGTGCATGCAGTAACAACTAATTAAAGAACTATTGCTTGTTGCCTTTTCACAATAGCCCAAACCTGTTGCCTTGAAGCAGCTGCCTCACTTTTCCTAATAGTAGGGTTGGCCCTTCTGGTTATTAATATTTCCTCTTCAATTTCTTTGCTTTTGGAAATATCCTTTTCTATCCACTTATTCCTGGATGCTGCATGATCGGGTGAGCTCCCATTACTAGTCCCAGCTTCTGCCAACTTAGCAGTTCGAAAGCAGTTCGAAATGCAAGTAGATAAATATGTA
The DNA here is from genome assembly GCA_020142125.1 of Phrynosoma platyrhinos. Classification (NCBI taxonomy): domain Eukaryota; kingdom Metazoa; phylum Chordata; class Lepidosauria; order Squamata; family Phrynosomatidae; genus Phrynosoma; species Phrynosoma platyrhinos. The sequence goes on from CM034701.1 coordinate 198,606,813, forward strand.
CCACTTCTCAGTGGGAAGGTAAAGAGCATTCTGTGAAATCATGCTGGCCACAGGATCACAGAGTAGTCTCTAATAAGGCTGGCTCTTTGGTTTAGTAACGGAGATGAGCACCATTCCCTACGGTCAGACACGATTTGACAACCTTGACAGCGGGGAATACCTTTACCTATCCATGTACTGTTTTATCTCCAAAGAAAGAAATTAATACTCTTAGGATTAAGACTACTAAAAAAACAGCAAGCCCTCCACCCTACAACCACAAGCGTGTCAAGAACTGCGGGGAAGAGAAGTTAATGAAAAAGAATCAGGTTTAACTGATCTATCAAGGAATATCATGTCATCACCTGGAGATAGTGCCAATAATAATAATAATAATAATAATAATAATAATAATAATAATAATAATTTTTATTTCTAGCCCGCCCCTCTGCTCAGCAATCGTTTTTATATATTCTCACCAGCAGTCTCTATGTGTTATTTTCTCAAACCCACCAGGCTTGAATTTTCTTTCTTTCACAGAAGGGACTCTGATCCAATGGAGGCTTCCAACTAAGAAAAGACTTTTGGGGCAGGGGGAGACCATATTCACTTGTTCTCCCTCCCTTCTGAAAATGTGTACTGAAAATGTGCATCCTTATATAAGCAGCCTGAATTAATACTGTGAGCTCTACACCACCTCAGAATCCCACCTTCTTTTCTAGCATGCATGGAGAAACCACACTTCAGAAAGCTTATTATCAGCTTGAAAGAGAGAATGTACATATGTGAGAGAATGCACACATTAGACAAACAAAATAATAAAAAGTAAATGGAGGGAAGAAGGAGAGAGAAGCACACTTACCAGTTTAATTCTCTTGAATAAAAAATGTACCTTACGTTTGAAGGTCACTCCCAAATCTGTAAGCAAATGAAGAGAAAAATACTGAGTTTGACTTTCTTTTCTGGTGAGATCTGCTAGAGTGTTTGTCTTCCTTCAAAAGATACCAGACAGAAAAACAACACTATGTTTGTCCTGAACAGCAGGGAAGGTGGAAATACACCCTTGGCAATTTGGGAAGTTTAAATTTTTACTGTTTATACCACTGCAAGAAGAGTAAGAAAATACTCGTCACATAGATGAATCACCACAGTAGGGTTTGTATGGAAAAGGAAACAGTGTGTGCTTGCTATCTACCAGGGCATCCGCCCGACACAATTGGGGCTGTGAGGTGAGGGTCTCAAGCGGATATGGGAGCCTGAGAAGCTTTCATGTTGCAAATAACAAATGGGAGTCAAACCAAAGTGTCTGGAAGGTTAAATGGAGGTTAAATTACTTTGCTCCAAAAATCAGTGATAGTGATAGGAGGACCCTGTAAGAGAGAGACTGAGGCTGCATCCAACTGCAGAAATAATCTAGTTTGACATCACTTTAACTATCATGGCTCAATGCTATGGTATTCTGGGATTTGTATTTTTGTGAGATATTTAGCCTTCTCTGTTGGAGAGCTCTGCTGCCACAACAAACTACAGATCCCAGGATTCCACCACATTGAGCTATGGCAGTTAAAGTAGTGTTAAACTAGACTAGTGAAGGCTACTGTCCTGCAAATACACATGCTTTCTTGGGAATTCACTCAGCCATAAGCTCTCTGGGTGGGCTTCTGAAAAGCATTTTGCCTCAGTCTCCATATCACCAATGTGGGTATAATGCAGGTATTCTTTATAGAGTTGTAAGGAATGCTGAAATCTGGTAACTGAAGTTCCAGACTACACAGCTATAGCACTATGATCCCACTTCAATTGCCATGGCTGCCTCCTAAGGAGGCTTCCTGGGTTTGTAGTTTGGTCTCTGGCTGTGGATTCCAAAGCCCCTCCCTCTACTGCCTGTCCGGGATTCCATAGGACATTGCTATGGCAATTAAAGTGGGATTAAAGTGCTATAATTTTGTAGTGTGAAAGAGACCTTAAACAATATGGAATGTGTCATTCATTATTATTGTATTGTTAAAGCTGCTTTTAGCTATTAGTATTTTCTTGAAGCATGCAGAGAAGTATGGTGAATGGTGTACAGGGTACAACTGTACACAATTTCATCCACCTAATCATAGAATCAGAACTGCCAAAAAAAAAAAAAAATTGGCATTTTACTGTAATGCCAGTTGAAACCTGATAATTTTGAAAAACTTGTCAGGTGAGGATATCACCCAATTACAGTCACACAGCTTTAGAAAATGATTGCTCTTTTTAATTAAACGAATAGTTCTATTTTTCTAGAACTCTATTCATGACAAAATCACAACGAACAGAATTAGCACATTAAATAGTAGTAGTGAAGACAGATATCTGCTGAGAAGTTAGTTATTTTAACATTCCCCTAGAAGTATGCATAGGATTTCAGTCATAATAATAATAATAATAATAAATTTTATTTATAGCCCGCCCCT
>CM034701.1:198609335-198622129 GCA_020142125.1 Phrynosoma platyrhinos
TCAGGCGATCCAAGAGGATGGCGTGATCTATGGTGTCAAAAGCTGCAGTCATTGCTCAGTAAGTCAGCCAGCATAGCATTTTGAATGTTGGACTAGAACACCGGGAGACTTATTGCATGAGAAAAGAAAGTTGAAACAGATCAGTAAAGTTGCGGCTTTCTCCTTGCCTCTCCATATGCTGTTGTAGCACCTCCATTCTCTTTTCCAAGGGAGAAGGTTGTAAAAATGTGTCTTTTGCCAAATGGATTTTTCCAGTGTTACAAAAGAGAAGTTTTTATGACCATCTTCCTCATGGAGAGAATGGAAGTGTTTCAACGGCATGCAGAGAAGCAAGGAGAAAGCCGCTGCAACTCTGCCAATCGACTTTCTTTTCTATGCAATAAGGCCCTGGGAGACAAGTGTTTAAATTCCCATTTGGCTATGGAAACCCACTGGGTGACAATGGGCAAGTCACACTCTTTCCACCTCAGAGGAAGGCAAGGGCAAACCCCCTCTAAACAAGTTATGCCAAGAAAATCCCATGATAGGTTCACCTTAGGGTCACCATAAGCCAGAAATGGCTTGAAGACACACACAACACAACAACAACAACAACGTTCATTTAGAAATAAAAAAGTGACATTGTCTGGAATGTTAGTGACATGCATAATGTGAGGTTACATGCATATATGTCTTGTTTCAGATGGCTTGCAAAAAGCTATCCATGAACCCTTTTGCTCCATCTGACTTTCCATCTGCAGCTGCCAAGTTAATGGAGCAGTGCTATGACCATTAGTTAGTCAGGGGAGAAAGAGGGAAGTGACCAAGAAGTGGGGATTGCCTTCCATCCTTGCTGCAGCTCACTAAATTGTCCCCGCTTCTCAGTCTCTTCTATCTTTTTCCTCCTTTTCCTCCCCTCCCTCTCTCTTGCCTCCCCCTGTCCTTCTCCTCCTCTATGGCCATTTAGTATGGAGCTGCAGATGTGGAACATTATACTCCACGCCTACAGTGCAGGATCTTGTCCAATGCCTGATTAGAAAAGTATGGAAAGAAATTTTCCCAGTTACATTCTCATCTTTGTTGGCTAATCAAAAAACAGTACTGTGTTGATTTGACCAGTACTTAGTACTGCTACATTTCAGTAGCATCGGGGTGTGTGGGGGGTGGTGGAACGCACTGGGTGACACCCCAGAAGGGGAGTGACACCAAAGAAGGTGTCGCTTGCACATGCGCATGACGGCAGCCCCCCCCCCCCCCGGGAGGCTTCCCTTGGCAGTGCCGGGCCTCAGAGAAACTGTTTGTTTCCAAGCATCTGCCATAGACAATATGTTGGTCCAGAAGACTACCCAGAGAATTGCCGTCACAACTCATAAGCACCTAGTTTGCAAACAAGAACTGGAGTGATCTCAGGGTGCCCAGCACTGATTTCAGCACCCTGTCTCCAGTGCCATTTCTAATTTCAGTGAGCCATAATGTCTCCCAAATTTTGGTTCTATATAATATCTTAAAAATAAATAAATAAGCATGAGTAGTTTTCAAGCCGAGTCAGGAAAAAACTCTTATTAGTTTAACTTCTGTGCAGAGTCCATGATTTGCAAGACGATACATGCAAAGATATGTTCCAAAAGCAAATGTTGGCTTCCTTTGTCAAAGTTCTGATTACTTTCTCCTACTGTAGAGAGTGACAGCTCTGGACAATGAACTAGTTTATTTCTTGTGTGTCTTATTCCTAACTGGCTTCTGTATATTTTCTGATCATGTGTTTTGAGGTAGGTTTGTAGGTATTAATTACACATTAGAATAATATGACTTCTAAAAGGCAAATAGTTCTTCAAACAGACATGATTAAGAGCTCAATGCTAAGAAATGCTTTGCCTGGAATGAGAAACCCAGTGCAAACATACCTGGAATGGGTTCTGAGACTATGCCAGGGCAAGTGTTTCAGACTACGACAGGTCTTGTCTGAGCTGCTCAAACAGTGGCGAAACTGTCATTTAAGGCTCATTAATATCTATCTTTGCTCAAGGAAAGTCTTTTTTTAATTCTTCTTCTTCTCTTCTGCCTTGGCATAGGAGACAGTTGGGTGGGGCTGGGTGGGTGTTGGACTGTTACAGGATACTTATAGACAGGCAAAAATAGTCCCAATGAGACTTTTTCAGATGGTGTAAAATTATTATAGTAGCACAGCTGTTCTTCCAACATTCATCTCTAACGAGAGCTGGGCTCCACTTAGGCTGCTCATTCTCATTGGCTCCATTGATTGTAACATTATTATTTCAGATTGCAGCCGCTGAAAGCCTCCGGCTGTATTCATCCTAAACTTCTATGCTTTATAGCTAATGTGCCAGCATTGAGAAACAGTGCCCAAAATACACAGGAACAAAGCAACATAGAAGAACTCACCATCAGTGTCCTTCTTAAAAATTTAAAGTGATTCAGGGGTGGCTGGTGGCTTCTATGTCAGTAGAATAGTGACTCCACTCCAGGTTTTAATTCACATGTTAAAGGAGAAGAACCCTTCCCCAAAATATGTCCAGCACTTTGGAAAGCTCCAATAAAGTTATGAAACTCCAGAGTGGGTTCACTGTCTTCTGACATGGAAGTTACCACCACCCCTGAGGTGACCTCCAGCACTGGACTAGAGTCCATGCAGAGACTCAGTACTAAATGCGATGTTTAATTGTTTTATTCAGTAAATGACCAGTGAGATTTAAAAGAAAATACAAAGCATAATACATAAGTGCAACAATGAACTTCATGTGACACACAATAAGATAAAATAATATAAAAACACACTTTCCTGTGAATGTATAAATTTCATGGTTCCATGAAAATAAAATATGCTAACATCCTTTGTACAAATAGCAAGAAAGCAGTGGCAGTATTTTAGGGATGCCAGCTTTACTATTTCCATTCTGAAGTGTCATCTCCACATCTCTTGTACTTTTTCAGAGATGTCTAAGGGCAACATGCTGACTGAAGAGCAGCATGGTGTAGGCAGACATATTTTATTTGGTCAACGACCAGCAAAATTTAAAAAGTTACAAGGCCCAGTACATAAATACAACAATGGACTCCAAAGTGACACAGTACAATAGGGTACTATAAAATAAAGTAAATTAAAGTGGAGTATAGAGTTTGTGTTTCCCCTGAGTACTAAATCCAGATTCTAGTATAACATTCAGTTTCCAATAGATGCCAACCAGAAGCCTTTAGGAGGCACCTAATTGCCTTCTACTAATACAGTGACTGAAGTGTTAAATTAGGAATGGGGAAAAAGATTAAAATCCTCACTCTCTCACAACACCAAATAGTTTAACATACACCCACTGTGATATATTTCCTAATATGTGTAGCATGAAAGCCTGCACATCCTTGCATCAAAACGCTGTTAGCTCAACAAATGATACCCACCTTAAAAGAACAAGAGAGACAATCTTATTTGATCTCTCATTGCCATGCAAATAGGTAGGCTTGGAGTTTTGCTACAGCACCTGTCATCTTTTGACAAAAAAAACAAAAACAAAAAACCCAAGCCAGTGTATCTTGTCCCATATTATGCTAGCAGTGACCAAGAGATCGTTGTATTTGTGAACCACAAAGAATCACTGAAGTCATGTGTGTGGGGGGGGTATCTTTAAAGGGAAACAAGCCAAGATTCAGAGTCATAACATTCAGGGAAATAAAAAGGTGCATGCCATTTCACATAAATGATTAATGAAGGTCAGCTGAGTGGGATACTGAAAAGAAAGGTCTATGGTAAAGAACTTGCTTTAAAGCCATTTGTTTTTAGCTTATTCTTCTTACTGTCTCAGTAAGATGAAAACACAGGTGGGAAAATGATCTTCAAGGAGAAGCTCTGTTATCAACATTTAACCTGAAATTACTTTTAATTCTAAAGGGTATTTGTACCATGATTTCCAGTTAAGCTGTAACTGAGATAAGTCCTGATCTACTATTTTGTATCAATATATCAAGGGACAATTCAAGGCTTTTAAATTCATCTGAACTCTATATGTTTTAAAATGGTAGCAGGAGAACGAACATCTGACTTAAATTAACTCTGACTTCCCCTGTCTACATATTTATTTTAGAAATATGATAAAACAAAAATGTCTTAAAACATTTCTCTTAAAAATATTCATCACAAGAGTTCCATGCAGAGCTGAAAACTGTTGTCCATGCACAATTGCAAAACTGTTGTCCATGCACAATTGCTCATTATAGAAGCTTTGTCTTTTGTCACACTAGTCATGAAATTATGGGTGCTTAATGTTTCATTTACTAACCATAACACCTTCCAGAAGTAGGTTTGAATACTCAGCAGTGGATTGAAGTGTATAATAAAGGGAAACCAGGTTTTAAAGAATAAATCATACTTAGTCATCTCTGCAAACAAGTGATTATGCTCTTTCATTACTTTTTCATAAAGGGTCAACCCCCAGATTTTCAACAGAGGAGCATGTCATTTTGTTACGGTAGAAATCAGTAGTTGACAATCTTCCCCCAAAACAAAGACAGCCTAAGCCTTTATAATTTCACAGCATAACCCAAAAGCATACCCATTGACAGCATAACCTGCTTTTCTTTCCCATTATAATCTGGGCTGGTCCAGGGGTATCACTAGGAGGGTGCAGGCCACACCGGGTGACACCCTAAGTGGGGTGACACCATGGCTCCCCAAAAGTCTATCTTTTGGTAGAAATGGACTGTGGCACTCACCCATGTTCCTTTGAAATCCTGGAGCTCAGAAAAAGAGGATGCGTGAGTGAGGCAAGCTCATTGGGAGCAGAAAGGTGAGGCCTCCGATTTTGTTGTTTTTTAATTATCCTTTTAAAAATTTCTTTTAAAACATCATATCTTACAAAATGTTCACTTTAATCACATGAAACTATGTAAATGCAAATGCATTTAGGCTGTGTGCATGATATTGCAATTTAAAGCTATAATTTTTAATTTTGCTACTTGTTTATATCACAACTATTGCCATTACATTCAGTGACATATGAGGATTCTGATTCATGAGTAACATTGGTACAAAAAACATTACTAAGGATTCTGTATGGTGTGGTATGGGAGGAGGTCAATGGGGGTGTGTGACCACATCAGGTGATGCCAACGCTACTGATGCCACTGAGCTGGTCTAAACTATTCTGCTGCCCATGGTGAAACAGCAAATGACACTTTGATCATACATAGCAAATTAAATAACAAATTAAATAGTTAACAATTCACTGCCCTTTCATGATACCCTGATTTAGTTTTCTCTGAAAAAGTTAACATGTAGAGTTAAATGGTTTCAGAACCAAGGGAGCACTGAAACATTTTAAGGAATATGGTCTCTTTTTACTTCATTCATAAATCAGACAAAAAACAAAAGGAAAAAAAACCTCCAACATCTCAGAGATAGATGTGGACAGACACTCTGAGAAGTTCTAACCTTTGTCCATCTACTACAGATTTGAGTAAATATCTTGTATTTTTGTTACAGTGTAGCAACGTTTTAAAAATCCTTATTGTGCAAATATGGATAGTCATATTTGTAATATTTTTTATTAATAAATATGTTACCCCAAATGCTGGGGCTCTGGGAAGGCACCTAAAAATTGACAAGTAACTCCTTAAAGCTGGGATTTTGGCCTATGTTGTAAAAGGGTTCCAAACTCAGACCTCCAGACAGCAGATTCCAAATTAGTTAATTTATAATAACAAGGGGAAATCAACTTTCACTCAAAGGCACATGCTCACACATGCACACAAGAACTAACAATGTAAAAGATGGTCATTGATAGCAAAGTCAAAGAGTTTTAGCAGCAGACGATACATTACCGGATTCAGGCATGGAGCTCTGATTGCGAGGTGCAGTGCATGGTTCTTGTTCGGCATGCACCTGGGACCTGAGTGGGCCTGCTCATGTTGAGAAGTCAAGGAAGAAATGGACAGAGTGTCTGTCTCTGTTCAGCTGAGACCAAACTGGAGTTGCCCCCAAACAGACATTTTTATAAGGAGAAATGGGACCTGAGGTAGTTTCTCAAAAGTTGAAAGGATTTTTCCAGAAGGAAGAATGGCTATAGGTTTGGGGGAAATGGCAATGCAATCAGTCTAGATGTCTCACACAAAAATATGTCATCTCCAGAGGGAAGTACCCAGTGCATTGCCCTCCATCACACACCTGTGTGAAGGCAGATTCCAGCCTCAAAAGACCTGTCCTGAAGGAGGGCTCATCGGCGGGATAACAAAAAAATAAAATAAAATAAAAATAAAAAAGGGGGAAGGGACTTATTAACTTATTCACTACTATTACTATTACTGGGCCTGTAAATAAACTAATCACATTATCCACTGTATTGTTAACCTATCCCATTTCTATTTTTGAGGCCACTGGAGGGTTTCCTTTCCCCAAACACAGCAGGGGGATACAAAGCTGCTCAGCCTCTGCCCCTGAAGGTAGGCCTTTGCTTGCTTTCTGTTTTTGTTATATGCCTTAATTTAAAGTCTACTCCAACCTTATTCTAAAATTGTTCCAGAAAGATTTACTCAGAGGAGGTTTGCCATTGCCTTCCTATAAGGCAGAGAGATGTGACTTGCCCAAAGGGTTTCCATGGCTGTGTGTGGATTTGAACCTTGGTCTTCTGGAGTCCTGCTCCAACATCCAAACCACTACAACATGCTAGCTCTCACTTTTCTACTCAATGGAGACACTCATGGCTTTGCTGAAAAGCAAGACTAATAGCACTCTGGGAAGCCTCCCTGAAATGCTAATAGTACTAATAATTTGTGTGTGTGAGCACTCTCTAGGGCTATGCTGCTAAAATTGTTGCTGTTGTCGTTGTATGTCTTCAAATAGTTTCCAACTTATGGTGACCCTAAGGCAAACCTATCATAGGGTTTTCTTGGCAAGATTTGCTCAGAGGAAGTTTGCCCTTGCCTTCCCCTGAGACTGAGAAAGTAAGACTTGCCCAAGGTCACCCAGTGGGTTTCATGGCTGAGAGGTGAATCCAACACTGGTCTCAAACCACTATGCCATACTGGCTCTCACTTCTAAAACACTCTACCACCATAAAACTGTAGTGCTTTAGCTCTCTAGAATGCCTATCCCATTAGCACCCTGAGAGCCTTCACAGAGTACTTATCAGCCTCACCTTTCAGAGGAGGTGCACTTGTCTCCATGTGGTTTTGATTCCAGATTTAAGAAAGAATAAACTCGTAGAAAGCAAATGGAGATTAGTTTCAGAAGCAGGAAGGGACATTCCCTGCAATGAGTTTCATCCCTGCACTTGGTTCTTGCTGCAGGGAAATTTGAAATAATTTTGTCAGTTCCTGCTACCAAAAGGACTGAGTTACAGGCAATGTATTAACATTTAACACATTTATCTCCAGTCTCAGGTAATGCCATCAGTGCACACAACATTCTTCAAAATAGCATGAATAATTAATATAGGGGGGTTGCAGACTGCCAGAAAAAGTGCAAATTCAGTCCACTTTTAGGGTTAGGGTTAGGGTTAGGGAATCATGGGAACTGTAGTTTATTGTGGCACTAGAGCTCTCTGACAGAGAAGGCTCAATGTCTCAGGAAAAAAACAATTCCCATGATTCCCTAGCTCTAACCCTAACCCTAAAAGTGGACTGAATTTGCACTATTTCTGACAGTCTGCAACCCCCCATAGTCTGATGTCCTGGAAGCTTACAATCTTGTTGACAGTGGAAGAGATGATGGGAAGGGAAGGAAGGCAGGAAAGAAAGAAGATCTTTCTTTAACATCATTAGGGTGTAGTCCTATTAACACTTAACTGGAATGAAGGAAGGAAGCCATACTGATGTCAATGGAATTTATTTTTTGAGTTGACAATAGCTTAAATCCAACATTGTGAAAGTGCCCTGCCACTAGTATGATGGAAATTTATCTCCCCTCTACTATGCCACCAGAATACTATTGCTGTAGGTTTCCTTCACTCTTTGGAGCAGATTTTGGGAGTGTACAGGGAAGGGGGTGTAGTGGGAAGAGGGTACCGCTTCCTTTCCATTTCCAATGATAGAAATAGAACTGTCAGCAGAATCACACAAGTGGATGCTCCCCAATATTGATGATGATAAGTGTGAGGCTTTGTTTCATTTGGGAGTGAATAGGCAGATTGATTCTATCTAATTTTACTCAGAAGCATGCCCAGTTCAATGTGACTTATTTCAGCACAAAATAAGACAAATTCAAAATTAGTTGTACCAACATGTAGGGGGGTCATCTCAGGAAGTAGATACTGAGGATGGAGTATCTGTGGCCACCTTTCAGTGGTTCCTCCTGAACTGTTTAGCTGTTTGCCACCCAGTCTGTCCTATCCCCCTAAAGTAGCCTGGCTGCCCTCCAGTAGTGGCTGAGACCCTCTCACATTGACAGTGTTGAAGTAACACTCAGCAGCCAACTTCTCTACATGGGAGGGAACACCTTCTTATCCTTCACCTCAGGTAGCAAAATGCCTTGGGTTGTCTGACTTTCCACAGGACTGTAGCCAGATCTAAAACCTTTATTAGGGTTTATGCACAACTGGCCACAGTTGGGAATACTTCTGGGTAAACATGCATTGGACTCTGCCGTTAATATCAGAAGAATTACATTAAATTTAAAACACACTTACCTAGGTTGGCTTCTTGGTGGCAGTCTGTAGCAGAATGTTAAGTCACTACAGCTGTTTTATCGACTCTCCGCAGATCCATAGTCTGTACAGTAAATACAATACTTCCACTTGCTGCTGCTAGGGAATTATTGATGTTCTCTTTCTAGCCTCACCAGAAACCAGTATTTCAGGTCAGCTTTCTGAAGAAAAAGAAAACATTTCTGAACAGTACAGCTAACCATTAAATAGTTGATTCAGGGATTATTAGGGTGACACCATCCTTGGCTCTGTCTAATGCCAAGTGATCCAAAACATCTGACAGATGCAACTGTGTCCACACCAAACCTCCCATTTCATTGATGCCTGACTGATATGCTGTCCAATCTATGAGCAACTCTATTCATGCTCCCTCAACCTCCACTGCAGCACCAGGCTCCCAGCCTGCAGAGTTATGCTACCTTGTGTTAGCATACCCTGCATACCCCATGCTGTATTTGGGGGGGGGGGTCCCATATTTTCATATTTCATATCTGGAGGTAGCGTGTTCTTGAGAGGTTGTGATGACCTTTAGGAACACTAGATATGGTTCCCATAAGAAAAGGAGCAAAGACCCAAGGCATGTGGATGATCCAGATAATGATACAATCAAAACTATATGGACGTACTAATGCAGGGGTAGGCAACCTTTCCCCTTTAAGGGCCGAGGGACTTCAGCTCCAGAAGCCTCAGCCATGTTGGCCAATAGTCCCATGTTGGCCAGTAGCTCCTGGGATTCTGGGAGCTGAAGTCCCTCGGCCCTTAAAGGGGAAAGGTTGTCTACCCCTATACTAATGGCTTCTACCTTCCTCCAGGTCCTGTGTATTAAAGGTCCCATTCCACCCAAGTAGTAAGCCAGTTCTCTCTGCCTACCTCCTGCTGTGTTTCCTTCCAACCTCCCTGTCCATTCACCCTGGTGTTATCCTGATCCAATCACTATTTTTGTCACCCTAAAGTTAAAGCCATCAACCAGTCTGGAATACCATTGTTGATTTCTGGGAAAGAACTTCAAGCCTTTGTTACCTTGCAAGATAGCCCATCCCCAAAATCTAGTTTTCAGGCATAAATATTGGTCTCAAAAACCTAGCCTTTGTGCACACAGTATGCATACAGTTGTCCCAGGCTGCACTCCATTTATGTCCTTTGTTGGACTCAGTCTGAGCCATGCCTGCTTTCCATAGTCTACTCTTTGGACAGGTAAATATTGCCCTCCTTAAAAGCTCTTCAGACTCTGCCATTCAGTTTCCATATTTCCATTTTGATTGGCTCTGAATGATGTGTCTGTGTAAATTGCTATCATGTGCGTGTGAGTGCACTCTACATTTTTCTAAATAAAACTTTAAATCACCCAAATCTGGAGTTCTCCTCAGTTATTACCGGTATAAACAGGTGCAAACATTCCTAAAGGTTACCCAGCTTCTTCCAAAGCTAATTTCCCAAACATTTAAAGTAACAATAACATACCTGGGGGGAGACCCCCAGCCCCCCACCTTTCTTTGTGTAGCAAGAAGGTCAGGGAACTTACTGAATGGAATAGACTGTGGGACCAAAAGATTGGTAAAAGTCAGGTAGAGGCACTGTGGTGACCAGAGTTTCATTCACAGAAGTTGCCTCTGCCTGATTCAATGGCCTCCTTCTTGGAGGTCCAACCGGTGCTAACCCTGGTCTCACTTGTCTCCCAGGCTGCATGTACATAGAAGAATGAGTGCAGTTTGACATTGCTTTCACTGCCACGACTCAGTGCTATGGAATTCTGGGATTTGTAGTTTTGTGGGATATCTAGCCTTCTCTATCAAAGAGCTCTGGCAACACAACCATCCATCATCATCTGGAGAGAGAGAAGGCGAGCCAGCTCCTTCGGGCTTAGCCACAGTATCACAGTAAGAAGAAGGCCCTCCCTCCAGTCCATCTGCCTTGGTCCAGGCTTTAGAGGGAGAGAAGATCTGCTGGACTTATTCCCCTTCCCCACCACCATCCCCTTCTCCTTTTGTGTCTTGTCTTTTTAGATTGCAAGTCTGAGGGCAAGGAAATGTCTAATTAACCATTTGTAAGCCGCTCTGATAGCCTTTTGGCTGAAGAGTGGGGTATAAATACTTCATAATAATAATAACAACAACAAACTACAAATCCTAGGGTTCCATAAGATAGAGCCATGACAAAATGATGTCCAACTGCATTCATTCTGCAGTGTGGCAGCATCTCCTGTTAAGACTTGGCTGTTCACTCAGACATTATGATCTCATTGACTGCAGCTCAGTTCTGATTTATTTTCTTCATTTATAAATGTTGATTATCTCTGGTGACAATCATGTATCACAGAATATTGTTGTTTTATCTTTTTATGCTGCAATCGTGTACCTCTCTGTTTTGGGAATCTAGCAATCTGTCTTTTACTGAGTCGGACTGTGGATCCACTTAGCCCAGTGTGGCCAACTAAACTAAATTGGCAATGACAGTTCTCAGGGCTTCAGGCAAGCTTCCTTCTTGTCCTACACAGAGATCCCTGGTACTCCATGGTAGTCCCCACCCCTTAGCTTAGCTTTTGAAATCAAAGAAGTTCAGGGTGAAATGGTGATCTATTTATATAGAATATTTTACTAAATGATTGAATGATGATGTCTAGATACAGGTTTTATCGACTAGGTTTGAGAATGAGGCTGAGACCATTCCAAGGTGGTGGAAAGTGCCTATATAAATAGCTATCTAATATGCGTTTTTAAAAGTCCTTTAAAATATCTTCTTTTTTGTGACACACATGACACAGAAAGAATAAACATTGCATCCCTCGAAACACACCTTTTTCTGAAAGCAAAAGCAATACCAACTCAATATTCTCTGCTTTCTGGTAATCTCCCCCCCATGACTTCTCCTAAATTTACTCCTATTAAATGTACAGTATCAAGATTTCATTTATCTTATTTCAAATGTATCAAATTTATTTTATTTTCATTTTGCAAAGAAGAAAATGTAAAGCAAGCTTACACATTGTGAACCACTTAGGGTAACTGATAAGCGGTATAGAAGTGTATTTACTATTACTATTGCTATTGTTATTGCTACTGCTGAACATAAAGAAAACAAAAATAATGCCCATGGAGGATCTACATAAATTCAACCTAGATAATGACGAAATCTAAATAGTTAAAGATTTTCCATACCTTGGATCAAATATTAACCAGAACAGAGACTGCAGTCAAGAAACCAGAAGAAGACAAGGAATGGGAAGGGCATCTAGATAAGTTCCTAAAGTGTAAAGATATACAACTGAGCACTAAAGTTAGAATTGTCCAAGCCGTTGTATTCCCCAACACCATGTATGGATTTGAGAAATGGGTAGTTTAAAAAAAAATGATAAAGAAAATCGGTTCATTTGAGATGGGGTGCAGGAGAAGAGCGCTGAGGATCCCATGGACAGCCAAAAGGACAAACAAGTGGGTCCTAGAGCAGATCAAGCCCAAACTCTCCCTGGAAGCCAAGATAACAAAATGGAGGCTGTTGTATTTTGGCCACATCATGCAAAGGCATGATTCACTAGAAAAGGCAATAATGTTGGAAAGGTGAAGGGTAGTAGAAAGAGAGGAAAACTGCCCTCCAGATAGCTAGATTCAATGACGGAGGTCATGGGTATGAATCTACAGAAATTAAGCAGAGCAGCAGAGGACAAGGGGGCTTGGAGATGTCCCATCGACAGAGTCTCCATGAGTAGGGGTTTACTCCAAGATAGCTAACAACAACAACAGATTTTATAGCTGAAGGATATAATTTTACAAAGATTTAATGTTTTTCTGCTTCCCAGTGTGCACAGGAGGCTAAAAAGTAGAGAAAAGGCATATTACTATATGTTACCACACACCCCTTCTACCCTTTCTAATGTCCACCCTTCTTCCATTCTTTTTCTTTCTGCTTTTCTCTCCTGCTTTTCACCCATGTTCATTCATAATTCCCTTCTCACTGTCCTCTCCCCATATAACAGAGAGTGGGAATATTCTCTCTACCCTACTCCTCACCTAGTTTCCAGATCTCCAGAGTGCCTTGGTCCCTCTTCTTGAAGCCTTGGGACGCAATCTCAGCGCAACATTGCTATATGGGGCTGTGGAATTAAATCATATGTGCTGCTGACCACAGTGGTTGGAGCGGTTGCAGAAAAGGATAGTCAGCATGGAGAAATAC
>CM034701.1:198646022-198669128 GCA_020142125.1 Phrynosoma platyrhinos
GGCCCAGCTCTCTAATCTGTTAAGGTCATTTTGAATTCTGATCCTGTCTTCTGGGATATTAGCTACCTCTCCTAATTTGGTATCCTCTGCAAATTGATATGCATGCCTCTTATGTAAATGATAAAGATGTCGAATAGCACTGGGCCCAAGATAGAACCTTGTGGCAACTTGGTAGTCACTTCTCTTCCGGATCAAGAGGAGCCATTGGTGAGCACGCTTTGAGTTTGGTCACTCAACTAACTACAAATCCACCTAGCCGTTGCATTGTCTAGCCCACATTTCATTAACTTTTTTGCAAGGACATCTTGGAGGGCCTTGTCAAAGGCCTTACTGAAAACAGTATATCCACAGCATTCCCCTCATCTACTAAGCTTGTAACTATTGAAAAAAAGATAAAATTAATTTGGCATGACTTGTTTTTAAGAAACTCATGCTGACGTCTGGTGATCATGGCATTCTTTTGTAAGTGCTTACAGGCTGTCTGTTTAATAATCTGCTTTAGAACCTTTCCTGATATTGATGTCAGGCTGACTGGGTGGTGATGGTTTGGGTCCTCTTTTTCCCTTTTTTTGAAGGTGGGGCAACATTTGCCCTCCAGTATGTTGGGACCTTTCCTGTTCTCCAGGAATTCTCAAAGATTATTGCCAGTTTTTCTGGGATTATCTCTCCCAGTTCTTTTAATATTCATGGATGTATTTGATCTGGCCCCAGAGACTTGAATTCATTTAAAGTAGCCAGGTATTCCTGTACTATCTCTTTACCTGTTCTGTGCTGGATTTCCTATTAAACTATCCTTTTAGAGAGCCACCTTGAGTCCCTTTTTGGGAGAAAGGTTGCATAAAAATAAAATAAAATAAAATAAAATGAATAAATAAATTTCCTCTACTGCATCAACTGCTCCATTTCCCCCAGGTTGATTACTGTTTTACTTTTGTGAGAAGAGCAAGGCTAAGTTGGTGTTGAGTAGTTCTGCCTTTTCTCTGTTCTCTCTTATCATTTCACCATCTTCTCCATGCATCAGCCCTACCATTTCCTTGTTCTTCCTTTTGCTACAGACATAACCTCCCTCCACTTTCTTTTTATTGTTTTTAATCTCTCTAGTCTTTAAGAAAGCTTATTTTAGTAAACTTAGGGAAATAATGGGGGTGATCCCATTGTCAGGAATATCAAAAGAGAAGGGGGTTCATGATAGATGAGTTTCTTAAAAGTGAAATACTGAAGGCAGTTTCATAGGATGAATGTTTAGAGAACTTTCAACTGAGCTAAGAATTACAAGAGACATGCAAGAAATGGAAAAAGGGGGAAATCAGCAAAGAGGAATTCAAATGAATAACCAGCATGCGTACGGAGAAATTAAAAAAAGGCTAAAGAGCAGAACAAGCTCAGGCTTCCCAGAGAGATATGCATATGGGAGGTGACCTCCTCCTGAGAAACATCCCATCTGTGGCCCTAAACTAGGACAGCCTGTTCTGCTCTGCCCAAGAAAACCTCACACTCCCTAATAGTGTGCTGAAGAGTGGATAAATGGGCCTCAAGTTGCTGAATTTTCTCTTCCAACAGGGCAACCAACTTGAATTTGCTGCAGGTGAAGCTCCTCACATCCTTTGGCAAATACCACAACTGCAGCAGCTCCCTCACAGTCCACATTCAGTAGTCTTAAGTAGGCACTGAAACAGAACTCGGGGCCTCCCCTGCAAAATGCCCACTCAAAACACTCCTGTTGGCCTCACTTGTTTGCTGAGCTCCAGGACTGGGGCTGTAGTCATATAGAGAGCTAGTGGATGCTAGATCCTCCCTTCACTGAGTCTCAAGTGAGTATTAGTTGGAAGCCATGTTTAAGAAATGGATACAGAGTTCTCTTGGAGTTTTGCTGCGTGCCTGACAATTGATCTGGAATGAAGGTACTATTATACCTCCCCCCCCCCCCCCCCCCCCGAAGCCTGAGTGAGGCTCCTGGCCAAAAAAAAATGCATTGGCTGCTGTGTCTAATCATGGTTCTCTCACATTTGTTCAAGCACAAAATATGGCTCATGGGTTATATTCACAATGGTAATACACAGTTGTGCAAATGTGGTCTGCAGGCTAACTTAGTGCTGAGCTCAAGCAAAGGAATCTTGTGTGTTTGTGGAAACACAGATTCACCCTCCCCCCCTTTTTTTCTGTAACAAAATCTCATCTGGGCATTAACTCTGAGGTTATCATTGGTCTTTCTTAATAATCAACTCTGGAGTGAAAGAATCGCCCAACTATTCTAGATTAGCTATAATCACATCACTCATATGCAACAGCCATGAGCTGGGGAGTAGGTCATTCTAATGAGTGCTGACTAAAATAGTACTTTGCTCTGGTACCTGATGTATTATTTATCAAAGTTGGTGTAGAGGGTTTTATGTTACATGCTATATTGATGGCAGGGAGAGTATTTCTGAAGATTGCTGTTTCATGCTGCTGCGGTTTTCCTTTTGGAAAAGACAGTGCATCACTTCTTCAACTTCAGGATGCTAGCAAAGCATATATAACATTCTTCAGAGCCTTCTTTAAAAGCTGACATTTCATTCAACAATATGGTTTATCAAGGGCCTGAATCTAAAAATTTCCAGGGGCCAGAGGCTTAATTTTATAATGTAAAAACTTATCAGGCATGCTTTATTTCTCCTGAGCATGCTCTTGACAATCACAATTAGCTATTTTATTACATGAAGCTTTCCTGCAGCAAGAGTGGCTACTGTAACTATGGGTGTCAGAATGAAAGCTTGTGTTCTTTTATTTATGCTGTCACCAAAGATCCTTCCCTGGTGTTCGAGGAGTTCAGAACAGCGTTAATCATTGTGGTAGAGGTTCTTGGCACAAGGCATAGTTCTGGGAATAGTGCTGCAGTCTCTCCTATGCAGCAGAATTTCAAAGCTTTCCTCCACCCTTCTACAGTTACCTTAATGGAGTTTAAACGAACATTATTGTCGGTGAGATATTCAGAGTTCATGCCTGTAAGCCATGAAATAGTTTGTAAGAGAGCACTTCTGTTGGTGGTCCACTTTAGCTTATAGCTGTAGTGCTGTTTGTACTGCTATTGGTCTTCTCTATTTTATTAACTATTTTAGTTCTTAACCTTTTAGCTGCAAATTCTAGTTTAGTGTTAAGTGCATTTAAAATAATTATGTGGCTTTCCCCCTCTTCCCCAGACCGACTTATGATGATATGCCATTCACCAGCTCCCAGCTTCCTGGAGATGAGGCTCTTCTTTCATTGGATGTGATGGAAAAAGAGAGAATTGCAAGCAGAGAGGAAGAGCCAAGCAGTGACAGTGGACTCACTGCTGAGTCAGGCTGCCTTGTTACCCAGAGATCACAGGAAGAACTGAAGAAGGCTTCTATGGCAGTCACACCTCTACAGACGCTGGAAGAAGAACAAGAACACAGTCTAGGAACTTCAGAAAAACCTTTGCCGATCCCTTGCAATACAAATGACACTGTTCCAGTGGAAGGTGCTCTGTCTGAAAGTAGTAATCATAAAGTCTCATTTACATATGTGAACCTCTTAGCTGATCCAGTACCCGTTAACCAGTCTCCATCCGCTCCACATAGACTTTCAAAAAATATTCCATATCCAGTAGTACCAGAATCTGTTTTCAGTAACAGGTGTGAGCAGAGTAAACATGACTTATGCAATGAAGATGGAGTATTGAATCCAAGTTTGAATGTTGTTTTAAAGTCAACACAGTCAAAACCTTTTTCACTTTCACAAGAGAGTCCTGTCTGTAATCAAGGCAACTCTTTAATCTCAGGTCAGCTTTTTTTGAAACAAGATGGCTTACAACCTCAGGATGAAACTCAGATTTCTGGCGTCAGTCTCAGGAACAACAGCAACCCTGTGGGTACCAGCAGTTCCCAGGCTTTTCAATCAGATTCCCAAGTGTCAGAAAAAAAAGAAAGTAAGTTGGGTGGAAGTGCTGAAACTGTAGGCGAAATGACTGAAGAAATCCTTCTGAAATGTTGTGATAAAACTCCCCCCAATGAGTTGCCTTCCAGAGATAACGATACTAATTCCTGTGCAAATATTCTGTCACTTCTTGATCACAATAGTGCACATGGCTCAGACATAAGTTTTGATTGTGATGCAGCTGTCCCGGCTGTCCAGTCAGGAACAGTCCTGCCCAAAGCAACAGTTAAAAGTTTAGAACTTCTCAAAGAGGTTCAAGTAAATCTCCAAGATGAGAACTATGGCACCCAGCTCAGTTCCATTCTTAAGAGTGGCTCACTACAGCAGGAAACAGAGCCAGACAAACATGTGTTGGCTCAGAACAATGAACCAGTTCTTCCAGCTCTACCCCATGTGCCTCCTTCCTTTGTAGGAAAGACGTGGTCCCAGATCATGTATGAAGATGATATGAAAATCGAAGCCCTTGTGCGGGATTTCAGGGAAGGTCGCTTCCGCTGTCACTTTGATACCGAGTCCTTTGCTAATTGTGCAAAGAGGAGGGCTAGAAGGAAACAGCAGAAGGAGGAAGGAGGAATCCATGCAGATTCAGCTAACAAAACAGAGGCTGTGTCAGCAAAAGGGCTTCCAGAATTTAATGATGTGTTAAGTGTTGCCTCTGACTTCAGCAACCCAACTGTAATCTCAGAAACACAACCCATTCCAGAAACATCAAAGAGACCTAAAAAAAGGACATGGCGTCTTGCTTCAAGATGCCAAGTAGTCAAGGTTAGCCATGGCACACAAACCAGCTTAGTTCACTATCCAATAGTAAAACAAAAAATGATTAGAAAGGACTGTGATCCACCAGATCAGAAAGGGAGCCCTGTATGGTCTGAGAATGAGAAGACACCTACCATGAAAACGAGGCTGTGTGCCCTCAAACTTCCTGAATCTTATACCAAAATTATGAGCCCTGTACAGCCCCAAACAGTGGTCTATGTTCTTTCTTGTCCAGAGATTAAACAGTTTAGAAGCAAAGTTGATGACATTCCCAAAATGAGAAGAAACCAGCACTCCACCGATAGTAAAGACTCTATAAGGTACAAATACAAGCAAAATTCGATTAGATATTATGACCCATTGACGAATCGAGTCTTAAAAACTCCTCCCAAAAACATGGCTGGGGAAAAGTCAAGGAATCCTCCACACATTCGACAGCTCTTTAGAAGTCTCAGCGTTGATGCAAACCAGAAGAAACAAGCTGATTCAGAGTTTGAAAGCATAGTGCCAAAGTCCTTCAATTCAACTGATTTCCATGGTTCATCGGCATCTTTCTTGCTACACCCAGTTAAAGAGAGTGATATGAATTCAAGTCATAAGACAGATGGATCCTCGGTTTCCACAGAGAGTTCTGAATGTCTGGTATGTAACAATTCAGAGAAATCATATAAAAATGTAGTTCTCTCACCGTTGAACTCTCACCGATCACAACCAGAAGGTGATTTAAGATTAACTCCTTTGAAGTCACATGTGGCTGATGGTTTGGAAAGGGATAATCCAAAGACAAAGTGGCGGAGGAAAAAAGGCAGTAGCCGAGAACTAGGGATTTCCAAAAAAGCTTCAGGGCCATCCTTTGTCAGGCTTAGTCTTATTAGGAGAGGCAATAGGAAACAGTCACCTAGGACTACAGCTCAGCAAAAGAGGGGGAGGATCAGAAAGATTTCTCCTTGTACCTTAAAATCCTCTGCCTCATCCGCTCGCAGGCATCTAAGAAAGAAAACTAGTGTAGGAAAGCACCTTAAGAAAGAAAAATTGGATGCTAAAAAACTAAAGGTGACAAGGAAGGCCAAGAGGACATTTTTGAATCCTGCCACCATCATGGGCGTTCCTGAAAAAAAGAGAGCCACTGCAAGGCCTTCTTCCAAAGTAAAGAAAGGGAGGGGAGGGGAGATGAGAGTTTCCTTTGCACTGTGAAATGAGGTTCTGCCCAGATAATGTTAACTTGGATTCTGTCTTGTTCTACAAAGAGGTAGTCAGTGCAGGGTGGGGTGCGGTGTTCAGTTCAGTTTTTGATGCCCCAGAACTAGAACTAGAATAAACCCATGATTCTACAATAGGCTGAGATATCTTTGAAGACTCCTGTTTATGTTGCTGCTCTGTGAGCACACTTAACATTGCACTGTTCTATTACATAAGTTATAAAACATGCATATTTGTTTATCAAAAGCACTAAAGGCCCTGTTTAATAAGGTTCCATGAATCCTTCTCATAGTAAAGCTATAATGGGTTTAAATTTGCATTATTACTCTAGTAAGTATAGTGCACTACATTGAAAAAGTAGATAATTCTGCCTTGTTGATAGGATTCACTTTTCTTATCCAGCTGACAAAGAACACAGCCAACAGTGACTTGGATCCAGACATCCTGGTGTATGAGCAGAAGTCAATGCTGCTCACATGTGAGGATCACCACTTTGTCACCATCAGCAGCCCTCCACACACACCTAGCTGCTCTGGAGAATCCTTGATCATCTGAAGCCAGTTTCAGAGGGACAGCAGATTGGGAAATGGGAACACGATGGCTGCATTAGCAAACATGCCTTCAGGTCTCACTGTGAGATCTTTGGATCTCAATCAGTCACTCCATCTCCATGGTCATATTAAAGGGAATATGTATTTTAAGTAACTTGCAGTTTGTAACTACCAAAAATACTATGATACACTGAAAAGTCAATGAGATTTAAGGCCATAGTGCTGTGCACACATTTGGGGGAGTAAATCCTACTGAACCTAGGTGGAGTCATTTCATACTAAATATACGGAAGTTTGCACTAGTTCTAGATGGAAGTACAAACTTGCAAAATTAATCCTCCACCCCCCTACTTCCTCACCTTTTAGTTTCATCTCTGCTACTGTAGATAAGATCATCAGAGACTATTGTTCT
The DNA here is from genome assembly GCA_020142125.1 of Phrynosoma platyrhinos. Taxonomy (NCBI): domain Eukaryota; kingdom Metazoa; phylum Chordata; class Lepidosauria; order Squamata; family Phrynosomatidae; genus Phrynosoma; species Phrynosoma platyrhinos. The sequence goes on from CM034701.1 coordinate 198,652,881, forward strand.
GGAAAGAGGCCAGCGCTGAAAAATGAGGTGTCTTTTTTTAAAAAATTATTAATCCTCTTTTTTCCCCTCCCTAAGAAGAAAGGCTGACCTACAGCTTCTTATGCCTGTTAATCTAGAATACTGCAGATAAGCACTATTTCTAACTTTAGACTGTCATTGAAATGGAACACAGAGAGCAGTTTTTGAAAGGAAAGCACTAGTTATACTTTCCCTGTTTCTGTGAAAATATTGGATAGAATTCCTAATAAACAGATTAAAAGTAGGTAAGACAAAATGTCTGAACTTTGCAAATTTAAGTCAAAATAGTCCAAAGTCCAAATCATGTTTTAAGAAATACTATCCTGTAGGTTTACATAAATAAATCACTGATATGCATTTTTGTTTTTATTAGTTTATTTAAAATAAATGGGTTTATTTAAATATTTAAATACAGAATTGTTTTAGAATTATGTCCCAGATGACAAGTTACAATGTATATACCCAAATATGATATAAATTAGTTTTCATTGTCATGAACATAAGATCCAATTGGATTGTTCAGTGGAAAATGTCTGTGGGAAAGTCTTTCAATCGGGCATTCACAAGACTGAATGTTTATACTATGGTCTATACCACTGGCTGTTAGCACACTGTTTTTGTGTGAATTGTAGTAGCTGGTTAATTATTAGTGCCTGACATTTGCTATTCTGCCTAATACAAAATGGTTTTTAAAACAAAAGTTCTTAAACTGCTAAGTTTTATAACAAAGTTACTTTATGACGGTTTTAATGCAAAAATTTCTTTTTCAAAAACAACTTTGTTTTAAATGATGATTTATCACTGACAGATTTCAAGCTAACCTATTTTTACAGGGAAGAGGGTCCTTTCTACCTACCTAATGTGCCAATTCATGTTTTTTAAAATAGTATATAAATGTAGTATGCATAGTTGTGTGCATTCATAACATCTTATGGGCTTCTTTGTTTCAATACTGTATATACTCGGCCATAAGTCGACCTCATGTATAAGTCAATGGCAGGTTTGGGGGCCGAAATTATGGATTTTGATATGACCCTTGGATAAGTTGAGGGTAAAATTGAGCAGCTTGTAACAATGGATGTAAAAGGTGAAGCAAAGGAAAACAATGCTAAAGAACTTAAACAGTTTTGAGAGTCATAACTGTTTGTGCTCATCCTAAAAGCTGGATGGATGAGATAGTAGAGGAGGTTGATGCTTCTTTTAGGTGTTCCGAGAAGGGATTAAGCCAGGGGTAGGCAACCTTTCCCCTTTAAGGGCCGAGGGACTTCAGCTCCCAGAATCCCAGGAGCTATTGGCCAACATAGGACTATTGGCTAACATGGCTGAGGCTTCTGGGAGCTCAAGTCCCTCGGCCCTTAAAGGGGAAAGGTTGCCTACCCCTGGATTAAGCTCTCACCTTTCACCAGGAGATGGTTCCTTTTGGTTCCTTTTTGATAAGAGTTAAAGTATAGTACTTACACTTACCCGTGGATAAGTCAACCCAGGTTTTTGGGGTCAATTTTTTGACTAACATTTCTAGACTTATACATGAGTACATACAGTAGATTGGTATCTTTAGGGCAGTTACTGAATAGTTCCCCATATTCATGTGCTGTTCCATTCTTTGACACTCCCATTTTGCTTCACAACCTCAGGCACAGACTGGCTAACTTTGAAAACTTTCAGATATGTGCATGAATCTTCGGTTGTTGTTTTGTTTTTGCTGTTTGTAAATAGTGTATGCAACCAGAGTGATTTTTTAAAAAAAGAAAATACCTATATTTAAAAGAGAGTTTCAGTAGCTATATATATTTTTCTTTAAAACTAGAATGGAGACTAACGTTATTTTTTTGTAAAGCAAAGGGCTTAAAAGTATAAGTCTGGGAAAAGTTGTTCAATGTGTAAAAAGTCCACAGTGCTTAATTGTGTATATATGCTTCCCTTGTGACTGTTAAAAGTTCTCATTTGTATATGTTTGATAAACATGAATGTTGGGGAGACTACGGTATTTTTGGTTATAAAAATATTTTTATGCATTAAATGTTTTTTGTGTGTATGTTTTTAAGTTGTTATATTACCCAGCCTTGACCTATGGAGTAGGCATATTCAGAATTTAAAGTACATCAGAATCCAAAGAATCCTACATATACCCAAAATGCTTTCATGTGTCATTAGATTGTACCTATTTTTTGTTCTGACTTGAGGATAAAGTTGATCTTTCATCATAGTTCTGACTAAGTTTGTCAGGTTGCAGGTTTTGATGTTGGAGTTTTAGGCTTGCTCTATCCAATGTTTCACTAGTTACCTGTTAGTATGTCACAAATTTCTTCCCTTGCAGCCCTCTGTCCTGCTTCAAAACCAGGTTGTAGCATTTCTCCAGCTTCTAGACTAACAGTTCTGGCAGAAGCAAGTTATAGCAGTGAAACCACCGTTGGCCTTAGCTGCCACCTCAACAAGATTATCAGAGAAAGAGTAAAAATTTGGGTTGTGGCCTCAGAATTAAATAGACCAGTCATTTTCTTTTTGGTTTGAGAATTTTTGCTATTCACCATACAGATGTCCACCAATCTCTTCTTACTGACTTGCTAAGTAATATCCTCTATCATCGGCAGGTACCACTTCCAAGTCCCAGGTTCAACCACCTGAATCTCAGTGTCTGAGCCTCAGAAGATCTGGTGACCCAAAGTTAGACTGCAGCTTTTCATGCTCTGCCAGAGGCACTTCTGGAGGGTCTTCTTACTGAATGGAGGAGTTTGCAGGGGACATGGGGAGGTCTTGAATGAAAGGAGGAGCTCAGGAGTTTTGGTGTGCTTACAGAACCTCTCCTTCATATCCTGGCCATACATTTTACATGACTACTTTTCTTAAAAGGACTGTAAAGCCGCCAAAAAACATGTATATAATAAAGCTATTTTATCAAAGCTGGATGAAAATCATGTGTTAAATCTCAGGACTAAGGTTCTTAAAGGAATCATTGAAATGTTAATGTAAACCATTTGTTTTGAAACACCTCTCACCTGAAACCACTGTCATTAGTTCCAAGACTCATCTTCACTGAAATAGCTTACCAGATTATGTTGTCATGAAAATAAATGCTTCTTTACACTATATGTAGCTTAATTTGGAAAAAAAAAGTATATGGAGGCAGATTTCTTGCTCAGTGGCATATCTGTACACAGATCCTGTAGTGGGCTATCAAGTTTGCCTATCATCAAGGGGTATGCAAGTAAAATAAAGCAGCAGAAATCATAGAATTAATTTTCCAAAATAATTTTTATAAATGTTAGAGCCGGGAAGGTGAAATTCTGCCATTTTTTGGTGATGGCATAACATTTCCTTATTTCTAGCAGTCAGATTATAACAAAAGTGGACTCAAATTTTCTCCCTGAATAGAATACCCCTAAATCCATTTATTAGTCTCAACCAGAGTACAAGGGTGTGATGAAAAATTCTCACCCCAATCAAGAAGGGAACGACCTACAGCCATGAATCTTACATGCTCTTCCACATATTCATCCCAAAGTTTGATGCATTTGGCACATTGTTTCTCAAGTTTCTTTAACTCTTGAAAAAAGATGTCTGGTTACTTAAATATTACTCTGCTACTGTGACCTCTGGATCATTTGAAAATTTCCTTCCTTCCAGACTCTTTTTAATATATGGAAACAGGAAATAATTAGAATGAGAGCTGATAAGTAGGATGGTCTATGCACTCAAACCCCAAATTCTTTAAAATGTTCATCTTGCCAGCCCTGTGAGCAAGTAAGTGGCTTGTCCTGTAAAAATAGAACATTTTTCTGCAGCTTCCCTCACTTGTTTTTCCTTCAGCACTACTTTTAATTGCCACGGCAAATTAGAGCAGTACTCTTCATTGTTTGGCCTTTCTGAAGACAGTTGTCAAAATACCTTCCTTCACCCCCTTTCCTGCTGTTCTTTCAGTCTTGAATTTCTTCAGCCATGGAGAATCTGAGTGCTGCCACTACAATGACTGCTGTTTGGTCACTGGATCATAGTAATGTAACCATGTTTCATTAACAGTGGTAAATCCAATCAACCCCCTCACACACACTAGATCACTCAAAATACCGCAAAATGAACTAGGAGGGATCTGCTCAGTTTAATCTGTGATCAGCATTGAAACATTTTGGTATCCACTTGGCTGACAGCTTCTGCATAGCCATCTGCTCATGAGTTATAAGCCTAATGCATTTCTTGGGATATCTCTAGTGTCTCGACAACTGTTTTATCTGAAATGTGCCATTGTACCAAAAGTCAGGCCATGAACCCACTCAATCATTTCAGAAGTTGACGTTGCTGAAGGCTTCCCAGACCTTGCTGCATCTTTGATCTCAAAATCTCCATGCTGAAAGTTGGCACACCATACCTTCACAGTTGAGTATGATAGACACTTGCATCATACTCTCATGGATTTCCTTTGGGGTTTTCTTCTGAAGAAACGGGAGCTTCATGACGGTCCAGAGTTCAGCAATTCCACTTTTTGTTGTTGTTGACATGGTTCTATCAATGATCTGGAAAAAAACCCAGAAATTAGAAGTACAGTTCTGCAAACTGGCAGTGTACAATTCTAAAGTACACTCTCAGGCTACAAAATTATGCTCAAATATTGGAAAGTGGGTTAGGCCAAGAACTTTTAAGCACCACCTTGTAAATCCACTGAATCAAATGGAATTTGCTGAGTCAAAACATACGTCGTCGTTGTGTGCCTTCAAGTTGTTTCTGACTTACGGCAACCTATATCATGGGTTTTTCTTGGAAAGTTTCTTCAGAGGGGGTTTGCCATTGTATCCTATGAGCCTGAGAGAGTGTAACTTGCCCAAGGTCACCCAGTGGGGTTCCATAGCCGAGTAGGAATTCGAATCCTAGTCTAACACTCAAAACATTACACTATGCTGTCTCTCCATATGTAAGTCCAATTAATTCAGTGGATAATAAGATTTGAACCATAATTCTGAGATCTCTGGATACTTCCCCCATCTGCAATTTTGTTAAATAAGCACAAGAACCTCCCTCAAACACCTGCAAATAGGGTTCCTTTTTCCCTCCCTTGAGATGTTTTCCCCATTCTAATCTTTCTTAACTTTATTATTTTAACTTTCCAGGTCTTAGGCCTGATTTGCACTTGTGTTTCTTCTGAGCGTAATGGTATCTGTTGTGCAGTACTTCTAACTAAGGCCACGTGTTATTGCAGCTGCAAAGTACACTCATGGCAGGTTTACTCTTTTTATTTTGTGAGTGCTCATATGAAAAGTTTAAAAGACTATGCCCACCAAATTGTCACAGGATAATGTATGCTTAAAGGGCGAGGTAGCCTCTGTATTAAACAAGTGGGAGTCTGAATCATCCTTCCTTTTATTAAAAGGAACCCAGCCATCTGAGTTCAAGCGCACAATTCAGCGTTGTTGCTAAATTGAATATACATTGAGCCATTTCAATGCTATACCAAAGTCTAAAGAAATCTTTCAGCATAAATTGAAATGAGTTCAGTTGCTTGGGATTTCAGTTTCACTTACATTGATGGGAATTATGACTAAATGTGTTTTGGTGTGAAGGTTCCTGTGGATGAAACTAGTTACTTGATTCTAGTTGCTCATATTTTAACATATGCTGAATGGTGTTCACCCAAACTTTCCAGAGATTGTCCTATTCAGTTACTGACTGCAGTCACTGACTGTAGTCAGAGTACAAAGGAAAAAATACATCCTGACTCACGGGATTAAAATCTCTGATCCAGCAACCCTTGTGTCTTGAGCAGTACTATCAAAACAGGCCTGTGGAACAAATCCAGGTTCATCCTCAGGAAAATGGACCAGAGGATCTCAAACTGGTGTCATGGATCATTTGAAAGTAAAAAGTCATGCATGTGGCTAAAGGGAGGGGTAGCTGCAAGAACATTAAATTCTGAATCTAACATTCCCTTCAAGCACCACGGCTTGAATTTAGTTACTTTCAGATTTTATTGAGAAAAAGTTACGGAACACTTTCTGATCTGATTCATCCTCTTTTCCTCCATGTTAACTGTACTTGGACACTGTGATGGTATGGTTATTCTACCACATTAAGGCAGCTGCTTTTCTTCTAATAAATAGTACCATCTACATGATCTATGGCTCCAAACTCAAATAGAAAATTTTAATAACTGAATGTTGATTGATAAAAAATGGCAGGATTCTTTCTTTTCTTTTCTTTTTTAAAGCACCAAATTTGTGGTATAGGCAGAACTTTGTATTTTACACGAGGGTTTGATTTGTTGTTGGTCATGATGTCTTAAACTTAAATCATCCTTATTTTGCACTGATACGTTGGTGAGCATATGCAAAATCAATATTTTATTTCTCCCTGGCTTGTAATAGTTTACAGTTATTAATTTGTTCATTCCTTTCATGTCTGGAAAAAATACATTCTCTTTGAATAATAAAAAAAAATTGAAATAGGAATTATGTAGTTAGTGTGCTTCTGTTTACTTATTTTTATTTCTTTAATTCATAGTCTACTTTTCTCCCAAGGTGGAGTACAAAAAAAACAAAAACAAAGTAGAGCTAAAATCATGCACAAAAGTTTTAAAAAGCATTAAACAATTCTATTAAAAACCCAGGATTCAAACTGAAGAACCATTTTCTCCCATATGAGCTTGCCCATGAAGGACCATATTCTTCCATATGAAGCTGTCCGTGTTGTGAGATCTTCTGGAGAGGCTTTTCTCTCTGCTTCACCAATCTCAGGTATATCTGGTGAGAGTAAGGAAGAGGGCCTTCTTGGTGGCTGCTCCCAGACTGTGGAACTCCCTACAGCAGGGGTAGGCAACCTTTCCCCTTTAAGGGCCGAGGGACTTCAGCTCCCAAAAGCCTCAGCCATGTTGGCCAATAGTCCCATGTTGGCCAATAGCTCCTGGGATTCTGAGAGCTGAAGTCCCTCGGCCCTTAAAGGGGAAAGGTTGTCTACCCCTGCCCTAGAGAGATTAGACTGGCAATCTCTCTGGTATCCTTTCATAAGGAAGTGAAGACTTGCTTCAGCAGATGCCTGAGGGTTCAGGGAGAAAGGGCCTTTCAGAATGTGCCACACTGCTTGTTTTATTTTTAATGTTGTTGCCCCTTATTGCTTTTAATTCTATGGTTAGTTTAATCCTGTTTTTATTTTTTGTATGATATGAATGTTAAAGCTGTATCTGCTTTAACTTTAGCAAACCCTGAGTACCAGGCTGGGAAAAAGGGCTGGATATTTATGATGGCAGTGACAATGTTGAATTATTTATTTATTGAATTTATACTTTATCTTTTTTCTAGGGCAACTGATATTACAATAGTTTAAAGCACATTTTAAAAAATAATAGAAATATAGAAATGCATGGAAGGATCCTAAAATGCAAAGATATACAACTCAGAACAAAAGTTAGAATCATACAAGCCATTGTATTCCCTATTACCATGTATGGATGTGAGAGCTGGACAGTTAAGAAAGAAGATAGGAAGAAAATCAATGCATTTGGGATGTGGTGATGATGAAAAGTGCTGAGTATCCCATGGAGAGCCAAAAAGACAAACAAATGGGTCCTAGAACAGATCAAGCCGGAAACCTCCCTGGAAGCCAAGATGACCAAACTGAGGTTGTTGTATTTCGGATACATCATGAGAAGAGAGGACTCATTGGAAAAAAAATTAATGCTGTGGAAGGTGGAGGGAAGTAGGAAGAGAGGAAGGCCACATGTCAGTTGGATGGACTCCATTAAGGAGGTCACAAGTATTAAGAGGTTGCAGGAACTAAGCAGAGCAGTGGAGGGCAAGGAGTCTTGGAGGTGTCTCATCCACAGGGTCGCCATGGATCAAGTTTGACTCAAGGGCGGTTAAGAACAACAACAAAATGCGTGTTTAGCTTTTTCCAAGAGATTGTTAATGTTTCCTTGTTCTTTCTGCTACATGGTGAAATCTAAGCAATACATAAACTCTGAATAGAAAGCCAGTGAGTAGTGGTTTGAGTGTTGGATTACGAGTCTGGAGACCAGGGTTTGATTCCCTGCTCTGCTATGAAACCCACTGGGTGACCTTGGGCAGATCACACGTTCTCAGCCTCAGGGGAAGGCAATGACAAACCTCTGCACAAATCCTGGCAAGAAAACTCTGTAATAGGGTTGCCATAAGTCAGAAACAACTTGAAGACACACAACAGCAACAACAAGAAGGAAGAGTAAGGAAGAGTAAACTTTGTCAACCTAATGCTCCTCAGATGAGTTTCAAACGTAGTTTCCATCACCCTTGCCAAATGTGGTTGGGGTGATGGATGTTGCAGTTTGACACATCTGGAGGGAAGGCTAGAGCAGAGACTGCAATAAACAGTAATATGCCTCATAGGTAATGCACTGCTCTAATTAGTCTGAATAACTCTTTGACAATAGGATGATGTCTCATGGGAGCGCAGATTTTTATTTATGTGGAAAACTCACCCTAAAAAATAAGTTGCATATTTCTATCTATTAAAAACACCCCACTCCCAGATGAGTGCCAGGAATCCAGACTATTGGGCAAGCGTTTATATTATTTATTGGTCACAGCTTTGGGATATGGCATGCCACCTCACTCAAATATTTATCAATGAACAGGAAGGACATTATGCCACCTCAGCCATGATGGCCAATAGTCCCATGTTGGCCAATAGCTCCTGGGATTCTGGGAGCTGAAGTCCCTCGGCCCTTAAAGGGGAAAGGTTGCCTACCCCTGTGTTAAACTTTGCAATATTCCTTGACTTGACTGTAGTCTGTCAAATAGCACTGGCTAACAGCATATTTTTTTTTAAATTAAAAAAAAAACCAAGATGGCCTTGCAAGCCCTTCCTTTGCATTGGTTCATATTTCCAGTACTTAATCTTATCATACTACAGCTAGGAACATGGCTGCGCCATTCAAAATTCTATGTATATTGTATACCAAGATACAAAAATTAAAAGATTGTTTCTTTTTAAAAAGTCTTTAAAAATGTCACATCTTACCAAATTTCCATTTTAACCACATGTGCTTTGTTTATTTATTTATTTTTAACTGGGTGTATGCTTTTAAAAACAATTTTATACAAAAAAATTTTTAAATGAGATAATTTTAATTGTTTTTAAAATTGTATTGTTACAATTTCCTCGATGAGGAATATATAAAAATAATTTGAGACTGACAGAGAGAGAGAGGGCCTTGGCAGATGGCTTAAAAAGCCGTCCTCGGGGCAAGGAAGGGGAGGGGCAGCCGCACGCTTGGTGCCCCTTCCTTCCTCCTCTGCACGGCCGGCGCTCTGAGGACAACTTACCGCCGCAGCATCCGGACACACTGCAGCGGAAAAGTCAGCGAAAGTGCACCGCATTCTTTTGCGGCGCACTTTCGCTGACTTGTGAAAGGAGCACTATTTTAGCGCTCCTTTCAGGGACGGAGAAGGTGTGCCACAGGATCAAGGCGTGGGGATGCCTCAGTCCCGCGGCGCACCTTCCCAGGGCGGCCCCGTGCCGCCAGTCTGCTTAGACCCAGAGAGAGAGAGAGAAACAAACAAACAAATAAATAAATAAATAAATAAAATACCTATCCAGAGGTGCCTATCCCTAGTGTAGACACATTGAAGCAATTTTGGATAATTATCCAAACTTAACTGAATCAAATCTCATTGATTCAATATTTTTCTTCTGGTTGGCTAATGCTAGGATTCTGTTTCTCCCATTATTAGATACAGGTCTCTTCCACACAACAGTTATACTACTACTTTGATACCACTTTAACTCACATGGTTCCATAGAATCATAGAGTTGGAAGAGACCATAAGGGCCATCCAGTCCAACCCTCTGCCATGCAGGAACTCCCAATCAAAGCATCCCTGACAGATGGCCATCCAGCCTCTGTTTAAAGACCTCCAAAGAAGGAGACTCCACTACTCTCTTCTGAGGGAATGTCTTCCACTGTTGAACAGCAATCACTGTCAGGAAGTTCCTCCTAATGTTTAAGTGGAATCTCTTTTCCTGGAGCTTGCACCCATTTTCTGGAGCAGCAGAAAACAAGCTTGTTCCCTCCTCAATATGGCATCCCTTCAAATATTTAAACATGGCTATCATATCACCTCTTAACCATCTCTTCTCCAGGCTAAACATACCCATCGTATGAAATCATGGGGTTTGCAGTTTATAGAGGAATATTTAGAATTCTTTGCTAGGGAGGTCTAGTGTCTCACCAAACTACACATCTCAGAATTCCATAGGATGCAAAAATGGTTGATACCTGTCATTGTGTAGTGTTAAAGAGGCCATAGTGTCTTGCGTAGGTTATGTTGTTGTTTTTAAATCCCATTCTGTATGACACATTCACAGCTTTTCCATGTTGTGTGTACCTTTATTAACTGCAAGCTGTATATCATTTTGTTCCAGAATGCTGTCACTTTTGAGTTCCTGCCAGAATGGTGTACCTTTTGTTTTATGGAGTCTGCAGTTGGGATAACATTGCAGCCAAAGTCAGCATATTTTACCTCTCTCCCCTGTAATTAGCTAATGTTCTCAGACTGCCTTGAGGACATAAAGGACTTTCTAAGCACTAAGGAATATTGGGTTGTTTTTTTTTTTAAATCACATCAAGATTTCATTTGCTTTATCATTCCCACAGTTTCGACCACGCTATTAGTAATACACCTATAATGATGACACAGAAGTTGAATTCTCATGTTCTGCCTTGCTCTAGAATTAAACATGCTATTTTTAGACGCTTTCATTGCCTCTTTCTCTAGGGTATATTGGATAGATTGTGTCAGATGTTAATTTTTTTTCTTTTCTTTTTCAAATGCTGCTCTTTTACAAGTCCTTTTTTTAAAAAAAATGCTTCCATGTAATGCCCTGGCTGGGATGAGGACATTATGCAGTCTTTGCTAATATGACTAATGGAGGAGAAAGCTGCAAGAACAGAAGTAGGTATGTATAAGTGGCAAAAGAGGAGAAGCTATGAAGGAGAGATTGCTGAAGAATAGGGAAGAGCGAGTAATGCCAAGGAAACCTGGAGATAAAACCGGTGTGAACTCTGTGAGCTCTCCTTTCCTTACATGTTTGGAAAGTCAGGGGATGTCCTAGTATAGCATGGGCTTTGAGGAAAAGGGAGAATCAGCAAAAACTTTCCTTCTTCCACTGGAGAGCCTCCATTGGATTTCACTCTGCATCAGAAACTGAAAGAGTCCTTCTAGTCAGAGAATGCAAGTCTGGATCCTGCAACCTATGGCTGGCATCCTGTTAGTGACACATGATGTGTTGTTGTTGTTGTTTGTTGTTATTTCAAATGGAAGAATTCATTACCTGCCTTCCACAAGGACCCGAACTCCCTCAAGATCCATCTGTCTCCTGCTCCCCCAGCTCCAAGGACAACCATGTCATGACTAGCAGACAGCATTGCCAAGAAGTCTCTTTATTTTCCTGTAGCCAGACACCCTACAATGAAAGGTCCTCTGGAAGCCCCAGGAGAAGATGTTCCTCATGTCTAGCTACAGAGACATAACCAAATGTTTAGGCTGCCCCCATGCTCTCCACTGACCAATACTTGGCCACTTTGAGGACATCAAGAAAGAACTGAAATTTAAAGGAAGTCAGAGGGGAGACGGGATGAGTTTTGTCTGAACAGAACCTTATGCCCAAGTCTCCCAAAGCATGATTCCAGCCATTGTATTTTAATGGTTGATACACATCTCACTCATCATTTACTCATATCTGTTGAACATCTGTGTATGATAGGGGATGTTCATACATCTTCACGGTCCTCCAGAAGTTGGATTTCAACTCCCAGCATTCCTCACCATTGGCTATGCTACCTAGGGCTGCTGGGACTTGCAGTCAGGCAATATTTGGAGGGCAACATGATTAGTGTACCGAAATACTGCTCTCTCCCCTCAGCCCCAGTTGCTGAAACTCAAGCATTCTGCAGAATGCTGTTTGTCTCCATGGCTAGAGAAAAAAGCAATAACTGAGGTGCTGAGTCAGAAAGTAAGCCTTAAGTAATATTTAAAATGACTTCCTCTCCATATTTTGTGAGCTTGTAAAGTTTGCATTTTTCTGCCAAAAATCTCTCTCTTTAAATTATGTGCTCCATTGCATTGAGCCTAGTACTTGCTATGTGCTTCACCAAACCCATTGTCTCTCTTCAGAGAAATGCCATCTCTGTGAAAAAAAGGAAGCAAATAAATTGAGAAAGAAACAGGAAAATAAAAATAAAGTTCATGCTGAATGGAAGCTCATGCCCAATTCAGGTAACTTATAACTTATGTCCTTACGTTCTGGTGTTAATACAAACATAGGTTATGTCCTAAAATACCTCTCTGGATTTAAGTTCAAGAAGCTTTCTATACATTGGATAAAAGGGAAAATGAAAAAATGGGTAACATATTGAAGTTTGTTAATGTTTGAAAATGGTCAATATAGATTTAAAATAATGGAAGAGTTGTTGGAGATTGGATATAAATCCCAATGGTATTGCTATAGGCAGTTACTAGAAAGATATAAAATGGATTTTAAAAACTTTGGGGTTTAGAATAGAATAAAACAGAATTTGAGTTACAGTTGTGCCCAGATGATGAGCATTTGATTGGTAAAACATATAAGTTGTTATTGAAAATCAAGATGGAGGGTGAACAAGTAGTGCATGATAAAATAGGCACAAAACTTCCATTATAATATTGAATGAGAGCAATAGGAGAAAATGTGGCAAAAGGCGTTGAAGTTTACCTTATGTTATGATTTAAAAGAGAATTTTTACAAAATGATGTACTGGTGGCATTTGACTTCAGATAGATTATCTAATATATAATGGAGTCAGAAATGTATGCCAGAAGAGGTGAATCAAAAGAAGGAACCTTCCATCACATGTGATGGATTTGGGAAAAAGCAAAAAAATATTCTCGAGGCAGATTCATGATGTGACTGAGAAAATTCTCACGACAAAGATAGAACAAACCAGAACTTTTCTTATTGGGATTGAAGGACGACAAGATAAAATGAGAACATTGAAAGATTCTACAACATATGACCATGGTAGCAAGATTATTATTTGCTCATAAATGGAAAAATACAGAGATCCCATTGACTGAAAACTGGGTTGTGAATTTGTTTCAGTTTGCTAAAATTGAAAAGTTGCCTATTTTAATTTAAAAAAAAAAGTTAATAGACAGCTTTTTAAAAGAGTGGGATTTTCTTTTTAAATTTCTACTTGAAAAAGGTGAGCAGATTTGCATGTTTTGAAAATTAGTTTTATTTTTCTGTTAGGAAAGTAATAGAAATATATACCTATTCAGGGGTTTGTTTGTTTTTTTAGAAAGTAAATTTAATTGTTTAATTTAATTACATTTAAGCCACTGATAAGACAGTGGAAAGTCAACTTTTCAGGTTCTCTGTGGGTGTTTGCGAAGGGTTGTCTGCATGGGGCAAAAGGCCCCTGTTTCCCCAGCCTCACATCATCTAATCTGGATGACACAGGCCAAAACCCCAGGGTCAGGATTGGGCCCAATACTAGTAGACCAGACACAGATCCGATGGCTCCAGCCCAATCCTGGGGTAATCAGTTTTTAAAGTTAAAAGTAAAGGTATTCCCCTTTGACAAGGTTGTCTAGTCATGTCTGACAAGGGGGCAGTGCTCCTCTTTATTACTCAGCTGAGGGAGCCAGCATTACATCATGTATCCAGCATGACTGAACAGAATGCTGTTACCTTCCCACCAAAGTGGTACCTATTTATCTACTTGCACTTTTACATGTTTTCAAACTGCTAGGTTGACAGAAGCTGGGATTAGTGACAGGAGCTCATTCCTTCATGTGGCGTAAAATCAGCTTTTATCCCAAGGTAATTTGACTGTTGGTTTGCTGTGAAGTTTCCTGGAAACTCCATGTTGAACCCCAGCTATTTACATAGCCTCCCATGCTTCTTACCTTTCCATGCCATTGCTGGTACTCAGAAGCCCCCTGTCACTGTGTCTCATGAGGAAACAGGTGTCTGGCTTTGTGGGTGCAGCCAGGCACCCCATTTCCATGTCAGATGAAGTGACCAGGGTGGCAGCGGCGGCTTCTGAGTGCCAGTGATGGTGCAACAAAGTAAGAAGTGTGTACCTGTAGCAGGTCCTGCATTGGCACAAGGATGGGTATGTAAACACTTGCCCATCCCCATATTGACCTGGGGACCAACCCAATTGAGTATTGAGGCCAGAATAGCATGGGTTCAACCTATGCTACTCTGGCCTGTCTGCTCAGCCCCTTAGAATAGTTAGTGTTTAGTTTAATAGAAGTAGTTAGTTTATTAAAGGGTGCAGGTAATTATGTTTTATGTTCTACATGTTTGATATGTCATGTTTGATATGTCCCTGGGGAACTCTTAGTACAATTTATTTGTGGCTGTAGGGACCACTTCTCTGCATGGCAGGGGGTTAGACTAGATGGCCCTTGTGGTCTCTTCCAATTCTATGATTCTCCCCTGAACAGCTTCCCTTCATGCACCTATTCACAGAGCATTTGGGTTCTCACTTTCTTTATAACCATTATTTTCCTGCATGTATATGGAATTGGTGTTTACATATTTTGTGACTTTTCAGTTTAGGAGGAGTTCATCTTTATTCCTGACCAGTGTATGTAACTGGGTTACTTTCACAGCCAAAGCAATGCCACTTCTATTTATTTCTTGAGGTGGAACTCAACACAAGAGGTATTAAACTTCTACTTTATTATCCCTTTCGCTGCTCAGCAATTAATTGAACAATGATTTTTTTTTTAAAAAAGCATGAAATTAATTTTGTTCAGACCTCCTACTTCCACAAAAATTACAAGATATATGTGTTTTTCAGCTCCCTGGCCATTTTTAGTATGGCATTCACCTCTGTGGCCTCTAGCAGCCCTTGTGCCCAGCATGACTGCAAAAAGAACTCAAGAAGTTGTTTAGAGCAGCAATATTATTTTTAGGGATGCCAATGCAGCACTACACAAACCATGTTTCATCAAGAAATATACCTCATTCTGTAAGGGAAGAGCTTAATAAACAGATTTACAACAAGCATCTTACTGAGACGGCAAGAGAATCTACTATCAAAATACCATAAAAATAAACAGACTTTTGCAAAAATGTTATTGCTAATAAAATCTCTCTCTCTCTACACACACACACACATACATACACACACACACACAAACAGAGTGGACCCTTTCCATCTGGACGTTTGATGCCAGGAGCCCCTGAAGATGGGGGAAAACCATGGATGGCCATGCCCCATATTATTCAATGGGTGGCAAGGTGTGCGTGTCTGCATCAACACATCCATGTGCATGTGCATGTGGATTTGCACATACTGCTATTGAATAATATGTAGCATGGTGAATCATGGATGCTCCAATCCACCGATTGCTAGCCTGCCAATGCAGTAGACCTACTGTGTGTATGTGTGTATATGTATAATTGTGAGGTGAACAACTTAAGATAATCTTGGTAATAATTTTTTTTTTCCTTGGAAGGAAGTATGAACATAATACATGGTGCCCTGTATAATATGTAACAAACATTGGCTAGTATCTGTGACAGGATACTTGATACAGCAATGAAAGATTATGAAAGCCATTTTGGAAGTTTGAAACAGATATAAAAGAAAATTGGCTTCTGGGTTGTTGTCCCCACTTGTTATTATGAACAGATTTACACCAAAGACACTTTGGAAGATCTGTTTGCAATAGGAGCACTTTAAGTAACAGTAAGAGCCTTATCACACAAGCCTCTTCTCCTGTTAAAATAGCTCTGTTTTCAAAAGTGCTATTCAACTGGGACTGCTCTCTGCCCTATCACACCATCATAATCATTCTGGCATTGGGGCCTTGGTTTCTGCAAAAACCTTATCACACTCAGCATTTGGCAGTGTTTGGCACTGCCCACCTGGTACGACTCAGTACCACCCCTTTTCCTAGTTTGGCACACACACACACACACACACACATCGTTCTCCCCCCCCCCCCAATATAAACTAAGTTAACAGCAGTCTTACATGAGAGAATGAGGACATTATAACATTTTTTTTTGTTTTTGTTTTCATCATATTAATATATTATTTTAGCATTTTGATATTTTAGCATTTTATAGTGTGGTGTTTTATCATTCCTTTTTATTGTATATGTTCTGATGTGCTGCCCTTTAGTGGAAAGGGAGTTATAAATAAATATTATATTATTATTATTACACTATGGACGTTATCACACATGGGCCAGAAAGTGATAATAAAGTGGA
>CM034701.1:198669228-198680736 GCA_020142125.1 Phrynosoma platyrhinos
TCTGAGTCTCAGGGCTGATCTGTGGAGTATGACAGTGACAGCTGGGCAGAGATCCCAAAGGCACCCCTCCTTGGCACCTTTCCTTCCCACCCTTCAAGAAGGCTGCATCACCCATGTTCCCTCTGGGTGCACCCCTTACTATCAGACCAGATCTTTCACACCCCTCTTCCTCCCTCCTGCTTCTACTGGAGCGGCCCCCACGACCAGCTTGAGTCCCCCATCTTCTTAAGGTAAAGGTATTCGCCTTTAACAAGGTTGTCAAGTCATGACCGACTGTAGGGGGTGGTGCGCATCTCCATTACTAAGCCAAGAGAGCCAGCGTTGTCAGAGACTACTCTGTGATCATGTGGCTAGCATGACTGCACAGAACACTGTTACCTTCTCACCAAAGTGGTACCTATTTATCTACTTGTAATTTTAGATGCTTTCAAACTGCTAGGTTGGCAGAACCCATCCTCTTACTCCCTCCCTGCTCAAAATGGGCACCGATTGATTCTTTCCTCTTCAGCCCCATGGATTACTGGTTCCCTGGGAGCTCACTTTTTAGATCCATCCACTCCTTCTCCTTCGCCCCTGATGACATGGACTGACATTTCCTCACCCAAAGCACACCCTTGACCACCTGAATCACCATAAAAGTGCAATCAAACATACACAGAGGAAATCATGGCACAGCAGAAGTGGGAAAAGGAAGTCATTAACAATTTATTTGTGTTAATAAAACGAAGCACATTTCAAACAGTTTCCCACGGGAACACAACAGAAGAGGAACAGCATCATGAAGTAAGCCCCACACAGAGGTGCATTTATCCTGATGTAATTGCAGTTTACTTGCTTCATTAGGCTGACCATACCTACCATTTAAAATGAGAGTACTTTTTTTTCATATTTCCAGACTGTCCCATTGTTTTAATATAAATGTCACTGTTGTCCCATTTTCAAGAAAAATGCCCTGTTATGCTGCAAAAATGGTTTGAAGATCTATGTTTGAAACTGTGGTTGTAAAAAAATTGCATCATGGAGCGTGAGAAGTTTTATGATAAAGTGCTGACTGAAATTTGCTGCGTAAAATTACTTAATTGGATAAATATTTATGATACAATAGAGGTGAAATACAATCCCCTTCTAGGTCTACCTAAAGTTTTGTATGAGTTCTGTCACTGATAGAATAATTGTTAGCTCAATATGTTCATTTAATAAAACTTTTTGTTATTGTCTTTCTTTTTCATGAATACAGAATATTACATAACCCTGTCCTGTTTTTACCATCCCAATATCCCATTATTGTCTCAAGGAAATATGGTCAGCCTATGCACTAAAGCCCTAAGACTTTAAAAGTAACAGGAATGTTTGCTACTTAACCTGATAATATCTTGACAAACCTTGTTTTTTTCAGCATCTTCAGATCAGACATATAGTCAGAACTTCAGTGTGCAAATAAGGAACAATATATGATGTAACCCAAATAGATAAAGATAACTATTAACAAATGATAAGGAATTGATTTGCAAATGTTATTTATTTATTTATTTATTTTGAAAGATACTATATGGAGGGAAAGTTACTTAATTGAAAAATGACTGGTTAGAAGAAGATCTGGTTAAGCAGATATGGGAGAAAACAGTTTCTCCACCTACCTTAGACACAAGCTGTTTTGGAATTTAAAGGTTTAAAAACCAACATTTTTTAGATCCAGAAATGTACTAGCTACCAGTACAGATGGAAAAGTGCTAACATAAATAGTTGGTTCCCATTAACAATCTAGCAAACCTGCTTTGGACTAATCCAGACTTTCTAAGTACAATTTAGGAAGGTGTATGATAACCAGGAATACTTCGGAAGCATTACTTTCACAGAGACAACCACTCACAGAAAATGTGACCAGATTTTCTTCTTTGTATAGCATTAGCCGCAGTATGCCCGGTTGTTATTGAAATTTGTGAGAGCCATTTCATGATAATGATCTCGGCTTTGGCAAGTTCTGGTGCTCTGAAACATGCAGTAAAGATTGTGGAAGTTGTTGTGCTGAAATCCATGATCTGTAAATCCCTATGTAAAACTGATCATATGTAGTGATAATCTTGTAAGGTTGAATCCACACGAGGGTTATATCCAAACTCCAGAGCCTGATAAGATCACACTCACCTGGTTTAAACTGAACTCAAATTGGTTTTGAAAGCTACACAGTTTCTCCACCCTGAAGTCACCATGACACAAAAGGACATTTCTACCATGTTCACACGTTAATTGGATTGGATTATTTTAGGTCACATGATCATAGAGGCTGTGTGTGTGTGTCTTCCCTGCATGCATATAGATATACATATATTTGTATATCCATATAAACCAATAGCCTTTCTTATTTTCCTGTCACTCTTATTGCTTACCTGCATTTCCACTGGATGGCTTGTGTATGGTTCCCTTGGTGCATTCCCACATCTTACTTTTCTTCCCTTCAGTCTGTAACTCCACAACCTCTCCATCCCAGATGTGTGTATAAACGTGTATGCATGTGTCGGGAGAATTAAGCACCTCCTCATTCAGTTTAGGTTATGACATTTAAAGTTCTCCACATGATCTTTCCTCAAGATTAATAGGATTTAAAAAAAAAAAACATTTAGAATGGAAAAGCTAGCCTGTAAACCTATTGGCCCCAATCTAGCAAATATTACAGCCCAATGCACCCATGTTTCTTTGAATCAATTTCCTGCTGGGTCCAAAGGAATTTATTCACCAATAAGTCTGTAATCATTTGTCCTGATACCTGGCAGCAAGCGTACTTATACATTAATGGACTTACTTATACTTACTTATATATTAATGTGTGGGAATGTATAAAATCACACTGTTAATGAACAGTAGGGCAGAAATATTGTCAAGGGTGCTTGGGCGTCCTTCAAATGAGGGAGGGGATCATCCCTGATTGTTAAGAACTTGAGCCTGGCAGATGGGAAGTAGGCAAAAATCATGGCAGGAAGGGTCCCAAAGGGGTTTACAAGGATGGTGTCAACAATATGTTGTTGTTGTTGTTGTTGTTGTTGTTGTTGTTGTTCAGTGTATGTAGGTATGCAGATATCAGCATATTCAAATATCCAAAGGGATGCCTCCATTTTAGAAGCCCTGCAAGGCTTTGGATATTTGAATATGTGGATATCTGCATACATACATATATACATACATACATACATACACTGAACATTTTTAAAAAATATCAACACCATGGTTGCTGGATGTGGATGCCAAGATAAGTTTGCTTTAGGACACTTCCCATGATGAACCTTGCCCACTTTGCACCCATACCATACACTGAACGGTTAAAAAAATGGTGACACCACACTTGCTGGACCCACCAACCTGGCCACTCTCCAACCATTCTGGACACACACACCTGAATTCCACCCCATTCCCAATCCAGGGTAGAGGACACACATTTTTTAAAAGCTGTTTTTCCTAGAAACTGTGGAGTAAAAAGTGAAAGAAGCTTCTCTAGGAACAGGGCAGATGGGGAATTAATATCCCCTTGGATAAGTTCTTCAGCATCCTCAAAGTACATATATCTGCATTATTATATTTATAACCCACCTTTTTCTCGAAGTTACAACTCACCATGTGTGTATGTGTATTTGTGAGCACATACACATCAATTACGCACACATGTCATTCATCAAGGGATAGCAGCGTTTGGGATACTTTATTAATGGAAAAATTAACACAGATCAAACAAGTTGAAGAAATCCACGTTACAATGTATGATTATTTCATAGAGAAATGGCTTCCATTCCTAGAATATGTTAATAAAAGTTCCCAATTGACAACTCCACCATCTAGAACTTTGGAACAATGTCTTATAGGAGACTTCAACAAGGGTTTGATTCTCAGAGATGTCTTCTGTAGTTGTTTTCATTTTTATAAGCCTACCCATTAGCATCCATCTTTATCTTTTACTTTTATTTCAGTTTGTTCCCTTTTTTTACCGTTTTTGTTTTATTAACCTATTTGTTACCTGTTATGAGAATGTGATGTAGTGGTTTGAGTGTTGCATTACAACTCTGGAGACTGGAGCTTGAGTTACCGCTCAGCCATAAAACCCACTGGGTGACTTTGGGCAAGTCACATGCTCTCAGCCTCAGGGACAGGCCACGGCAAACCTCCTCTGAACAAATCTTGCCAAGGAAACCCATGATAGGACCACTATAAGTTGGAAATGACTTGAAGACACACAAAACAGTGAAATAAATAACCTCCGCAGAGGTTCCCTGCCTGCTCGAGCCCCATGGTTCAGTTGGAGCATTGCCTGCTCTATGTGCTCTTCAGCTAAGGAACAACCTGGCAAAATGAGCCGCCACATTTTTCCATGCTATCTGTCTTAATGATTGTTTCATCCATCCTCCAGATAGCCTCCTCATCTAAGGAAGGTGCAGGGCAGGTGAAACCAGTCATGGACTGGATGATGTCAAGAGATGTGGCCTCATCCAGACTATGGAAGGCTCTGGAGAGGATATAACATAACAAATATTCCCTATGTTTACCATACATGGAATATAGTTGCATAGCATTTCTGTGGAGATAAGTTATTAGCAAGAAAATACATGCTTTGTGTTCTGCTCTTGTAATTGCATCTGAAGCTAGGAAGCCAGAGAGAAAATAACCCTTCTGAGAAGTAGGTCAGATATAGGAGCAAGGGTGAGGTTCCTGTGGTTAACTCAGAGGAGAAGGAAGAAGAAGAGGAGGAGATTTGTTTAGCCCTGCCAATTACATGGGAGATAACAGAAATCTACCCTTAATTGTTGATGTGCCAGAAATCCCCCAGTTTTTACCTGTGGTAATATGAAGAAAGCACCTGTTTAAAAAGAGCCCACGGGCAATGCCAGCAGTTGAACTGTTTCCTTCATTAAGCACTGCCCAAGCTCTTAGATTAATCTGCCTATAAATAAGCGGCCTCTTTAAATATAAATGGCACTGTACTACATTTAGTACCGTCAGATCACTTTGTTCAATTATTTACCATTCTTTTATCATTTGTAGGAGAATTTTTATAGAAATGGGAACAGGATCTCTTACTCACCGGTTATTTATAAAACGTGTCAATTTGAAGGCTTTATACCCCTGACAGGACTAGCTAGCGAGGGCTGGCAAAGAGAATAACAGCACTATGGATTTTTAATACAGTCTTAGAAATTAGAGATGGGAATTAAAGAAACAGAGCACCTCCCTTCACTGCCACTGTGCAGCGTCATTCAGCACAGTTTTAGCTTTTCTTGCTGGTTGCGTGGCCCTCAGGTCACCTCCTGGGTAGAGCTCTCTCTTTAACATCCATCGTTGATTGCATTTATTTGAACAGGTATTTCTTAAGAAAAGATTCTCACTACAGGGGAAAATGTAACCCCATGAATCCCATAAAACACAGAGCTAGACAATGAAACAATGAAAAAGGGAAGAAAAGTGACTGAAAGGGAAGCAAGACGTCCTGCAAGAGGGGATCCTTGTGGGGACTCTAATTATTCCACCACTATGGAGACAAATGTGGAGACCTCCACTTATTCCACTGCTGTCAACACCACTTTTGGGGACCTCCTAGATGTCCTCCTGGTTCTTATGTGAGACTCTTTCTTCCTTTAATGCCACTGCTAGACATCGCTATGCCTCAATTACTGCTGCCATTACAAACAACAACTAATAGCACTGTTGTTCCATTCTCAGCAGCTCACGTGCATGATACAGAAGTAATTTATTAAACAGAAGTGTAACATATACAGTTAAAGATTACTTATTTAACACATTTAAATCCTAATTGACTCTATGAATTCTTTCTTGGTCTCCTCATAATCCTAGGTGAACCAGCTAACTGTATGTATATGCCTTCAAGTTGCCTCTTGACTTGTGGCAACACCATGAATTTCATTGGGTTTTCTTAGGCAAGAAATACCCATAGGTGGTTTTGCCAGGTTTTTCCTGTAAAATATAGAGCTTGTAGCACCTGGTATTCCTTGGTGTTCTTCTTTCCACATAATAACCAGGGCTGACCCTGCTTAGCCTCCAAGATCAGACAGGATGTGGCACCTCTGCCTGCAACTAATTCTGAATTTTGACAGACTCATATCTCTCTGCTTCTAACTGACTTTCACACAGACTTTTAAACATCCTTTCCAACCCTCAGCCGATCACCAGTCAGTCACAACATACCATTATGTCAACACCACCCAATAGATCACCCAACAGATTATTTTGTGAGTTACCTTGGGTCCCTTTTTGGGAGAAAGGCTGCATAAAAATGAAATAAATAAATAAACATAACTTACCTTATTGTATTTACTATGTGTCACATACCTATCCATACCTTACCTACCCATTAATTACCTTAATTTCTCTAATAAACATAACATTTTAAACCAAAAGGCCATCATATCACAGACCTCTAACTTGTTCATGATGAAAGAGCCTTGACTTTGAATGGAGAAAGGAGAAAGATGAGTAATTTTTAACAGTGCCACTTTTTTCTTTGGAAGACTCATTCTTTGCCTTTCACATTAATGCCCTGAGGGAGATACAGCATGTAGTAAGCACAGCCAAAGCTTCCCCAGTTTTCTTCCTGAGTGGTCAAGGTGGGGTGCCAATAAGACCATTGCCTTACCTTCATTTAGGCATGCCCACCTGGATTCCACTCTTAGCACTACTATCGCTGCTTCTTGTGTAGTTGGCCATCCATATCCATGGATTCCTTATCCACGGATTCAATCATGCACTGCTTGAAAATATTTTAAAAATATATGAATTCCAAAAAGCATTCCTTGATTTTGCTATTTTATGTAAGGGATACCACTTTACTACACCATTCTGTTCAATGGAACTTTAGCATCCAGGGATTTTGGTCTCCATGGGGATCCTGGAACCAAACCCCAGAGGATACCAAGGGTCCACTATATTTTGAGTGCACAGATAAATACATCAATTTAAGTTCTCTCTTGCTCTCATCATCATCATTACTTATGCAGGAAGTCCTGATTCCAAATGGCCTTCTTTAGGGACTGTCATCTTGCTAAGACCTTTACTTAAGAATAAATCCTATTGATTGCACAGGCAAAGAACACTAAGATGTGCAGAATTGGATCCCTAACAGGGTCAATCAGCAACCAAGAATGCCAAAGTACCTTCGATTTATGCTGACTAGGGCCAATGATGTGCATCACAGCTCAAGGAAATGCCCACGTTCAGAGGTAGATGCTGACTTCAGTTCACCAGGTACTTGGTACATGTTGTGACTTGCCTGTTAGGCTCCCAGAGGCCACTGGATGCCCATGCGCTGCTGACAGGTAACCAAAAGGGAACAATGGCAGGTACAAATGAGGTAAATGGGCAAGAAATATTAATGGCTAGGACTGATGATAAAGCACCCTGACTGATCCTAAGGGAGATGTATCTGGCAATAGTGGAAGGGCTGAGTTGTGATTGTGTCCTTCCAGAGATTGGGAAGTTACTTACTGAAAGCCATTGGTTCCCATTACTCACCATTAGAAGTGCATTAGAAGTACTCTGTTATCATCATTCATTAGTATGATTGCATTCTTTGTTACTTCTCTGCAACATTTTTTTAAAAAAAGCAAACAAAAATGAGTTTGATATAACTTGAAAATTCATAAAACCTTAAAACAGTCTATCAAAACTGCTCTAAAATGCCTTTAAAATTAAGAAGAAAACATTATTTGGAACACCAATAGTTTCATCTTCACCTGTTATATCACTTTTGAATTACATCTTTGTCATACCCTCATTACTGAGAAAATAAATTTATTACAGGTAGCTACAGTGCCTGTATTTGACTGCTTTCCAGCTTTCATTCCTACTGCTAATTTATTTTAAATTGAAAGCCATATTAGTATTATGTTGCTTGCTGAATAATTCACACTGGTGCAGAAAGGAGCTCTTATAGAAGTAATTGTGACCTGATCATACTGGGCTAATCATATGTAGACAGTCAAAATGAAATGAAATGAAATAAACAATTTATGTTTTCCTCTACATTTCTTCAGGTTATTTCAACACTACCTCAATAATAATAATAATAATGATTTTTTAATGTTTATTCTTCCATTTCTAGTTTTATGTCATTTCCTCGCATGATAAAAAGCACCAGAACGAGATCTTACTTTGAGGTAAATTTACCAAACACAAAAAGGAAAAATTAGTACAATTTAATGCAACTTAACAAAACTTGGAAGGACTGAACAACTTGATGGGGGCAGCAAACACTGCCTTAACCTCTTACAAAGAGCACTATTTATTGTTGCAGAGCCTGACCAGCTAACAATTTTAGTGGTCAAAATGTCCATAAATGTTCTATAACATCATGGCAGCTCAACTAATGACATGAGTGTTTCAAAATAAATTTACAGTACCTTTCCAGCTCCTAACTTTCCAACACATGTGACAGCTGCTCAGCCAAGAGGCTAGAGAGCTCAAAGACTGTAGACTAGATTATGCTTATCTCTGGATTTTCCATCCCTCCTGAAATTTGTGTCATCTTTAGCTTGACAAAGGAGCAATAAGTCCATTCTTGTGAATGCTTTTACCTTTTGTGTCTTCTTTGACTTTCCCTTCTGTTCTCTGTGGCCAATGTCAGACGGTTCAATTAAAAGTTGCTTTAAAATAACCGTGGTTTGTGAGGTCATGTCATTGTTGCTTCTCTTCTTAAATTCCTTTTAACGAAATGAAAATTCCCTTATTATAGTGGAGCTTCTAATTTCTGTGTTATAGTTTAATTTGTGAGGAACCATCATTCTATCCATTGAAATCGTCTAATTGGAGGGTGGCTAATAAGTAAGGGAAAATAAGAAGATGTTGCAATAAAACTGCAATGGGTCACATGCTAGCTTCTTCAGTGGAGATGTATTTTCTCTAGCTACAATTTAGGTTACAGCTCCAGAAAGGTGCAAACCACCACTGGAATCCAGCTGGTGAAATACACCGGTACAACTTCCCTTTACATCTGTGTCCGTGCTCTTTTACTTTTATTATGCTAGGGAGCATTCACTATCTCTTTGTGCAATAAGACCCCTCAAAGCACTTGATCATTTCAAAAAATGGAGCATGCCCCATGACCGATTACTGCCTGGGAGAGGGCAAATTCATTCATTTGTGGTTCCATAGGTGCGAGATTGAGGACAAAGGAATACATTGGAGATCTGGGGAGTGGGGGTGATTTGCATCCTCTTTCTTCTGCCACCTACAAAAATGCAGTAGGATGTTGCCAGATTCCTTCCTACCCTCCCTGGCCAGTAATAGACCATGACTGTGTATTCCAGGTTAGAAAAGGTCAGTTGCCCTGAGGTGGAAAGGGGAAGGAGACATGGGCAGAAGGATAATACCATCTTGATGCAAGTTCTTGGCCAATCTTTGGCTGACCATTAATTTCAGTGGAAAAGGCAGCCTATTGTACATGCCCTGGGAAAAGAGGGCTCTTCCCTCTATTTACAGGTAGGAATTCTCTGTGCCTGCCCATCAGATTCTGCATCAAAGGATCACTGGGGCAATGAATTTAACTCTTGGCAATGAATCATTAAATAAGTACCCTCCGCAAGGCAGACATTATGTTCAGTGAATGAGGAGTTAGGCAAAAAGGCAGTCTTTCTTATTAACTAAATGGCAAAACTGGAAAATTTTAATATCACCCAGTAACTTTAGGCCTGGGAGCCAAGTCTATGTTCCTGATGTTTGAAACAGTTCTCCCCAGCTTTATTGATAAATGAATAGTTCTTGGCAATTTTCTATACCATGTCTGTAGCCTGAGGTGTTTAATTAGGCTCTCACTCTTTGCAGAAGAAGGCAGAAAATTGCATAAACTGCAATTCTTACTTCCTGGGAGTAAGTGGGACTTACTTCTGAGTAGACATATAAATGTACATTCTATTTTAATACTTCTCATGAAAATCAACTTGCCTGCTTTCAAGTTGACTTCAATCCATGATGTCCCAATGAAAGAGAGACCTCCAAGTTTCCCTGTCATCAAGAGCCCTGCTCAGGTCTTACACACTCAGGACTATGGCTTCCATGATTGAGTCTCTCCACCTGTAATGCAGTCTTCCTCTTTTCCTACTGCCTTCCACCTTGCCAAGCATTATTGACTTTTCCAATGAGTCATGCCTTCTCATGATATATCCAAAGTATGACACTCACTTTAATCATCTTGGCTTCACAATTGGACTACTGTAACACTCTATATGAGAGATCTTGTAGCACCTTTGAGACAAAATAAAGAAGTTGGCAGCATGAGCTTTCATAGACTTCAGTCTACTTCCCCAGATGCATATAGTGGAGTGGAAGCCAGGGACAGACATATATATGCCATTGGTATGTGAGAATATCAATTCAAATTCAAAATCCTTTGTGTATGGAAATGAAGTAGCAAGTCCAGTTTTAATGATGATCATTAGTGAACAAATACATTGTGAACTGGCCAATCTGTATGGAAATTAGGGTTGCCATATCCTGGTTTTTGCCAGGACATTCACGGTTTTTAACCCTTTGTGAATGTTCCGGCCTGGGTTTGGAGCCAGTCCCGACTCCCAGCTCCCGCCTCCTCCGCCTCCTCTTCCTCTGCCCCCTGCCAGCTTTTAGTGTGGCGGCTGCAGCTGTGGCATGCAAGCCCTAGCTGCCTTGCTAGCCCTTGCTGGGGTTGGAAGTCTATGAAAGCTCATGCTGCCAAGCTCATGTGTGTTTTGGGCTGGGGCCTCCACCGCCGTCTGCCATGAGCTGGTGAGCTGGGCCCCAAGGAGGGAGGCCACCGCAGCAAGGCCTCTCCTCTGGAAGCAGCAGAGCCGCGTGTGGCCTCAGCTGGCCAGCTGGGTCCCAAGGGGAGAGGCCACTGAAGCAAGGCCTCTCCTCCGGCGGCGGCTGAGCCGTGCAGGGCCTCAGCCAGCTGTCTGGGTCCTAGGGTGAGAAGCCATGGCGGCGAGGCTTCTCTTGTGGCAGTGACTGAGCTGCGTGGGGCCTCAACATTGAAACATTAAAGCCAATGTTTTTGGCTTTTAATTGGTTGTGTCCTCCATTCTTTTTCAATGTCCTACATTTTGTCCCAGTTTGGTGGTAGAGAATTATGGCAACCTTAATGGAAATGAAGAGGCAGGACCAGTTTGACTTTGAAAATTAGCCTGTAGGTGAAGAAAATAGATGAGTGTAGGATGTCCCCCTGAGGATGGGGTTGCAATGTGTGTTGTGAGCCAGGAAGCCATTGTCGCTGTTCAATCCATTGCTGAGGGACTGTAGTTTATGGATGAATTCTAGTTCTGCTGTTTCTCTTTCCAATCTACCTTTGTAGTTCTTTTGTTCAAGGACCAATGTTCTGAGGTCTGAGATGGAATGACCAGGGAGATTGAAATGTTCTGCCACTGGATTTTGTGTATTCTCATTCCTAATGTCTGATTTATGTCCATTTATTCTCTGGCCCAGGAACTGACCTGTTTTCCCGATGTAGAGTACTGAAGGGCATTGCTGACACAGTATGGCATAAATCAC
>CM034701.1:198695296-198741905 GCA_020142125.1 Phrynosoma platyrhinos
AACATGACTGAGAAGCACGAATTTACATGTATATTAAGTGTCTTTAGCTTTCATTTGGGCATGTCCTCCATTTTTCACAAATGCCCTCCATTGTGGGTGCCTTATCATCCTTTGCAGTTATGGCATCTGGTTCAGAGGAGACTTACCCTGACCTTCCTCTGAGGCTGAGAGAGTGTGACTTGCCCAAGGTCACCCAGTGGGATTTGAAGTCTGAGTCCTACAGACAAGGCTGTTTCTCATTGCAGCCACTCATTTAACATAACTCTCTCTCCTTCTGCCTCCACTGAGAGGCCGGAAACTCCTGGGCTTCTCTCATGCAGAGAGGATTTCTTAATAGGCACAAAGTTCTTCCACACACGTACTTCTACACGCAGGTTTGTTTCGCCATTGACGCAATCCCTGTCTTAATGGCTTTCTTGTTGGGCTTCATTAGGAATAACCTATCCTGACTGCAGCTCGATCCTTCTTCTTTTTCTATGCCTCCCTCCTTGTTTTTATGAAACAGAGAGACAATATGAAAATAGTAATATATCATATTGTATCCCCCTCTCCCCACCACACTTAGGATGTGTGTTACAAACACACTGAGGATGCACATAGAATGATGAGCAAGCAATGGTTTCAAAGAGTGCCACTGAAGCAAAATGTTATTGCAACGTTTTCAAGGTTGCGGGTGTTTCTGCAGGATCTCAACACAAAACCAGTGTTACAAGAAAAATAAGGAGCATTTTTGCTCTTGTAGAGATGACTTTTGCTGGTATTTGGTTATTCTTAAAGCCCTGATTCAGGAAGAATGCACCTTTTTGCAGACAGAAAGCAGGGTTGCTATGCATTCAGAGAACTCTGAAATTTTGTCTGCAGAGAGAGGCATGCTTGATATCCATCAAGCAAGAAATATATGCATGTTCACTCAAAAATAAGTCCTATTGGGGTGATTGGGACTTTCTGGTAAATGTGCTTTGGGCTACAATTAAAGTTATAGTGGAAACTTATAGTGGCCCTTATGTAAAAGGAATTAATATTCAGTGCACATGGATTTATTCACAGGTAGATTTTTACATGGCTAATATTGAGTCACTGGATATTTGCCATTAAATGCTAGCAGGAACAGGGTAATGAAATCAGAAACAGGGTAATGAAATAGTGTGATTATTACCAGCAGCTTTTTCTTTTTCAATTTGAAAATTGAGTCTTTGTATATTTAAAATATGTTATGGTGCTCTGTATAGCCTTAAATAAAGCACAATAGGGAAAATGCCCACATTTTAATCAAGTATGTTAGATTTGTAAGAGTGTAGTGGAACTGAAAGCTTATTATAAAATGTGCCTGGTTGCTTTGTGAATTCATGATAGGCTTGCCTGTCTTCCTTAGCTCTGCATTGGAATGAAACTGCAGAAGAAATGAAAAGAACCCTGGTGGATGAAGACACCGCATTTCAACAAACTAACACTAGCAGCAGCAGCAGCAGCAGCAGCAGCAGCAGCAAAAATAATAGTCATAGTACTGCATTCCAGAAAGAAATCACATTGCCTTCAAGACTTGTCTATTATCTGAACAAAGACTCTGAAAGTCCATACCATATTTTGGATACTAGGACAAGGCACCAGCAAAAACCCAATAAGGTAAGCCTTTTTTAAAAAAGAAAAATCACACAGTACTGTACTGCACCTACTACTTTAAAAAAGGTACAGTACTGAGTCTCAAAATAGCCATGTCTCTTGAGAGATCGTCTTACTTTTGGAATATTTGTTCAGCAGATCTGTAATACTTCAGAAGCCACTGCATTCTTCTTAAGACCGAATACTGTGCCAGTTAAAAATTGGGTAATGCTTATGTACAATGGCATCTTCTGTCAGGACTCCTTGTAGTTAAATCTTCAGCATTACTGCTGTTCCATCAGGAAAAAATAAATCAAACATGGAGTTTAAACTCTGATTTTCTAGTTTCTCTAGGGCAGGGGTAGGCAACTTTTTTGAGCTGGGGGCCGGGTTGCTGTCCCTTAGACAATTGGGGGGCCGAAGCACCCAAAATAAATAAATAAATAATTAAAAAATTTTTAAAAATATGCATGCACACTCTCAGCCCCAGAAAAGCCATGGCAAAACTCCTGGGGAGATTTTGCCAAGAAAACCCAAAGAACAAGTAATAACAATAATCAATATCATCATAGCGGTGGTGGCGGCAGTGGGGGGTGGCGGTGGTAGGACCGGCCTGGGGCCGGACCAAAGGCCTTGGGGGGCCGCATCCAGCCCCTGGCCTTAGGTTGCCTACCCCTGCTCTAGAGACACACAACATTTCCACTCCTAAATATTTTACTGACTAGATTGGCGCTGGTGGTAGTGGTGGGGAATGAGTAGCAGCATGGTTGGCAGCCTCTCTTACTATGACAGCAAGAAGACATGGATTAAGTAAAAGAATAGGTCTTGATCCTACTGGCATTAGTACTTAAATCTATAACTAGTCCCATTGATTTCAGTAGGGCTAAAGTAATTTAGGCTGCATCTACTCTGCCACAACTCAATACTATGGAATTCTGGGATGTTTAGTTTTGAGTTATATTCAGTATTCTCTGTCAGCTTTGATGTCACCACAAGTTACAAATCCCAGGATTCTATAGCATGGAGCCATGGAAGTGAAAGCAGTGTCAGACAGCATTAATTCTGCAATGTGGCAGCAGCCTTAGAGAGCCAGTGTAGCATAGTCGTTTGAGTGTTGGACTGTGACTCTGGAGTTCAGACTTCAATTTCCTGCATGGGCACAAAGCCCACTGACTAACTGTGGGCAAATCACGTGCTCTCAGCCTCAGAAAACCTCATGATTGGTCTGTCTTAGGGATATGATAAGTAATAAATGACTTGAAGGCATACAGCAGCAATAACAATAATAAACAGCCATTTTAATAGAATTGTTTGACTTTTTAAAAAACTTCTGTAAAATGACATTTTACCTGAAATTTGTTTTAAATTGTTGAAAGGTGCTTTGCGTGCTGCGCTGGGAGAAAGACTAGATATAAGATAAATAATTAAATGAGTGAATGAATGAATTTAGTTCCACAGTGTATAGAAGTACACTGGAAGAGAAATGTGAATGAACCTACCATTACCTGAGGTTGATTTTTTTTTTTGCAAGACTGTATTTAGATATTAGGGCTTCATGTTCATCTGTAACTTATCTGTGCTTCTTGCCAGCTGTCCGCTGGTTTCTGCAAATTGCCCCCCCCCCCAATTATCACAATATAAAGTGGTCCCAACATGTGTTGTCCTGTGCCAGAATCTGTCTGGAAGAGTGGAAGTTGCAACCCATTTGTGGATGGAATACCCTTCTCTCTTTGAAAAGAACATTCCAGGAGTTAACAAGTACTTATGTCAGGTATCATATTAAAATGCTTGCTACCATGCCATCCCTCAAAATTCTCTTCCTTTCTAATTCCAGGTGTTACTTATTCCATTCATAGTATCTCGGGATTAAATACAAGTAACATAACATTTAAACAGTTTAAAACAATTCAGAATCCAAAATAAAAAAAAATTAATTCAGTGGGCTAAAATATATTAAACATTTTATCAAGTTAAAACTGTTTAAACAGTTGAAAAATGCACATGCATACACATTTTTGGAGGAAATCAATTGAAACCCCAAAGGCTTTAATTAAAAGCCAATTTTTAACTTGGTGCTGGAATGAAATCAGGGTTGATGCCACTCGGACCTCCATGTGGTAGGCATTTTGCAATCTGGTCACCATAGTAGGGAAAGCCATATTTCTTCTGCAAGGCATTGCTCCCACTGGTGGGTTACAGAGTTGTGACCCTCCAGCAGACCTCACTTATTGGACAGACACATGCAGGTGTGCATTCCTTAACAGATTCTCCTTCAGGTACAGTGGGGATTTGGTGTCTCTTGTGGGTTGGCTCCAGGAGCCCATCCCCCCAAGGATACCAAAATTCGTGGATGCTCAACTCGTGTCATATACAGTGGTGGAGTATAATGATGTTCCTGTTTTAAAATGGCAAAATCAAGGTTTGCTTTTTGGATTTTTAAAAAGTATTTTCAATCCATGGATGGTTGAATCTGTGGATGCAGAATCTGTGGATATGGAAGGCCAACTGTATTTGTGGCTCCACTCCTTTAGGTATAGTATAGGAATGAAATCATTCAGTCTCTATCTCTCTCAGAATGACAGAGTGGAGCCAGTTACTGTAGGAGCAATACTGTATACTTGAAGAGGGTAGCATAGGTACAGCACATTATGTTTTGGTCAAGTTCTGTTTCAGCCAGATGTTATAAGTTTTTAGAAAATAGCTTCTTGACTTTTGTTCATAGCATGATCCCATGTAATCATTAGTAATATTATATGACTCAACTCCTCCAAGCCACGTAAGACCTTCAGAAACCTATCAGAGTGCCTGAAGCTTAAGTACCACTCTGGAGATTTCTGGCTGTCACTTTTGATGCAGCATAAGAAGTTGCAATCATGTAAAGAAAACCAAGGAAGCTCCAGGGATCCATATTTACACTTGACATACACTGAGAAATTCTTTGTGCAGTACTTTGGACATTTCCTTCCCCCCCCCCCCTTTTTTTAAATTCACATTCTGATTCACCTCTACAGCACTGTTTATTTTGTAGAGCAATAACTCATAATACTGCTTTCAAAATAATGAGAAAATTATATTAAGTAATGTCTGTCGATTGTAGCCAGTACTAACATGATACAATATGGTAAACATTAACAAATAATCCAAAGTGATAATTACTGATATACTTGATTGATATTCAAAGGAGCCCCTGGTTGTACACAAAATGCCTCTTTCTGCATGATATTTAATTTACTTTTATATTAATATATTTCTGTCCCGTCTTGTGCTTTTAGAAATTTCTGGGTAGGGTATATGCAATAAAAACACTTGTGAAACAATCATAAACAATTATTTTAATATACTAAACAATTATAAAACAATTATTTTATTACTTAAAAATAACAGTAAAACAATTCAACAGAATAAGATAGACAGCAAGAATCCACAACCCAACAGATCAGATCCAAGCAATGGTCATGGGTAATGGTTGCCACATTAAGAGCAGCATCTGTCAGTTAGACCTCTAAGGGGCATGCGTTCCAAAATTTGCATGCCAGAACAAAGGGTCCTTTTGGTGTGTGGGCAAGCATAGAGAGGAAGAGAAGGTGACTTTTTTTTCTTGCTGCAGCCTTTTGCACTACACTAAAAGTTGCTCTGTAGGGTCCCCCAACATTTAGAAGTTGATTGGAAGGAAGTGCAGCAAGACATAGTAGGAACTAGCATGCTGAATAGCCTCAGTGTGCATGCAGCCCATTGTCCATATGTGCCTTGGGACCCTAGCTCCTTTGGATTTGGTGTTAACTTGTCATTCATTGTTTTTTGATGGTTTTTCCACCATTCTGTCATAAATAAGACAAACTTTAGGCATTCAAATTGTTACAGAAGAACTATTAGCTTTGGCTTTAGAAGGATACTGCTTATTAATGATTGGGGGAAAAGGATGATCTTTTTGACTATTGAAAGAAAGGTGGATTTCTCATAGATAATTGTAGAAATGTTAATCATCAGCAGATACCTAATATTTTGCACTAAGAATGGTGTACACACGGTTATTTTTATGGATTAAACCAGGGGTAGGCAACCTTTCCCCTTTAAGGGCCGAGGGACTTCAGCTCCCAGAATCCCAGGAGCTATTGGCCAACATGGGACTATTGGCCAACATGGCTGAGGCTTCTGGGAGCTGAAGTCCCTTGGCCCTTAAAGGGGAAAGGTTGCCTACCCCTGGATTAAACAGAAGCCTTTTTATTTTCCTTCACTTAAAACACTAGGAGTTGAACTTGAGTCCCTTTGCATGCAAACCCTATGCTGTACCATTGAACTGCAGCTCTTCCCCTGGTATTCTTACTGGCTGATCAGTGAAATTGCTCTTGCAACCTCTGTCCTCTTATTGTTGCCATGCTGTTTCTTCCATGTTACAGTCAGTAGTAATTATTTCCTGTGCTAACTGTAATTGTTCTTTCTCCGTCTGATTGGTGTGTGTGTGTGGGGGGGGGTACAGCTACTTCAAGAGCTGTTTTTCTAGTCAGCAATTATCTAGTGCAGGAAAACCATAAAAGCTGTTAGTTTGACTGCAAAAGTATCTGCAGCAGTTGTGGTACATAGTAATAGCAAACAGTCTTCCAAGTACCAGAAGACAGAAAAGCAGCACCCATGTCAAAGAGGGTGTTATCAGCAGATTGAAGAGAATTTCAGTGTTTGCAGAATTATGAATTATTTTGGGGGGGAACTAAGTCGAGGAAAACTTAAACCATCCCACTGCAAGCTAGGCATATTCAGTAGGCACAAAAGGGGGGATGACTGTTGGCAGGATCAGTTATGGTGGGTGGAGAACATAATAAAGTATACTGGAAGAGGGTAGCGTAGGTACAGCACATTATGTTTTGGTCAGGTTCTATTTCAGCCAGATGTTATGGATTTTTAGAAAGTAGCCTAGGCTACCTAGCCTAGTACTCAGGACTGCTGGATAATTAAATGAGAATTCTATATCCATCAGCCTCAGCCTTGTGAACAAAGGATTTGTAATTAAGCAGGACTGCATATATACCAAGGCTGGCATATCAGAAAAGGGACAGTATACTATACCTTGAGTACAACTGTTGATTCAAAGTGGCAGTTGGACTGGGGGGGACGGGACGGGACGGACAGCTATAGACATTTAGTTTTCAGGCAATGCTGTATTATATATTTTAATTGCTGTCAAGTCGACTTCAACTTGTGATGATTCTATGAATGAGAGACCTACAAGTCCCCCTATCGTCAACAGCCCTGCTCAGAACTTGCAGATTCAGGGCCATGGCTTTCTTGATTGACTCTATCCATCTGGAATGCAATCTTCCTCTTTTCCTTATATTTTACCAAGTATCACTTAATTTTTTAGAGAGTCCTGTCTTCTCATGATATGGCCAAAGTATGACAATCTCAGTTTTGTCATCTCAGCTTCCAGGGAGAGTTTAGGCTTGGTTTGCTCTAGGGCCCATTTATTTGGCTTTTTGGCAGTCCATGGTATCACAGAACTCTTCTCCAACATTACATTTCAAATTAATTGATTTTTCATCCTATCAGTTTTCTTCACTGTCCAGCTTTCACAACCACACATGCAAATTGGAAATGTGATGGTATGGACAATCTGGACTTTGATATTCAATGATATATCTTTACACTTGAAGATCTTGTCCAGAGAGCCAGTGCGGCTAGTGGTTTGAGCGTTGGACTATGACTCTAGAGATCAAGGGTTGATTCCCTGTTCCTCCATGGAAACCTACCAGGTGACCTTGGGTGAGTCACACACTCTTAGTCCCCAAAAACTCCATGATAGGTTTGGGTCACTTATGAGTCAGAAACAGCTTGAAGGCACACAACAACAACAACAAATCTTGTCTAGTTCCTTCATAGCTTCCCTTCCAAATCCTAGTCTTCTCATTTCTTAACTGAAGTCTTCATTTTCATTAATGACTGACTACGGGCAAGGAAAATCTTTAACTATTTCAGTGTCTTCGTCATCTACCTTAAAACTGTGTAAATCATCTGTGGTCATTTTTATTTTCTTAATGTTTAACTGTAACCCTGCTTTTTCACTTTTTTCCTTGACTTTCCTCAGTAGTTCTTCTAAGTCTTTGCTACTTTCTGTTAGTAGTATAACATCATATGCATATCTTAAATTGTTGATGTTCCTTCCTCCAGTTTTCACACATCTTCTGTCTGAGTCTAATCCAGCTTTACATATGACATGTTCCGTGTACAACCTAAAAAGATAGGATGATAAGAAACAGCCTTGCCAATTGAAAGCCATTGTGTTTCTCCATATTTGGTTCTGATGGTGGCCTCTTCTCATGAGTATGGGTTACGCATCAGGAGAGTCAAGTACTGTTGTACATCCATATCATGGTTTACATCATCAAAGGCATTTCTATAATCTATAAATCATGGGCTAATTTTCTTTGGAAATTCATTGATGTGCTCCATTATCTAACCTATGTTTGCAATATGATCCCTGGTGCCTCCTCCTTTTCTGAGTTCTGCTTGGACATCTAGCATTTCTCACTCCATGTATGTTAAAAGTCTTGGTTGCAAAAGTTGAAGTCCTGCCAGCAGCAGTGCTACATCAGCATAGCCTCTTGCCTCAGAGAAGCATGCAATCCCACCACCACTGAAAGGTAGTGCCATGGTAGGATACTATTTACATTTTCAGTAATAGCTCATAAATAGTTCAGAACTGATATTTATATCTCAATTCAGTAAGAATGAATGCTGTGTACCACACAGTATACTGTGTCACCACATCATGCGGCCCTTAATTCCATCTCCTGAATATTAAAACACTGACATTTGTTATAATAAACTTTCTAATTCTTGTGGATCATGCATCTACTCTTGCTGGTTCCTTTATCTCTGGCTGTATTATGACCCTAGCTCTGAGCAGTAACCCAAACTCTGGCTCAGAGTGAAGAGGAGCCAGTTATATCAGAGGGACCATCAGCACAAACTATTTTTAGGCTGAAACCATACTCTTTCACCAAACCTCAGTTGAAGCATTTCATCTGGTGGCTCTTGGGTGGAAAGGTACTTGGTAGAATCCTAGCTGACAGAGGCTTCTTTGTTATATTCTGCTGAGAGGCTTGTCCCTTCTTTACCATGGGCCTCAAAGTCCGCATACTTACGGCCAAGTGCTAGGCTCCACACCAGAGATCTGTCCCTTTAAGATTCTTCCCACTTAAGAAACGAAGTGGAGCATTATGGCAGTAGTCAGATGAGTATATAAAATCTGTATTGGTTTTTCTTGGTATTAGACTCTTTTCTTACATGAGGAATTTTGTGTGGCTGTTGGATGGATGGTTAAGCTTTTTTTTCTCACTGTGTTTGTTCCCAGCACTTCCCAAAGATAGTATTTAAATAACAAAAATTGTGCACACTAATTACAGTCAACTCTTAATGTTATGTCTAGTTTGGCCCTAAACAAACATTCTATGTAGAGTATAGCATGATACACAATTCTAGTTCTATTTACATTTGATACTTATCTTGCTCCATTCCAAACTCTTTTTGGGTTCAGATAACAGTTAAGTGTAAATGATTTGTTGATGTTGTATTTCTATTAACATACTTCAGTTACTAAAATATTACTATGTTGCTTCCAGGGCTAGCATGGAATGTCATTACTTTTCAAAGCTGAGTAACAACAGTTTAATTATTTACTTAGAAATAGATCTTGTTCACAAACTAAGATTAGGTAAATTCTGGAATCAATATGAAATAGAAGTTAAATTGATACATTTCTTTATATCATTATGCTCTGTTTCTTTTATGTGCAAGTCAATTTATGGCACATATTATACAAAAAAGAATGCAGCTACAGTTTGTGTATTACTGTATGTAATTTATAGACGCTGAAAGGTAATCTATAAAAATAAATGTTAGATTGCAGTGTTACTATGTAAAATAATAAAATATTTTTGCTGTCAACAATTATAGAATCATTTCATTTTACCTTTACCTTTAACTTAAGAATGGTGAGTTTTTATGGATCCCAAGGGCTGCATGTAATTCTGGCTCAGGAGTCACCTCCCACTTTTCCTCTTTGAGAAAGCACAGAGAGCCTTCTTTCCTCTCCATTTTCCAGCAGTCTTGATACTGATTGTTCTTTCCATGGTGCAGTGAAAAAAACAATATGTAATTCAGTGGGAAATCATCTGGGGGAGAAATCAGAAGTGGAAAGGAACATCAGGGCATATGGAGGGGACACATTTAAGATTATGGAGCCCCTGGGCTACAGGTTGTGCATTCCTGACATGAAGGATGCTGTTCTTTTTTACATAAAGTTGCATGGACCCTTTTTATGACATTCAAGAATGTATACAACATATTTTTAATTTGGTTTGAAAATAGTGATCGCTGCCTTTAGAGCAATGGACCGGAAAGACAATTGTTTCATTTTAGCTAGCAGTTATATGTGCACATGGAAGTAGGCTTCTGCATATATATGGCCCCTATTTAGATGAAGAACTAACTATAAGTGAAAACTTAAATTTTCCAAGTGATCTCTCTCCCAGATTCAAATTAGCCGCATCTATATTTGTATATCATTGCACATACTGACTTTTTAGGGATAGAATGGTGCAAGACCTCTCAAGAGAGCTTTGCTTCTATAACTCTAGCTCTGTATTGAGTCAAAGCGGGATTATGGTCATTTGTTTATTTATTTATTTGGCTATAACAGATGGAACACCCGTAGCAAGAATATTAAAAACCCTTAATATTAAAAAGGACTAATAGCCTTCTTTGATTGTGCCATAGCCTAGAATAAACCAAGAGATTATCCTACTTTATTTGTAACTTTTGTAGATTGTTTTAATGGGATTTTCAGTTAATTGTAAACTACAAGCTGTTGCAGAATGATGAATAATGGAAGAGGGATTCTGAAATAATTAAGGACTAAACTGAGGCTTTGCCAGAACCAGAATTGCTACTTTTTCAAAAAGTGTTGTTAGTGTTCTCTGTAAAAAGGAGTGAACTATGGAAGTTCCTCAGTTATCAGCATGGACTACAGCTGTATATTTTATAGAAAATTTTTTAAATGGTGGTTAAATTTAACCTTGTAGTAGTATGTGGAGAAATCTTTGCTGTAGTGGTTGAGTGTTGGACTAGGACTCTGAGCTCTAATCAGTATTCAGCCATGGAAACTCCCTGGGTGACCTTGACAAGTCACACTCTCTCAGCTTCAGAGGAAGGCAAAGGAAAACCCCTCTGAACAAATCTTGCCAAGAAGACCCTGTGATATGTTCCCCTTAGGGTTGCCATAAGTTGGAAATGATTTGAGGTCACATAACAACAATATAACGAAATTTTAAGCGTATCTTGTCAACATTAAATTGCTACTAAAATTGTTACTAATATTTGGGTCATCTTCACTTTTGATCCTATCTAGAACTATTAGATGAATGACAATTTTTAAACCTTATTTTGTTTGCTTATTTATATATTTAAAGGCTAATGTTCTGCCCTTCAGCTAGTAAGCTGAGCTTCTAGGGTATTTTATAAGTCACATAAACAAATTTCTAAAAAGGATAACAATATAAAGAACCCATTATGAAATACTGAGAGAAATATGTTAGATATAGATACAAAAATAATTGCTTTTTTGTTATAATGTGTTCTGCTGGACCTGAAATACTTGGGAAGTATTACATACTTGGGAAGGTAGAAGCAATAGGAAAAGAGGAAGAGTGCATTCCAGATGGATGGACTCAATCAAGGAAGTTGTGGTCCTGAATCCTCAAGACCTGAGCAGGGCAGTTGGTACCATGATGACAGGATGACCAATTCATAGGGCTTCCGTAAATTGAAGTCATCTTGGTAGCTTTTAACAACAAAGTATGAACCAGATAACCGTTTAAATTGGAATAATTGTTTGCTTACTTGGGAGTAAAGCCCTATAACATAGTATGGCCTGGTTCAGTTAATATTTTATGGTGCAAGTACTCGATGCAAGGATGAAGTCTCTCATCCAAGCGTGCCAGTGTCCCACCCAAACCTCCAAGCTGTTAAAGCATGGAGTTTCCAACCCAACCTATACAAAAGCTGTTTGGTTTATTTCAGGGGGAAAATCTGAAATAGCACATCTTTTAAGATCAGAGAAGCACTAACGGAGGAGATAGATCTGTGCATCAGTGTGTTGTATTTGGTTATATAAGTATATATGCTATATCCACTATATAGAGTAT
Organism: Phrynosoma platyrhinos; assembly: GCA_020142125.1. Taxonomy (NCBI): domain Eukaryota; kingdom Metazoa; phylum Chordata; class Lepidosauria; order Squamata; family Phrynosomatidae; genus Phrynosoma; species Phrynosoma platyrhinos. The sequence continues at coordinate 198,707,092 of CM034701.1, forward strand.
AGTGCAGAGTGACTCAAAAGAGTTTATGAGTAAAAGTCTCAATATCCCATTCTTCCAACATTCATGTTTAAGTAGCATTTTGGAGATAATTGTAACATAAATTTATTTTGTTCTAATTTACTGTCATTTATTTTATTTTCTTGTATCTTAAGAACTTAGAGAATTTTATATATTTATACAAGATCCACTTACCTTGTGTCCTTGTTTGCTACCCAAGAAGATAGAGGGTGTCTATTGTTTTGTTTGTTTTTTTACTGAAAATTGAACTCCGTCCCATCATAAGTAAGTAATACAATTTCAGCAGTAAGATGTACTCCATGAAAATTTATGCTACTGGTACCACATTCATGAGCCATCATGGTGCAGTGGTTTGAGCATTGGACAATGATTCTGGAGACCATGTTCAGACCCTCACTCAGCCATGGAAATGCACTGACCTTGGGATTTCTCAGCCTCAGAGGAATAATAATATATAATAAAAAATTATTTATATCCCACCCCTTTGAGATCAATCGGGGCGGCTAACAGCAATAAAATATACACACACAGCGAAAGAAGGCAAAGGCAAACCCACTTTGAACAACTCTTGCCAAGAAAATCCCATGATAGGTTTGCCTTAGGATTGTCATAAGTTGAAAATGATTTGAAGGCATACAACAGCAGCAATAAACCATAAGTCTCCTTTTACTGCAACAGATAAGACTTGCTAGTCCACTAGAAATTCATGGCCTTCATAGAGAAATGATATTTGAGTTGAGGTGTAACATGTTGGTGTATGAAGTATAAACAAAGATTAGATAAATCATGGAGGATAACTACAAGTAGGACTTATAACAAACTGTTGGACTGTGTAGGGTGCCAGCCAACGAGCCACGTCCTCTTCCAAGATACTCCATTCTATTCTCCTCCCCTCTACCAACCAGTCAACCAATATTTTGTGCCCAGTTAAGGCAGTGGTTCTGGAGAATAGCATTACCCAGGGTTCTAACCATGGCCTTTGTTGTTGTTCTTGATGATAGCCTGGAGTGGTTTTGTTGAGTCAGGTTTCCTAGGTGTGTCTGATCTGACTATAGTAACCACTAATTACATCTTGTTTGGACTACTATAAACACACTATATGGGGCTGCTTCTGAGAAATACAGTATTAGAAACTTTTAGGCTGTAACCATACGTTGACTTTTTATTTGTTTATTTAAAGTGTTTCTGTATCCCTTCCAACCCACAGGGGCTCCAAGGAGATGAACAAGTAAAAACCAATTAAAATGATACAAATATAAAAACATTTTTAAAAACATTAAAATAATCTTTAAAAACTCCTAAAAGCAGTCTAAAAAATGATCTTAGAATCTAGTTTTGAAACAGTTAAACCAGCAATTTCAAATATTGAATGCTATGTGAAACCACACTGTTCTGGCTGCCTGCTGAAATCTTAAAAGAGATGGGGACTGCCTAATGTCCTTTGGTAGGGAGCTCCACACTTGAAGCCCTGCTGCAGAGAAAGTCCTGTTACGTGTATCCACCAGCCTAATTTCACAAGATATTGGGACATGCAACAAAGCCACCTCTGAAGATCTCAAATTTCTGACAGGCTTATAAGGGAGAAGGTGGTATTTCAAATATCTTGGCCCCAAGTTGTATAGGGCCTTGTAGGTTAAACCAGCACCTTGAATTGAGCTTGGAAGCAAATTGGGGGCCAGTGCAGTTTTTGCAGGACTGGTGTTACATGGTCTCTAAAATGCACACTTGGCAGCAGTCTGGCTGCTGCATTTTGCACTAGCTACAGCTTCTGAACACTTTTCAAGGGCAGCCAATGTAGGACATTTTGGGCCTAAGCAGACGGCGCAAAGCGCCGTCTTCGAGGCCAGGAAGGGGAGGGGCAGCCTCATGCTGGGCGCCCCAACCCCTTCCCCAAAATGTCGTCGGAGCGGCCAGCGCTCCGATGACGCACTTCCGCTGCAGCGTCCGCACACGCTGTAGTGGAAGAGGCACCAGAGGTGCACCAGATGCCTTTTGCGGCGCACCTTCAGTGTCTTGCGGAGGGAGCGCTATTTTAGCGCTCCTTTCTGGAGCGGGGACGCTGCGCCGTGGGGCCGAGGAATGCGGATGCCTCGGCCCCGATCCGCAGCTTCCCAGGGTGGCCCCGTGCCACCCGTCTGCTTCTCCCCTATAATAGTCTAATTGAGAGGTAAGTAAGTCATGGATCACTGCAATCAGATCTGTCTTCCCCAAGAAAGCATGCAGCTGGTGCACCAGCTGAAGCTGGGCAAAGGTGCTCCTGGCCACCACAGCAACCTGGCTTTACAGGAAAGCAGTCCCAAGCTACAAACCTGACCTTTTAAAGAGAGAGCAACCCCATTCAGAACAGGGTAGGATCCCAATTCCAGGCTGGTTTTTCTACTGGCCAGCTGTACTTCCATCTTGTCTGGATTAAGCCTCAGTCTATTCATCTGCCTCCAGTCCTTTACTGCATTCAAGCAACCATTCAGTGCTACCACAGCTTCCTTGGCATCAATTATGAAAGAGAGATATAGGTAGTTATCATCAGTATACTGATGACACCAAACCCCAAAGTTTTTGATAACGTCTCCCGCTGGCTTCATGTAACTGTTGAAAAGCATAGGGGATCCACAGGCTAATGGTCAAAAAGCTGAAAAATAATACCCCAACTCCACCCTCTGAGAATGTTCATCCAAGAAAGACTGGAACATTGCCAAGCATTTTTCCCAAGTCTCATATCAGCCAAATGACCCAGAAGGATACAATGACTGGTGGTATCAAATGCTGCTGAAAGATCCAGGAGGACCAAAAGGGACTCACTCTGCCTGTCTAAGGACCTTATCACACGGGAAATCCTGTGCAGAAACGGGATTTAAAAGCTGGGGAATATCCGCAAAAACAGGTTGATTTTCACACACATCGCTGTTAAACTGTTAACCTGAATGGAAAGTAGTCAAAAACCTCTCCTTTTTACTTTTGGGATTTTCTGAAAGTCTCATCTCATGGTGTTTCTATCCCATAACTAGTCCTGAACCCAGATTGGAATAAGTCCAGGCAATTTGTTTTATCCAGGAAAGCTTGGGTTGTGTTGCCACCATTTGCTCTAGGACCTTACTCAGAGCAGGTCTACATCAGCTGAAAAAATCTGGGTGCAGCCCAGAGGATAAGTTACCTTGCTGATCAGCCAGGCTGAGGGTAGAGCAAGCCTTCTCTTCATTGATCACATGACTAGGCACCTTGTTCTGATGCCAGGCAAATGATGTGTCAACAGTGCAGCTCTGCCAGGGTTGTGTGCCTGCTGAGGAAGATGATAGTAGTGGAGGACCTGAGGAGAAAGGAATTGTTTGGATTTTTTTTTAAAAAAAATAATTTTTTAAATTATTTTATTTTATTTTATTTTATTTTATTTTGCAACCAGTGACTGGGCTCAGAGCAGGTGGCAAGTAGCACCGGCTCTTTTAAAAAATGGCAATGGCTGCCACCCACCCAAATCCAGCTCAGTCCAGGTGTCAACACTTCCAAAACCACTGAAGTCAATCTAGAGTTTCCTGGAAGCTCTGAAGTAACTGGTGATTTTTCTTAGGTCAGTTTAAAGGCTAAAAGAAGCAGGTTTTTTGCAGAACTGATGGCACTTATCTGGACTGATCACACCAGGTTCAGGGTGAGTGCTGTTTTCTCCCTTGTGCAGAAACACTCTTAGATGGGGGAGATTAGAGACTGACCAATAATTACCAAGAGAGTTGGGGGTCCAGTGCAGTTTTTTTCCAACAAAGATCTTACAGTTGCTTCTTTCAGAGAGTTTGAAACATAGTGCTCTTTTAAAGAAGTGCTTACAACTTCCACCACCCAATTGGCCAGTCCTTCTCTGGCAGCTTTAATTAGCCAGGATGGGCATGGGTCTGACAGACAAGTGGTTGGCCAATAAAAAGCAATAGAGTGCTTATAGGAAGCATTTTTTCATGTTGCAATATATTCACTGTCAGATCATTTGTTTCCAGGGTATTAAAAGTAAGGTTCATGATCTATAGAAACCAGAGTGTCAGACGGGTCACCTTTCTATGTGAGCGTGTTAAGAGTACTGAATTCTTCAATCAGATCCTTCTTCCAGTCCTTTCAGTTTCTCAAGTGCATCTGGTGGAAGCATGAGAAGAGGTTTTTTTATTGTTTGCATCCAACTTTGGCGGCTGGGCATGCGTTTGCACAATTAAAGATAGTTGTGCCAGTTGCACCTGTTACTGGAAATGTCTGATCTGGCCAAGATGATGCATGCATTTCCTCTTCAGTTCCTTTAGGAACTCAGAATGAAAAGGGCAAGAAAATGTCCCCATAGCAAAGACACCCCAGCCAGGCATCCCTCCTTGCTCTCTGGCATATTTTCTCCCTTCTCTCCCACCCTGCCTCCTTTGTTTGGAACAAAAAAAAAAACTATGTTGAGCAGAATGATAGGCTTTGGGGCTGCCAGTGTACATAGAATCATAAGTGAAGACATGGTAAGAGGCAGATAAGCAAGTAGGCAGACTGGCTTGGTGGCATAGCCAGTGGTGGTAGGAATAGCTGTAAGGACAGCAGTTTTAGAGTAGAGGGAGCCACTGTTTGTCTGTATCTCTGCCTTCAGGAACTTCCTGTCTTGCATGCATGAAAGCAGCTTGTTCCCTCTGCATGTCATGCCTACACATATACACAACTCGTGAGCAAAAATATTGTAGTAAGATTATGTGCACTTACCTATTTTTCCCTTTTCTCCAAATGTGAAGGCCCTTGATGAGCAACTTTAAATAAATATTTGGTGCACCTTAGGGGTTTAAGGAGGGCTAGCATGGTGTAATGGTTTGGGCTTTGGACTAGGACACTGGCAGCTGAGGGTTTGAATCCCTGTGGAAATCCACTGGGTGACCTTGGGCAAGTCACACTCTCAGCCTCAGAGGATGGCAATGGCAACCTCCCTCTGAAGAATCTTGCCAAGAAAACCCTATGGTAGGTTTTCCTTAGGGTCACCATAAATCGGAAATGACTTGAAGGCACTCAACAACAACAACAGCAACAGAGTTTTAAATCTTGAGCTAAGTCTTGGTGGTCTGTGGCAACAAAAGATATTTAAAGCAGGTCTGTGGTAAAAGAAAAAGTTAAGAACTGCAGGACTAGGTCACATGATAGCTCTCAGCTCTTTAAGGATTGTGTCCATGTTCTTGGGTTACACAAACAGAAGAGGATCCATGATCATGGGAAAACCAAGGGCCAGAGCTACATTCACTGCATCTAAATCAGCTATAGTGTCCAGTTTGGAATGAAGCCAAACAATTTTATCTGCTAAGAGCTGGGCAGATTCTTCACAGCAGGCTGCCAAATGGTCTGAATTCTCTTGTGGACCAGATTATAAAAGACCCCTAACCATTCAAATCAGCTCTGCTAGATGGTTCTCTCAAGATGCAATAGTGGCAAATTGATACGTGTGTATGTATGCGCGTATGCACACACACAATTTTTTGCTGCCTGCACTGCTGTGCCATAGACCTTCATCAGCCATGTCTGGTTGGATTTGCTCCAAGTTTTGGAGTGATATTCTAATTGGTGTCTCACTCATTGTTATCAGTTCCCAAGACAACCAGGGGTCTGATTTAGCTCCATCACAGGGACTTTATCACAGGGAAGCAAGTGCCCACATCCCATGAATAAATGGCCATTAAATCTGTGAATATCCCACAACAACGGGAATGTTTTCGGACAATGTCGGCATTATCCCAGCATTTTTCCATTAATAAAGTGGCAAAATTGTGCTCACCACTTTGGTCATTTCCCTATTCCAGCAATCAGCCAGGGCTTTAGCAGAATTGCTGAATACTCCCCAAGAGCCATCACAAAATCATCAGTCTTCTTGGATAGACCATCTTAACCTATCCCTGCTGTTCTCTGTTACACTGTTTTATAAGATAGACTAAGGGCCTTTACAGACTGCCAGAAATAAGGCAGCTTGAGGCCACTTTAACTGTCCTGGCTCAGTGCTAAGGCATCATGGGAACTGCAGTTTATTGTGGCACCAGAGCTCTCTGACAGAGAAGGCTCAATGTCCCTGAAAAAAAAATACAATTCCCAGGATGCCCTAGCACTGAGCCAGGACAGTTAAAGTGCCCTCAAGCTGCATTATTTCTGGCAGTCTGTAAAGGCTCTAAATCAAATACTTAAATTACAATTAAAAAAAAAAAACATGGCAATGCACAATAATAGCAAACCAGTAAAACCAGAAAAGAAAAGCAGAAGTGGAAAGACAGGAAAAAAACAACAAACGACTACTGTCAGTCAGGAGTCACAGCCATTGCTTTTAAATCTAGGTCATCAACAAATGTTTACACAGTATCCTTTTACTACTTACACTGTATTAAAATGCTGAAGTCCAAATGTTTACATGTTGATATAGCAGAGCTTTATGGCCATGTGTTATTAGTTACAGTGTTACTTGTAATGAGTTACTTTCCCCAGCTAACAAGGGGCAAAACTATTTCATTTCAGATTAATGTGATTATGTTATACTAGGAATAACAAGTCGCTGGAGAGTGCTGGTGTGGAGAACATCAGTCTGTGTTGCCAGCACTTACCTTAAATGTGACATGAAGGATTTTATATTTATATTTTACTTGAAAACAAGTGCCCCTACACTGCTCAAAGTGTCATGCCCTCCAACATACCGTGGATCAAAACTGAGTCACATGTAGCTGAGCAATATCCGAGTGTGATCAAAAAGACAACAATAATTATTAATGAGGAAGGACACAAAAATACTTTTTAAAGCAAAGAAATCCTGGAATATATGTTCTGAGTTTAGGAGAGCTTTAAAAAAGGGGGGGAGGGGAGTGTATGTGTGAGACACAAGTCAATTGAGTCTGGGACCAACTTCTGTATAAATACATGTACAATAGCATTATTGATGTAAATGGAACATTGCTTTGCAGAAAAACAAAAACAAAAAAGCCTGTCTAAGTAGACAGTAAAATCTTTCCCAGTGTTTGATCTTTACAAGTTGCAATTTCTTTCATGTGTCACTGTGCAGCCTTGGTACACACAAAAAATTAGTAAATCTGAAGAAGAGGACGGAGAGGATAAAACCAGTAAAAGTAAGTCTTAAAATACAAGGTTTATACAATCTCAAAACCAAATAAAAATCTGAGCTGAAGGGAGGAGAAAAAAAATTCAAATCAGGAATGATTCTTTGCAAAATTGATTTGATTTTCCAGAAGCTAGAGTTAGAAAATTGCTGGTTTATAGTTCTAGAGGTGCTGTAATGAAAGGGAATCTCCTCAAGGAAACTCCTGATAGGCTGCATCTACACTGCAGAAATAATCCAGTTTGACACTCCTTTAATTGTTATGGTTCCATGCAGTAGAATTATGGGAATTGTAGCTTTGTAAGATATTTAGTGTTCTCTGTCAGGAGGCTCTGGTGCTACAACAAACTACGATCCCCCAAAATCCATAGCGTTGAGCCATGGCAGTTAAAGTGGTGTCAAACTGGATTATTTCTGCAATGTAGATGCAGCCTTAGTAGCAAGGTTGTCAATTTCCCCTACTTTAATCATTTTTTAGTCACACTGCACAGGATGGTCTGTTTCAAAGGAAGAAGAGTCTACAATAGTCTGGCTTTGCCTGAGCCTCTTGGGAAGGGCAATACTATCCCCTCCTCTTCTCCTCTCCCTCCTGTCGAGTTAATTGAATGGAAACTATTTTTACTGTTTAACATAAAAATAAGCTGAAGATCAAGGGGGAAGGTAATAGTAGTAGTAGAGCAAGTTGGATGGCAGGCAGAGGATTAACCAGGGCTGTCCCAAGCTAAACTGAGAAAGTTGGAGCCTTCCAGGCATGGGAGTCTACACTGCAAGCCACAGCACAGAAGCTGAAATGACTAGACTTGGGAATCTACTGAAGTCTTTAAAACAGAGCAAAAATGCAGTGTTCTAATCACTGCAGGATGCATTGTTGGGTGGTTGCTTGAAGTAATTCCTGCACTGTCCAGAATGTGCATCACTCTGGTCTCAAGCTTCTGTGATGCAGCTGGTAGGGTTCCACTGTATTCTGAGCAGTGGAGTGTCCTTTGCCTTCAAATAAATGATAGACAGAAACCTATCTACACACACACACACTCTCTCTCTGGTGAGCCAAGTTCTCCTGAAACTCCTTAATGACCCTTCCCCTAAAAAGGAGTGGGAAGAAAGAAAAGAATGGAACTGGACCATTGCCAACGAGTTGCCTTATAGAAGCACATATTGAGTAGTGGAAAACATTTTTAAAAAATTAGATTCAAGGTCTGCAATATAATAACCAGAGCTTTGATTTTTTTTTTTAAAAAAACATTTTTAAAGACTAGAATGCATAGAATTCCCCAGTCAGCATGGGTAGTAAATTTCCATGTTTTGGTAAGAGTATGTCTAAATGTCTAATATTTATTACAGTAACACAAATTTGCTATTCCTAAAGGGATAAAAATTGCATAACAGCCTTAGTGAATGAGATGGATTTTTATGAATATTTTGGCAAAATAACATTTCTCTTGTGCTTGTTTCTCCTTCCCCTGTCCCCACATTGTTCACTTCTTGTCTCCAGGCTGTGCATCTGGCTCAGGCGAGTTTTCAAATTGAAGCCTTTGGCTCTACATTTATTCTTGACCTCTCACTGAATAAGTAAGTTTATGTTTGAGATCCTTGTTTCTTTTTTATTGTAGAAGTCATGACCTATTTTAGTTGTCAAAAATGATCAGGAAATGTATTCAATTCCTGAAACATTATCTGTGCCAGGCTGCAAAGCAACTGCCAGGACACCAAATATGTCTGTGACAAAATTATGCAAAGAAGATACAATGAATAATCTCAGAAGCAATGATCTGATGGTATACTTCTGCTGGATCCTGCTGCTCCCCTTAGAATTAGCAGTGCCCCCTCCCTTCTGTAATTCCTCATGCACCCTAAAAACTTGCTTTTGAGGGCTTGTAAAATCTCTGGAGCAGGTTTTGGCAACATAGATGACTGAAGAGAATGGAAGATGTGGGAAGAGAATCCTGGTTCTCTTGGTACGGGAAACAGACATAACAGAATGAGGAAATGAACCATTGGTTCTTGGCCTAAAAAGCCTACTTCTTGAAATCTGAATGGTAAAATCCCAATGAGATGTCCAAAATCTTCAGTCTAAACATACATATCATGCTTCATATTCTTCATTATTATCATCATCCTTTATTTATATAACATTATATATTGTGTTTTACAAGCAAAAGATCAATCAAAATAATCTAGTTCCCAGCCCTCAGGCTTACAATCTAATGAAGACATGACAGAAATGAAAAAAGGAATGGCAGTATGAGAGGGGATTAAATCCAGCAGATAACTGCCTCTTCTCTCCCTCCCAGGCCAGAGCAGTAAGAATACAGCTCTGTTGCATTCCTGTCTTATTTTTAACTTTGCCATTTCATGTACCAACCCCTGTACCCTACACTAAATGGTAGAAGCTGCAGTACAATTTTTGTCAGGTCTTAAATGCATCTACATTGCACCACTTATTATCACAGAGAAGTCTATTTTCTTTTAATTTCTGTTAGGCTACTTGATTCCTTTCTCTTTTAATTTTTTATTTCAAATCTCTTTCTTTCTCCTTCTCCCTGCTTTGACAACTCCTGGCAAAATGGTTCCTCTCCCTTTCCCCCCTTACTTTTTCTCCTTTGCAGTGGTGCCTAGCAGCTCTTGTGTCCATTGAGTTGTGGATCCATTACAGGTTTTAATCCAACTTTAAAGGAGATCTGAACTGCATCCCCAAAATAGCTTCAGTGCCTCAGATAGCTCATTTAAAGTTAGCCAGAAATCTGGATTGGATTCATTGCCCTCCTAATAGGGGAGCCACCAGCCACCATGGCTCCTTCTGCTCCCTGAAATTCTTAAACTCATTTTCTCCCACATTCCCTAATCCTTCCTCATTCTGTAGTTTCATGTTATCCAGGTTTTTTTCTTCCCGGTGCCTGAACTCCTGCCTTAATATGTTCTCCTGCCACATCCCCATTTTTTCTCCTCCTACCACTTCTGGCTAAATGGCTTTTCCTTCCCTCCCTGTTCCTTGTTCTCTCCACTTCTCCTAGTTGCATCCGTCCCACTTTCTCTCTTTTACTCTTCCTGCTTTCCTCCTTCCAGTTATGGCTATATTAGTCTTCTCTTTTCTTCCTTATCCCTTTACTTCTTATCTTCATTCTCTTCTGCCTTTTACTTCTACTCTTCCACTACTACTACTACTACTTCCCATCTCTCTTCAACTCTTTTTACTTTGTGCCTTCCTAAGAAAAACTTGAAACCATGACTGGGATAGATTAAATTCTCAATATATTAATGCTGCAAGTCCAACTTGCTTTTGAACAGACATGCATAGGATTGCCCTGAAATTTCATCATCATTGTCATAATCTGTTCTCTCAAATATTTGGTGATTACATTTACTATTTTGGAAGTCAGAAAAGATCCCATAACCTAACTGTAAAAAGGAAAATAAAATATAGCCAATGAGGGATACTGGTTAATGGGGTAAGTCATAAGAAGAATTAAAAGAAGAAAAGAAAATTTTCTGACTGGAAAAGTTTTTTTGTTTTTTGTTTTTGTTGGACTACAACTCCCATGTAATAAAATCAGTGCTTGCAAAAGTGTTTAAAATAAAGCTGAGGAAAATTTTATAAATTCTTTTCAGTGCAGAGATTGAAAAATGTAATTTCCAACCAAATATTTTTCATTTATTTCTCATTTGTGTTTTGTGACATGTTGTGAGCAAACATGATTGATGCTTAATTACATTACAGAGTGGTGGGCTGAAAACATGGAGGAATACAGTTACCCACCTCTCATTTGCAAAATTGACTTCTGGGGCTGCATCTGCATTGCAGAATTAATGCCATTTGACACTGCTTTAACTGCCATGGCTTAATGCTATGGAATTCTGGAATTTGTGATTTATTTAGCCTTCTCTGTCAGAGAGTTCTAGTACCGCACCAAACTACAAAGCCCAGGATTCCATAGGGTGGAGCCATGGCAGTTAAATCATGTCAAACCGCATTAATTCAGTAGTGTGGCAGCAGCTGCAGTCTTAAAAGGATGTGCTAGTCTGTATCAGTATGCAAAGAGATCTTGAGACGTAAAAGAAAAATGCTGGTAGTATAAGCTTTTGTAGATTTGAGTCTACTTTATCAGATACTTTAAAGTTATCTATAATTGTTCACTTCCTTAATGGTACAACTAATAAAATAAAAGTAATCCTGGAGGTCTACAATAAGCCCCCCAAAGTTTTTTTTTTGTACTTATTGATAATGGATTGTTTATTAGTTGTTGTCCCCTCCTACTTCTACCCTATGCTGAACTGCTCAGTATAAATTAGCAAGACAGTCTTTTGTCTTAAGGAATATTTTATTTTAGGGGAAAATGTATGTTGTTTAAGACTGGAGTGTTTATGCTCATGTGCTGCCAGTATGTGTGCTGCCAGCGGTGGCCAAATGCCCTGTTTGTTTAGGTGTGTGTTGAACAAAGTATCTTCTTATATATGTATTTGCTGGTTTCCAAAGTATGTTGAGACTGTAGGTAAAGTCTTTAGTGGGAAGCCTGTACTTACCCCTTTCTACATCCAAGTCCTTAAAACAAAACCTCTGACTTTTATTTATTTTACTTAATGGCTGGATTGCCACACAGATCTTCACTCCTATCCTTCAGTCTTATTCCCTATCTTTATAACCAGTATTCTTTTTAGCAGTTCTTTGATTTCTGTGGTGATGCACCAATAGCAATTAATGGCTTTCATGTTTACCATCAATATTTTCATTATTTTTCTAAAAGGGAGGGGTAGAAAGAGAAAGAGGGGGGGATGGTGAATGTATTTGGGCAAGCCATACAATTTTCTTGGATGCAGAATAATGGAGTCAAATAATTTCTTAATGGAGCAGTTTCCTTTCCACACAATTATTCCTTTTCTTTTAAAGCAGATAGGTCTTTCTGATTCCTGTGTCATTTCAGGTTTTTCTTCTGTTCTCCTGCCGATATTGACCTTCCCTGCAGTGCCTTCCACCCATCCCCATACACAGGGGGCCAAACTGAATCCTGTTGTTAGTGATCTTCCCTAGTTTTATCTGATTTTCTTTTCTGTGTGTTTATTTAATGATACTAGGATGTTGGCTATAAGCCACCTTGGATGGTGAAAAATGGCTGTAAATGCTACTTAATATTTCTTACATAGATCCAGTTCTTTGGGTAAAACCAATGCTTGGAAAGTTACTTTAATTAGTTATGCTTCTAGTTTTGTGCCCCCAAAGGAGTTAGTTATTATTGTCATTTTAAAAATAATAATTTATTTTCTTAAGCATTGCCAAAATTGTTACTTAAAATATCTAAAAAGAGGAACAACCTGAACTGAAATGGAATAGCCAATTAGTGAGACCATATTGCTATAATGGTAAAAGTAATTTAATGATACAAGTAAGTTGCAGTTATGTTGCAAACTGTCTCTTGTTAAATGACAATTGTAATGTACTTACTCTTCATTACTGAGAAAAGGAATTAATTACAGTACAAGTAACTAATTATGTATTGTTTCTTGCAAGCGCTGGGTAAAATAGTTAAATTTGTTATTACACTAGTAATTATACAAATCTAGCTTAATTAGCATTACAGTTAAACATATTGCAAATTGTATAATAATGATGAAGGTAAATTACTATTTTTTATTTTTGCTTCACATTTCTATGATAAACGCAAAAATGTTTCATGGACATGATTAGTCTTAAGTTTTATGTATCTTAAAAAACTATTATTTAAAGAACTAAGTTAATATAATTTTCCTCCTTTCTTTGTAGTGACTTATTATCTTCTGATTATGTGGAGATTCATTATGAAGATGGAAAACCACATTATTCAAAGGTATTGTCTCTTGAGTCAAGAAAAAAGATTGCTAGCATGTTCACTATATGCATGGTTTTGTTTCTTTGCCTAATAGTGTGTTAGAGAAAGTGCTGCCTTTATGAGCCCTAAACTCTTTTTATGGCTCCCAATCCTCCTGATTTTATTTGTTTTAATATGTATTATTTTATTTTATTTAAAAAAGACTCCTTATTTTTTATTGTTTCAGGATAAAAATTCCCCAAAATAACCACAAATACATGTAAAATTGCCCCAAACCTGTTAGACCCTCTGTATCCCAGCTCCTTTCCCAAACCTGCAAAAATACAATGAAAATTGTTCCAAAATCAAAATTGCAAAATTTAAATAGACTTCTAGGCACTTTTCATCCAGTTTTCAACTCAAAATGCAATAATCTGGTCTGTAGTGGTGGTCTGAAGATGAAAATTAGTCCTTGCTTGGTCTAGTACCTTTCAAAGTCTGGGCAGCCAAATCAAAGTTCTTTGTATATTTCCCATCCTGACATTTTGGACTTTTTATGCATGATGTTTGTCACCAATGATACAAGCAGATACTCATCTAAAAAAGTCATCCCCCCAACCCAAGACTTATACAGTAGATACAATTCTAGTGAAAAGTAGGCCAATGTTACCTGTCTTTTCTGTAATAATTGGAAATGGTTCTTTTAGATGTAACTAACAATGAAACAGGGGTGTCACAAGGGGGCACAGGCACCGTGGACTGCACTGGATGATGCTGGAGAAGGGAGGCTACATTGTGGACTTGGAAGGCATGAGGAGGGGGAGACTACTGGACTTGGAAGGCTTTTGGGAGGGAGGAGAGAGGCTGCCTTCTGAGTCCAGCATGGACTCCGGGTGACACCAGGAGACACCCTGGCTGGGGACACAACTGGCTATAAGGATGTCTTCCCTTCCTGCTTGGTATCCATGAGGGATCCATTCCAGACCCCCCTTCAAGGATACCAAAATTGTGACACTTCAAGTCCTATTGTCCCCAATGGTGGTGCGTGCACATGGCCGCCTTAGAGTCAGTGGGGTTTCAGGTGAAGTGCCATTGTCTTTAATGGTGGCACGACTACGTGCACGTGCTGCCACTGAGGACAGCGGGGGCTGTCCCCATTGGTGGCATAGCCATGTGCACATGCTGCTGTTGGGGACAATGGGGGCTTAAATCCATAGATGCCAAGTCTGTGGATAACGAGGCTCCACGGGACCAGTATTTGTCTATATGTATATAATGAGATATCTTGGAGATAAGAACCAAGTCTAAACATGAAATTCATTTATGTTTTATTTATTCATTGTACACATAGCCTGTGGATAATGGTCATTCTATACACAATATTTTAAATAATTTTATGCATGAAACAAAGTTTGTGTACATCAAATTATCAGAAAGCAAAGAGGTCACTATCTCAGCTACCCATGTGGACAGTTTTTACAGGAAAGTTCAACCTGTATCATGGGGGGGATGCAGACCGGTACTTTAGGCTGGCCTAGGGGTGGAGTTGGGGCAGAGCAACCTCATGGTGGCCACCCCGCCTCCACCCTGACTCCACCCTGACAGCGTGTGGCATCAGGGCGCTCTTTTGGCGCAGCAGGCATACATGCTGCACCAAAGGGGCGCAAAAGAGCCATGGTGGCAGCTCAAAGGGCAGCTTTTTGCCCATTCTTTTGGGGGCGGCAAAAAGGAGGATTGGGGCCGCAGCGTATGCTTGCCGTGGCCCTGATCTGCCACTCCCAGGGGCGGCACAGAGTCGCCCCTTACGGGCCGTCTGCATTGGCCCACAGATGGTTACAGGTTGTTCAAGGGACTCCCATCAGATCATTATTAAAAGAATTATGTTCTTAATTGCTCTATCTGATTATTTGTGAATTGAGTGAGTCCTGCTTTTTTGATCAGGTTTGCTCCTGTGCAAGTTTAATATTGCAGCCTAAATCAGCTTTTTTTGTATTGTCCTCAAAAACATCTGGATTCCAAAAAGACATAATAATTCTTCACTTAAGGAATAATGTCAACTAGTCATTTAGGTCCAAAACACACTGCAGAAATAATCCAGTTTGAGACCACTTTAATTGCCCTGGCTCAGTACTAAGGGATCCTGGGAATTGTAGTTTATTGTGGCACCAAGGTTCTCTGGCAGAGAAGGCTAAATGTCTCTCACAAAGCTACAGTTCCCAGAATTCCCTAGCATTGAGCCAGGGCAGGTAAAGTGGTCTCCAAAGGATTATTTCTGCAGTGTGTTTTGGACCTAAGCCATTCCACCTGTACAGTATGCTATGAAAAAATGAATGAAAATACTCTACATTAAAGAATTCCTGTTAATCCTTAGGGAGGAGAGCACTGTTACTATCATGGGACTATCAGAGGTATCAGGGACTCCAAAGCTGCACTTTCCACATGTAATGGGCTCCAGTAAGTATTAATATTACTGATAAGTATCTTACTAATTACAAGCTTGTCTTGCTATTTCATGTGGCTATTACTGTTGGGAGTCATTTTAATCTTCTGTTCCTTAGCATAAAGAAATTGGTATTGTAATAGATGTTCTATACCTGATGAAATTTGCTTCTCCTATAGCAGGAAAGTGGTTTAAGAGTCTTTTAATATAAATTAAGGATTCTGACAAAGTGCAAAGTCAGGGTCTTGAACTAACACTAGTGGTCATTAAAGTCCACCTCAGATGAGAGCTGGGCTTTAGAAGCCTTCAAATTATCTTCTGGCTGCAACTTGGAATCTGTTAGATGAGTTTTCCCAGCTTCCTCCTCTTCCCCAGGAGATATCCTCAAACCATGTCATACCTTAGTGCCTTACCTGACAAGTCCCTCCCTACAGTCCCCACTCTGTAAATATCCATTCCATACTATCTGTTACCTTTACAAATATGGAATGGGAACCACAAATTTGCTTTGATGATAACATCTAGTATAATCCTCAGTACTTCCAATCAAGAAGCTCACAAGCAGCTCCTCTTTTTCTTATCTGTAAGGCTATAAAAGTGAGAGAGAATCCAGATAGTCTCTAACACTGGGCTAGGAGAAGAACATGTCATGTGCTTCTAAAGTGCTTGCTTGGGAGTCATCCAGGTAGGTTATTGCTAGTCATCCAGGTAGGTTGCCAGATTTTCCAAACAGCAATAAAGAAGAATTCTCTCTTGCAAGACCAGCTCAAAATTGGCCACACATGCCAGGCAGGCTTAGATAAGGCTCATGTCAAGTTTTATAAAAGGGGACCCTCTCCTGAGAGTTTCAGGGTTCCATGGTCATGTTTGCACTGGCTAGGGGCAGCTCGGAGTATCCTGGCCCTGGAGTTGCCCTGACCCTCCTCTATTATAAAGGCCCTCTGTTTCAAAGCTGGGTAGTTGCTCGCATGTGTATCCTGCTGAGTTTCCTGGTACATCTGCCCCTGCTGTGGCTTACATTGCTCTGATGTAGGAACAAGGTGCCCAGCCTCAATCAAATGACTGAGTGCCTCATTCTGACCTCTGAGTGAGGAACTGACAGCAGTGGCAAATGTGCTGGGTGGTTGAGCAGGATGTGTTGGAACAGAGAGCTCTGGATTCAGAGCAAATAGTAAGGTTTTAAAATGCATGTTAAAAGAGGTATACTCCAGTTCTGGTTCAGAATGGACCAGCCATTGTCCAGTCTGTTTGAGAACAGGGGGATGCCATTTTATTTGGCCCATGCAGACAGAGCCCATGGGATTAGAGATCTTGCAGGAGCCCAGAATGCTTAGGAGATGCCCTTCTGTCAGGAGAATTGAGATGGGCCTGTATAGACCTTCCTCACATACCACTCATATCAAACAGGAAGAGTGGGCACCAGCTGTGCTGAAAATAGATAGAACCCCCCCTCTCCACAATGTTTGGTATGTAATTTGAAGCTAATTTGCCATATACCAAATGCTCTAAGTTCAATCTGTTGTGAGCAAGGCTGGCATCTCCTATTCCCACTAACACCAGAGAATACAGGATTTGGGGCATCCAGTATGGCCCCACTTTGGGACTGGACTTCAAGCCCCCAAATACGGGACATTTATAAAAATGGGACACATGTGAACCCATTTCACCTGTCCTGTGATTTCTTTTAAACAGATTTGTCTCCTAAAATTATTTTTAAATGGAACCATGTTTGAAACAATATATCAGATGCTGGGGACAAATAATTATGACTATGCTGTGTTTAGAGGCATCTGACTTCAGCAGGGAAATGCGCTGTATTAGACTGCTCTAACAAGGCAGTTTTATGTTTTTAGGGGAACATAAACCAAGTTGTCTAAACTTTGTCTTCTATCACTATTTTTCTGTCTCCAAAGTGAGTTCTAACTGCATCAGCTCACACTGTACCCCTTCTTTGAAACTATAATTTGCTTCATTTAGGGCCTTTGCAGACTGCCAGAAATAGTGCAGATTGAGTCCACTTTAAGGGTTAGGGTTAGGGTTAAGGTTAGCGTTAGGGAATCATGGGAACTGTATTTTATTGTGGCACCAGAGCTCTCTGACAGAGAAGGCTCAGTGTCTCAGAAAAAAAAAAACAATTCCCATGATTCCCTAGCACTAACCCTAACCCTTAAAGTGGACTCAATTTGCACTATTTCTGGCAATCTGCAAAGGCCCTTAGTCCTGCTCAGAATTCACCCATGTTCTTTTCAATAAACAAGGCTAACTGTTTCTCTGAAAGGTGGATTATTTGGGATTTCATTAATCATAGAGGGTAATGTTTTTTGAACAGCAGTGAATCATGAAATTTGATGTAAGTTATGAATCAATGTCAGTTCAGCTGAAAGTAAATATCATAATCTACAAAACAAGACTGAAATTGCATATAAATAGATATATTCATCCCCTCAATTACTGTAATCCTTTGTGCATTTTCCCTTTCCCTCCCCCCCACTTACAAAGATAGTTTCATGACAATTGTAGAAGGCATTTTGCATCATGCTTTCATGTTTTCTTAAATGATTTCTAGAATATTCAGATATTTCACTATGAGAATTTATCTTTAATCCTGTAAATGCATACTTTTCTAAAGTCTTGTTGACATTTATTGGTGGCTGTAGTGTTCTAAAAACTCTCCTCCACATGTTATCTTTTAGTGGTATGTTCGAAGACAGTAGTTACATATACTTGATAGAACCTACGGAGTTGATTCACAGTATGGTAAGTTAATGAATTACTTAAATCTTGTTTTGCTTTGTTAATAGACTTGTATAAATAAAGGATGAGAATTAAATATATCAAGGGCAGGTCTACATTGGCCAGAATACTCTGGGCTGTTCCCAGAGCTGCCTTAAATTCCCCCTATTACCGCCACATTCCGGAGCAACACCAGTCAGCTATCTACATACATGTCTCACTGTGCTACCTCATGTTGTCCTCATATTGAGAAGACAGTCTGCTGTTGAATTGGGGCTTTGGCCATGCATCGTGAAGACAGGGCATGGCGGGAGGGTAGGGACTTATACATTTGGCCAATGTAGACATGCCCCAATATTGTCTTATGCAGACTAAGGCCCCATATGTGGGACTCCTATACTACCTTTTTGAACCTGTTTTGAACATATTCTGTTAGGAATATTTATGCAACAAGTTTCTTGTATATTTTTGTTTTTTAAATAAATACCTGTAACCTGGTACACAGTCTACATGAAGTGAACTATATTTTTAACTAAATTTTCAGTGAAACTGAACTATATATAGTGATGACATGACTTTAAGCAGGTTTTTGGTCTTGTCACATGTTTGGACTGTGCAGATAAAATTTCAAGAACACACTGTCAAAGTGTACAGCACCCCTTAGCAGAATTTGTATGACTTTCCAGAGTTAATGAATGATATATAGATCATATAAATGGCTGTATCTGGCTACTTCATTTGTATATTGAACTACAAGTTTAAAATGTCAAATTGAACTTAACAGTTGTATGATCTCAGAGGTAATATATGATTTCACAGTAGGTGATAAAATCCATGTATTCTCCCACTATTTGCTGTAAAGGTTTCTTCTTATACTTTTTCACTTGTATCTAATATATATACCCATTTTGTTCAGCAATTCAAATTTAACCTAAAAATTAGGTTACAGAATTATTCTACATCCAGTTTGTTGTACACCCCACCTATAACATTAAATGTATAACACAAACTTTTCAGAACTCGAAGCCAATATCACATAATGTGGTCTTTCACTTGTAGATTATTTTGTTAGTATACTGTAATCTTCAAAAAAATTTCATAGTGAATCTTCATATGTACAAACATTTAAAAATTTAGAATTAGTGGTGCTAAAATCTGTATGACCATATGATAAATCTGTTGTCTCTTCTGTTACAGACTAATATAGGTAGACCACACATTATTCAGAGACAATTAGGAAGAAATACTTCAAAGCAATTGGAAGACCCTGGTATAACTTTATATTATATTACAGTAATATCAGAATTATTAATATTATATAACAACTTCTAAATGAAATGTTATGCTTTAGATTACTACAGGGGGAAATTTGCTTTTCATTCAGTAGACATTTCTATTTAAAAATACTTAGTGACAACTTGATAGTTACACCAATGACTGTCTAACAAAGGCAAATAAAAATGCTGTTAGGCATCCAGTGATGAAAAAAATGCCAGCCTGCATGTTTATACCCATTTAAGAAAACACATGAATAATGAAAACCCATTATTTGTTGTATAGTGGGCCCGTTGTATTGGTGAACTAGCAATCTGGATTTGACTGCCCATGGATTGCCACACCCCATATTATTTAATGGTGGTCTGTGCATGCAGATGCGCTGATGGGTCCGTGCACACATTGCCACCACTTAATAGCATGGGGCATGAGCATCTAGTTTTCCTCCCTCTCTGTGTGTGTTTGAGTGTCGCAGAACTGAACCTCCATGGATGGGATGGGTTCACTTTGTTTCAAAATGTATCGTGCTTTTGTCTTCAAGGATATGTTTCTTTTGGTACTGAGTTCTGGGCAATTTATTTTCTCAAAGTGAGAAAATTTGCCAAGTAAATCATAAGCTTATTTCCGTACATCATGCCTCAGTTGTTGTTGTTTTTTAAAAAGGGGGGTCTTTGGAAAAGCCCTAGTGCAGATCCAAGAAATTGCAACTGACAGCTTCCCCAAAGAATTAGGTAAGTGGATGCAGAGGTAACAACAACCAGCAAAAGCTCACAAATCCCAAGGAGCTGCATAACAAGAATTCATGCTTCTTTAGAGAAATCTTGAAGAGCCCTTAGATCAAGTGTGCATAACTGTGGAAAACTTGAGGGAGGGGTGCATTCACACCCCCCGAGGAGATCTTGGGGCAAAAAAAAAAAAAAAAAAAGTCCCTTGAATGCCTGTAGGAGGTGTGGGGACATGTTTTTAGGCCTTCCTGAGCCATTTTGGGCTTTTTAAAACAACAGGAAGTGAGCAGAAGTCACTTTCTATCCAGTTCCTATTTCAAAAAGGGCTTCTCCTGGGCCTATTTTTTTTTTTAAAAAAAACCAAACAACCCCAAATGCCCTCTAGGGAGCACGGGGAGAAACGTGTGAATAACATTTGGGGGGAGGGGGTCAATATCTTTTTAAAATTTTTTGACCCCTGGAGGGTTCTGGGGGCCACCTCTGCCATAGTCCATTTCTTCCAGAAGCATCTGTGTTGCTCTGCAATATTCACTTGAAGAACTTGAGTAAGAACAGTAGATCTGGAATGAAGGAGGGCTTGCTTAATAGAGAAGATACAAGTTGGAATGGTGAATGCCAATGTGAGGGAGGCCGACGATAGAAAAACTTTCAGTTGCATAATAAAACTATTAGCCTGACAGGTTTAATTTGATAAAGATACTACAGTGAGCCAGAAAGCCCTGTGGATACCAGAATCTGTGGATGCTCAAGTCCCATTATGTCCAATTGTATAGTAAAATGGTATCCCTTATATAAAATGGCAAAATCAAGGTTTGTTTTTTTGGAATTTATATATTTTTTGAATATTTTCAAGCCATAGTTGCTTGAATCCCATGGATAAAGAATCTGTGGATACTGAAGGCCGACTGTAGTGCTATCCCATGAAAATGAAACCCCTTTGCTTTTAATTTTATGTTTTGTAGATAATGACACTACTTCTCAGTGGCCTTTCCTGTCTGAGTTGCCGTGGCTGCGAAGGAGAAGGAGGGCTGTGAGTTTTATGTTACTATTAGTGTCAAAACAGATCACAAAATCTTTACTTCTTAGATACATGGGGAAGCTGTTATGCTATATGATTTTTCATGCCTTCAGTTGCTGTGAGAAACAGAATTGTACTATGATTATCATTGACATGCAGTGGCCAAGGATGAGGAAAAGCTGATTCATCTTATGAGTGTTTTCCTCTCCACTTTTCACTTTTCACATCTGATACCTCACATAGATGTTGAAGAAGCTCATAATGCCAAAATTTATACATACACAAAGGGCTGACATCTATTAAAACAGATATACAACTCTAACCAGATATTGTCAGGACAACTCGTGCCATTCTCAAAATTCTGATAGAAAATTTTCAGCAATAATTTTTATTGATTGACTGACTGTGTTTATAGCCTAACTTTCTCCTGGGATAGAATCCAAGACAGTTTAATTGATTAGATTTATTCATTTAGGAATCTAACAACAAGTAGCATATTGGAAACAAACAAATCTAGGTAGGATTAAATTCAGTGCCAGACTAGCAAACTTCTGTGAGTACAACAGGACTTTATTCTTCTTCCTCCACCCTTCAAATCTCTTTTCACTTTCTGAAAACCTGTGCTGGAGGATTTCTGAGCTGGGCAGAGCAGATTCCAATGATGTTTGAGGGCCTGATTCCATTGGTAGAACAACTCGCATTCAGTTCATTTTATCCCATGCTTTGGTTTCTAGTTGAACATGCACTCCATCAGATCATCAGTTTTATGGTATTGCAACAAATCCAATATGATGAAGCCAGTGGTAAGAACTTTGTAGATCTATTATAGCTAGAAATAAATTCTAAAAATCTTAAATACTAAAAATATTAATATTTTCTTGATGTGTTCATTTCAGAGAATGTTAAGTGCATAACAAGATAGTGTATTACATCAAAATAACTTAAAATGGCAGGTATAAACAGGTATTACTACTTGAAACATTATAAAGGAGGAAGTGTAGTTTTTCATCTGGGATAAAGGAGAAATTACTATGGCAGTCAGGAAAATATTGCTTCAACCAGACTTATAGAAGTCTTTTTAGGAACTTAAACTGAAGATACTCTGTATAGTTATGGTGTGCTAATTTCATATACAGTTGTCCCTCCTTGTTCGCGGGCTTTGAGTCCGTGATCTTGCTTTTCATGAGAGGGATAAGCAGCTATAGATAAAATGGAGCACGTGCCATTATTTTCAATGGGACTCTAATATTTGCGAGCCGCCATTTTTCCAGGGGGTGGGTGGGTCCCAGAACGGATCCCCCGCGAATTGGGATGGGCAACTGTGTGTTATTCCACTCTCCTATTCAGTCACTGACCAGGCCTCCTTAGGTTCAGCATGGTGATGGCATCATGTGCTTCAAACCATTCCCTGAACATTAGTGTAGTAGTATAACATATTTATTAATTATAGGCAGAACACAATTTTGAACACTTGTTTAGAAGTACAACATATTTATTAATGATTGGCAGAACAAGATGGATGCATCTCACAATTCCCACGTGTACAGAGGTATGTTAGATTCTTGCACAGAAAGAACACACTTCAGTCCAGAAACAGAGATAGAGCACATCTGTTACACAGCTCTCTATACATAATTATTGGAGGAGGGAACATATGTTACATAAACTTGCTGTTCTGTGGCCCAAGCATGCACTTATGACCAGACATATGAAGTTGCCTTATGTTTGGCAAGATATGCTGTTCTGTTTAGCCTAAATCTAAAAAAGAACTCCCATTCCCAAGTGGGACCATTAATCACAAAAAAAGTTGAGTGGGGTGGAATACCGGTAATATTCAAGAAAAGTGGGTGTATGGTATGAATTTCCAATGGGGAGTGTATTTACTTTTAAACCAATGTTGCTAAAGGTTGTTTCCTTTTTCCTCTGTTTTTTTAAAAAAACCTCCCTGCTGCTTCAGATAAGGTTTCATCCCTTCAAAGCTTTTGTGATGGATTTCATTAGTACTGGGGCATTCTGTTGTTGTTTGCCTTCAAGTTGTTTCTGACATAAGGCAACTTAAGGTGACCCTATCATGGGGTTGTCTTGGCAAGATTTGTTC
Organism: Phrynosoma platyrhinos; assembly: GCA_020142125.1. Lineage (NCBI taxonomy): Eukaryota > Metazoa > Chordata > Lepidosauria > Squamata > Phrynosomatidae > Phrynosoma > Phrynosoma platyrhinos. The sequence continues at coordinate 198,730,251 of CM034701.1, forward strand.
ATGGGGGTTGCCTTTGCCTTCCTCTGAGGCTGAGAGAGTGTGACTTGCTCAAGGTCTCCCAATGAGTTTCCATCAGCAAGTGGAGATTTGAATCCTGCTTTCCAGAGTCGTAGTCAAATGTTGAAACTACTACACTGCTGGCTCTTGCGTTCCAGGGCATTCTGATCTGGACATACAATAAAATTGCTCTGAAGAGGGAAACTACTATCTGAAGCAGTGGCAATCCCTTTTAAAAAAATAGAGTGTAGACAACTAAACACCTCAGTCACTTGTTCAAAAAATAATATCCTCTGGAATCTGTGATGTTACACTCCTGCCCCATGAATTTATGGGGAGTGTTGTCCATTCCCAGTCCCCCTGAAAGTGATGCAAAAGGTTGGTTCAGCACTAGATTTTTGTCAAGTGCAATCAACAGTATTTCTCATGCTAGTTCTTCTTGAGTAATTTCTGGCAGAGCTGTTCTCAACCTTGCTTCCCCAAATCGTCAACTGGAAATGCCACAGTATAAATTTGGGACTTGTAAAGAAGAAATGTATCATCCCCACTGGGCTGTTCTTCCTCTGTTTGCATCAGGAAGTCTGCTCTGGGTCATAAATATTATTTGTAAAATGATCAAGAGCCTATGAGAAGAAGAAGTTTGCCAATGAAATGAACAAGTTGTAGCTGGATGTGCTGTCATAAAATATATTTGCCCCAACTTAGCTCACTGCTAAGCCCTTAATAGCTTTAGGAACCAAGTTTATATACACAGAATAGCATTACCTCATGGAAAATAATGAAACAATGCCAAATTCATTTTTTAAATATGTGTATGTGTATCCAACTAGCTTTTTAAATCTTACAGGCATTACGTGGTGTATTTGAAGAAATGAAATATCTGGAGCTCATGATTGTTAATGACTATAAAATGGTAAGCTAATTGTATTAATTAATTATTTTATCTAATTACCACATTTAAAGATACAACTATAAAAAGGAAAGTTTCTATTCTTTATCACTGTCAACTATCATATTTGCTGGAATAACTTGATAACTGTATATAGTTTGCTAAGAATTGAGCGATGAGAAACAAATGTGAGGAAAATGTACCTGTTTCCAGCTTATTTCTTTTGTGCATTGTTAAAGGTGTACAGGAAGCACCTCTTGGGAAGACCAAAGCTAAACCTTAATTCCACAGGTGATTGGAGAAGATCAAACTGGAATAAAATGCCAATAGGTTTGCTTAAAACAGAAAAATTATTATAGCTAGTGTTCCCAGGCCTGAGATGTGCATTCATCTATGACAGGGGTAGGCAACCTTTCCCCTTTAAGGGCTGAGGGACTTCAGTTCCCAAAAGCCTCAGCCATGTTGGCCAATAGTCCCATGTTGGCCAATAGCTCCTGGGATTCTGGGAGCTGAAGTCCCTCGGCCCTTAAAGGGGAAAGGTTGCCTACCCTGATCTATGATATCCTTTAAATTGTTTTAAGAGGAGAACAGGGCCATACTAGCTGTCACTGTTCTCTTTTGCATCCCTGTCTGCCTGCTCTGCCTCCTTCCATATATTTGAAGAGAATATCTGAGGTGCCTCTTTACATACACAGGTTCCCTGTGTAATGTACAACCCTTGTCATACCGGATTATAAATCACATGTGGAGCCTACATGAGTACAGGAAGCTTCTTGTACCACCCTCACTTCTCAGACATTTGGGGGATGGTACAACTGTGCAAAGGGAACATGGTGGAGGGGCATGACCACATAATGTGCCCCTACTCTTCCTCTCTTACTTTCTTCTTTGTGGTCTCTACAGATCACACAAATAGGTTATTCTGCACCTGCGAAGAGCTGTTCGGAACCTTCTTAGAGCTAGTAGAAGTGTTTTTGGCAGCAGGTCTGCCCACTCTCCAACTGCCTTATTAACTGGTTTCCTGCTTAAACCCTCAGTTCCTTTTATCTGCCGGAGCAGCAGCATCTAGAGCAGGGGTAGGCAACCTTTCCCCTTTAAGGGCTGAGGGACTTCAGCTCCCAGAATCCCAGGAGCTATTGGCCAACATGGGACTATTGGCCAACATGGCTGAGGCTTCTGGGAGCTGAAGTCCCTCGGCCCTTAAAGGGGAAAGGTTGCCTACCCCTGCTCTAGAGGAACTTTTCAGAGATTCATTTTCCTGTCACACTTTAAAATTTCCATTTGACAGGCTCAATCTGTGTTTTGGTGGTATTTTTGTAACATCATTGTTCATATTTTAAGAGGAGCGCTGCGATTTCTGTGGGAATTGCATTCTTACATGCAAATTTAATTTCTGAGGTGAAGTTATTTCAAAGCCTGCTGAGGCAAAAAATTTTCTAAAATGGCCTCTCGCCTCTCGGTGTGCTTGGCAAAGCTTCTTTGTACCCTGGGGACAATTTTTCTTTCTGATCCTGGGGGAAAACATTTTAAAACATCACCCACCTCACTGGCATGCTTGACAGAGACTCTGAGGCCATTTTACTGCTGAAGAAAATGTCTTTTATGGCCACTTGTCCTGCTTTCATGCTCGGCTACGGTCCATCAAACTTCTGAGGAGAAGTTTTTATATGGTTGCTGACCTTTACGTCACACAGCTAAAGCCCACTGTACTTCCAAGTCGAATTCATTGAATGGCCGTTCACATTGCTGTAGTGCTTGGCAAAGGCCCATCCTTCTGAGGAGTCAAGGTTAACAGCTCTATTGCATGAGCTCAGTCTAATTAAGGCTGTGGTCAGTTGAGAAAGGATCTACTTGGAGTGATCATCGGCTTCTAGTTCCCAGCCCTATCTCGATCCTCGTCGGTCCCTGACTCTCCAGGGTTAGACCGATTGGCTTGCAGCTCGACTTCGATCCTTATTGATCCCTGGCTCCCCAGGGTCAAACCAATGGGCTTGGAGCCCTGTGTGGATCCTCATTGGTCGCTGACTCTCTGGAGTCAAACCAGTTGGCTTGCAGCCTTGCATCAATCCTTGTCGATCCCTGACTCTTTGGGGTCAAACCAACTGACTTGCAGTCCGACCTCAATCCTTGTTGGTCCCTGACTCTTTGGGGGTCAAACCAATTGACTCACAGCCCGACTTTGATCCTTGTGGGTCCCTGACTCTCCCAGGTCAAACCAATTGGTTTTTAGTTTTACTTCGATGCTCGTCAATCCCTGACTCTCTCAAACTGATTGGCCTGCAAGCAGTTTTATATGGCGCCTTTCCCAAGCATTGGGTGGTAGCCAGGTCAGCATCATGGTGTTGCCACAGTCTGGTTTGGATTTGAGGCTGTGGTTGCTCCCTCCATACTGAGGTCTACTACTACCAAGCTGTCTATTGGAACCATGATTATTCTCTCTATACTGAGGTGCAGTACTAGCTCATGCTGTCCCTGACTCAGGACCATAGTTTTTCCCTCTGTACTGAGGGCCACTACTTGGGAGCGCTCTGCCAAATTCGGAGCCATGTTTGTCCCCCCCTTTTGAGGCCCATTGCAGCTTCTACAATTCATCCCTCAGGATGTTGCCAGTAACCACTCATTCAGCTCTGAGCTATGGTCACCCGGGCACACACTCAGTTGGATTTAAGGCTGTGGTTATTGGCTCTATACTAAAGTCTGCAATTACATGCTTCATGCTGCCTCCCACTTTATTTGAATTTGAGCCAGGTTTAAGGTTGCTCCCTTGATACCGAGGGATAGGAGAGTCACTAGCCAGATATGCAGCATCAAATTTGCCTCCATGCCAAGACCTAATATCATGGCTATCCTTATATAGCTGATTCAGAGGACACGGCGCTTCCTCCATACTGAAGGAGGACGCCACCATTTGCATGTTACATTCTTATGAAGATGTGCTTTTGTTTCTGTTCACATGCTAATATGTACAGATACCCTTGATGGCTTAAATTGCCCTCCCTACTGCAGGCAACTAAACTTCACTTAATGTAGACATTAAATCTGATGCCTGAGTTGTTCCTCATAACCTTACAGGAGCTACCAGTGCGCTGTCAATACGAACAATCCTCCACTCATCACTCTCTGTTCATACTGACTGTCAGTACCATCGCCTGACCCACAGGACTGGAGGATCAAATTCAACTATTGGTTTCCTTCCTCTATACCTAGGGATGCTACCATTATGTGCTCAGTACCAGCATGATTGAGATCGTCTTGTTCCCCTCATGAGGGGCTTTGGTACCATCGCTCATCCTCTAACGCCAAGTAATATTCTTGTATCACTCACCTGATATATTCTGAGATGTGCTTGGTCTCCCTATAATGGGACCAATACCATCATTTCCTTTAGACTGCCAAATTGAAGCATGATTACGCTCCCATACTGAGGGCCAGTACCATTCCAGGTTTTCCACGACTGTTACTGGGTGGTCATCCCCCCCTTTTTTTCCCAGATTGCCCTTAATGCCTTTATTTCCTCCCTATTGGTGGCTTTCAAGATGTACTTGTTCCCTTCTGTCAAAGGAATGTTTTTTACTTCCCCTGTACAAGTGTCAGTGAATGTGGTTGGTGTCTTTCCAAGGGCCACTACATGTAATGATGAATACAAGTCTATGCCCCATACGTACACCCCTTCCAAGGGGTTCTTGTCAGTACTACTCAGGTCCATGAAACATTTGGCAAACTGCTGTTTGGTCTCTAACTGAGATGAGCTCCTCTCATATACTGACCACCAATTTCAGTGCAATCTTCTTGGGCCTCATTTCATAAGGGAACTGCGTCAGTTCTTTCCTATTTGTCGCTCTGGACAGGAACACCCTCTGAGGACATCCCTCTGATTTGAGCCTCCACTTCACAGATTTGTCCACCCCTGTGGACACTTCATGATCTTGGGATGTGTATACTTGTCCCATCTCTCCAGGCTGACTGATGTCATAACATCTGGTTCTCCCGAGCCTCTGGTCTCAAGGCATCATTTTGGTGAGGTGATATTTCGGGTCTCCACCTGCAATCCTGCCAAGGCTAACTATTCATTCTACAAACATTCTGCGAGTTCTCTCTTCCTACAGGGTAGTCTGTGCTCCCCCATTATTCTGCCCTATCACAGCATACTTCATCACGCACTCCAGATTTATACAATAAATAGTTTCGCACTTGGATAGGAGCTGGACTTTGTGGCTCTTAAGGTCTATTCCAACTCCCCTGTTCTAAAATTCTTCTTCTCATGACTCATTCATGATGAGTTGACACCATATTATTCCTGCTATACTGTTGCTTATCAGTTCTCACCGTTCCTGCCAAGCCATGTTATCCTTGATACAACTTCTGCAGGACATCACAGAATGGGATCTCTTTCTACTTTACAGTGTAGAATCCCTTTACTTTTATAATGCTATGACTAGCCTTCTTGTCATCACATCAGCCACTATTATTTCTCTGGCATTTTCACCAAGAACTGCATGTTTCATGCTGATAGCCTGAAACATTAAGTTCACACACAGCATGTCTTGTGAGTCACAACAATTGGATATTGTGATATTCTCACTGTCCCTGTTGTCAGTGTTTTGTTTTGATTAGATGAGACACTATTCCTCCTCTCTGATGTCCACTGCTATTCCAGAAATTGTTACTGGAGCTTTCTCCAGTTCAATGCTATTTGGCTCTCTCTGTATGAATGGACTATCCAGATGTCCTACTACCCACTTGTAATGCAGACACTTATTTTCTGCTGCCTTTGCTGGTGATGCCTAACCATCTCATTGTTGAGCACAGATGGTCTATTTCACATTCTGTCCAAGGGACACTTAGCTCTAGATTAGTTAGTGTTCTAGGCTTTGTCTGTCGATGCCATAAACTTCAAACAATGGCTTAAGGCTTTATCAGGTCACTGCCCTTTTTCCACTTGAAAGATTCCCTTTTTAACACATCTTCAAATTTGAGGGCTTGGTAAGCCCCTTTTTCTCGATTCCAATGTCACGACCTGTGCAGCCTTACATTGTTGCAAGCTGGTTGCCCTCTGCGTTGGCTTCCATTCATCTCCTGGATCAGACAGAATCTGTATACCTTGCCTTCTTGTTGTGGTATTTGTCAATTATTCATTATTACTTACATTAGTGATCTTCTTTTTCTATCTACTGTATAGCTTTGGCATAATTTCCATTGCTAACAGGTTTTTCCCTTCACCTTAGCCATCCACCTGCCATGTTATCACAGACCATCAAGGTCTATCAACAATCTGTACAACATATGGGTTAGCTGTCAAGCCTGTTTTTTTCTGCCACTGTGCATGTTCTCATCTGTATGGTGACTGTTTTCGCTACATCTCAGTATTGGAATTTCAGCTTGATTCATGTAGAGTAGTTATATTAGCGGGACTGTTCGTCCCTACATTTACATGCCTTGGGCTCAGATTTACAAACAGTGATTTTGTTTGAGGCAATGTGCTGTCTTATGTGGCATGACACTCCCTCTTCCACTAACTGAAGTTTGTTAGTCTAACCCATTTATGTGATTCACAGAGAAGGACAGCTTGCTTACATGTAACAATACTTCGAGTGGTCATCTGCGAATTCACGCAAATCCTGCCCACCCTCCCCTAAGAGTGGTGCCCTGCCTCTCCTTCAATCCTGGACTGCTGCTTTGGCATCCATGGAACTGAGGGTTTAGGTGGGAAAACGGCCAATAAGGCAGTTGGAGAGTGGGTGGGGCTACTGCCAAAATGCTTCTAATAGCTCTAAGAAGGTTTCAAACAGCTCTGCACAAGTAACCCATTTGTGTGAATTTGCAGATGACCACTCGAAGAAATATCATTATAGGTATGCAACCTGTCCTTTCTTGTTGCGTGAGGGATTGGGCTCCAGTTACTTAGGAAGATCCCAATACCTCTGTTGTGGGATTCCCCCCCCCCCCAGCATAGTCTTTGGCTATTTGAAGTGTATGCAAGTTGCTGATGGTCAGGGAGTCATTATGATACCCTATCCCAAAATGGGGCAGCACCACTGCCTGACAATCAGGCAGACAACATAAATATAAACAAAGAGGGAGGAAATACAGATACAGTTGTCCCTCCCTGTTCTCAGGCTTCAAGTCTGTGGTCCCACCCTTTGCAGTAGGGATATAATGGCGGCGTGCCACCATTTTCGCAGGGGGGTTTGGAATGGATTTCCCGTGAATTGGAAGGGGCTACTGTACTTAGTTTACCTATTCTTCCTTTGTATGCCTTTGTGTTTTGTTTTGAGCAGAAGTTGAACAACATCCCAGATCTTGGTTTGAGCATTTTCTCTACCATAAACTAATTAAGCTCCATAAGACAAGAAACTCTCTCAACCTTAAACTGCTGGTAGTTTTTACAATTGTATTCCTGCTGTCTTACAACAGATATTGTTGCATTTTCATATATGGTTCTTGAAATGTCATTCTTGTTGGTCAAATGGCAATAATTTAATCCTTTGGGATGGGTATCACTACTTCTAAGATTTTAGGTGTCCCAGATTAGGGGGGGGGGGGAAATCATGTATTCATCTAATTGAGAAAGAACTGTTCCTTTAAATTTAGATTTCGCCTCTCAATTGCAAGGCATTTAATGAACTTAAATTCTAGGAATTTTTAAATCTAAATTCTAAGAATAAATAGTTCCCTCATTAATTGTTTTTTAAAAATATTTCTGTATAGCCAGAGTCTTTATGTGTGTGATGCTTAATTATTTGTAATCTTTTAGAGGATATCAGAACATCTGCTGGTCCACTAAGAAATATTATTGTTTTTTTCATAAAAATGTATGCTGTGATTACTTGAAGTTTAAGTGATGTCTCCACCCATAAGAAATAGATCAGTCTCTCAACAGTATGCTTTTTTAATGAATATGAGAGAGGCAACATTGAAAATGAGCTTCAGTGGTAAGCTTGTGACAAACTGTTTCATCAGTTTGAACCTGCCTTAAATCCCACTGTGGGAGAAAGTAAACCCTGGAAATAAATAAAAATAAATAAATAGTGAGATTGATGGGGAAAAGTTATTATGAAATAATAATTCTCAAAACAGTTGCATAAATGTTAGTGGTTGAAAATATTACTAACAGAGCATTTCTTTGTTAAATTCATTGCTAGGAGACAATAGAGAATAACAGATAACTTGATTGAATAATAACTTCACATCTTTCTCCTAGTTCAAAAAGCATCGATCGTCACATATTTTTACAAACAACTTTGCAAAATCTGTGGTAAACCTTGTTGATGCTGTAAGTATTGCCATTATCATAATAACACATAATTTGACGGACACTGTTTAAAAAAAGAGGCAGTACAGAATGATAGTTTGATAATCACTTTAGGATATTTACTTGGATAGACTTTGGTCAGGAACCAGTGGTTAACTGAACAAGATTTATACTTTCAGAACAAGAATATCCAATAATACACTAAAAACTAATTTAGGGCCTTTACAGACCTGCCTAAAGGGACGGTACAGAGCCATCCCGGGAGTGGTGGATCGGGGCCGCGGCAAACGCATTCCACAGCCCCAATCCTCCCTTTTGCCACCCCCAAAAGAGTGGCAAAATTCCGCTCCTTTTAGGGGCAGCAAAAGGCCACATTAAAAGCCAGCGGACAGGCACGCGGTGTCAGGACAGTATCAGGGTTGAGTTGGGGCGGCTGGAGTGTGACTGCCCCACCCAACTCAACCTCCAGGCCACCCCTTTAGACTGATCTGCAAAGCCCCATAGTTAACTCTGTTCTTCTATAGTGATCTTGTAGTACATTTGAGACTAATTGTGTGAAAGAAGTTGTAGCACAAGCTTTCATAAACTTAGGGGCTATACAGGATTGGGGCCACTGCAACTGCACGTCGCAGCCCCAATCTGGCACTTTACCACTCCAAGAAGAGCTGGCAAATGCTACTCATTTTTGGAGCAGCAAAAAGCCGTGCTTGCTGTGGTGGCTTTTCTGTGCTCCTTTGCCGTAGTGTGCCTATACGCTGTGCCAAGGGAGTGCCCTGATGCTGTCTGCCATGTGGTGGGGCGTGCGGTGTGAAGGCGCCATCAGGGCGTCTGGCATCTGGTTGCCACACCCAACTCCCCCCCAGGCCAGCTCTTTTGGCTGGTCTGTACAGGGCGTAAGTCTACTTCCTATGATGAATATTCACACAATCTCAAAGGTGCTACAAGATCTCTTTGTGTACTGATATTCCAGAATAACATGGCTATGGGCCTTTGCAGACTGCCAGAAATAGTGCACATTAAATTGAGGCACTGCCCTGGCTCAGTGCTAGGGAATCATGGGAATTGTATTTTTTCCTGAGAAATTACAGTTCCCATGATTCCCTAGCACTAACCCTAACCCTAAAAGTGGACTCAATTTGCACTATTTCTGGCAGTTTGCAACCCCCCTATGTCATTGAATTTAATTCCTCTAATGTTTACCATATCTCACTGAAACAGCATCACTCCCACACACTAGGAAAGTGTTCAGCAGGTTTGAGGAAACTCCAGGTTGCATCTCTTTTAAAAAGTCCTAAAAGGAAGACAGCCTCTAAGCAGCTCAGTGGAAATGAGTCTGCTCTGGGACCACAGAGCGCTGAGTGGTTGGTGAGGAGAAACAGATAAAAATGGTGAGGAGAGGGAGTGGAATGAAGTATCTTGAGAAAGAAATCCATGTGTAATCTTTTCAATTTGAGTGGCTTTTGAAAAAGTAACAAGATAAATACAGTATTATGGAATTTTGAATCTTGTTTAGATCTAAACTTGTGGGAGCTTGCCTCAAAATTTGGACATTGGAGAATTTTTTTTATTTCTTTTATTTCTTTTACTTTTCTCTTACATACATGAGGGTTGTCTTTACAAAGGATTCATGGAAAATATAAAGGTTTCAATATTTGTATATTCAAACATACTCAAGTTCTCCTGATTGTCACTGAGGGTATTCATAGTATAGGGATGGCACTGCCAGCTGGAGTGAGCCAAACATCAGTTTGCAGCTTCTCCAGAAACTAGAAGTGTCTGAAGGACATGGTGTTTGGGTGTGTTTAGAGCTTCCAGAGAAACCAACTGTTTCTGGGATAGCAGACAAACCTGACTAGGAATATCTCTTTGTGCCTTGCTGTATGTTGTTCCAGTATTTCAGTTCTGTTAATTTTTCACAGTACCTTTCGTGTGAAGCTACTTTTTTTCAGGTACAGTTTCCAGTTCACTAATGGGGCTGAAGTACATTCTTGCTCTTCTACTCTGGTCTGGGAAGCAGGGTGGCTCCTCCATCTGGAGAGGCAAATAGCTGAAGTAGACCTTGCCCAATCCTTCCAAGAGGAGGTGCCATCCCAATATGTTGAATGCCTTCTGTGAAACCCTAAGAATGCAGTTTCATGAAAAGAAAGATTAAACTAGTCTGGTGTAATGGCCTTTTACTGAAATCCTCATAGATAACACTAACACTGCAGAGCTAGAACCTGTTTTCCTACTTTTGGTTTCTGCATATGGATTCTGAAGCATGTAATTGAAGAAACATAGTTGTGCAATAAACTTCCATCACATTTCTAATTTCCCATAATACACTTTAAGTACCATATAGTCGCAGCGTAGTAATAATTATACACCATCTTTTGTAATATTGGATTTAATGTAAGCTTAGTGAAATACTGACTTTTGGGTAAACCAGAGGCAAAAGAGCTAATTATTCCAATGTTTCCCTCCTGCTTTACCCCCTTTGTCCTTCCACTGACTGACTGGCTAACTGTGCATGTTTGACACAGTGTTCTTCTCCTGTGGTCTACTCCTGTGCCTGTCCTGTCTCTGCCCACAGATTTACAAGGAGCAACTGAACACTAGGGTTGTTTTGGTTGCTGTTGAAACCTGGTCAGACAGAGATCGTATTACTATTCGCCCTGACCCAAGGCAGATGCTTCATGATTTTTCCAAATATCGACAGCATTTCATCAAACAGCATGCTGATGCTGTACACCTTCTCTCGTATGTATTGTTGAGCTCTGTTTTGTACATGACCTCTCTTCTCTGAAGGCCTGTCCTTCACAACTAAAAATTCATGTTTCCTAAATATATCCTAAATGCTGCTTAATTTGATTATATTACTACTGTTACTATAAAAATATAAAACAAGAATTAGAGATAAACTTCAAAATGCTTATTGTAATAAACTTTTGTATTTTGTTTTAAACCCAATTGAATCTGAGCCTTTTAAAGCAATAGCAAAAAAAAAAAAAAAAAAAAAAAACGTTTTAAGATGCCAGATGATATCCACTGTCAGTGCTATTTTAGTCTATAGTGTAACCACAAATCCACATAAATAAGATTTAGCAAAATGATCTAGGAGTAAGTCTGGGCATTATTTGTATATTTGTCCATCAGCAACCCTGTGATTTCTACCATCCCAATAATCATTCATGCATGTTGAACTTAGTGCTTTAGCACATCTATGCAGTTTTACTTATCCCAATTTTTCTTATGCTTTTGGAGGTAGCATCTTCCAATCAAATGAAGAATCACAGCTACAATTGCTGCCACATCTACCATGCAGGGAACATATCTACCAAATTGTTGGCTGCATTAGTATATACCTGTAACATGTGCAGACTACTTTTCCCCCACTACTGAATAAACAAGCCATATGCCTACATTCTGTTCACAGATTTTATTCACTAAATACTAGTACAATGCTCATATTAAAAGCCTCAAAGCCATGTGATCACAGAATAGTCTCTGACAACGCTGGCTCTTTGGCTTAGTAACG
>CM034701.1:198749137-198760186 GCA_020142125.1 Phrynosoma platyrhinos
TTATTTATGGTGCTGCGGCCCCCCAATTGTCTGAGGGACAGCAACCCGACTCCTGGCTCAAAAAGGTTGCTTACCCCTGATCTATAAAGTTCATATAAAAGGATCTAAAGCCATTACATATCCTTTTCCCTAAGGGAATAAGTACATATGGTTATGTATATAAATGCTCAATTAGCCAATTAACAGTTTAATCCTATGCAGTGGCAAGTTTGTGAAATCTTTAGGATTGTCACATATTTCTAGTCCAAAATGTTTTGAGATTTTAATCCAGCTCCATAATCCTATAGTAAATCGTTTACTATGTAAATAAATGATACAAAGATGATGCATTTTCAACATTTATTTATTCACAACTAATTCAGCAGTAAATATCCATGTGTTAAAAAGTATCAGAACCTCTAGATCCAATATATAGTAGTATCCCCTTGAATGAGGGCCAGCGTGGTGTAATAGTTTGAGTGTTGGTATAGGACACTGGGAAACAGCGGTTCGAAACCCAGTTCAGCCATGAAAACCCACTCGGTGACATTGGGCAGGTTGCACTCTTTCAACTTCAGTAGATAGCAGTGGCAAAGCCCTTCTGAAGAAACTTGCCAAGAAAACCCTTTGATAAGTTTGCCTAAGGGTTACCATAAATCAGAAATGACTTGAAGGCACACAACAACAACCCCCTTGAGCAGCAATGATTTCAGGTAAACATTTCCTGCAACTGTTTGTTAGCATCTCATATTGGTTTCACAAATTTTGGGCCCTTTCCTTCTTACAGTTCTGCTTCAGTTCAAGGACATTTGAAGACTTCCTGACATGAATGGCTTCATTTACGTCTGGCCACAATATTTCATTGGGGGCTAGGTCATTGATTAGACCATTCTTCTTCCAAGGAAATTTTTCCAAGGAGTGTTAAACTTTTTACCCTACCATCAGAGCCTACTTATATTCTGATGTATGTTGAAGGGATTATTCTATACAAATTTAGTTTACAAGCAAGTTTATCAAGTGATTGGTAGTGTGTTCCAATCTAAATTAAGATATGTTCCATCAGTGAAAAAAATTGGGTCTTAGGATCATAGTTAAATAATGAGTCAAGCTTTTGGGTTTTGTACATACACTTCTCTTGTGCTATCCACTTCCTCCTTCCATTCTCAGAAAACTTTAATCTGCTGGACAGGCTGGTTGTAGGTGGCTTGTAAACCAGAATTAAAAAGAAACATGGCTTAAGCATAATTTTGAACAGAAAACAGTGTGTTTCCTAGCCTCTTGGAGAATTTTTTTCTTCAACAACATTTTAAAAATATTTATTTATTTATTTTTCCCTTCCATGTATATGCCACCTTTTTCCTGGTGTGGAACTCAAGGCAGCTCACAAAAAAGTAAGAACAGAATCAGGTAAAACCTGACAATAAAATTTAAAGCACGTTAAAATCATAGCTTATGAACAGTATCAAATTATTCAAAAGCATACAAGAGTTAAAAATAGAGCACAACCTTCCACCAAGAGCCTTCTGCAAACAATTTCTCATTAAAAGCCTGCTTGAGAAGAAACGGATAAGAAAACATTTAAAAAGCTTTCAGACTATCTCTTATTGTCAATATAATAATAATTTATATTGACTCTTGTTTCAGTATCTAATAAGAACAGACAGTTTTCAGTTGAATTTAAAATGCTGGAGTCCTAAGCTTAATGAGTAAATTTTAAACTGAATTATTTCAGAAAATTTGCTACCAATTTACTGTAGTTCAATTCACTTATCACCAGTCCTAGATATATCTTTGTCGTGTATTACATTTCTCAAGTAGGACTGCTTCTTTGCTATTCCCTTTCTCACTTTTATATGGCACTTATGTATGTTGCTTATATTTCTAAGCACATTTCTCATTTGTTTTGTATTTTTCATTTTGTTTCAGAAGGCTGTGACTGCACAGAATCCTGGGGCGGATGCATCATGGAAGAGACAGGGTATGTATGCAGTTACAAAAAAGTGACTGAATGTTACAGAAAATTATGAATCTTGTTTTCAGACCTGTACAATACAGCAAGAAACATTTAATGCTAAAGATAGTATACTTGTTTGCAGGGATGTAACTGTGCCATGCAGGCCATACCAGTTGATACACTAAGGAGGGGGGTGGGTAGTGACACCACTGCTTCCCAGACACCTGCCTTTTGGTAGAAATGAGCTGTGTCTTTCACTTGTGCCTTCAAAATGCTGAAGAGATGGCATGAGTGGGGCAAGGCTCAGTGGGAAGAGAAAGGAGAGCTTCCAGTTGTTTTTTAAATAAATGTTAAATTTAAATGTATAATTTTAATTTTGCTAGTTGCTTATTTCACAACTATTGCACAACTATTATATATAGGAATTACAATTTATGAGTACATTAGTTAAAAAAATTACTAAGGATTCTGTATGGTGTGGTATGGGAGGAGGTCAATGGGGGAGTGATACCATGATTTACCGCACCAGATCACACCAACCCTAGTGACACCACTGCTTGTTTGAAAATTTATATCTAGAAGATTAAAGCTATGATATATTAATTTTTTGTTGGTGTGGGCTGCAGGTTTTTATGGCTTGACTTTCGTTTTTGTTTTTCAGTGTCTACCACCCCAGGAAATTTTCAAAGTGTAGCATTCTAGAATACAGAGACTTTTTATACCGAGGGGGAGGTTCCTGCCTATTCAACAGACCAACAAAGGTACAGTACTTACAATGGAACTACATCCTCAATAAATTTGGGAATCAGGGACTGGAGAGCGATTTGTATGGGAGGGTTTGGATAAATGGCTGGATAGGAAATGGAGAGAAGGAGAGGGAATAAAACCCTCTGCTTTGTTCCTGCTCTTGCCACCACCTAGCTGCATTTTTCATAGCTTTATGAAGTGTCTTCATGGTAATGAATGGTTGTCCATCTCAAAATGGGGGTTGGCGCTAAACTGGGAGGGGAGGGATGGAACTTGTGGGGATCCAAAGGGTCATGCATGCCCTGTCATATCAAAAACTGCTTTGGGAAGTCTCCTCAGGTTTATTTATTTATTTAAATTATTTTAAAATACATAATAATTAATTATTAACAGAATCATCATTACTATTATTTTTTTTAAAAAACCTTTAACAAAAACCTTATATTAGAAATCTGCTTTAATGAGGGTAACACAATGAACCAGTTTTAAAGAGTCAAAAATTAATTTAGATTGAGTTTAAAAAAATAGCCATGTGATAATGCGGGGATATGTTATTCAAGAAACATAAACCAAAGTTGTCATTGTCTTTCTGTGTATCTTCTTTTTTGTTTACCTGTGCTGTCTCAACAGGGTGTGGGAGAGTGATATTGTTTCTAGATATTCTTACTTTCCCCCGGCTCAGTTGTGTTGTTTGCTTTGTCTGAAATTGCAGCAGCTCTTGGGACAACATCTCTGTCAAATATATGATAATATCTTTGAAAAAAATCATTGAAAAAAATTAATTCAGTATGTTGCTTAATACTGGCAGTAAGTCATGACCATTTTTAAAGCAGTGTTTTCTGTATTTGTCTCTTTAAGTTATTTGACACTACAGAATGTGGAAATGGATATGTGGAACCAGGAGAAGATTGTGACTGTGGTTTCCAAATGGTAACATTTTTAAATAAATATATCTATACTTATTTTTATGCTTACTAAGTCTGCCTTTAAAACAAAGCTTCAAGAATACTTCATTTACAACAGGACTCATGCTGTATAGCCAGGGTTTGCAACATGTGTTGATAAATTGCAATTTCCATCTTCCTTAGCATTGCCTATCTTGTTTCATGCTGATAACAGTGATTGTCGAAGAACATTTGGCTGCTCATCCTTCAGTGTAATTTCACTCTAGTTAAATAACTGAGTCAGTGGACTTTGAATACAATGATAGTTATTCTTCAGTGAGAAATTTAGAGAAAAATATAGTAAATTTAAAAAGAAAATGTTATGGTTTTACCCCTCATTTTTAAACCTTTCCCTGGTGGTCCTGTGGTTAAATGCCAGTCCTGCAGCCACACACTCAACAAACCACAAGATTGTGAGTTCAGTCCCAGCTAGGGGATCAGGGTTGACTCAACCTGACATCCTAAAAGGAGTACCCAGCTTGTTTTGGGGCAATTAGCTTACTGTTGTATACTGCTTAGAGACTGCTCAGTGCAGTATGAAGCATGTATATAAATGAAGCTGCTATTACTATTTTAGCATGGGGTATGGAGAGCCAGCATAGGTGGAGGTTTGACTAGGGCTCTGGGAGACAAGGATTTGAATCTCCCTCCCCTATGGAAACCCACTGGGGGGCCTTGGACAAGTGAAGTCACACTCTCTCGGTCTTGAAGGCAGTGGCAAATCTTCTCAGAACAGATCTTGTCCGCCCCCCCCCCAAAAAAAAACCAGAAAGAAAAAGAAAAGAAAACCCACAAAACCTCAAAACCATCCAATGTTAGGGTCTCCATAGGTCAAAGGCCCTGTACAGACCAGCCAAAAGACACATTGCGCCAAAGGAGTTTGGAAAAGCCACCGTTGCAGCTGCAAGGATGGCACTTTGCCACTCCAAAAAGGAGTGGCATTTGCCAGATCTTTTTAGAGCAGCATAGTGCTGGATTGGGGCCACAGCATGCGGTTGCCATGGTCCCTATCCGGCAAGGAAAGGGGTGGCAGGACACCGCCCTTTAGGAGCCACCTGTTTAGCCCCAGAGTCCACTTGAAGGCACATAACAAACAGGAATGTCATGTGCATTTTTAAGCAAAAATTAATATTACAAATATTTTGCTTATTTATTGTAAAATATTCTGTTCATAAGATTCCTTGCCTAGATGGTAGTACAGTTTGACAGCTGTGCAATGTATATACTGCTCATTTATCTTTTAAGAGTCAATTGCATTTTTGTGTGATTATACCAGTTACTGAATTTGAATTTTAACATTAACACATCACTTTTTTTTAAGGATTGCTATGCAAACTGCTGTAAGAAGTGCTCACTTTCCAATGGAGCTCATTGCAGTGATGGCCCTTGTTGTAACGATACCTGCCTTGTGAGTTTTTGAGGGTTTTTTAAATATTTGCTAAAACTGTGGTCTAAATTGATGAGTTAATGTTTCCTTCTATCAGTTTCCTTCTAATGAATGAAGCTGAAGAAGTGTTACTGTTTTATAATGCATAGAGCCTGTCCAGACTATTTCAAAGAAGCTAGATATCTCAGTACAGAAAGCCATATTTATTACCCATTGAGACTTCCTGGAAAAGAGTTTTCAAACCACATGAATCTCTCCATCCAGCAGAGTGGGGAGAGAGGTTGAAGGAAATTGGTTAGGCAATTTGGCTAATAAATTCAGATTGCATAATGCTATAGAGTATAGTCAATTGGCCATTCAGAGATCTCTTTTGTGTCTTTGCTCACTATTGACTCAGGAGACCTGGATGGGTATGCCTCCTTTTTTAAAGCTATAGCAGTCTAAAAACCTTACAGTTCTACTGTAAAGGCTCTTCCTCTTCCATTCAACAAAGAGACATCAGAATGACCTTTACTCAAAATTAGAACATATATATACCGTATATATATATATATATATAGATAGAGAGAGAGAGAGAGAGAGAGAGA
The DNA here is from genome assembly GCA_020142125.1 of Phrynosoma platyrhinos. NCBI lineage: Eukaryota > Metazoa > Chordata > Lepidosauria > Squamata > Phrynosomatidae > Phrynosoma > Phrynosoma platyrhinos. The sequence goes on from CM034701.1 coordinate 198,754,736, forward strand.
GAGAGAGAGAGAGAGTCTAACAGCTCTTATTGGCTGTTAGTAAAATACATGGACAAAAATTCTCCTTTTGAGAAAAGAGTTGATTTTAAAATCTGAAAAACAGTCTAGGAAGCTGGAAATAGAAGATAACAGAAAGAAAGATGTTGCTTAACGTATTCCATTATTATAGCATCCAATCAAAACCACGCCTCTCCCCTGCCGCTCTTCTAAGAAAGTGAAAGATAGATAAATAAATAAATAAATAAATAATACTGGGATACACTTTTATATGAAATCACATTTTCCACTAATGTTTTACGACAGGACATTTAAATATTTTGAGTTCATTTTTTAAAGACAAATGTCTTTTTACTTCCAGTTTATTCCTCGAGGCTCTGAGTGTCGTGAAGCAGTAAATGATTGTGATATTACAGAGATTTGTACTGGGGACTCTGGCCAGGTAATTAAATTTTCTAATGTTTTCCATTTGAAAGCTTATGCTATAACTTCTTTTGCACAGTTTGTCACAAAGGTGCTACAAGAGCCCATTGCTTACTGATAATTCCAGACTAACATAGCTATGTCTCTTAATGTTTTCCATGCTGCTTTGTAAAACAATTAACATGTGTTGGGGTTTTTTGTTTTTTGTTTTTTACAATGACTAAATGCAGCACCTTTCAGATTGAGCCAAACCATGACTTGAAAGGAGAGGTTTAGGAAATTAAATCCTGAAAAGCATGAGTCTCTAGTTTCTAAAAATGCTTGTCTGAGGGCCTCGGCAGACGGCTAATAGAGCCGTCTTGGAAGCAGGGAAGGGGAGGGGCAGCCGCACGCTCGGCGCCCCATCCCTCTCCCGAAGTCGTCCTCGGAGCCGCCGGCCGTCTGCATGGCCGGGGCTCCAAGGACAAACTCCCGCTGCAGCGTCCGGACACACTGCGGCGGAAAAGTCAGCAAAAGTGCGCCGCAAGTTTTTGAGGCGCACTTTCGCTGACTTGTGAAAGGAGCGCTAATTTAGCGCTCTTTTCAGGGGCGGCGAAGGTGCGCCGCAGTATCGAGGTGTGGGGATGCCTCGGTCCCACAGCACACCTTCCCAGGGCGACCCACGGCCGCCAATCTGCTTAGGCCCTGATACTGCATTTCATTACTTGAATTTAGAAAGAGACAAATAGAAAGGAGATTGTGAAATGTGACTCTCCTGCCCCTTGTTTCTGCCAGTAGCCTCTTTAGGCTGCTGAATAATTTCCACAAGATTTCTCTTAAGAGTTAGTGATCTTCAGTGGCTTGAGAGGAAATGGTCCAAAGATTAGACAGAAGCAACTCAATTAATCTGAAGAAGAGAAGCAAATACATCAGTCGTTTTGCTCACGTTTACCATTTCACATCTAGTTAGGCACCCTCAAGATGTTGTTGCTTTCTTTCTATATTCAAAATACATTCACCATTCCCTTTGAGATCCCATTGTGTAAGTATATGTATCTTTTACAGTGCTATTACCTTTGGTTACATGTCAGCTTATTAATGCCTTTTAAGAAAAACATGTTATTTGCCATCATCTAGAAAAAGAGAGAAAGGGCACACTTGACTATGTCATGGAATTTTAAGTGGCTCAACTCAGACTCTTAACTCTTTTAACATGAATGGGAAAATGGGCCTGAAAATGTCGATAATCCTTGAGGGTATTAATGGAGAGTTTTTCTGTCCATATCTCTATATTTGTTGTTGAAATCCTGTGAGATTTACTGGAGCAAATCAGACACTGTGCTAGAACAGTGAGCTGCTCTCCCAATCCCATCTCTGGAATGGACAGGCTGTGCTTGAATTGTTAAAACTGTAGCTTGTATTTTGAGACACAGAGCTTTTTGTTCTTTATGTGATCAAAAGCTACCTGTCCCAGAGGTTCTTGTGTCAGGTAAGAGGAAGAGAGGAGAAGATGTTTTAGGGAGACAGCAAGCATCATAATAATCAGGTTTTGTTTTATTTAAATTTCCTCAAAGGACAACTGAACATCACATATCCAATATATCTCGCAAAGATAAACCCAAAGCAAACCTACATCAGATATTGAGGTTGAACAAACAGATTTCCAAAGATTATTATCTTGTTTAAATCTGTTTTTCAAAATCTGCTACATAAATAGCTGTTTCATATATACAATTTCTAGAGTAGCTAGCTCATTTGTGACAAATTAAAAGCACAATAGCCCATGCTTTTTTCTTCTTGTGTACTCTCAAAGTCTAGATACCAGTTTCCTGGTTTTGTGGTGCATAGAACAGAATAAGACAGTCTTAACACTGGCCTTAAACCAGCAGGATTTTTGGTCATTGGATAGTGTAGCAATGTAGTAAGCAAAACAGGCAAAGAAGGGTACAGCATTTTTAAAAAAATAATTCTTCCTTCATGTAATAATTTTGTTCTTATACCAAAGTTGATAAGAAATTTGTTTTGTTTGTTTGGGATCTTTTTTTGCAGAGAGAATAGGAATAGTATAATTTCACTTGGGTTTTCTTTTTATCTAGTATAGATTAAAATGAAATAAATCAGGGGCTTTTCAGCTTTCACAAATTGTACAAATTTTAATATTTGGTGGTATTGGATTCACATTGAGATAAGTGTACAGGTGGGAATCAGGACAGTTGGGCTCTTACTGAACAAGAAGATTAGAAAGGTAGAGGAGTTAAGCCCTCCATTCCATCCGATGTCATCTGGGAGAGAGACACCAGGCCCAGCACCATCGGGCCTAGAATAAGAAGAGCCCTTACCTTTTAAGGGGTGGGTGGGTTTTGGGATTTTTAGGTTCTGTTTACATTGTATTAACATATCTTTATGTAAATTTTAATGTTGTAAGCTGCCCCGATTGCTCTGCAGAGGGGCGGGATATATTGACTACATGACTACATATTTCCATTTCTGATATAATAAAGAATTGTAAGCTCCTATAAGTGGAATGCTGCTCATGGATATTTTCATCAGCTGTCTCTTATGTTTCTGTATTCTGCTTTGGCCTGTGAAAATCTGCTTCAGAGAGACCTTTTAGAAAAGCAGAGCCTGGAGGAACTGAAGAATATAATCTCTATCTCTTTACTTCTGTCAGTGAAACCCTTCACTGCATCAGAATTCCTTTGGAGAATGGGTCTTTCCATTTGGAGAATGGCAATTCAGAATCCCAGCCAATCACTTAAATTATACTACTTTTAAAAATATGACATGTATATACAATTGACTCTCTGTTACAGAAATCTTAAAAATTAATTGTAGGAGTAAAAATTAATTTAATCAATTAAATATGGATACATTTAAATTTGGGGAAATACAGTTTTTTGCAAGAAAAAAGCACCTCCTCTGATTATGAAATACTCATACATGTCCTACATGAGGCAACATTTTAGAAACGGCATTTATTTTTTAGTGAAAGCAAGGAAGTGATGCTTCTTAGATGGTTCCTGCATTATTGTAAGTACTTTTGTTGTTGTTAGCTGCTCTTGAGTTGGCCTTGACTCATGCTGACCCTATAGATGAGACATCTCCAAGATCCTCTGTCATCAACTGCTCTGCTCAGGTCCTGCAGATTCATGCCAATGATCTCTCTGATTGAGTCTGTTCATCTGGAATGCAGTCTTCCTTTCTTGAAACTGCCTTCTATCTTTCCTAGCATTGTTGTATTTTCTATTGATTAATGCCTTTTCACGATGTGACCAAAGTACAGCTGTCTCAGCTTAGCATCTTAGCTTCCAGGGAAAGTTCAGGCTCAGTCTGTTCCAAAACCCATTTGTCTTTTTGGCTGTCCACCATACCCTCAGCACTCTTCAGCTGTCCACCATCTGAGTTGATTTTCCTGATGTCTGCATTTTTAACTGTCCAGCTCTCACATCCGGGCATGGTGATGAGGAAACTATAGCTTGAATGATTCTAACTTGCTCAGTTGAATATCTTTACACTTTAGGATTTTGTCTAGTTTTATGGCTGCCCTTCTCATTCCTAGTCTTCTTCTGATTTCTTGACTGCAATCTCCATTCTTATCAAGGGATTAGTATAAAATGTTGTGCGACATCACGATATTCCCACGATTTATCCTGTAAATAAAGAGAAATTCTAGCACAGCTTTTTATTCATGAGATTTTCCATGAATAAAAAGTGGCACTAGAATTCCTCTTTATTCACAGGATATTAATTGCAGGATAATTGTGATGTCACACAACGTCGTGTGATAATCTTTGCCAAATCACGCAATATTGATGGGAGCATCCCACTGTACTGCCATCTTTTTTGCCAGTGTGATAATGTCCAAGGTTTGATCTGAGGTACAGGTTGTCTAGAATGAATTGTTGTAATTCTGTTGTGGTCATTATTTTATATATATATATATATATATATATATATATATATATATATATATAATCAGCAGTAAAACTGCTCTTGCACTTTCTTCCTTGACCACCTTTAGTATGTTCTAAGTCAGTAAAGTATCTTCATCCTCCTCCTTCTGAGTCTAAGCCTTATAGGTACTACATACGTTAATATGTATTACATGTAGTTAAACATTTTTAAAATGGATATATTGTCACTCAGTTTACACATAACAGAAAAATTCTATGCCTGTTTGCTCATAAGTTAGGTCCCACTATATTAAATGAGGCTTTCCCCCAGCTTGCTGAATGTATGATTGTCTTTAATTTAGCTGCAACTTTGTTTGCTTGCTTCTTTATTAGTCATTCATGCATACAGTATATGACCAATGATTGCTGTTCCTTGGGTGGCTTGGAATATTGAGAATAAAATTTAATATAATGGTTGAAATACAACAATATTGGGACTTCTGGTTGATATGGCGGCCCGTTAAGACATCTCCTTGCATTGCTGCGAGAAGACAGTCTCCAGAATGCATTGTCAGGGCTGCTGGAAAATAATTAGGCAGCCAAAATACCTCTCAGGTACAAGAGGTTTAGAGGGGGTTGATTCTAAACCCACACTTAAATCTCCACAGGGAACTTTGGAGTTCCTAGTGAAGTTTAAGGGCTTTAGGAACCAACCACGGCCAGATCAAGAAAACTGCGGAACATGAAGAGGAATGCCATCAACTTTTTAAATTTGTCTTTCTTACGTAAGGAATGTATCTCCAAATTTGGGACTTCCTTACAGACTCTTGTGAATATTAATTCCGATTTAAACCCCTCTTGCACAACTAAAGAACTAAAGGGACAAAAAACTTCTCAATTTTCTTTTTCCGTAAAACCCTGTTGGTGCTCTTGGACATCTCAGTGGCATTCAATACCATAGACCATGGTATCCTTATGGAACGCCTGAGGGAGTTAGGTATTGGGGGCACTGCTCTTCAGTGGTTCCAGTCCTACCTCTCGGGCAGATTCCAGATGGTGACGCTAGGGGATAGTAACTCTTCAAAAAGAAAACTGATATCTGGCACCCCTTAGGGCGCCATTCTATCCCCCATGCTGTTTAACATTTACATGAAGCTGC
>CM034701.1:198763312-198795584 GCA_020142125.1 Phrynosoma platyrhinos
TGTTTTTCCTCATCCAATCCATTACCGCTCTAAGACAGTCATTAAGAGTGAAACGCCATCAGAAGTCTGAGTCGATGATCTGGGAAATAAAGCAAAACCAAGGGAAGCATCCCAGTTTTTTTGTTTTGTTTTGTTTTTACATATTAGATATTTGGAGAGTAAAATATGATAAAGATAAAGAGTTCAGAGGTTCACCATTCATGGGCCAGATTAGATATATTTTTGATTTCATCTCAGCTAAGCGTTAAGATCAAAGAGATTAAAGTTCTACCAAAAATCCTATTGGACCATAATCCAATATGGATTGTAATAACTCGTAGGGATTTCAATAGGAGATAAAATGATTTGCTATTAAAAGATGAAAATACTGTCAAAGAAGCAAAAAAACTTATAAGCAATGTAGATCAAGGTATTAGCATCAATGTTGTTTGGGACACCAAATGTAGATCAAGGTGTTAACATCAATGTTGTTTGGGACACCAAATGTAGATCAAGGTGTTAGCATCAATGTTGTTTGGGACACCAAATGTAGATCAAGGTGTTAACATCAATGTGGTTTGGGACACCTTTAAAGCAGTAATGCAGGGGAGGGTATTCAAAAAGGAATGGAAAAGAAAAAAGAGAAACAAAAAAAAAAAAAAAAAAGATGAATGGCCTACAGGAGGCCCTAAAAGAAAAAGAGAGACTATGCAAAGAAAAAAACAATATTAGCAGAAATCAAACTCATACAGAAACAGATCTCAATTTTACTGGTCGAAGAAATAAATAAAAATTTAAAATCTGTAAGGCAAAGACAGTTTGAAGAGGCAAATAAGCCAGGTAATTTTCTAGCATGTAAACTAAGAAGTGAAACTGAAAAAAATACATTTCAAAATTGATAGAAGATGGGGAAATATACTCCAATCAGAATAAAATCAAACAAATTTTTACAAAATTTTATTCAAAACTATTCCAAAAAGATAATATCCAAACTGAACAAATCTTAAAATATTTAGCTGATAAAGATATCCAGGCTATTTCAGATGAACAAAAAGATTTACTAAATAAGGAAATTTCATTACAGGAAATTAGAGATGCAATCTCAAAATGTAAATCGGGTAAAGCAACTGGGCCAGACAGTTTCTCCTTTGAATATTATAAAACCTTCAGAGATCAAATAGAACAACATCTACAGAATCTGCAGAATACAAACAGTACAACAGCTTGTGCAGAAAGATAAAGAAAATTACTACAACAACCAGTGCAGAGAAATAGAAGAATTATCCCTATGCAACAAACACTGAGTCCATAAGGTTGTTCAGGAAGGTCTTTTATATATTGTTATAGATGTTCTGTTACGTTACAGTTTATGTAAATGTCTCTATGTTACTGTTTGTCATTTGATGGTGCTTTATATGTTTTAAGTGTTTTTATGGTTATGTGGTTTTTTTAAAAAGTAATAAAGATATAAAAAGAAAAAAGAAATACAACAGTATCCCCCTGAAAGGTAAAATGCAATCTAAAGCCTCTTTTTTCAATTTGACTGATCAGAAGTTCCCACCTCAAAATTTCATTTAAAAAAAAAAAAAGTAAAATGTAAGATTGCTTAAAGGCCCTTGGGGAATTAAGAGATCTTCACTTGACAATGAAAAGACAATGTAAACAATATCAGAGGAGTCACTCTAGGTAGGATATTCCACATGATTACCATCACTGTGAAGGCCCTCTCCCTGGTAATCAGCCACAGCATTTCGCGTGATGGAAGCACACAGAGCAGGGCTTCTGGACAGATCGTAATGTGCAGGAAGGTATATGTGGCAGAAAAGGCTTAGTTTAAAGGTTAAAACTGGGAAAATTGAGCCCAAACATAGTTTGGGAGCCCTAAATTTGCATCCCTAGCTGCAGTTTCTAGACCATTTGGGAGAAGTGCAGCCCTTTCCAGAAGTGGTTGATTACCACTTACCTGCATGAACAAAAAACCCATCAACAGCATCTCCATATTTTCAACTTTTTCATCCTCATCCAGCTATCACCAAGTCAGGCTATTGTTTCAGAACATCTGTAGTTACAACTGTCTTAGATGAAAAAGAAAGCTAAAGATGAATATCAAAAGGGGGGGGGACCTTGTGGTACTTTAAGACTAGCAGATTTTTTTTTAATGTGAGCTTTCATGCTTTCATTGAATTGTATTCCATCAATAAAGTAAAGGTAAAGGTTTCCCCTTTGACAAGGTTGTCACATGTCCAACTGTAGGGGGCAGTACTCATCTCTGTTACTAAGCTGAGGGAGCCAGCCATCATATAGCCCTCAATACAGCTCAGGTATATTGATGAAATACAATTCAACCCTCCCTGCAGTTATATAGATGATGCTGTGACATCAGAATAAAATAGAATAGAGACATAGGAACTTATCACAGGGGGAAAATCCCATGCAGAAACGGGATTTAAAAAGTGGGGAAAACCCACAAAAGTGGGTAGATTTTCACACACATCACTTTTAAACTATGCTTAATCTGAACTGAATGTAGTCAAAAGCCACTTCTTTTTACATCCAGGATTTTCCGAAAGTAAAAAGAAGCGGTTTTTGACTACTTTCTGTTCAGGTTAAGCACAGTTTAAAAATCAAGTTGTCTGAAAATCTACCTGTTTTTGCGATTTTTTTTTCCTATTTAAAACCTCATTTCTGCATGAGATTCCCTGTGTGATAAAATCCATAGACAGTTGTAGCACTGGTCATAAACTTTCAAAGGAATGGTTTAGCATAAACATCCTGATATCTGTAAGTTAACATGCAAGTCTGCTAGGCTGTTAATTATCTCTGAAGCCTTAAAGCAAGGCTTTAGATTGAGGTTTTGGTTTTGGTTTTGGTTATAGAGTTGTAATGATAATCAGCCCCAGACCCATTGTGGGCACTCTGTCCAGAAGGGGATAGTTGATTGGATCAAAAAGTTGAAAAGAAACAACAGGTCCACATTCCCATCGCCCCTTATCAACAAAAGTGATCACAGCAGGCAATGAAGGCAGTTGCCATTTCCAAATCGCTCCTAAAGCCTCATTGAAATTATGGATGCAGAAAATCATTACATATTTTGCTCCGCTACTCTCTTGCATTCTTTCATCAGACTGTTCTCTCGTAGTTCATATCTTTGTTCTTATAGAAACATTTTTGCTTTTCAGTGCCCACCAAATCTTCATAAGCAAGATGGATTTGCTTGTGAGTCAAATCAGGTATGTAAGTTTTTAACCATCTCTTACAGAACATTTAATTTACTTTATTATTTGATTAACATTACTTTTCTATCTCTTCATTTTGGTATTTGCTTCATTGGTTTGATAGTGTTTTGTTGTTTTAATTGTTGGTACACTGTTAACTGCTAAACAGAAAGAATAATATTCACTGGACACCCCTATGTGCATGGTCCATTATAATCAGTTATTATTACAAGCTTCTAACCTATATTCATTGTCTGGCTGGAACTCTCGCCAGAGCACTCTTTTCTCTCTCCTTTCAAATTCTTCTTCATAACATAAGAACTGTTCCCAAGAAACTTGGGAAACAGCCTGACAAGCTCTTCTGAATTTGCAAGACATTGGAGTATGCACTGACATCCTTACAGTAGTTTTTACCATAGTACATGGGTGCATTCACACTGCAGAAATAAAACAGTTTGATACCACTTTACCTGCCATGACCCAGTTCTGTGGAATTCTGGGATTTGTAGTTTTATGAAACATTTAGTCTTCACTGTCACAGTGCTCTGGTGCCCCAGCAAACTACAAATCCCAGCATTCCATAGCATTGAGCCATGGACATTAAAGTTGTGTCAAACTGCTTTACTATTGCAGTGTGACAGCCACTCACGTTAATCTGTATGTGTGAAAGAAACTATCACTCCCCACCCACATTGTAGTGCTTTGTGTTCTTTTGTGAAGCAAAACTCTTTTGCATTTTTCATCTTATTAGAAATGGAATGCAGAGCAGTCTTAACAGTACCTTCTTCCTTAAAATAACTTGTCAAAGAAAACTGTTTTGGATCCCCCTTTCCTTTTGGGAGCAATTTTTTGAAAAAGTAGATTGCTTATAAAGCAAGGCAGTTCTTTAATGTCAGTGTCTGGGTTTTTGTAGGAAGAAAGGCAAAATATACAAATCTATTTATATAAATTGCTTTTATTTAGGGACGCTGCTACAATGGAGAGTGCAAGAGGAGAGATAACCAATGCAAATATATCTGGGGACCTAGTAAGTTAATTTGTCTTATTCACATGTTTCCTTTTTACTTTGTATCACCAGCTTTTCACATCAATATGACTTTTCAGTTAAAAATATATGATACTGGAATTAAATTATAACAATAACAAATAATTAGCTCTGGGTGTTAAAACATTTTAATTTGGAAACATGATTGAGCTACCAAACCACCAAAAGGTCTATGTATATCTTATTTCAGACTGGTCTAAAACACGGTTGATATTTAGAGATAGAATTAGGACAATATATTGCATGAGGGTGTACATTCCAATCTAGCCCTATCCTCTGGTGACACATAGAAGCCAGTCTCATTTATTCTTTTTAGAGGGTGGGGCCATGAGTTGATATAAGAGAATCTTAGGGTATGGGTCAACAATATCAAGAGGGCTTGAAGCTGGGGAGAGATGTCTTATCAAATTCTAGGAAAGTACACAGGAAATAAAAGCTTCAACTTCTGCTGATCCAGAGACTAGAACATGGAACAATGGATGAAAGCTACAGGAAAAGAAACATTAGGAGGAACTTCTTGACAATAAGAGCTGTTCGACCGTGGAACACACTGGTGGAGTCTCCTTCCTTGGAGGTTTTTAAACAGAGGCTGGATGGCCATCTGTTGGAGATTTTTTGATTGTGATTTCCTGGATGGCAGAGGGTTGGACTGGATGACTCTTGTGGTCTCTTCCAATTCTATGATTCTACCTTGGGTTTTCAGTAGTATTCCTGATACAGAGTAAGGTGATTCTGCCCTACCAGATTTAGCCAGGACTCCACTCCTCCGTTCTTCAGTTTTACCTCAGTTTCTGACTTCAATATGTAACAAAGAAGCAGTTTTCCTCCTGATGTCATTCACTTGTGATTAACTGGGGAGTTATCTCAAGGTTGATGCAACAAACTAGACAAAAACTGTCATATGCTGGGTTCCAGGGATTTATATATATGGTATGTGCATTGAAAGAGAGCCAGCATGGCTTAGTGGTTTGAGCGTTGGACTACAACTCTGGAGACCATGGTTCGATTCCCAGCTTGACCGTGAAACGCGCTGAGTGACCTTGGGCAAGTCACATGCCCTCAGCCTCAGTGGAGAGCAAACCTCCTCTGAACAAATATTCCCAAGAAAACCCCATGATAGGGTTGCCTTAGGGTTGCCATAAGTCAGGAATGACTTGAAGGCACACATACAACACAACAACATGTGCATTGAAGTTTGCCAAACAACCCCAGGGTAATATTATTCTCTTGCCAAGATCTCAAAACCCCAACAAATACTAGGCAGTCATAGGAACTATCTAATACCTACTGGAAATTGAAGCAGTAGAACTCAATTCAGAGCTGTTCCATTTTTTTAAAAAATTCCATTTTAATGTCTAGGATGTATGGCAGTGACCATTCTGGAGTTTAAAATCATCTGTTAAAATGATTCTACAGATTTATTGTAAAGTATTATATCTTGTGGTCCATTGTGGCAACTATTCAAAATTTGATATCCTAGCCTCAGTAGATCTATGGAAAGTAACTTTTGTGTGGCCCTCATACCAAACTTCAGTTTATATCTGTAGTTTGCCTTTCACAGTTAACATTTCCAAAACTCTTTTGTGTGATCAGTACCAAGAGCTTCCACAAATGTTTAACTCCACAAGAGGAATGACAATTTCCTGAGATTTGTAGGTGATTCTGCAATACATAAGTCTTCTTATATACAGAAATTGTTAATTTCTTGTCAATCCTTTTCTTAATACTGTCTGCCAAACATGTGCTGCGCAACCAAGTGTATTATTAGGATTTATACATTATTACTCAACACAGTTCTTAAGAAACTCTAGTTTTCAAGTAAGTTGTTGAAAAAGCCTGCAACATACAACTTCCATAAATATTTTCAAAGGGGTAACTGGGAGCAGAATTTCATTATCGACTTCTAGCATTTCTTGTCCTTAGTCACAACAAACTCTTTTTACTAGAGTTACAGATCAGAACAAGTCAGACTCCCCTTGTACTCTTTTCTGTCATCTTTTTTATTACTCATAATTTGCTGGTGGTGGAATCTAACTCCATGCAGGCAGAACTATGCTGGTACAACAGGATTCTCTCCTCCCCTAGAACCCCTGCCCCAGCTCCTCCCAAATCTCCAGAGATGATTTGGTGAGAAATGTGGTTTAGAAACTGTGGCCCGAAACAGATGGGCAGATGGGGGCAGCTTTTGGCTGCTTTGGGGTATGGCGTTTAGATGATGCACGCCGCCAGAATCTGTGCTCAAAATCCGCACTCAAAGCCCAAAACCGGCTCAAAATGAGCTGATCTTTTTTACTTCAGTCGATTTGGAACTGCAATAGGAGGCACCCTTGGGCCTGCGGAGTGTGTTCACTGTGGCCCCAGAGCGATTGGGCTGGGAGCGGCTTCTGGCCACTCCTTCCTGCCATCTTTTTGCCCCTGTATTTCTCAGAAACAGACATTAAGATTTTAATATATACCTAAGGCATTTAAGACATTAACATTGTTTTTTTTAAAAAAGTAATGTTTAGTACCCTCAACTATTTTTTAAACTTTTTCCTAATTACTTTGTATTCATTCCAATAAGAATAGATGTGTACATCAAATAAAAATTACATTCATATTTTCTTCAACAGAGGCTTCAGGGTCTCATAAACACTGTTATGAAAAACTTAATACAGAAGGTACAAGTAAGGGAAACTGTGGAAAGGATGGTGATAGATGGATTCCTTGCAACAAACAGTAAGTTTAACAATTTAGAATCAATATACATATGTTACTTTTAGGAATTCTCAGTGCATTTCTTCTCTTGCTGAAATGCTAAAACATACAAACATTTTGTAGGGAATCTAAATGCAGCTATATTTTTATGCTTATTCAGGAATCAAAAACTTTTTATGCAACTTATTTTGGCATTTTCTACATCTTTACTTGTGGTGTCCATACCATTGTACTAAGAGTAAAAGATGAAGATAGCATATTTTCCTGACTGTATATGTTTGTGTAGCAGACCACTGGGAATTTGGGGTAAAACTAGTCATAATATCCATGCAATTAGCAATTAGCTTTCAGTTTTCCAAAGAATGACTAGTAGGCTTGAGGGACCCAGTGGATGCTTTCTTCCCATGCAGATTTGTGTGGATGGCCTGATCCAAACCAAGACTGAAGCATAGAGGAAAATTTTACCCCTCCATGCACACTTTCACACAGACAAACTGAAAACCTCCTAAAATCACATCATTGTAGATGGTTTCATTCTTGTAAGATGGTTCTTTAGATAGTGCTGTAATATGTTTCTGCCAACCATTTAGCACACCAGTGTCCATTTTACTTTAGATGTGATAGATAAGGTAATAATCTTGATTTTCGTGCATATTTGAGAACATTGATGCATAGTGCATTAAGACATTGGCTTTGCTTCAGAGAAGTATAACATCCTTTACTGCAGGTATGTTCCTCCCCTTACTACTTCTGAAGTTTTTGGGGCCCTCAGATGGCATGGGATGTGACACAGGTTGGAACTGGGGAGATGTATTAACAGAAATTGGAGGAGGCTTTTGTGTGAGAAGTATCTTTTACTTAATACAGCACATCTTTTCAATCCAAACTCTTATCTGCTGCCTTCAATATAGGCTTGAACTGTATAGAATGTTTTCCCATCTACTACAGAGCCCATGCCATTCTCACTGTAATTATTTGCACTGCCTAGAAGGGCTTTGAAACATTGATTTTGGAGTTCTTGTCCTCTTTACTCTGCTGCAATCTCTCTTACATAAATATTTCTGTTCATAAATCAATTTGGGAATTTGAACAAATGTACATTTTTTTTTTCTGTACTATCGCCATGAAGCTGTGAATTCTGTTTTCAATCCTTGGCTTGTTAAAGTCACTTGGGATTTTGCTATTAACTTCAGTCCAATAAGGAATTGGTAATTTAATACAAAATTCCGTTCGTTTCTATTTTATAAACTATTTTGCTAGTTGACCTCTGCTTTCTGTTGTTGCTTAAACAGTGATGTGTTTTGTGGATTATTGCTCTGTGCAAATCTTGATGGAACTCCACGAATCGGTCACCTTGAGGGAGAAATCACTCCAACATCTTTTTTCCACCAGGGTGTGGTAGTGAATTGCAGGTGTGTAGTGTACAATACAGTTGTGTAAATGGCTCTTTTAGTTTGCTTTTACATTTTGGAAGGCAGTGTCTCAACGACTAAAGCTAAAGTTTTGTTTCATAAGACCTTTACATTGACTTTGGGCCTAAGCAGACTGCCAGAAATAGTGCACATTAAATTGAGGCACTGCCTTGGCTCAGTGCTAGGGAATCATGGGAACTGTAATTTATTGTGGCACCAGAGCTCTCTGACAGAGAAGGCTCAATGTCCCAGAAAAAAATACAATTCCCATGACTCCCTAGCACTGAGCCAGGGCAGTGCCTCAATTTAATGTGCACTATTTCTGGCAGTCTGCTTAGGCCTTTTATTTCTAAAGTGTAAATTTGTAGTATACACACTAAATATTATTTAAGTACTGTATTGGAATCTGAATAGATTTTCTTCTAGGCACAACTAATTTATATCAGTGTTCTTCACAGAAATAAATTTTTCATGCTTTAGTTCTTTCTGCCTCATTAAAGGCTGCATCTGCACTGCAGAAATTACCACTTTAACTGCCATGGCTCAGTGCTATGGAATTTTGAGATTTGTAGTTTTGTGAGATATTTAGCCTTCTCTGTTAGAAAGCTTTGGTGCCATAACAAACTGCAAATCCCAGAATCCCATAGGATGGAATCATGGCAGCTAAAGTGGTATAAACCTGGATTATTTCTGTAGTGTGGATGCAGTCAGTGATCTGTAGTTTCTCTGTTGAATTCAGCATGGCCAGATTTTTTAAATTAGAACTATCAGAAAATGCTTTCCTATTTTTGAAGCAAACAATTATTCAAAATGGCAAGTGATCTTTTTGCTATTTAGTGCTTGTTTCTTGCACTATTTTGAAATCATAAATTATGTGAATGATTTCCATTTCCTTTATTTTTATGAGTTTTCCATTATGCTAACAGCATTTTTAAAAACTTCTTCTTGTAGTTGTGCACATGTCCTTTTAGATGATGAAACAGACTTAGGCTATGTAGAAGATGGAGCTCCGTGTGGTCCTAACATGATGTGTATGGACAGAAGGTGCCTGTCCATTCAGTCCCTGAACATAAGCAGCTGCCCTGTTGGTACTAATGGAAAAATTTGTTCAGGACATGGGGTAAGTCACAGCAAAGGCATGCCAATATTCAAGGTTCAGAAAAGGAAAATGTTTTCCCCCGTTAATCAACATGCATTCCTATAGGAGATTTTTTAAAAGAAATAGACAGGAGGTAGAATTTCCCACATATTCCTGGACAAGTGATGACTTTTTCTTCTCAGTGCTTAGTCTTCAATTATGCTGGTAATAGATGCTTTAGCAGACTTTGGAAACACTTCTTTAGAAAAGGAACACGTTCCTCATTGTGCTGTAATTTTATGAATAACGTGTTACTCACAAGTAATGTAACATCACTATTTTCCAACATTATTTTTACAACCTTCCCAACTAAAAATAGCACCAAAATATCCTGCTTCCAAATCCTTTCCCATAATAAAGTTCCTGCAATAATGCAATATGTGTTATGCAAAACAACAATTTGTCCGATTTATGTTAAAAAGCAAGACAGACAGACAGAAAGGTAACAATATTGCTCCTTGTTACTTTAAAAGAGGCAAGAACAATGTTGTCACATTTAACATGTAACTCCTGAGCTCTGTGTTTTAAAAAGTGCACTGAAAGATATGAGATTTTTTTCCAGTTGCAACTAGGATAAAGCATTTTGGAAGAGAGCAAAGGGATTAGACAGGTATCTATGGCTTGAAATATCTATACCATAACTTTATTAATCGTTTCACTTGTATCACCATGATTGGCATACCTCCAAGGAAAAAATAAGGTTACCAAGTGAAATCTAGTTATTAGGCAACAAGCACCCATTATCTTCCCTCTAGTGTCCTCTATCCAGATTCTGCCTAGTGGGTTGTGGTGGCTAAAGTTGATGTGTGAAGCACACCTGAAGGATAAGAAGATTGCTCCAATTGGGTATGAGTGCAGCAGCCAAGGGGTCCTTGGTTTACTACCGCCTTACTTTTCTCTACCTGTCTGGCACATTGCCCCATTTATTTTTCTGTTGGATTGAACACTTTGCTTACTTTTTTCACACTAACCCCTAAATATCTGAAAGTATCAGTTCAAGTGGGAGACATATTCCAGTTATATATTCTGATGTAGTAGAACTTTATGTCCCTTCTCTTGCACCCACCCCAATAAAATGTACCTGGCTATTGAATTTTTGTTGGGGAGGGAGCAGAAAGAGCTCAGATATGCACTGGTTCTTCAGTTCAGGTATTTGCATTCCAAAATGAATTACATTTGTCTCTTGCGAACCGCAGGCTTGCCATTCACTGATTTGAGCATCTGCGGATGGCCCTGCCTCATTGTCCCCAATGGTGGTGCGTGCATGCGGCTGTGCCACCATGGCCATATGCGCAGAGTGGCACCATTCAAACTGAAGGGAATTGAGGTCCTGTGTATTTTGGCATCTGCGGTGTGTGTGTGTGTGTGAGTGTGTGTGGAACAGAACCCCTATGGATACAAAGGACTGATTGTTGTTGAGGCCATGTATACATGGAGGAAAAACAACTTTTTTTCTGACTGATTTCCATTTGTGTGTGAAGCTGTTCTGATCCTTATGTCATTGTTTTTAGAACTCTTTACTTCTTCCACAACAAATTTCCAAAGTTTTCCTGTGCCAGCAATAAACAGTGCACTGTGTGAATTTATAGCTTTATATATTACATGTGTATCAAACACAGACCTGAACAGAACCATAGATGGAGGAAATTCCAAGTACTGAGAAAGAGGGGGTGGGTAGGAAGGTCAGCTAGTATTGAAGAGAGACTCATCCCCAGGATTGGGAGGCAGGGGGGTTGCAGACTGCCAGAAATAGTGCAAATTGAGTCCACTTTTAGGGTTAGGGTTAGGGAATTATGGGAACTGTAGTTTATTGTGGCACCGGAGCTCTCTAATAGAGAAGGCTCAATGTCTCAGAAAAAAAAAACAATTCCCATGACTCCCTAGCACTAACCCTAACCCTAAAAGTGTATCTGGGGGGAAGATGCAGGTCCATCTCCATCGGGCCTAGCCTAAGTAGAAGAGCCCTCCCTCCACTCCATCTGACATCATCTGGGGGGAAGATGCAGGCCCATCTCCATCGGGCCTAGCTTAAGTGGGAGGGAAAATGTTGTTTTATGTTATATGTAATTTTTATGCTGTAAACCGCCCGGATTGGACTACCAATGGGCGGTATAAAAATAAAATGTATTATTATTTGTTGTTGTTGTTGTTGTTGTTGTTGTTGTTGTTATTATTATCACATTGTTGCAGATTCCTTAGCTGTGTATACATGTGGTGGGTCTTCAGTTGATGTACTTGGAGTCTAAAATTAACTGGTTGTAAAAGTTGTCATTTTTTAAATGGAGTAGCCCTGATCCACAGAAGGCATTTTTAGAAGTCTATATATTTCAAAATCGGATCCCCCCCATATCATCTATATGTAGTGTATTGTATAGGTTGATACAGCAGTGCAGCAATGGCATGTAGCACTTCCTAGCACATACAGAATTCCCTTCTGCACAGAACTCACTCTTTTGACTAGTGAAAGATCAAATTAATATGTTTCAAGGATTACAGAGGTAAAAGTGTTGTTGGTTTTTTTGTGATCAAGAGATATACTTGTACATACAAGAGCATCTGGATGCTTGCATCTAAAATATGAGTGTATTGTTTTCTGACATTGCTCATCCTATTTAGGGTTAATCCAAACTGATTTAAAAGTCCCAGATTTTGTTCCTGGGCCCCCATCTGCTCCATTGCTCTGCTTAGGACCTGCAGGCTCAGACCTGTTATCTCCCTGCTTAAGTCTAATCATCTGACATTGGTCTTCTTCTCTTTCTACTGCCCCCCCCCCCCGCTTCCCCAGCATTATTGTCTTTGCTAATGAGTTGTGCCTTCTCATGATGTGGCCAAAGTATGACTGGCTCAATTTAGTCATCTTGGCTTCCAGGGAGAGTTCAGGATTGATTTTTCTAGGACCCAATTGTTTGTCTTCTTGGCCACCCATGGTATCTTTAGCACTCTTCTCCAGCACCACATCTCAAATTAGTTGATTTTCCTTCTATTGTCTTTCTTCACTGTCCAATTCTTGCATCTGTACATGGCGATGGAGAATATGATGGTTTGGACAATCCTCACATTGGTGTTCAGATTTGTATCTTCACACTTTAGGTTCTGGTCCAGTTTATTTCATAGCTGTCTTTCCCAGTCCTATACTGGGTTAAAATGAACCAACCCAGGGAGCTGGTATAAAAAGTCTCAGATCTTACCAGGAGCTGACGAAATACTCTGAGATAAACAAAAAGTGTATGGATCTCCAAAATAAAACCAGAAAACAAACGAAATCTGAGAACTTTTTGTCTTTTTCATCCATCTGGATACGTAAAAAAACAGGAATAAAATCTGTGACCTTCTAGTCTTTTTAATAAATCTAGGTGTACCCTTAGCAAGTTGTATCTGTAAGCCATGTGTATTATTATTATTTATTATATACTAACACCTGTTAACATTTCATTTAGGTATGCAGTAATGAAGCCACATGCATGTGTGACAACACTTGGGCAGGAACAGATTGTAGCATGTTTGACCCAAGAAGGAGAGAAGAAGCAGAGAAACCGAGTGGGCCAAAGGGTTTGTATGATTTCAGTTTCCTTTTTCCTCCTATAATTCCATTTTTGCAGAAGAAAAGTTGGAAGAAAGCACCTGAAAATAAGTACAATGCTTAACTCAATATGTTTATTCTGTTTCTGGGTGATTGTTTACCACTAGTCCAAGTGGGGAGGGGAGTTCATAATTCATTAGTGGGATTTGATGCCTCTCCATGCACTTGGATCATGTATTGCTGCTGGTTCTGATATATACTGTTACCAAAGAAGAAAATCAACATAATTGTATCTTCATTTTTGTCTTTAAATTGTATCACCTAATCTGGAAAATACATTTTGTTATAATTAACATATTTTAATAGTGTTATCTCTTAGTTTGGCAAATGAATTAACATCTTGATTAAGATTTTTTTTCATTACTGAGTCCCCTTTTGGATACATAATAACCTCAAAAAAGAAAAGCTTATAACCTTTATTAAATGAAAACTTAAAGCAAACTTTACAATGGGAGAGGCCTACATTTCTTAAATGCTGTTGCAGACCATTTACAGCCTAATTCTGTGCGTGTGACTTATTCCTACATAACTATAAGATTTTGCAGTCTGAAAAATGTTGTGATCTTGAGCAACTTTCTTTCATTGATTTGATAACTTTCTGAAATATTTCTACTTCTTGCTCCTAGTCGATAAGATTGTATTTGTGAAGAAAATTGACAAAATATCAATGCATATATTTTTCCCTTATTTGTGGGTGTTTAATAAATTTTTGTTTAATAGTTGCATGTTTAATAAGCTTAAACACTCATGTGTGCATGTGGTGTGTGTGTGTGTTTAAAATTCTGTAATTCTACAATTGTAAAAAGTGACCTAGTAGTAGCTTACTTTTATAGATCCCATTTGGCAATGTGCATTGTTTTGAAATTTTCTAATGTCAACACACTCTTTTCATACATCTCCTACTTTCAGCCTGTAAAATTTTAGGAGTACAATTTCATTTGTTAAAAATCCAGAAAACAGAAAATACCAGTTTTTAGAACATGCTGTTTTTTTATCAGAGTTGGGTTTTGTGAATGAATGTGTGCATGACATAGAGAGAGAAAGGCAGAGCAACAGAAAGACAGTATCATAAAATTATGTGTTACTTAGTATAGAAAAATTAAATCAAGTGTGGTAAATAAAATACATACATGAATTCCTAGTCTGTTCCATTTGCTTTAATGAAAGAGAAGAATATTGGGGCAAGGCAATAATTCCGAGCATTAAAGGAGTTAGCATGAAAAGGTAAAAATGTTCTAGCAAAGTTTCTAGATGAGTAAAGATAATATTGGTGGTAGGTAATCCTGTAAGTTAGTTGGGGTTGAAAAGAAGCTCCTCCTAAATGACGGCAGACTAAATAATCCCTAGTCCCACTTGGACTAGAAATTTCTACACTGATTTTTTAAGGGCCTACCAGCCCTTGCCATCTCCCAGCATGAAGGATAAGGAAACTTTTACTGTCCATTCTTATCCTCTTCCTAAACAGAGGATCCAACAATAGTATGAGGGTAATATCTCTAACTGGCATCTTTGTCTAAAGCATAGGCATCCATGAACAAAATGGATTCCTTCTTCCAGTGCAGCTGTTGGGGACCAAATTTTGGAGGGGTGAAAAGAAAACTGTAGGGAAGAGGAAGAAGAAAATTCTGTTATATGAACAGAAATATGCTCACATAGCTTTGAACATTACAGGGGAAGTGAGATGCCTTGAAAATCCTGTATGGATTCTAGTGGGATTGGTAGTTGCCATATATCCCAAATTAATTCTTCCTGAGGACAGAGTAGGCCAAGACTAGACTTTCAATGAGTTGGGCCTGCCCCGAGAGGAATGTGAATTTTCCAGTTCTTATTTCTAAACTCATAAATAATTCTTTTGGTAGAACCCCATAATATCCTTGTAGGAAGTGTACAGATTCTTCCAGAACATGGCCACATAGCCGAAAAACCCACAAAAAACCCACAAAAAACAAAACCAGTCATGAAAGCCTTCGACTTCACAGTGTTCATGAACTTCTTGGAAAACAAAATGCTTGTTTAAAGCTTCTAGATTTGAACAGCCTTGAAGAAGAGAAGACATATACAGTCAGCCCTCAATATCCACAGATTCATTATCCATATATTCAGCCATCCACAGCTGGAAAATAAACATATAAATTCCAAAAAGCAGACTTTGATTTTCCATTTTACATAAGGGACACCATTTTACTATGCCATTGTATGTAATGGAGCCTGAGCATATATGGAGTTTGGTATCCACGGGGGGTGTGTGGGTTGGTGGTGGTGTGTTCCTGGAACCAAATCTCAGCAGATACCAAGGGCCCACTGTATGGAGTAGGAGATAATGGGAATAAATGGGACAAGTGTAAGAAAACATGCACTGAGAAATTGGATGAAGATTAAAGCCAGAGTCCAAAAGAGGGATTGTGTAATGAAAAAAACCAGTGCATTTAGTGGTTAGAACTTTGCTTCATAGCTTCCTAGGTTCCCAATTTTGAAAGATAACTGTTTTGCTTTAGTAATCGGAATAACTTACACAAAATTAGGAACCAAAATCTGCCTGATTATTTGATTCTTTTCTATGCTTGTATTTTAGCAAGCAAAGAAGTGATGAAAATCCAGCTGAAGATAATCAGTTATCATAGGACTAAAATATCCTGTGTCTAAAAAGATAAGCTAATTTAAACTTTGCAGCATCTAAATCACTAATGCATATTTAATTTTTACCTACCTTGCCAGTCACTATTTTAAAAACAAATGTGAGACAAGTATCATTTTTGTATTCCTAGTGCAGCAGAATTATCACACCAAAGAAATACATTCTTTGTAAGATTAATATAATGTGAGTTGGTTTATTAGAACCTGACAAGATAACTATAGAACACTCTAATTTTACAACACCTAATATGGCTATGGTCTGGAGCAGAGGGCTGGAAAGGAGTGGCCTCCATCTGTGATCTGGCTGAGACGATGTCAACTGTATGTCCCACTCTCAAAATGGGCTGCTGCCGCAGGTGCCAAGCTGTGCCGGCCAGAAGTCAGTTTAAACTAACTCCTTTTTGCGCCAGTAATTTGGATCAAAGCACAGCGAGATTGCAGAGTTCTTTTTTTTGGGGGGGGGGTGGTCTGTTTTATAGTGTTACAGAAATCTGCCTATTATCTCAAGATAATTGATTAACTTTTGCTTCTGCTGCATTCTTACTTTTCTTTCCATTTATCGTAATCTATCAGTTATTTTCCCCTTTTTCCATATTTCAGGGTCTAAAATGGGTGTCAGATTTAAATAAAGATAAATTACGTAAACATCTGGGGGTAGGTCTTCCTGCCAGTGAAATGAATGTTGTTGGCAGAACAGATACCTACCTTCCCTTAGAACATGCAGATCTGCTGCAGTGGTTATGAAATCCTCTAGAACATATCTGGAGGGGGAATTGGAGCCACAGGAGGGAGGAGAGAATAGGGAAGTCCAATTTCATGAGCAAAAGCCTGATTGTGTGACACTGGATGGAACTCAGAAATACATCATTATTCTTATAGAACTCCTAAGTATTATAATATAGTAATTTGTTACCTTATGATAACTGAAATCCCCCAGCATTTTGTAACTTGACATCCAGTATACATTACTCCAGTATATTAGGGGTAAGCCCCACTGAACTCAGTTAAACTTCAGAACAACTATGTATAGGTTGCAAAGTTACAAAATTAAATTAAGAAAAATATGCAATCTAAAATTGTATTTATGTTTAAAACAATATTGTCACTCTTTAAATTTGTATGAATTCTGTATGTTACCCAAAATACAATATTAACTATTAGTGTGGAGAGTCTATCATTTCTTTTTGATGGAAACAAAATATAAAATGAAATTTGAATGGGTAGGGTTTCCCATATCTGAGAAGAAATAATCGTTTTACAAGCTCTGTAAGGTTTTTAAAATAAAAAAAAATCCACAGTAATTATATTTACTTTAAAACCATGGTGATTTTTCATCCCATGATTAATATGTAAAGACAGTATTCAGATTTCATTCCTATTACCTGTGGTTATCACTAAGAATCTGTGGCTTTGTTTTTTTTAATTTAATGCAAGAAGAAGAGCTACCATGATGTGTATATTTTTACAAATTAGAAATGCTATGAATTTAAAATTCAGAGTTTTAATAGAATGTGCCCATAAAAAATTCTTACCATTTAGGAGAATACAAAGAATTTTAAGTAATCTTTCATTTTAGCAGGCATAATATGAACTGGTAAACTCAAATATAAGAATTGCAATCAGAAACACAACATGTAGTGATAGAATTAGCCAGCCATTCATTATAATAATTTTAAACATTATTCTTATGTATACTTTGTTTTAGCTTATTAACAAGCATGCAGCATAGGATAGGAGAACTTTGGAGAGCCTCTGTAGTGCAGTGGTGATAATGCTGGCCAGGAACATGGGACTAGAGAAATCCAGGTTCAAGTACCCACTGAGCCATGAAACGTTCTAGGTAACCTTGGGCCTCTCACTGTCTCTCAGTCTGATCTGCCTCAGAGTTATTCCCAGTATAATGTGAAGAGCAAACGAACCATTTATATTGCATTGAGCTCATTGTAAAAAAGGTAGGACATAAATGTGACTATTAATAAATATTAGTGGCATCACTGTAGTTGGTGTCACCTGATGCGGGTGCCCAGAAAGGGGTGCGAGGGGGGGTAACAGGCAGATTGCCTTGCCCCGCCCCCAGCCTAGCTTCCTTGCTTCCTGGCTAGTAGGCCAGACCACTGCTGGGGGGTCATGCTGCACCTCTGGACAGCCTGTTCAGGGTATAGTGCAGCTGCTGGGCAACTGAGAAACGGAGGCAATGCCCAGTCCCACTGGGTGTACACCTCCCTCTAGGGTGTCACCTGGTGCCATCTGCACCCTCACCCCTAGTGATGCCCCTGATAAATATAACCAGGAAATATATTTGAGGGTTGGCAGTCCACCTCAGCCACTTGTGCTTATTTAATTGTGGCAAGAACATACAATCTCTTCTGTCCTCAGCAGGAGGTGAGGGATGGCTGGGGGAAAACCTAAGCCTTAGAACTGCCATAACATTGTGCCTCCCTTAACAGTAACAGTAGTTCATGCCACCAAAGAAAAGGGGGATTGTATATATAACTGGTATAGAACACTTGAGGAATTGGAGTATTTCAATGGCTTTTGGTCATTTTGTTCTTTTGGTCATTGCACTCTTTCCCCAAGCCTCTCCATATGGATCAAGGTGGGGAGAGGAAAAAAAGATTAAAATAAATGAACAAATTAGACGCATAACCTAAGATAAAAACACATAACATAATAACATAAAGCATAGCATAAAATAACATCACAGGTTTTTAGTTGAATTGTCATCTGGTTTTTAACTGATTTTTCAATACTTTACATTGTTTCCTGAAGATTTTGACAAATAATCATTTGGCGAATGATCATACTGGAAAATAAATTGCAGATTAATAAACAAAACCTGCAGCTCATTGACTGAACGAAAACTCTCTTTTTCACAGTTTAGAAAATATAATATACTGAGGGGCTAAGCAGACAAGCAGCCATGGACCGCCCTGGGAAGCTGCGCCGCGGGACTGAGGCATCCCCACGCCTCGGTCCTGCGGCGCAGCTTCGGTGCCCCTGAAAGGAGCGCTAAATCAGCGCTCCTTTCACAAGTCACCGAAGGTGCGCCGCAAAAGGATGCGGCGCACCTTCATCGACTTTTCCGCTGCAGTGTGTGCGAACACTGCGGCGGGAGGTCCTCCTTGGAGCACCAGCCATGTGGTGGGCCGGCTGCTCCGAGGACAACCTCGGGAAGGGGTTGGGGCGCCGATCGTGCGGCTGTCCCTCCCCTTCTCTGCCCCCAAGACGGCCCAATAAGCCGTCTGCTTAGGCCCTTAGTTAAATCACATGGATTGGATCTAGAGATGCTCTAGTGTATGGCCATTGTATTTTCTATGAACCATTGTGTAGGTGCAGAGTGGGAACTGGCAATTATATCAGGTCTGGGGCCCAGTTTTCTGTATACGGGACTCTTGAGGGCGACACAGAATGTCAGAACAAAAACAAAACTCTAGAAGTTGTTGGAAGTCTACTTCTGGTGTTTAAAAAAGAGGCATTTTAACATTATAAATAGTTCAGGACCTAGGGAGTTGAAATCTATAATTGCCTGTTGTTTAAGTTTCCAGGAGAGACAATTCACACACCACACCTTCATTGACAGAAAAAGATAGCAGCCCAGAGAGTCAAGAGGGGTTGAGAATTGCAAAATACCTTTACAAGACCTGATACCATCCCACAGCTACACTTTGCCAATCCCTGAGCTGGTGAAAGCTATTATCTGATATTGCATATGTGAATGCTTTGTGCTGCCAGTGTTTGCCAGAGATACTGCAACATCTTATGCAAATATAAACACACCACTGACTTGTGTTTTCTTTCCTTGCACTAGTATCTTGTTGCTAGATCAGAAAGTGTTCTTCCTTATGTACAAGGTCTTCTGCTTGTGGATGAGCACCTTTATTTGCAACCCCAAGTGTCTTTGAAAAAGAGCTAAGTCAAATCTCCTTAGTATTACTGAATTTCTAGATCAGGAACGGGCAACTTTGGGAGCTGAGGGGGCACATTTGCCGCCCAGGAGACCTTGGAGGGCTACACCTCCCCCAGGAGTGGCCTTTTTTGATCTAAGATAGTCCTTTCTTAATAAAAAGAATTTAGGAAGTAACTTAAAATGGCCCAGGAGTCCCCCAAAAGTGCTTGCTTTCCCCCAGTTTCTTTACCCTGGGGCCACAAAAATGGCTTTGGGGGTTGCATGTGATCTGCAGGCTTCATTTTAAAAGGCTTATGAAGCTCACTTAGAATATTTTATAACCTTCCAGTTAGGGCAGTTTACAATACACTGCAATAAGAATTTATAACAAACTACCCCAGACATAAAAAACCCTTCAGCCCTTAGTGCTCAGGCTGATGGTTCGGTCCATAGTTCCCTTGTCTTCAGTTATACAGTCCCAGAGCAAACGGGAGCAAGTTGAAGCAAATTCCCTGATTGTTAGTTGGAATAATTAGCTTGGCCATAGCTTTTCAACATGATTTTTATGAGGAAACAGAAGTGCAGTCTCCAAGAGAATGACACCATAATTTAATAGTTTGCTGCAACAAAATAATCTGCATATAAAAGGGTTTGACTTGATGGTCCTTGTGGCCTCTTCCAACTCTGTGATTCTAAGATGTCTATATATCCTGGCATGAAATTGGCATCGATTTCAAATCAGCTCCCTTGCTGTCCCTCACTGCAGGGAAGAAAGCCATAGGTCAGGGGTAGGCAACCTTTCCCCTTTAAGGGCCGAGGGACTTCAGCTCCCAGAATCCCAGGAACTATTGGCCAACATGAGACTATTGGCCAACATGGCTGAGGCTTCTGGGAGCTGAAGTCCCTCGGCCCTTAAAGGGGAAAGGTTGCCTACCCCTGCCATAGGGATTTCACCCCAAAGGTGCAGCATGTTTGTTAAATTCATTTACAAATAATTTTCAAAGGATAGTGCATATTTGCAACTTGCCTAGCAATATACTACCTAGTTACAGCCTTTAATTTAAACTTTGGTTGAGTCATCAGAATCACTTAAAGCATCGTTGCCCCGGCCTCCCTGAATTGAGAGATACAGCACAGCACTTTGGAAGCTATCAGTCCTAGCTTTGAAGGGCTCGGAGAATAACACCATAGTCGAATAATTTATTGCAACAAAATCAGGATTGTTTTGTGGTACTTTAAAGACAAATAAATATACTAGAACATATGCTTTAATCACATAGAGCTCATTTCATTAGATGAAATGCAGTGAAAACTTGCCTTTGGCAAGTGGTCATGCACTTTGTGAAATTTGGAGAGTACCTGTCCAAAAAAGAATTGTTACAAGCTTCAACCCAGCCAAGTTATGGAGTAGTAATTTGCATGGTTAGAATTGAATGTAAGTCACAAGTCCTATGTACTAGGAACTCAGTACACTGGTAGAAAAGTATGGGAACAGTCCTACAGAAATGCCTACCCATTTTCATCAAAAGTGGAAGGTACCCCAGTATTTCTGAAGTTTCATTGAAACATACTGTTTTTGTGTTGCTTTTTGCAATGTTGTTTGGAATGATTTAAGTAATTTTGCCACCATCATACTTTTTTAAAAGTAAGTATTGGCTTCATTTTAGGTTGTATTTTTAAGACATGTATAAATATATGAATATGTTTCTTGTGTTCTTGGCTTAATGGTCAATGTGTGATTTATTGCAGATGATTCAAAAGAGTTTTGTTTATAATGGCTATGAACTGTGTGTTTTTAAAATGGTAATATGAGATATAGGCCAAGAAATTAAACCTCTATAAAATCTTAGTGGCACAATCCATCCCTCTGTGTGGATCTCTGTATTCATAAGAAGGTATAGGCTTAGGCCATGATGGAGTCCTCTTTCCTTCCTCTCCCAAGTTAGTGGCTGGCCCATGGCAAAAAGCACACTACCAGTAGCTTTCAATGGGAGACATATATACACCTCCCATGTACTCAGCCACCCCTCTCTTCTCATGGGTCTGTCATCTATCTTATCATTGCTAATCATAAAGGTGCTTTGGATACAGAGTCCTGAGAAAGGGAGAGATGTCCTGTACTTTATAGTGCGTGCAGGCAAAAGGCAGCCAGGGAGCAAGAAGATAGATATAGAACTCCAGTGAGCCTTCTACTTATCTTCTTCCTTGCATGCAGCTGTACCCATGGCAGTATGGATTATGCCTGTTTCCTACGAAACACTGATCATTTTATAAAAATTGAATGACTGTTTAAATTGGTGATTTAAAACATACTGATATACAGACAAGTAGTTTCTGCTAAATGAATATTTCAAAAACTGCTAAACTGACTTGTAAAATGTATTCTGAAAAGCAGTATATCATTTTGAGGTGCCTTTTTGTTCTTCTTTTCAGACATTTTCTATGTACGTGATTACTTTCTTTTTAAAAAGTCTTCCCTTTTCCCTCTGTACAGTGAGCATGGCCACTAACAGGCTTATAGGTGCAGTGGCAGGGACCATTCTGGCTCTGGGGGTGATTTTTGGAGGCACAGGGTGGGGAATAGAGTAAGCATATTTCTTAGTTTCAGAGTTTCATGTTTGGTGCCTAGTGTGTGAGGTAACTGTATGCATCTAAGCCCTCTGTGTACTATCCCATTAGCTTTGTGTTATGTGGTGACTGTATTTGTCATGTGATTTGAATGTCTGTGTCCTGTGGTATGCTCATGCCATGTTTAACCCTCTCATGTCTGGGATAATGTGGGGCATAAAACGTTTGTGAATTTTAAATCATTATAATTAATGCAATTCAGTGTTTACATGTTTCAGTGCTCTAAATTATAATAATTTCAAAAAACAAAGTATCATGATTATCAAATGTAATCTAATAGAAACTTGGATAATTGGATGTAATTGGATTTATTAGCATAGGTCTGCAGTGTAACAGTAACTTAAAACACCCATCTCAATTAACAAGAAATTTGAACTCCCTGCAAACTCGAGAGTACATAATCAGCTTTTAATAACTCTTGACTCTTGTTTTTCTAGGATTTCAATTGTTCTAAAGCAGTAGCTTTCTATCTTGCGATGCCTTGATCTAGCAGGGGAGATCCTCAGATGGAAACAATCTTCAGCACATGTAGCTAATGTGCATCTAAATATGATCTGGGCATGCATTCCCATCTACCTTGCAGCATCCTTCTAGGTCCCATTAGCCTGGCTAAAGCCATCTTTTAATGCTCATGAGGGATCATCTGTGGTCATCTGGTACTATGTGTAGCTAAAGCTGGATCAGTGTCTTTAGCTATTTGAATATTGGTACTCAGTATGTTATATAATTTTACAATATTGATTGTTAATACACTAAATGATATTTGTGCCTTGTGTACATGGGTTAATATTGGTAAAATTTTATGGTCACTGGTATTATTGCTTGGTTTCATTTTTTTTCCCTTTCTAGCTATGATTATTTCATCTGCATTTTATATTTCACTTTATCTTGGACAGAAATTTATTTATAGAGTCAACAAATGTTAGCTATTTTAGCAAAATGTTAATAACCACATTCTGTGGTAGACTCAAATATATGTCAGGAAGTGACAGAGATACTGGATTAGTACTGTATATTTGGATTTAATTTTTTTAGTTTGTCTTACCTAAATGAGGATAGCATTTTTTTTTTTACAATGTTGTTGTAGTAGTTATTTTGGAAGAAATTCATTGAAGAAAAGGTTCTCATTCCTTTTTCACCCTATAACCACCTCAAATCTGTAAAAAGTATTTATGGAATATTGAGGACACTCCAAACAATGTGGAATGAAGTGATGATGAGAGGGAGGAGGAGGTGGAAAGATATCTCCTGACAGCTATGTAAATATTACAGTTCCACCAATATCTATTCAGACATATATCCTATGGGGTATAGTGGACTTAGGCTATATGATTTCAGTACAACTTTTATTTATCTCAGAATGCTGAGGGGGTGTGCCAGGCAGATCAGTGGGAGGCATGTGCAGACAGCTGCTGCAGTGTGGGAAAGGAGGGCTAGGTAATGGGGCAGTTTAGGTCCTCTGCGGGACCAGGATACCCTGAGTTGTCCCCAGAGTATCCTGTCCAGTGCAGAGAAGGCTTAGATCTACAGAAGCTAATGCTACAACTTCTTTTGCTTAGTTAGTTTCAGAGGTACTAGAAGATCACTTTACATACTGATATTCAAGACTAACATGGCTGTGTCTCTGAAAAATTCAATCAGATACAAATAGAAGGCAGATATAGATAAAAAGATTCAAATTATTGTTAAAATGTAATTACTCTTTCTGTAGAATTAAAAATGATTCTAAAAGGCAAGAAATAAAAACAGCATAGCACACTATTAAAAGACTTTCCATTACAAACAGATCCCAAAAGCCTGTCAGAATAAAAGGGTCTTTATGTGCTGACACATCCCTCTTTAGGATGGGAATTCCAGACTGCTGCAGACCAATTATTTCAGTTATTTCATGTACTTGTGTATAAAACTAGCTTAATGCCCTTATTAGGACCAACTAAAACAGCACAAAGTGCACAAACTTTATTTTACTTTGTTTTATACAGTATTTCTTTTTTTACATTAGGCTGGGTGTTACTCATTGTCTAATAGCAAGCTCTTCTACCTAAGGCAAATGTGTCTAGAGGTGGTTGTATTTTCTATAGTATGTCCCTTTTTTAAAAAATTGATCCAAATGACATTTTACCAATCACATATTGTTTGGAGCTATTTTCCTTTCCTTTCTGAAGTATTCTGAAGCATTTCCCCCTGACGAAGAGTGAGGGTGTTGTTATTGTTGTTGCTGTTTTTAAAAAATCCATTCTTTTTTGTCATGAATTGTGACAATTGAAGTAGAAGGGTTCTATCCCTTATCCCAGCCCTATTTTCAGGAGGCTTCTACCCTATTTCCTTTCTTCCCTACCCCAAAAAATATTCCTGTTAATAATCAATCTCTAGAGCAATAATGTAGTAGGCTCCTGTGCTCAAAAAGATCACCCACCTCCACACTTATCAATTTCAATTTTCAAGACTGAGGAAGAGAAGTTGCAGGAGGGAGCTTTAGTGAAAAGTTTTCTCTGGTTAGGTTCTCAGGTTGATATAATTGGGTTTATTGCCATTGGTATTTGGTGTAACAATAGCTTAAAACATTCACATTTTAAGTTACTGATGCCATTGGTTTCCAATACAGTGTTTGCTTAAGCTAGTATTGCCATTGGTAGCTTAAAACATCCACATTTGAAGTCACTGATGCCATTGGTATTCAATACAACAGTTATCTAAGCTGTTATTGCCATTGGTAGCTTAAAACATCCTCGTTCAGTTAAAACAGTAGCTGAAAACATCCATCCAGAGTTCCTCTGCACCAGATCTCAGTTAGATTTAATTAGTCTTATTGCTATTGTTATTCAGTGAAGCAGCTTCACAGTCTGCACAGCACAGGTGTCTCCTGCCTTTGCTCTAAGGTAGGGGTAGGCAACCTTTCCCCTTTAAGGACCGAAGGGACTTCAGCCCCCAGAATCCCAGGAGCTATTGGCCAACATGGGGACTATTGGCCAACATAGCTGAGGCTTCTGGGAGCTGAAGTCCCTCAGCCCTTAAAGGGGAATGGTTGCCTACCCCTGCTCTAAGGCATAAAGATTTTTAAAAAATAAGCTAGAGTTCAGGTTTAATGTGGTAAAATATTATGCATTTTGCATTACAAAATCACATAAACAAGTCTCTTCCACAAATATGAGGTCTTAAGAGGGAGTGCTGGGATGGGAATCTTACTCTGAGATTAAAACAGTAGTAGTACTATTACAGTGCAGCACTTTTGCACAATAACTCTACAGAATTAAAAAAAAACAGCAAAGAGACATGAGGACCAGAAAGAGACCATGTGTAGATTGTAAAACATCTGAAAAGACCCCAGGGAAGGATGCAAGGCGATAGGACATACCCACACGTAACATCAAAGCCCATGTCACAAGCAAGATGCCCAGAAGTGAGCTGAAATGTTCTGCCTTTCAACTAAAGTTTTGGGGTTTTTTTTGTTTTTGTTTTTTTTGGTAAAGTCTGGAAAGTGTTTTACCAAGGAAGCATCAAGAAATATCAAGAAGCATTAAGAAACAATTTTAAACAGCGTCGTACAAATAAATAGTAAGAACCAATGTGGATAAGACATGTTTTAAAATGGAATGTAAATGGTGTTATACACCTCTTATAATACCCAATGTTTGATGCAAAAGGTTTATAGCAGGGGTAGCCAACCTTTCCCCTTTAAGGGCCAAGGGACTTCAGCTCCCAGAATCCCAGGAGCTATTGGCCAACATGGGACTATTGGTCAACATGGCTGAGGCTTCTGGGAGCTGAAGTCCCTCGGCCCTTAAAGGGGAAAGGTTGCCTACCTCTGGTTTATAGGTTTCACCAAAGTCTATAGCAGGGGTAGGCAACCTTTCCCCTTTAAGGGCCAAGGGACTTCAGCTCCCAGAAGCCTCAGCCATGTTGGCCAATAGTCCCATGTTGGCCAATAGCTCCTGGGATTCTGGGAGATGAAGTCACTCGGCCCTTAAAGGGGAAAGGTTGCCTACCCCTGGTCTACAGGGACAGGGTAGCATGGCTGTTTTCTCTGTGCAAACCTAAGCATCAGCATTTGTTCAGATCTGTTCTTATCATTAATTGAAGGTTGCAGAACCTTTATTAGATAGAGAGCAAAGAATAGATTAGATGGTCTTGTTTTCTTAAAGCGCAACAGTAATTTTATGTAGTATGTTGCATTAGTAAAAGTCATATTGGGAAATGTTGCTGAATGGTCAACAGGCATATAGATTCTTGCATGGATGAAGTCATAACGACAAGTGATGGAAGACAGTTTGGATAGAGGATGGTAGGAGGTATGCTCATATAGCTGGCTAAATTTGGCATTCTCTCAGCTACCAAAAAGTACAGGCAGCCATTTTCATGGTCACCTGCACTTTTTGTATGCTTAGGAAAATAGGTTTCATTTTTGTTTAGTGTTTTACATCATTGATTGTTGTATATAGTTTATAAGGTGTTTCTCGTCTTCTCAGATGCTAGTTTTTGTTTTGAGAATCCTTTCTATAACTGACAAAAGCTGATTTTCAGTGTAAATACTCACTGTATAGTTACAAGGTAGCTAGAAGTCTTTACAGTTTCACTTATGTCAATATAAATACCAGCTGTTTTACTTTTTCATAAGAGAACCCATAGCAGAATGCTAATCTTAAAAAAGCAGGCATTCTAGGAAGCATATCTGAAACTGCTTTGCTTTAAACACCCTTCATCTGACCCTGTTATGCTTATGTCTTCACCAATATTTGAAGCAGAGAAATACACTACTTGATTTCTTACTTTAACAAACATTTGAATGTTGCAGCATTGTGAAGTCTATATAACATTAAAATATGTTTAGATAAGTTTAAATTGAAATTGGGAGTTCCAGGAATAGAAGCTATTCAGGATAAGGAATTAATTCAGATTTGTAAGCATGATAACTTTTAAAAAGAATCTTTCTTCTCATATATTTTTAAAATAAGCTTGCCCTTTTTGACAATGTTGGTTTAAAGTTAATAGCACACATTTTAAAATTGCTTTGCTACATTTCCCTTGATGTCAGTTAAGTGGTTGGTTCTTATGTCTTTCTTCCCATAATCCTTTGTCGCAGGTCCTAGCGCCACCAATCTTATAATAGGTTCCATCGCTGGTGCCATCCTGGTAGCAGCTATTGTCCTTGGGGGGACAGGATGGGGCTTTAAGTAAGCAATGCCGCATGTCTTCTCTTCAGTGGCTATGGCATATCTCTCTTCTGCTTACATCACTAAATTTTGAGTTCCTGCTACAAGATCTCTGGTAATGTCTTACTTAAATTATCCCATGAATCCCTTTGAATCCAGGATTCAAAAGGCCAAAATGTAATTTTAAAAATCTCAAAGATGTCTCCAGGATGCAAAGTTGTAAAGCAATAAAAACTAGAAAACTCTGCTAAGTAGTTTCAATTGATAAGAACCAAAATGTTTCTGCATAATGAGACAGATATCATCTGTCTGTTTGTAGCAAAGATCTGTATAAACACATGATAGGAGGTCACAGTCTCTTGGGGTTCCCAGGTTTTTTCAAACCCAAACACATTTGGAAATTTGGGAAACAGTCATAGGCTCCGTCACCACCAGATAGCTCTCCTGGTGGGGACAGTGGCCTCTCGCAAAAGACCATAACTTGCCCATGGAATTCATAGCAGTGTGTAAGACTAAGTATCTAATTCTGAACTACAAACTACATCACAAAACCAAAAGAAAATAACCATTTCACAGAAGGAAAATATGGAATGCAGATTGAAAAGGCAATTAGGGTCAGGTAACTTGCTCAAGGAAGTTAGTACAAGAAAGAAGTCAGAACTGAAGGCCAAATACCAAAACATATTTTACCCCACATAGCACAATAAAGCACATCTTTCTCAGAAGGAAACTGCTGAGGCTGAGAGACAATTCCCCTTTTGTCCAAGATTGTCTGTCCATCTAGCTCCTCTGACATCACCTCTGTCAATTATGCAAACATATCAGTTCCTGCTGTCATCTGTCCCCACATCTTTCCTTTACAATATTACCATTTAATACAAGTTTACATGGGAATCAATTTAGCTGAATTCAGTGGAACATACTTATGAGTAAGCTCCATCAGGAATGTGAAGAATCACTGTGAGATATTTCTCATTTTTGAAATTTTAAAATATTTTGTTTGTGCAAAAATAATATATTTGTGGAGAACATGTGCAAATCATATTTCTGGGGATAGTCCTGAAATGTGGGAATTGGAAAATTCATGCAAGCTCCAACCAGGAGAATATATTTAAAGTCCTTTTTTCTTTCCATGCACAAATGAAATGCCTGTTCACTATCACCCTAGAGCTAAGGAAAATGTCTCTAGCTGTAGCTCTCCTTGCAACTTGGTCTCATCCACTCCAGTTTTCTTGTTTCTCAGCAGAGGCTATTCACACTACATAGATTATCTGGGGAGGGGAGAAGGAAGTACCTGAACTTAGCAAACAAATCCCTAGTTTCTAGGAGACTGATGAGGCTAAAAAAAATTGATGTTGAGCAACACCAAAATACACAGCAGAGTTGGGCTCTGAGTTCCAAAACATAAACCACTATTTTGAACACAGTTTTTGCTGCAACATCCATTTCACAGAAAGAAAATTTGTGAAGATCAGAGAAACATATTTACACATACCGTAAGCAAGGCAAAATACACTACGTATCAAAAGA
This sequence comes from Phrynosoma platyrhinos, assembly GCA_020142125.1. NCBI lineage: Eukaryota > Metazoa > Chordata > Lepidosauria > Squamata > Phrynosomatidae > Phrynosoma > Phrynosoma platyrhinos. Next base: position 198,792,207 of record CM034701.1, read on the forward strand.
ATATGGAAAACACAACACAATTGAAGTATGCATGCATTACATGAGTTACTTATAAATATCAAAAGAAAAGGAGCAGAAGAAGAGCAGTTCTGAGAGTCTGTGATCAGATAGAACAGAAAAGCAAGTCTGAGGGAGAGCTAGTCCACTCGTGAGTGGACTAGCTCTCCCTCAGAACTGGTCCTCTGCTTTATCTGACCCCAGACTCTAGAGTAGATTTGGAAAGGCTGAAGAAGGGAAGGAAAACATCATCTGCCAGTAGTTTTTGTTCCACTGTTCAAAAGATGGAAATGGATATAACCCACTGAGTTTTCCAACTACCGCTAGTATACTTGGTTTGGAGTTAACAGTGATAGTGTTTTGACAGTGTTAACAGTGATTTATTGTTAACTGATTTATTGACATATCTCAGGGATGGGCAACTTTGGTGGGTTTGAAGGCCCCATGATCCACCAAAAATGGCAAATGTGCAATCAGAAGTGACTGGAAGTCAGCATCCAGTTCTAAATACAGATTATTTTATATATGGATTATATAAAAATGTGAACTGCACCTGGAGTCCAAGGAACACAGAAATGGCACCTTGGGTGGGGCACACCCTGTCCCTGCCTGGTTTAGGTGCTTCAAAACATTCATTCAAGGACAGTAGGGTTTTTGTTTGTTTTTTCTGAAAGAGACTGTTCTGTTAATCAGCTTTTATACATTCTGAATTGCCAGTGAAGCATTAAATATTGTTCACAGATGTTCCAGTGTCATATTACTACTGTAATTGCTGCAGTGACTTAAGACTTACTATTAGTCCACAGCTATATTCTTTAAAGATATGTATCTATATATTCACATATGAATGACACAATATTTCACTATTTCTGATGTCTTGCACAAAGGCTTGTATCCAGATGTTGTCTTCTGTGAAAGGAAGGGCTCCTTCCAACCATAGAAGGTTTTTGATCCGGCAGAGCATTTCCACTAGCAGATTAGAAGCAAAGACACTTTTGTTGATTTCTCCATTTCCTTTTGCAGCCACTTGTGCCCAGCTTTGGAGAAGGGGTGGGAAACCTTTGCTCCTTCTTGCTAACAGCTAGCATATCCTGAGTGGCACTCAGCTACCGCTCCCACTGCCACTCCAGATCCAATCCATTTTAACCACCGCAATGTGGCATAACACTGTGCATGGATGTTTCCTTGCATATGGTACTTTGCATCCTGTGTGTCATTCCCATGTACATAATATGGCATAAAACTGATTTAGTATCCCCCTATGGATAGCCATTCACAGCAAGCAGCCTGAGAGCTCTTTTTTTTTTTTAAGAAAAAAAGGAAAGTGTTTTATTCTGTAGCAGAACCTCAAATATAATGGCCTCGCCTAGCTCACAGCTTGAAGTGCATGTTTCTTTGGAGTAAAACTGAAAATAAATTGTCACTTTATGGAAGAGGCCTAGCTCAGGTAGGCCCTCTTCTATTTTGCTGCTTTGTTTAGTGTGTGTGTGTGTGAGAGAGAGAGAGAGAGAGAGAATGAGGCTTAATGGAAGAGTTAGAAGGTTCATTATATCTTGTAGGGATGAGGCAGGTCTTGTACTTTTAATGGTGATATAGATGAGGGAATTTCATGGGATTACATGATTGCATGACAAGAAGCACCTGCTTAAATTCCCTCTTCCAGACACCCATTAAAGGTATAGGAGCTGTCTCCAGTTTTTACTCTGGAGCCCTAGTTGGACTCCATAATACTCATGGTTCTGAGTTTTACTTGGACTTGGATCTAGGCTTGTGAAAGCAGGAGGTTGCACAAGGGTGAGTGGCCTTCCACTCATCACATCTGAAAGCAGTATGTTTTGAAAGTGTTTGGATTTAAAATTTATATTGATGTGCTTGCTGGAGAAGAGTGCTGAAGATATTGTTGTCAGCCAAAAAGACAAACAAAAGGGGCCTTGAACAGATCAAGCCTGAAATCTCCGCGGAAGCCAAGGCGATTAAATTGAGACTGTCCTTTGGCCACAACATGAGAAGGCATGAATCATTAGAAAAGACAATAATGATAGGAAAGATGGAGGGATGTAGAAAGAAAGGAAGGCCACATGCTAGATGGGTACTCTTATTAGGGAGGTTACACGAATGAATTTACAAGACATAATTAGAGCATTGAAAGACTTGGAGTCTTGGAGATGTCTCATCCACAGGGTTGCCATGAGTCAGGATTGACTCAAAGGCAGTTAACAACAACAACAATTGTTTGTTTGCAGTTATTTCTAGTATAGCAAGTACTCTTGTGATGACTTAGAATTGTTTTTAGGAAACAGCTTTCTAGGAAAGTTTCGTTTAAATGGCCATGCTATGTAACCTTTATAAATAGCTCATGACTAAAATACTAGATTTCTGTGTGATCTGGCATAGCTTAAGGAAAGTAGTGTAGATATAAAACTTTTTCTAATAACAAATGTTTCATCACACTCTGTTTCATAATGGAAAATAACACTGTTGGTGCTCTCTACATTGTGTAGAAATCCAGTGGATTTCTCCCCATTACAAGCATCATATGTGTGCCCATAAGTAATAGGAAATGTGCATGCATGTTTTTAAAAATTCTGTTTGTTTTTTTAAATACATAATATACATAGTATAGCTTGTTGGAGAGATTTTCTTTGACAGCATGCATGATGGAATGTGTAAATTATTTCCCCAGCAATTTCTTTCTTGTATTCTGTAATGGGAAATATATGTACACCAAATCATATGTGTTACTTTATTTTTTGTATCTGGAAGTGCTACAGGACTTCTGTTTCTGCTCTGTGATGCCACCTTCTACTTATATTTTTCTGTGCTAGAAATCTTGATGGTTTAAAAATCTCATTTTCCCCTCTCCTTAAACTTCTTGGTGTTAGTTTAATTCTGTTTCGTAGCTTTTACATCTAGATTTGCTGTGGCATTTCATGTATACTCATATCAAAGACAGTCGACTATTACTGATACACCACTGCCCAGTTGGCAACAGCATTTTTGATGACCAGGCATTGGCTCACAGGGTCCTTCATCCTTGCACTTATGACTTCCACCCCTTCCTTTCCTGATTAAGGTTGAATATAGTATTGTCTGTCCAGGTTGCCATATTGATTCCTAACCGGGAAAGTCTCTGCCATTTTTCACATGGAAGAGAACATGAGTAGGACTGGGAGAAGGCTGCATGGCACTCCTACTTCTCTACTCATGACTTAGTAGTCAAGCCAAAGTTATGTCTGAACACTTCTCCAAATGTTTTCAGGATGTGCAGAAGAACACAATTTTAATATTTCCACCCATATTGTTCCCCCTCCCATTCTTTCTTTCATTAACTCTTTTATTTTGTACAGTGGAACCTCTACTTACGAAATTAATCCGTTCCAG
>CM034701.1:198795684-198808309 GCA_020142125.1 Phrynosoma platyrhinos
TTTCGTAGGATGAAGCATTCGTAAGTAGAGGTTCCACTGTATATCTCTTCTGAAATTTTTCACCATAGTGAACAAAGGAGATAAGACACTAGCTTTACCCTGGATCACTGTAACCTCCACGGTACCATATTCTCTCTTTAGTCAATTCGAAATTCTCCTGGTGAACTGCCTTTTTCTTCATGTTGGAAATTAAATCATCTCAACTCTTCACAGTTGTTCCCTGTAACTCTCTAAATCTCTGGTGGACTTCATGGCTGTTCCAATAGTCCCTCTATGTTTTGTTGGGCAAATGGGAGTTCTAGTCCAAAAACATCTGGAGGACTACGACTGCCCACACTTGTTCTAAATACTGTGTCTTGTCTGTAATTCCAAAAGGCACCATTTTAATCTGTTTTATATTTTTTCCTTTTCCATCCTTTTGAATTGTTCCATTTTTTTAAACCTGTGAAACAAATGAATGATATTGTTCAGCATGAGTTGAATAGAGACTGAGGACAATATCACACTACACTGTTATTCCACTTTTACTACTATGGCTGTCTCCTGTGGATTTCTGGGGTTTGTAGTGTAGTGAGGCCTAAGAGCTCTCTGGCTGAGAATTATAGGCCCAAAACAGACGGGCAAAAAAAGGTGCCTTCCGCATAGTTTGGGGGTGTGGCAATTAGGTGATGCATGCCCCCAAACCACGCTGAAGCTGTGCCAGGGTTGCCTTAGGCAACCCAAAAAGGAACAGATAGGGCAAAACAGGCGGGCAGGAAGAAGCGGCCAGAAACTGCTCCCAGCCCGACTGCCCTGGGACTGTGGCAACCACATGTCGTGGTCCTGAGGGCGCCCACCGCTGCTGTCCCAAATGGACTGTGAAAAGAAGTGGAAAATACCTGCTTCTTTTTAGGCCACCTAAGGCGGCCCTGAGGCGACTTCAGTGAAGTTTGGGGGCATGCATCATTTCATCATCATGCCTCCAAACCACACAGAAGGTGCCTTTTTTGCCCATCTGTTTAGGGCCAATTTTTCTGCTTATTTCCATGGCCCATTTGGCACCACGGCAGTGGGCTCCTTCCTGTCCATCTGTTTTGCCCCTTAGTTACCTTCCCTAAACCACAAATACCAGGATTCCATATGATGTTGCCATAGCAGTTAAAGTGGAATAATAGAGCTATTAACAGTGCAGTATCATCCTGAGAGATGGCAACTTGAAAACCAGGCTAGTTCATGGCACGGTAAAACCAAGATACATTCACACTATATCGTCTCTACCTAATTGTCTTCCTAGTTATCCTCCATTATACACCTTACCCAGTCAGTCACCTAATAGACCTAACAGGAAAGAAATAGTTTAATAAAGAGGAGAAGATAGGATTATCCAGATGGACTGGTATTGCAGAAGGCAAAAGGATGGAAGTTGAGGACTAATTTTCAGTAGGTAGTCATACAGCTGCATTCACATGTAACATGAAACCAAATTTTGGCAACACGAGAACAAGTGGTGAGAAACCTGAATCTTACATACTTCCTCCCCTGCTTTTCTCTGCATGGCAGAGAGGAAACTTAGGGGCTATGCAGACGGGCCCTTTGCATCATGTTGGAGGCAAGGAAGGTGGGGCAGCCGGACGCTGGGCGCCCCATCCCCTTCCTGAGGACGACATCGGAGCGATGGCCTGTCCACACGATGGGCGCTCTGATGACATCCTTCCAGCTCAGCGTCCGCACACGCTGAGCTGGAAGAGACGCCAAAGAGGTGTGCCACGCCTTTTGCGGCGCCCCTTTCGCAGCTTGTGGAAGGAGCGCTATTTTAGCACTCTTTTTTCAGGTGGCGAAAGGGAGGATCTGGCAGCCTCAGCCTCAGCCTCGATCCTCTGCTTCCTGGGGCAGCCCAGGGCCACCTGCCTGCATCCCCCCTTAGTTCTCTGTTCCTGGTTTGTACTCAAAGATTGCTACATTATCTAAACTGTGAAAGGATGGGTTAAACAGACTATAGTTTTAAAACTGGTCAGATTATGCTTAGGAATCTATGTTTGCAGGCAAATTAGATTTTGGTCAAACCATCATTTGCTTCAAACTAAGAATAAAAGCATGACATTTCTCCTTGTACAAAAGAAGGGGAGAAGGAGAAGCACAAGTAGAAAGCCTCTGCTGCCTGCTTGTTCTCATAAGACTAGCTGTCTTTGCAGCTACCAGAATTGATAGGAAACTGCTCCTTTGGAGCCACATACTAAAGCATTCACCATAGTGAACAACCACAGCTTCTCTGTTTACAGTTTCACTAACTAGGTATCCTAGATGAATACTATCTAGATGGATTGTTTACTATTAACATCATTATCATGGTCTTCATAAAATGTCAGTTAATGGAAAATACAGAGGGTATCTAGTAAAGGAGGATCACAATCTTTGTTTCATATTTTGGCAAGTATGAGCCATGCAATAAATTTGTCTACTTCCAACATGCACACAGCAAGTACTGTTGCCTGTGTTAGCATACAACTTACTAGTGCCTTTGCCTGATCCTCTTATGCTGTAGTTAAAGGGATGAGAGTAGTGGAGATGTATCCTTCCTAGTCATTAGACAAAATGACTCATAGGAAAAGACAGCAATGCTTGCTAAAGTGGAAGGCAGTAGGAAGAGAGGAAGACCACACTACAAGTGTATTGATTCAGTCAAGGAAACCACAGCCCTGAGTCTGCAAGAGCTGAGCAAAACAATTGATGATTGGGGATCTTGGAGATCTCTCGTTCATAGGGTTGCCATAAATCAGAGCCAACTTGACAGCAGATAAGAATGAGGAACATCCCTCATAGTCTTTAACTCACTTCATTTTGTAAAAGGCCTCTTGCAAATTATTCAGAAGGATTTTTTTGTGGGGTGTTTTTCGGGCTGTGTGGCCATGTTCTAGAAGAGTTTCTTTCTGACGTTACGCCAGCATCTGTGGCTAGCATCTTCAGAGAAAAAAGATGCTCTTTTTCTCTGAAGATGCTAGCCACAGATGCTGGCGAAACGTCAGAAAGAAACTCTTCTAGAACATGGCCACACAGCCCGAAAAACACCCCACAAAAAAACTATGGATGCCGGCCATGAAAGCCTTCGACTTCATATTCAGAAGGAAATCGTGGATTTTACTTGGCCCTAAGAAAGAAGCAAAAATAATAGCTTAGAAAATAGGGATACCAACATGAAGCTTAACGATGTAACTCAGTCTTAGTAATGTTTTTCTATTGTTTTTCCTTATAAATTCTTAAAAGAAAGAGAATGGATCATTTTTGTTACTGGGCCAGCATTTTGATTTTCTTCGGAGGAGGTTCCTTTGAAATAAATGAGACTTCCTTCTGATTCTTAATACATAGGATTGCACCATAGCTAAACATGGAAGCTATTGTGAGTAGGAACAGCAATGTAGTCTCGTGTTTAGTGCTTGGGTCAATCTAGAGCTAGCTAGCTATGGCCACATCTATAGTAGTCTGATGCTTACATGGAAAAATCTAACAGCACAATGATGCTGCTGTCTACCATAAAATAATTTGAGGAGGTGCAAAGAGAAGGTCATGACATGGATAAATTCTACTTTGATTTGCTTCTTAATGTTTTTTTAATAGAGTATGATAAATATTTTATATGAAATGCATCATTTTTCAAAAGTACTGTTCTGTGTTGGATTATCATTAGCAATATGTGATTGTGTTACAGAATTTGAATTTGAACTAAATCTGTTATATCATTAAGAAGATAGGTTTTGGCATTGAGTTCAAGTTTTCTTCATGCATAAAAAGCACTGATATGAAAGGACAGCAAGAGCATTTTGTTCAATCTGATTCTCCATTGTTTGTATTAGATTCTGGAGTGGCAGACATGAGTACAGTGAAAACAGTAGTTGACAGTGGGATCGATAATCTATGAAATGCAAAAAACAAAACAAAACAGAAACCTTCTACAGAGTCTAAATGCAAGATTTTTTTTTAAAGCATCATTTTACCTATTCACAGGAATAGGATCTGGTGATAATTTATGTGTTGGTGTTCTGTGGTTAAGGGCAAAAAAGAGGAAGAAAACATTGATGGTGTTAATGGGGTAAAAATTCAGTTCTGCTGTTACTGTTTGAGCAGTAGTGAGATTATTCTATCAAAATAACAGTCACTGTGATTCATATATATTAGAGGGTATATTTCATGTACCAAAAGTCATGTAGATGGTTGCAGTAAAAGAGATCTGAAAACATTGATCCATAAAGTGCATGTTTAAACTGGATATGTGACACACACAAAAATAAAGTCTGAAGATATATCCTTTTTGTAGTCCTCCACAACATTTTCAAGGCAAAGAGGGTGGGGGAAATACCTTTGGAGCCTATTTTCTGCAGCAAGAGTTGCAGGAGCATGCAGTAGAGAAGACCTGAGGCTTTATGTTCTGTAATGATAGGGAATATGTGAAATCCTGTTCTATGTTTTACTGCATGACAATTTGGTGGCGGTAGCAATGCACACGCCCAATGTTCAGACTCAATGCATGAGCCCCCTTGCTTGATGCCCCACATAAAGCCAGATTATGGGGAGGTTGCATCCAGTTTTTGTGTTGCCTTGTAATGTCTTGCTGTTTATTTATATAGGATATTGGTATGACAGGAGAATGGACATTTATACAAAACAGCTTCTTGTTTGCTAATGACAGCTGCAAAATTGCAATGGCACAACTAACCCATGCTGAAGTCCATTCTTCTTCAAAAGCAGTTTCCCAGAATCTCCTGAATGGAGATAGAAAGTGTTCTGTACCATGTTGTAGCAAAGGCTGACAAAGGACACACAAATGGATTTGCAGTGAAATAAACCTACATTGGCTTCATTGTAGCAAGACTGAAGAGCAGATGGTTGGATATGGTAGGATTTTTTTTCTGTGAACATACATTAATATTACACAATAGAGAATAAAGGTTTTATACAGGCAGTTTCATATTTGGAAGAATCATAAAGAGTTTATATCAGAACTAAGCATCAAAACACTCTTTTCATTTGAAGCTATGAATTGGTTTATTTCAAGTTGAAATCTGGAGTGTCTTAATGTAAGCCCTTTCTACGATGTGATTATGACAGGACTTTGTTTCCAGTTATGACTAACATATTTCTTGTTTCCCCTTTTCACTATTTTGTCTCTTCCTTAACTGGAAGAAATGTCAAAAAGAGAAGATACGATCCAAATCAACAAGGTATCTAAGGAAGCCATTGGAAGAGCTTTTCTGTGCATCACTGGAATTTGGATATGGTGGATTTGTGTAGCAGCTGTGCAAAAAGTACATCACTGCAGAAGAAAACTGAAGCAAATTATTTGCTACAAACTACAAGCTGAGATATATATGAAAGGGCTGAAGGAAAGCTGTACTTTTTGGAGATTCAAGTTCAAGAATCCCTCCACTCATTTCTCTTTTTTAGGATGTTAGAGACAAGACAAATGTTATAAATGAACTATTTTGACTTAACTTTTCTTTTTTTAAAAAAACAACAACTAAGAACGGAACAAGCAAACCAAGTGCAATAAGAGAACTGTTTCACAACATTCAAATAGGTAAAGAGTTTCTTAACTGATAACTTGTGTTCGCATGTCTTTTTAATATTACTGACAGACTGCAGTGGCATGATAAGCTAACTTTTGAAACGGTAAACTGCATGGCATATACACAGCAAACAAGCTAGTCAGATGACCCCAAGCAAAATCTTCATACCAAGAAGACAGTCAAAACAAAACATAACATAGAAAAATTGATTCTGGGTCCTTAAGAAATCACATACCACCAGTGCGACACACATTATTCTTTGAGCTCTATAATGCCTTTTCTAATGTTGTCATTATTCTTAGTTTGGTTTTTGGACTAACATCTCTGGAGTGAAGCAGGCCATGGCATGATGATGTATGGTTTTCAATTTGAAAACAAGACATTTTGTCATTCTGATTCTTCCATATTACTCTGGTGTAACACTTAAAGATTTTGTTCTGTATGCAATTATATCTCCTTTAAACTTTGCTTTCTGTTTAACTTTTTTTAATAGCATGGTATATAGTGGAGGTTTTGGGCTTGCTCTAAAAAGGCATTCCACATGCAGACAGTAGAAAACAGGCGTGCTTTTAAGATTTGTATGCTCAAAACCAAAAAAAGACAAAAAACCATCCAAAACCTAAGTAAATGCAAATGTATGCAATGAGTTTTCCTCTTTCCAAATGCATTATTTGCTGTCATGCAGATATTTTGTATATATTGTAAGAAGTTGACACCTTCTCAAATTAATCACAAAAGTGCCAAGCTTTTAACTTTTTAATTTTACCATCTGATTTCCTTTCTCTAAACACATTGTATGAAAGGAAAAAAGCCTAAATAAGCCTTAAATACCCATAAATACTGAGAGCTTTTAATAGGTTAAGGCTTTCCCATGTATTATTTTATAGTCCCCAGTACCTCCTCACCCCTTAAGCTCACCTTTTTCTCTCTGATCAACTTGTAAAATCTAAATACTCTTCTCCTCTGAATTTATTTCTGTAGTATTTATCTGTAAAAGCACAGCCTCGAATGTTACTTCCTAAACTACTTGTGGTTACTATCATGGCTCGGTCTGTTTAGCAAAATAAGGAGAATATCATCATCTGTCTGTTAACACTTCTTCATGGCTTAAACATGAGAGTGTATTTAAATATACATTTCTTTCTGGAGTTGATGGATTTGGCCATGTAGGTTTTAGCTAGGGTAAATGTGAACAGCAGCAATGGTGACTTCTGTCAGCATATTGCAGTGAGTTGTATGATGAATAAAACATGTCTTTATGGGTACACTCTCACAGAGTAGTTGTGCATTGCCTTAATGCTGATGTCCAAATCAACATCCCACTGTGTAGCTTCAGCAATTGCACTCAGAGGTTTTCCATGCCTGGTGGGAAATTGTGTCAGTGACAAGTCATTCTGCATTAAGGCAGTCATGATTTTCAGCTTCCAGACACATCTCTAGGCCTGATCTCATGCAGCCCTAAACTAATTCCAGAAATTTTCTACAGTTGATCAGTTTTTGGTCTCTGTAAGACCTCAAAGCCCATGTGGTGGAAAGGAATGAGAGAAAAGTGGGGAGGAGAGGAATTCACTGAGAGAAGAGTGGCCGAAACAGACATGGGATGGGTTGACATGCTTTTGCCTCTGGTCCCCATCCACAGACTGATAAGCCTTCTAAGAGATCGCCTTTGAGGGAGTGCAACCCTCAGGAACAAGGTTGCCCACTACTGTTTCTTTCAGATGCATTGCATCTAGTCAGCAGGAACAGAAAGTACAGACATAGGTCTAGTGCATCATATTAGCAGCAGTGGAAGCTGTGTCTGGATTACAGTTGCCTTGGGTTAATACCCCTAATAAAAAGCTTTTGGTCTTCTCACAAGTATTTTGATGTAAATTAATATAATTCAACTAATTCTGTGGAAATCCAAAGTATAGTGATGCAAATATTTCATTATTTTCCAATTACATAAGTCAGAAGTATCTCTTTTTTAAAAAAAGAAGAAAATGTCCAGTGGCACACACATGGCAGACTGACCTGCATGACAAAGCTTTCATTCCCTCTCCCCTGTAGCCTTTTCTGCCACCCACTCCCTCAAAAAAATAAAATAAAAACCCCAAATCAGTTCCAGATCTTCCTCAACCATTTGGAGCAATTTGGGAGATAGCACAATAAGCCATTCTTTCAGAAGAAAGACCCATGAATCCTAGCCAATTATGCTTTTAAAATTATGTTGGCACTGTTTAACCTCTATAGCTAAATGTAAAAAGTAATAAAGAATCAATTCTTTAAAATATCTTCCTTCCTTAAGCTAATCTTCTCAGTTGTGTGTTATCATAATAGCTTTTCCCGTGACAATAGCTGTATATTATTTTGAAGGCAAGGCAGAACTGTCTAGTTCTCGCATAATCATCTTAATTGGTTAAAAGGTATTAGATTGTGAGTAGATGGTGAATTAACAGGTAGGTTCAAAATGCTCTGACACACACAGTTTTCATCTTACAGACAAGGCATTTTACTTCATGGAAAAACAAAACGATCTGAGCCTCTAAAAGTAAAATATATGTGCTTGCTAAACTCCCTTTCAGATCTTCTTACTACATGATATTGTCTCTTAGGACTATTTTGCTTAAAGCAACTTTGCATTTGAATATATTTGGGATAATTATATCTAAATAGGTGCTAAGGTCTCTTTTTAGGTTATGTTCTTGGAGCGATATGGTAACCACAGTAGGCAATGCCATTGAATATGGTTACAAAAATTAGATCATTGTATTTTAAAAAAAAATCTTGAAGTAATTCACAAAACATTGTAAATGTGCGATGTGATGTTTTAATTAGACCACACTGGTCCCCAATTATGTACATATGATAAGAGTTGGTGTAACTTTTTGTTACACTAGCGGTTTCATAAGAAATATAATTTCTTGTCTAAATTTCTCCTCTGCTGTTCTGTTATGTGTATGTATGTTTAAAATACACAGACTTGTATAGAATGTAAATGACCACGCAACCACATAGCTCACAGAAATGGATAAATAATGTTTTCTGTGGTACTAGAGTTAATGTAATCAAAACCTGTTAAGACAGATACTTATTTTGTAAGTCTTCATTTTACACATTTTGTAAAGAACACATGCTTCTTCTCCTTTTTTTAAAACCACAATCAATGTCACCTTAATGGTATGTGACAAAATAAATGTTATGTATCCATTTCAGTCACTATAGTTCTGTTCCATTTAAAAAAATCATCTTAACAGAAAAATGTCTGGAAATTTTATATAGCTTATGTTGATATGCTGCATGATCCCACTGAATTAAGCAAATTCTTTACTAAGGGAAAATCACCATTACACAGATTAACAAAAATATATTCTAGGTGCATGTTAAAATAAATTACATAAAACTGGAGTTTTACAAAGTTTTCTTTACTATGCAATGATAGGTATTGCACAAATTAAAAATTCAAAGACAAATGTCTGAAGAACTTTACAAAATAATACTTGAATTTATTTTTGATGTAAGACGCTATTGATCATTTTATATTCATTGTTGCTTTCACTAGTAATCTCCTTTTACATTATTTGTAATTATTTTTTAAAGTGCACAATATGACAAAAATCATTTTTGTTTAAAGTTAATACTCATTCATATGTTGTTGGCTGCTGATGGATGGAAATTCAGTTGTCGTTATTCTGCATCTTAGTAAATGAGTATTAAAAACTTTCTGAACATGGAACATTGCAACTGCTATATATATCTTTTTTTCCCTTACATTGTCATTAGATTAAATTCCTGTTTCCCACATTCAGCCATTGTGACAGTAAACAATGAAATTGCTCACTATTTATCAGAACCACTAGAACCTGATTAACCATTAATCAGAGCATGATTTATATTTAATCATGGGAATGCTGTCAACTATCTCTCCCATTAGTACAAATATAATGTTGGACAGGTTTATATGTGTCTAGACAAAAATCAGATGTGAGGTTGCAGATTAGCATACTTCTGCTGAACGTTCACTTTACATGTCATGGAAAAGAATATTAGTGCATTAATCCTTTAAATCAGTTTCATCCAGGGTTGGGTGGGGTGTTAATATTTGGAGCTTATTCCCATATCTGACAAGAAATTATGTCTGTGGAAATAATCAGCCAAACTTCCCAAGAAAGAGTTGTAATTCATTCCACTCAAAAATAGTAAAAAGACCTGGTCATGCTGTCATGATAAAAGTATTTTCCCCCGCCCCTTCATATATCAGAATCAATGCCTATATAATGGACACAAGGACTGGTTCCTTGATTCAGCCTCACATATAATATTGTGGTGTCATTGTTGTCAGCATGATGTACCAACATAACAGTGTAAGTTAACAATAGAGGCAGGAGCTGTCATTATCAAGGGCAGTGCAAGGCCTTTTTGGAATCAAGTGGATATAGAAAGATGGTGATGGCAATGGTGAAAAGGAGCCATTCTGGCTTAGTGGCTAGAGCCCCCCAAAAAATATTGTAAGCAGTATAGAACTGACTTGTTGTGTATAGTAACAGTGCAACAGGATGCCACAATGGGAAACTTTCATCCCATAGTCCAGATACGGTGGGGTCCACCAGTCTCCACAGGTCTCCTTTCTCATGTGATTTTCTGTGCTGCTGAATGCCAAAGGAGCCCCTTTTGAACCATTTAACTCTGAAAATCTGTTCACTCCAATCTTCCTGACTCCCTGGGCAGAGAGCAATCTGCAATCTATCCCTCCACAGACAGCACACAACATTTCCCTCTATGTGTGCATCTGCTAACATGGCAGGAGGGTACAGGACAGCACTAGAGGGGTTTCCATCCACTGTTGGCACACAGCCTCTTAAATTCTATAGAATTAATGCAGCCTTTGGCCCCTTCCCAAAAATGCTGCACTATTACTCTGTTGTCCCATATTGGCTGAGATCCTACATCAAGCTGACAGTGCCATCTCCTCTCAGTCTGGCAGCTGTAAAGCTGCTGTTGGGGAGAAGGAGGGAGGAGCAATTCAGAAGCTGCTGATTTTGGCTGGAGCAGGAAAGAAACAATGGTGTACTAAAAGACGGTGTGCATGCTCTTTTTCTTTCCCCTCAGAGTCCAGGCCAGCTGTCCTTTCATTCTCTGAATTGCCTTCCTCCCCTCTTCCCCAGTAAGCAGCAGCACCAGCAATGCCCTGTTCTAGAGCTTGACTGCTGCCCAAGTGTAAGAAAGTGCATCCCCAATGTACTAAGACACGGATAAACTGATTCATCTAGGCCAAGATCCAACATTATAATAATAATAATAATAATAATAATAATAATAATAATAATAATAATAATATAGCATAAGTGTTTTGCAAGTGGAACCCCATTATGGTTTGCCATTCATAACCCCCAGACTGATAGCATCATCTCCTGAGATCTGCTTCAGTCTTTGCAGATGATGCCAGTCTGCATCTGGCCATAGGGCATAATCAAATACTTCTCCAGTCCTTCCTAACCCAACTCTCCATCAGTCAGAATGGACTTTCAGGGGGCCATTGCAGAAAAACAGTGATTCATGGCCTGGGGAGCTTTGATCATTGTAGAGAGGAAGAGAATACCAACCTCTGCAATAACCGGGGGGGGGGGGGGGGGGGGATAAAAGAGGACATGCAGAGCCATCAGGTGGATTTACATTGTTGTGTATGTCACTAACAGAATGCTGGATGTCATGCAATACAAAGCCCTGCTCCATACTTCAGGTACAATGGGCTGTCATGATTCCCCTCCCTTTGCCTCATCATAACAAATGTAGACCAGCCCAAAGTCTTCTCCATCAGGAATATGAAATCTAAATAAACTTACATATAGAAAGGTCTTATAAAGTCATGTCTTCGATCATTACTGAAGCAATATTTTTGAAATGTGATTATGCAACTATATTGCAAGCATCCTTAGCTCACACAGAAATAAGCCATACTGAGTTCAATTGGACTTACAGCCTTAGTGGGTGGGTTTAGAACAGGAGAGGACTTGTGTTGCCTTCACAAAATGAAGTTTGCCTCCCCTCCTCCTCTCCCCTTGATCAAGATGAGGAAAGTCAGGCTGAGAATCAAATAGCAGTCTTATGATTCCCCACCTCCTATAACGGATGCAACCGTAGTGTTGCTGACTTTCATGTCCAAGCCTTCTCCCTCCGCAATCAAGAATTTCCCTGGAAATCCATTGAGATAGAATGAATCATACACTTCAGGGCTGGAGATGCACTAGGAAATTGGCTTTTTTATTGCCTTCTCTCCAAAAGAAAGGCTAATGAGCAAAGGCAGGAAAGAAAAAGGGATGTACGGTAATAACTTTATTGAACCATGCAGGGGTAGCTGTGTTGGCCATTTAGCAAATTCAAACAAAAATCCACCAAACAGTGATATCTTGATTGGCCAACCAAAATGCACAATATACTTGTTGCAAGCTTTCGAAGCTCCACTGGCTTCTTCATCAGACAAGATGTTGCAAACCAAACAGGAGAAAAAAATGGAGATGTTAGCCAGATGCCTGCATTTTGATGTTTCTGTCTTTAGTTAAGATGGTAGGAGGAGGGTATCTTTTGCAGGCTGGCTCTTCCTTCTTCTGTCTTTGTGGCTGTTGGGAGATTTGCAAAGTCCAGGAAGTGTAAAGTCCATTTGCATCTCAACAAGGACCCCTCTCTTGCAATCCAATATGTCTCCATTCCTATGAGGTCTCAGGCCCTTTGTAGGCAGAGGACAATGGATTCCTCAAGGAGTCTTCATGTTTTTTCATCAGGAACATTTTAGTAGGTGTTGAGGTAAAACATGCCGATCCAGTTCAAACTTAAGAAGAAAAAAAAATGTTATACTTTGTTTGGAGGTCCCGATCCAACACAGCTTCCCCTGCACGTTTCCTGGTTGTGAGATACCACACTGTAGCTGCAACAGGGGAACCTTGTTGAGATGCAAATGGACTTTACATTTCCTGGACTTACCAAATCTCCCAATATCCATATGGACAGAAGGAGGAGGAGGGCCCATGTGAGGGATTATCACTGGCACACCATGATAATCTCATATTTCCCTCTATGTAGAAATGGCACTGCATTTACCATATACATAAGTT
>CM034701.1:198902918-198915918 GCA_020142125.1 Phrynosoma platyrhinos
AATTTGCACTATTTCTGGCAGTCTGCAACCCCCCCGTTCATCTAAAAATGTTTAAAACTGATTGGAAAAATTTCCATATAAGGTTCTGTTGTGCCTGAAAATTTTTCTCCAGTTCTAGGAAATGAGGAGAAAAAGTGATAATTGTTTGTTGATTTCCAGTAACAGCAGATATAAGGCATGAAGATTTGGATTTCACTACTGGGAAATCTACCAAATATCATCTTCAGATTATAATGCCTTGCAGAAGTATTCAACCATTTTGACTTTTCCACTTTTTGTTGTTTTAACAATTTAGAATTGAAATGGTCGTTGTTACCGGTACAGCTAGATGTACACATGATATTGAATAGCAAAAAGTGTGGCACAAACATTAAGTAAACAAGAACAATCTGGTAAATGCATCTGCAAGGCACTTTATATTCTGATGATCCATACAGTCACTTCTATATAAATCTGAATGGAACTGGGTTTATTTCCAAATTGCTGAGTTGTGTTCTGAACCAAATTTCATGGTTGATACCCATCCCTGTTATGTAATTTTTTCTTGTTGGTTTCAGGTAGTCTTCTTTCTTTTGGCCTTCGAAAATCTTAGCTTTCGACCTGTTAATCTGATGGATATGTTTGCTGAAAAAGTGATGTCTCATCCTGAATCTCTGAACATGAAGGATATTGTGTCTGTTCTGAAAGCATATTCTCTTCTCAATCATATCCCCAAAGGCCAAAAGGACAAGTAGGTTCTGGTTTAGGAAAAATTGTTTTGTTACATGGTGATTTCAGAATAATTTAGTGATCAAAAAAATATCAGCACTGTGGAATTCTTTCATTGTGATGGCTGCTTGCAAGATGGTTTAACCAACTAGATTATCACACCACATTACCACATTACACTCTTACAGTGCTGATATTCCACTTTAACTGTTCTGGCTGCCTCCTGTTGCATCCTGGGATTTGCAGTTTAAGGAGGGACATTTAGAAGTCTCAGCCAAAGGGCTCTTATGCCTCACTGAACTACAAACACCAAAATGCAACAGGAGGCAACCAGAACCGTTAAAGTGGAATAGCAGCACTATAAGAGTGTAGTGTGGTTAGTAATTCATGCTTGTTTTTCAGACAATTTGAAATGGCTGGGAGACTTGGCAAACCACTAACAGTCACCCCTCCACATTTGTGGGGTTGAAGGTCCTGCGAAAGTGGAAAAAACTAAAATATCTCTATGTCCCTAAACAAGAATGCCACAGATTCCTGTCAACAGAACCAGCCCATCACGTCATTTCCCACCTGGCCACCAGCATGCCTGAGTCAGATTTTAAACTTTTCCAGCCCATAGATCTCCTCACCTCATCCTGTTCATCCCAACCTACCATCTCTCAATCTGTTGTCCTTCCAAAAGAGCCAGCCAGGTTTTAAACCCCTTTCCAGCCCATAGATCTCCTTACCCCATTTCTGTTAGTCCCAATCCACCTCCTCTCAATCTCACTTTCTTCCAAAAGCAGCAGCCAGGCGATTAGCTGAAAAGGGCTTAAAATCTGGCTGGCTCTTTTAGAAGGATAAGAGATGGAGGGGGGGGGGGGGAGAGAGAGAGGTCAAGGTAGCTAAGCAGCAGCTGCAAGCCTGTGAATAGTCAAAATTGTAGATGTCAAACCTGCGAATGTTCAGGGCCAACTATACTTGTTTGTTTAGAAGACATATCTATGGGTAGCTGTGTTGGCCATACAGCAAAGTACAATGGCATTCAAAATCTACAAAATAGTGATACCTGCAACCAAAATGCACAATAAACATGTTGCAAACTTTTCAAGCTCCACTAGCTTCTTCATTAAGCAAAAAGTATTAATCATACAGGAGAAGGGGGAAAAGATAACAGTGGCATAGGCCTGAATTTTGTCAAGATGCCATGGTTGGTTAAAGCATGTTTATGATATTTTTGCGTATGTCTAGAACCAGACATGTATTATTCATACATTTGTGTGCATGCTAACCTGTTTGCATCTGGTTAATTAAATTATGAATTTGTGTGTGACCATATTTATCTTCCCACAATTCTGAAGATTCCTTGAAGCTCTGAATACTGTCTTGAAGAACTATCTCTCCAGGATCTCTCATGTGGACTTACTAAGGGCTGTATATTCTTTCTGCATTTTTGGATATCTTCCACAGCCTGCACTTAACCAACTACTACAAGAGGAAGTCCTCCATGATTTGGTAGCATCAGGTCAGAGTTTGACTCATTTGACTTCTATTCCTGTGCAAATCATAGCTGAGTTCATACACTTACATGAGTTGTTTAAACATGCCTTTGTTGTTGGGAGGTGATTTTAATACTGCAAGACTTCCATAAAACCATTATTTAATAAAAAGGGCATGAAATATCTTTGCTCTGTTTCATGGTATTAGCTAGAATTCTTATAGCAAAGGTAGGAATTGTGTGGCCCTCCAGATATTATTGGCTTTCGGCTGCTAGCATTTTTTCACTTTATCCAGGTTGTTCCTGTTACAGATGTAATCCAGAGGTTGACAAAACATTTACTTGATAACAGTGTTGCCATTTCTTTTATTTCCTTCAGGTGGCCAAAATGTAGAGCAGAATGAAGTGATGCTGCATGCCATCAATGTTTGCCTCAAACTTGATGGAAATTCATCAATTAAACCAGCAGTTTTATCAATAGAGAAGCTCCCATTACCCTCCACTTGGGATTTTCCTGATGTGCAGGAGGTGCTGCTTACACTTCTGGGAGATGGAAATCTGTTTCGAGAAAATGTACAGTTAGAAAATGGCTATAACATAGGTATGGGATATCACATTCTTAATATTGCCTTTTATGTAATCATGAATGCTGGTTTGGTAAGAAAGACCTGAGGTGAATGAGTGGAAAGAGGGGAGGCATGAGTACACAGGAGGTGCTTGGCAAAAAAACAAGCTTATAGTCTTGCATTTAAAAAAAAATATTTAACATTTCACCTTCTTTTCCCCCCAGATTTTGAAATCTTAATGGATGCAAGCGGAAAAGCAATAATGCCAAGCACTGACACTGATCAGTTAGCAGATAATTCTGGCATTCAAAGGTACATTTACAGGAATGCAATTTTCTTGACCTATGTTGTTGGGGGGCTTTTTTTCTGTTTCAGCTCTTTATATTTCTTAATCTACAAAACATGTAGACCTCATTTGTTTGCTGAGTGCTCAGTTGCCTAAATCAAGGGTAAGAATCAGGCAGTCCTCTGCTACATAGCTATATGTGTTGTTGGACTGCATCTCCCAGCATTTCTCACTATTCCTTGTTGCCTATGCTGGCCAAGGCTGCTGGGAGTTGTAAGTCAACATCATCTGGAGGGTCTCATGATGTAGCCTAAATCCTGGCCTAAATCCACTTGTTATTCCCAACTGGGGTGGATTCATTGAATCAGTGTGATTTACAAAGATGTTGTCTTAATCAGGCAACTTTTAGTGTGTCTACTCTAGTTGGAACTAGTTGGATTTAGGATCCATATGATTTAGCAATATCTTCAGTGTGGAAAAAATAAGTTAAGTGAATAGAGAGGTATAAAGAACTGCTACTTGTGGCCTCTTTGGGTGATTGTTGTTGTTGTTGTCTTCAAATTATTTCTGACTTATGGCAACACAAAAGTGGCCCTATCATGGATTTTTCTGGGAGCGAGAGAGTATGACTCTCCCAAGGTCACCCAGTGGGTTTCCATGTCTGAGCAGAGAATCAAACACTGGTCTCCAGGGTCGTAGTCCAACGTTCAAATTTGGTTTTCTGTTGTAAGAATTTCTCATCTCCAGCCTGGATATAGGGACTTTGCAGACCGGCCTAAAGGGCCAGCCTGGGTGTGGAGTTGGGGCAGGGCATCAGCATGCTGTACTAAAAGGGTGCAAAAAAGCTCCCGCTGCAGCTGAAAGGGCAGCCTTTTGCCACCCCTAAAAGGAGTGGCATTTTGCTGCTCTTTTGGGGGCGGCAAAAAGGAGAATCAGGGCTGCAGCGTGCCGTTTCCACGGTCCTGATCCACCATTTCCAGGGGCAGCTCTGTGCTGGCCCTTTCAGGTCGTCTGTATCGGCCCATAATCCCCTGTATATTGGATGATACTTTAATTTTAAGATTCACAGTGGATGCAGGAGACATGTCTCAAGATGCTGAAATGATGGTTGTTTAATTAGTCAAAAAGCCCAACATATTTTGGTCTATGTATATTCTTAAGGCTTTCTTCAAGGACTATATATAGTCATAAAAGGACAACACATAAATACATAATATCACATTGCATAAAGCCATAGTTACATTGGTACACTGATTGTGGCCTGTACATACTTGTTTAGAGTCAAAATTCAGACATTTCTGGACAAGGAACTTTCAAACTATTTTGTCTCCACATTCCTTCTGTGGATATGTCTTGTTTTTTCTGTAGATTTCAGTGGATGCTCCTAAGTTTCTGCTTCTTTAATTTTAAGATAATCAGTGAGCTATGAAGGGAACCAACAACATATGTGTGATTAGTCAGGCCAGAAACCATTTTGATAGGTCACTAGACTTACCTGCACTGCTGATAAAACTGTATGAAAGAAAAATCTGTACACGTGTTGAGCTTAGTTGAATGCAAACATGAAAAACGTCCTTAAAATGAGATCAAGTTAGCAAAATCTTTTTGCTGTTTACTGTTAGGGCACATAATTAACCAGTCTGTTGCTTCTGGTGCTTGGTCCAGCCAACACAATACTAAGCATGTACTTGGCCAATAGCAATAGGATAATGACAAAAGAAATATTTTATTCACTTCTATGGTAATGAAACTACATTGATCTTAATTAGACCACCACCACCTGGAAAAGACCAAAGGTTCTGTGCAGCTTTGCAGTGCTTGTATTTAGAAACAAACATGACCTATCAAATGCTCAAGCAAAGCCCTAAAGTATTCAGTTGTCTTTTTAAAGACATATACACAGGTCTGGTTATTTGCAAGACCATTTTCTCCCCCATGTACCTGACAGTGCATTAAAATCCACACTGGAGGCCTTTCTTTGTCTCCCCCTTGTCTTCTGGAGTAAGCCAGGTAGAGATAACTGAGAAATGAACCTTCCTTCTCAGGAATACTTGCTTATGCAATGCTCTCCCTGGAGAGATTTGGCCGTAGCCCATCTCTTCCCTCATTTTCACACCAGGCAAAGACTTCATTCTTCCAGGGTTTTCCATTAACTTGCCTGTTAATCTTTTCCTAGACGACGACATCATCATCATTATTATTATTATTATTATTCTCCTGTCTTAATTCTGTATTTGTATTGTCATCAGCAATTGTAATCAGCAATTTATAATTAAGGGTAGAATGTCATTCCCCCCCCCCCCATAAGACCTATTTGTAAAAAAAATAAAGGCAATAAAAGTAT
Organism: Phrynosoma platyrhinos; assembly: GCA_020142125.1. Taxonomy (NCBI): domain Eukaryota; kingdom Metazoa; phylum Chordata; class Lepidosauria; order Squamata; family Phrynosomatidae; genus Phrynosoma; species Phrynosoma platyrhinos. The sequence continues at coordinate 198,908,300 of CM034701.1, forward strand.
CAGAAACAAGAATTTGTTGTGGAATCTTCTTGGTTAGAATTTTTCTTTTGAAAATACAAACAAATCTGAGCTGGCATGTGTCAAAGGTCAAGAGATGACTGAGATTTGTTTCTCATTATGTCCTAAGAGGTCACCATGGAAGTCAGTTTGTGCTTCAGTAGCTAAGGATTAGTCAAATTGCCCCAGTTGCAAAGAAGACTAAGCTTTTACTGAGGGCTAGGAGAAGGGGAGTGGTTCTTCCTGTTCTCCCTGCTTCCTGTATGCCCATTCTGGGATAGGGAAGAAAGAGACCAAAAGGGGGACAGGTAATCAGATACAGCACTGATACTTCACTCAAATCAAAAACCTGTGCATGGAAAGATTTGTGCAATTTGTTTGGGGAAGTGCAAATGAGCAGCCTTCATAATTGTGATCAGTAACCTAAATCCCTAGTTATTAGTTCCAACCATTAAAAAAATAGGAGTTTATTAAGTCAGTTCTGATTTATTAGGTGTACATTAAAATTGGGAATTAACAGATAGGAGTCAAAATCATGAGCCCTCCAGTTACCATTGGACTACAAACCCCATCAGCCCTAGCCACCACAGAAATGGTGAGGAATGTTGGGAGTGGCAGTTCAACAATGTCTGGAGGCTTTTGTGATTCCTACCCGATTTAGGTTGTGGTTTCAGTAAACAGATTACCATGGCATTCATCAGACTAGTGCAATTAAGGCACCACTACTGCTCTTGTTGGTTGTAGGGTAGCTTTGCTGTGTGCCCCTGTGTCTGCCTTCTGTGTTGGCTCAAGGCATCCCCGAGGAAGGCTGGCAATGAAGATGAGACACTTGCATCTTCTGGGCTATCGCATCATTCTGGTAAGTGAAACCAAAGTGATCTTCTTATATCATAGGGTCCTGTGATACTAGTTGTGAACAGAAAATCTGATCTCAGATTGTCATTCCAATCTGGGATGTCTTGTAAGAAATGAAAGATCTGTGGGGTGGTGGTGGTGATGTAAAATCAGCACCATCACCTGGAGAAAGATACTAATCAGAGCCTGGATGTAAGAGCTTATTTTAAAAGTATGAATTAATTTCATTCAGAACCTTTGCAGAAACTAGGGGGCATATTTTTTATTATTCTGGCTTGAGTTTATTAACAGTTGAACTTGAGAAATATACAGTCTATAGAGGGGTAGCCATGACAAGGTCTTTTGACACTTTAAAGACTAACAAATTTAGTATGGCATAGGATTTTGGGATGTAGCCTATTTCATCAGATGTTTGAAGTGTTACCAGAAGTAAAGGGGGAAATGGAAGTGGTAAGTTCAGAAAAAACTAAAACACAAAAATTACATTCTGACAATTACAGTTTCATATAGTTAAAGTAATCACAGTGGTCACAAAATTGGCATTGTCAAAGACACAAACATCATGGCTCTGCTAAATGCATGTGTGATTAAAAACTTGCTGTCCTGATTCAGATCACAACTGATAAATCTAAACTTCTTGATAAGTTGTAACTTTTCCATTTCTGCCGTTAGCATCATTGTATACCCTGGCCTTCCAAAGGAAAGAAGTTTAGGTTCAATGTTGTTGGAGGATGCTCTGAATATTGCATATTGCTCTTTCTGATATCAGATGTCTCCATTTACAGCTCTTTTCTAATTGACATTTCTTCTTTTTTTCTATGGAGGTTCATTATCCGGAGTTCCAAAAACTGAAGAAAGAAGAGGCACTTGAGTTTTTAAAAGGAGAAATATTTTCAGCATCTTCAGTTCCTAATTAGAATATCATGACTATAATATAGGCGGCAGAGTCCCTATATTATACAGAGGTTGCTTTCCTGTGATACAGCACCAGACCACTATGGGAGTATATGTGAATATGTCAAGTCAATTTATCAATCAATCATTTGGGGAAGATCACTCTGTATGTTTTTATTCACCATAAGTCAGAAACGACTTGAAGGCACACAACAACAATATATATACTCGTTCAGCTGGGATTGTTGCATTTTTCTCATGTTTCTGCACTCAGAAGCAGAAATGGATAATCTGTGGCCCTCTAGGTGTTGTTAGATTGCAAAGATAGAGATTTCTCACCATTGGCTCTGCTGCCTAAGGCTGATGGGAGTTGTAGTCTACCAACATCTGGAGGATTTCAAGTTGGTCAGCCCTTAATCATGAAGGGTGGAAATATTACACTGGAATTGGACCTTCCTGACTTCATTGAGAGGACACTTGCTGAATTCAACTTTGAACTTAAAATACTCAATCTCTTACGCTGTCTTTTCTGTTGCCTGACATCCCTTTATGAAAGTTGGAGGAAAGGCAGGATATACATGCAATAAATAAATAAAAATCTAAAAGCTAATTAAAATGATGACATTTTATTACAGAAAAATAAAATTCAAATATATCATATGCTTATTCAGTCCCTATAACAACTTCCCCTGACTCTTGTTCATTTGTGCCTTCCCCTGCAACTACTTTTGATCTCTCTGCATGCTGTAATAGCTGGTGCTCCCATTTACTTGTTTCTCTTTTCCCTGTGCTTTTGAAACTTGTCCCAGATTCCCTCCATGGAAGATGTAACATTTTAATTCTATCCCTTAGCCAGCCATTTCCGTCTTCCAGAACAAAAGTAGAAATCTAAAGGTCTTCATCTTTTATTCTTTGTCCACCTAACAATGGTTTTGATGTTTTATTTGGAATAACTGATGAGTCTTTATAAAAGTAGCTCTATAGATTTCAACACAGAATATTCCATGTGTCGTTGCCCCTATGGGAAGGTTTCAGCAATAATCTGCTCAATAATATGCAAACTTATGCCTATTCATTGTATCTGACAATGGTTCGGCCCTTTTAACTTTGACTAGATACCAAAAAATTGTCACAGACATTCATGTCCAGTGATCAGTTAAACAACCTTACCATGTACAGATTTATGCACACCTCAGCCCAGTGACCTCCAAAATGCTTAAATCACATAGGTGTTCATCTTGATGTGCCAGAAAGCACAAGTAGTAAGCATTCCTAAGCTGACTGTGGAAGCCTTTAGGCCCCTTTTACTCATTCTGTATGTCTGCAATGAAAGTACATTTTGCAGATGGTGAGGGGGTGCATTGCTATGAAAGGCCCTGTCCTCTCAGCATTTGTCACAAGATCTTATTATGCCTCCTTATGTAGAACTGGAGGAGCAGAATTGGTTCAATAGTGGAATAGCGGTACTTTCCTTCAACACTTTGTAGCAGTGACAGCTGGTGGGTTCCATGTTATTCTGGGTTTTAATCCCACCTTTAAAGGAGCTATCCAAAATGTGTGTCTTATCCCAAATTTTGTTCAGTGCCTTAGCCAACTCGTTTCATGTTCAGACTAAATCCCAGAGCAAATTCACTAGACCACTGAAATGGGAGCCACGAGTTGTCACTAACTAGTAATGGGACAGAGACTGATAGCATTTGTAGGCATACAGGACAGGGTGAGGCAGCTAGCTTTGTCTCGTAAGAAAGAGGAAAGGCCAAGGAGTTTCAGATTGACAAGTCAGGGGCTGGCACTGCTGTCCTTTACCACTTGCTGGCTGAGACTATGGCCTTGCTGTGCCTGAGGATGAGGCCAGCTTTGGCCCACCAACACAGCAGTGGCCAAAAGTGTGTGGATATAGGGGGGTTGCAGACTGTCAGAAATAGTGCAAATTCAGTCCACTTTTAGGGTTAGGGTTAGAGCTAGGGAATCATGGGAATTGTCTTTTTCCTGAGACATTGAGCCTTCTCTGTCAGAGAGCTCTAGTGCCACAATAAACTACAGTTCCCATGATTCCCTAGCCCTAACCCTAAAAGTGGACTGAATTTGCACTTTTTCTGGCAGTCTGCAACCCCCCATAGTCTTGTTACACTAGCTCCATGTGATTCTGTGGATGGGGCCTTCTGCTAAGTTTTCATGAATATTCAGTGAAATAAAGGGCTTTTGAAAAATAACTATCACACACAAGTTTCTTCCTAGCTACAGGCATGAACAGCCACATTATTCAGTATGCCTAGTCTTTGGAAGTAACACCAAAGTTAAGTAAAATACATTCTTCTGCCTTGGTGGTGGAGCAACAACTACATCTCACAATCTGTATTCAGTGAATCATATCAGAATCACAGAGATGGAAGAGATCACAAGGACCATCCAGTCCAATCCCAATCAAAGCACTCCGGACAGATGGCCATCCAGCCTCTATTTAAAAGCCTTCAAAGAAGGAGACTCCACCACTCTCCAAAGGAGTGTGTTCCACTGTCAAAAAGCTCTCACTGTCAGGAAGTTCCTCTTAATGTTGAGGTGGTATCTCTTTTCCTGGAGCTTGCATCCATTGTTCCAGGTCTTATTCTCTGGACCAGCAGAAAACAAGCTAGTGCCCTCCTCAATATGACACCCCTTCAAATATTAAAACAGGGCTATCATGTCACCCACTAACCTCTTCTTCAGGCTAAAACATACCAAGCTCCCTCAACTCTTCCAAATAGGGCATGGCTTCCAGACATTTTACCATTTTGGTCACCCTTCTCTGGATACATTCCAGCTTGTTGATGATTTTTTCTTTCTCTCTTTTTCTTTGTAAATGTAGTTTTTTGCTGATGTAGTGGAAGCTTTGCAGGCAGCCCTAAAAGGACTAAGTGCAAATACTGCATGTTTTTTTCCTGTTGCCTTAATCTTCAGGGAGGTTGATTCTATAGTGAAGATAGCATATGCTTAGGAAAGAAACAAAGTCATTGGCATTCATCAGAGCTGTGTTTTTGCTTACAAGGGAAGCCACTCAAGCTTTGTTTGCACCCAGAAGGAGAGGTGCGAAAAGCTGTTGACAGGAGATACAGGGTGAATTTCCACATTGGCCTAAATCCAGTTATTAGTCCCAGTGGAGCCCCTGGAACAATGGAGCCTGCCTAGGTAGTGACTTACCTTGTTCCCATTCATTCAGGGGAAACTATTCTTGTTGGAACTAGCAACTGGATTTAGGCCTTTGTTCTAAAATGGGGTGGTTGTAGATTAGGCCCATGCCTGAACATACACCCAAAAGTCTTGCTCAAATGAAAAACACATACCAACAGTGCCCAGGCAGATCTGTATTCCAGAAATAGCTGTGTTGGTGGCCCATCTTCCTGGGAGATAGTCAGAAGCAGTTTTGCTTCTGATAATGTTCTTCAAATCTTGTCCTGAGGCAGAATCATGCCATGGCTTAGTCACTGAGATATGGAAACAGCTTCAGGTTTCACTTCTTCCACATACTCATACACTTTAGCATTCCTTGGGAGAGAGCCATGGATCTTAAAGTGGAATCATAGCACTATAATCATGTAATGTGGATGCCCCCCCCCCCGACTGGTGAAACCTGTGTTTGTCCAATTCTCATCAGCCTTGGCTGCCATGGTCAATGGGCAAAAATGATGGAAGTTGGAGCCCAGCCTGCCTCTTGCTCCTTATGCAAATAATAATAATAGGATATAACACGACCAAATGTTGTTCTTTAGAGAAAATATTATCTGGACCAATAGCTAAATGTTTTAAAGACAGCAGCCAATGGAGTGATTTGACTTCCATGGTGCAGTGTACCAAAAGTTACGTTCTGGCAATATTTTTGGCAAAATATCTGTAGTTTTGTATTCTTCAACCCTGCTGAACCAAACTGCCTTCATCTTTGTGAATAAAATGGGCACCCCCACAAATTGCATGCACAGCCATAAGAACAGAAAGCCCACAATGGAGTGTGACTGGAAACAAAATATGCTGGCCATATTGTGATTGTGAACAAAATACGTACAGGCGAGAATTATATACATGGCTATAAGATTACAAAGCCCATGGTTCAGTATGGTTGCAACAAATAACCATGTGTGAGAACATTTATAACGTTCAGTTAAAGAAAGCAGTTAGTAGTAATTCCAAAGGAAGAACAGTTATACGGGCAAAAACAATTTTTAGAGTTTTACAAGGGGAATTCTTTTGGAGAAAAAAGCCTTTCCTTGCTGTCCTTCCTGAATGTTGCCCAAAGAAAACTCTGCTGAATTTAAAAAGCTGTGCATACTGCAGGTGTCATGCCTGCTTTATCCTAGCCATGAGAAAACTATAGCTCTGTGGCAAAAGGCATGTACTGTGCTTGCCAAGTTCCTGTGCGGCTCCAAATTGTAGGAAGAAATTTCTGCACAAATTCAATGAAACCAAGTTGCCATGGTAGCCAATGTGCTGCTGAGTCTGTTCCACCGCAATCTGGAAACTGTGAGGAGGTGAAATGCATGCCTTTGCTTGCCAAGTTCACGCTTTAAATCTGATGCCTTCAGACAAGCAGATATTGAATCCTGTGTCACTGGTCTGCAGTAGTGCTCCTGCAGTGCTTTGCTTGCCAAGGCCTTTGTAAGTCCTGTAACGCTGCTGTTTGGCTGGATTTCATGGTGGCGACAGGGCTGAAAGTTCCCACTGCTGTCAATTGGTATTACTCCTTTCAAGATACCTATGCCATCAAGGATTCTGATAGAGGAGGAAAAAACCCACAATCCTTCTCCCTGACACATTCAGACTCAAAAGTGACCACTGTGAAGTCTTGAGCACTGGAGTCTTTTGTGGTCTAATCACTAATCCACATCAGGACTATTGATTTATAGATAACCAACAAGATCAGTTTTGCCATTTTAGAAACTCAAAGACTTCCTGTGTGAAATTTATTAAAAAAAAAAAAGTTTGCCACATCTTTGTGTCCTCCAAAAGCAGGGAACAAAAACTCCCATAGCCCTATCTAGGGCCATGTCTGCATGGAGGAAAGGAAACGTCCCTGCCCTGTTCCCACGCGGATCTTTTCAGATTGCACCCAGGTTGCATAAATGAGCGAAACACAGGGCCAATCCATGCGCCAGGACAATTCTCGGGAGTCAAAAAGAGTCCACATATCAGGGCAGAAGCTCCAGAGGACCCCCCAGTGCAGGGACAGAGGAGGAGCGTTGGTGGGTGAGTGAGTTGCTGATTTATTTCTGCCTGCAACTTCCACCTCACCACCATAACATTTTCATGTTTGTGCAGTTCCTCTGGTGCCATTCCCTTTACAGATATGCAAGTTGATCACACATTAACACAACAATACCGTCAATGCAAATTGATCACACAAGTGCACATGCGTGTAACAATGTGTGCAGAAAGTGCTGCTGGTATCACCCATTGTGGGTCCTGCTTGTGCAGATAGCTTGTCCTCCCCACGCATTGGAAGCCCAAAGCCTTTTTTCCCATTAGGACACAGCATGAGAACAATGGCATTTGTTGTCAAATACCTCTGGAGGATCCCAGGGCCTGAACTGTGCTGTTAGTTCTGCCTATATTAGACCCACTGAATGAATGGAACTCATGTAAGTGTTGATTTGCCAACTTATCTTTGATTCCCTGGGTCTGCTCCAGACAGGAGTGGGAATCAGGTGACCCTCCAGAAGTTGTATGCTCTTCTACTGTCCCAATTTAGTAAAGAGAGTCCCCATTAATCCTCTGCCCTCCCACTTTTCCAGTTGCTTTTAAAATGTCCCAGCCTCTCTCTTCCTCCCACTTTCCCCCTTTGTCCTCAGCCTACTTCCATTGCTGCAAACTAAGGGGGGTTGCAGACTGTCAGAAATAGTGCAAAT